>JAYKKI010000030.1:3807857-4442500 GCA_039881145.1 Druceiella hillmani | reverse complement strand
AGAAAGGCGCTTTTGAAATAGTATTAGTCAATATTTATTATTTATAACGGATGTTTTTATGGAAACTGAACAGACCATCAAAATATTTGCTATACTATCTGAGCATTTAAGTCACAGTACTGTAACATGAGCGCTCTATGACTTAAAAATAAGGACGTCTGCTATAATCGGATCCTATGATAACACTACTGTAAACCAAAGGGCTGCGCGCTACTGATAGGCATTGCATGTAAAAAAAATCGCACAAGTTCTATTTATTCTTTACTGTTTTATTACTTCAGAGCAAATATAATTTAAATCTATTTATTTAAGGGTGTCGGCAAAACATATATATATATATTCATCCAGAAGATAATACAAAAATGTCCAATTTCGTTCGTAGTGTGTTTGGCTCTTTGCGTTTTCCAAGTTACTTGACAATAGCATTGATAAACTCTTTTTCCGTATTTTGTTGGCATATTGCACTTTTCCGGTTTCCTTAACTTGCTTAAGCACATTTATTTTGCTTGTTCAGAGCGACTGTTTTTTATGTCACAGCAGTTAGACTGGTATAGCAAGGCGGCTTCTGTAGGTTTTTGAGTAAGAAATAAGATTGTTATAAATAATACAAATTTTCATATTTTAACTCGTTTTTTAGATATATTATTCCAACGTTAATGAAAGGGTTATGCTCCGTGCAGAGCCTGCACACCGGCGCTGCGGGGTATCATTAAAGCGACGCTGTGAACACCTTATTTGATTATGAATATTGAGTGATGCTAGTATTATTTGGCAGAAATAAAAATTTATTATATCGGTAGATCAGAGCTTTTATTAAGTTCTTTCTTATTCAATTCTCTTTAGGTTGAAATAATGAAAATATAAAAAACATTTTTCTGTTGAAAAACAAATTATTTCTAGGGCCTATATAAAAAAAAATTACAGATTATTTTGGTTTTACATTTTCTAGTTAATTATTGCTATATTAGTCGACCGTTTATACTTGTCCGAACATAAACATGGCGGTACAGACGACATTAAGTTCTGGAGACTTGCTTCATCGATTTTACTTTCAATTTGAAATAAATATCAATTGGGTTGCAATGAATTTAAATAGGGTGTTATTTAGGTAGTACATAGACAAAGGAGAAAAAACAGAGGGAATACTGTAGAAGTGTGACAAATATTGGCAAAAAATACCAATTGGGTAGCGATGAATTAAATAGGGTGTTATTTTGATAGTATATAAACTAGAGAAAAAAAACTTAGTGAATACTATAGAAAGTGTGACAGGTGTGTTTGTAATAAATACCAATTTGGTTAGTGATGAATTTAAAATGGGGAGTACATAGACTAAGAGGAAAAAACCGAGTGAATATCTTAAGAAGTGTAACAGATGTCGAGAAAAACCTGTCAAGCACTAGTTGAACTCGCACTATGAGGATTCCGTACGCATTTAGGCATTTATAAACACTTAAGGGCACGTAGTGTTTCCATTAAACTATTCATGAATATGAATTTTCCACAATGTAAATATACTTGCCTTCTATATCTTTCATATGCTTAAAAACAGGGTGCATATTTCAATAATTATAATATGTGATATAATCTCCATAATTTTCCTGTAATCTTCTAATTAGATTTAAATAACTTTATTTATGGTTTTTGGTTTAGGAGTTCCGAAAATAAACGTGGGGATGTTCTATTTCCGCATATTTTTTAGAATATCTTTTTAAATACGCAATTTAAAGTTCTTAAAAAAAATAGGTTTTAATTCCTCATAAATTAACTTTTTTTTATGGTTTTTGGTTTAGGAGATTCGGAAATATGCGTGAGAATGTTCTATTTCCGCATATTCGTTAGAATATTTTTTTAAATGTGCAATATAAACTTCTGAATAAATTGTATCGCATTCCTCATAATAAGCCCTTTCAAATGATGCATCATATGATATATAAAATACAGAAAAAAAGTATGTCTCCCATTTAATTATTATATGAATATTTTGAAAAATACTAGCTTTGTGGGTAAAATGTGAAATATACTTACCTAAGCATAATTTCAAGTTTTTACTTAGCATAGTTTCTGAGTTACGTAACATAGTTGCTGAGTTACGTGACATAGTCGCTGAGTTACGTAGCATAGTTTCTGAGTTACGTAGCATAGTTGCTGAGTTACGTAGCATAATTTCTGAGTTACGTAGAATAGTTTTTGAGTTACGTAGCATAGTTGCTGCGAAAATTGAGTGTTACAGAATGACTGACAGACACGTAAGCGAGCTTTCAAGGGTTCCTTTTTGCGGTACGAATCCCTGAAACGTTTACAGTGCTATATTACAAAAACTTTTAATTATGTGTGGATGTCAATGTCAGTGTACTTTTGTAATGGGAATTATATACAATTATAAAACAGCTTCCAGCCAATAAATATTGGTGGAATATGCGCTGGCCAAAGTATGACTGCCAAAAGGGGTAGAAGTTATATAAAGAAAATCGTGTTATGTATTTAATATAATTTAATTCTGTGCACAAAATGATTAGTGTATTTATGTGTACATTTTCAAGGGTTACTTGTGTTATTATATATATTACAAAATGTATTATTCAATTATTGAAATTAGTATTAACTTGGAATTATATTACTTTCTATATACTGAAGAAAACATAATTCTATCGTAGTTGGTTTTAATTTATAAATAATATATTTTGTATCTCCTTTTTAAATGTTAATAATTTCGGTTCAAAAATGTCCAAGGACTGATGTTGATAACATTATCGTTATACAATCGGCACATTCGAATTATGGGATTATAAAAAGAGGTATTGTTGTTATAAACTTGTATTACGAATAATCTCTGTAATGGTACACGGGATCTGAGTCGAGCGTGGATGTTGAGTAGAGAGAGAAGATGGCCACAGTCAACATGCGAATGTATGATTTTATATAAATATAATAGATCAGCGCTTTTTCTTCATTCATCTAATGATGACAAATTAAATCTCTGTAGTTGGATTTCATAGGATCTATACTCTCGTTCAAGATGAAATCTGTAGCAAAGAATATCCAAGAAACTCTTCTGTAATTTCTCAATTCTATCACTGTACGATTTATAGTATGGAGAAGCCGTCAAATGCGAGTTTGTTAATAAGTAATGTTCAAAATTAAGTAAGTTAGTAATTATTACGTGATTACACATTAAGTAAATGAACAAGTTAGTAAAGTGAATTATTCACTGTTTTTCTTTATTTAGTTTAAAGAAAATTTAAACTTGGTTTTATATAATAAATGATGCTATCGTAAATAACTTCATTAATTTATCACCAGATGGAGCTGCATTTTCCACGGTACTTTACTGATACAATTAAAGTAGGGATGGCGGGCCTATTAAAAAACCAGGCTTCCTATATAAATACTAAAAATATTTAAAAAATTATAAAATATTTTAAAAATTCAACCTATAATGTAAAATCGTGTCAAGTGGTTATTGGAGTAACCACAAAGAAGGGTTTTCCTACAACCTTTATGTAGGCTTCCAAAAATCTTATTTTATGTACACATATATATATATATATATATATATATATATATATATATATATATTTACACATAATAAATTTTTCAATGTGTTTCTGAAGGTATACTGAGAGTTAAGAAATGAGTGACTGCTTAAATTGTGAAAAAAAATTATAAAATTATTAATAACGTCCTTATTATAAGCCTTTTAAAATGATACTCCATACGATATATTCAATTAAATAAAAAAATCCAAGTAATTAATTTGCCCTACTGGCTTTTCCATATAAATATTTTTGAGTAGCTAATATGTTTTATTACAGCGCCAATTTCTAGTTTCTGCATCAAACAGTTTCCGAGAAAAAAACTGTTGTGACAAACGAACAGACAGACAAGTGAATAGTGATCTTATAAAGATCTTGTTTTTCTTTTGAGGAATGGAATCCTGATAAAATAAAAAAAATCAATAACGCAAAATAAAATTTGACAAATAAATATCATAAATAAAAAAGAACTGAAAGGAAAACTATGCGGAAAATATTGTGACCGAAGATATCTTTTGAACACGGATTTTCCCGCAAACACGAAACATAACGGTCCATTTCGAATATTGAAATCTGAATGAAAAGTATGATGAAGATTTGTACATGCATTATTAGATATAAAACTGTTGTGACAGACGAATAGACAGACAAGTGAATAGTGATCTTATGAAGATCCCATTTTTAATTTGGAGGCATGGAACGCTAATAAAAAGAAAATCAAAAACGCAAAATAAAATGTGACAAACAAAATATTGAAAATGAAAAAGTACCAAAAGAAAACAATTCAAATTGTGAAAAATATAGTGACTAAAGACGCCTTTTGAATATAGGTTTTCCCGCAAACGGGAAACATAACGTTCCACTTCGACTATTGGAATCCGAATGAAAAGTGTGATGAAGTTTTGTACATGCATTATTAGGCAAGAACCACCACGGATTTTTTTTCATTTTAAGTAACGTACACAAATTCAGTGTGTCATTATAGGACTAGTAATCTTATAAAAATTCCGTTTTTTTTGGGATATAAGAACGTTAATAAAATAAGAAATCAATGACGCAAAATAAAATTTGACCAACAAAATATTGGAAATGAAAAAGTACCGAATGAAAAACTATGCAAACTGCGAAAAATATTGTAATCGAAGACACCTCTTGAACAAGGGTTTTCCTGCAAACACGAAACATAATATTACAATTCTAATACGAATATGAAAAGTATGATGATGTTTTGTACAAGTGTTATTAGGCAAGAACCAGCATGGAAATTCTGACATTTTAAGTAATGTACACAAAGCCATTAAATGACTAGCAATAACTGTGTAATGATGAAGCATGATTCAAACGAGTACTACAAAATTGATGGTTTCGACCGGCAAATCGGTTGGCGGGTAACAACACTCGTTATATTTTTTGCGTAATTTATTACATGCAAAATCGCTCACAGCTCCTTTATGGCTGCCAACGTCTTCCGTTTTCAGGGTTCCGTATTAAAATGTCTGCAAAATGAGGTTCCTTTAGTTGAGACATCTGTCTACGTGTCACTGTTATTTTTTTTAGAAATTACTCATGCTTATTGACTTGAAAATTGGCATAATTATATAAGTTTGCATCTTTTGAAATTGTCAATACAAGTTAACTGAAATAATTTTATATAATAAATAAAAAAAAACGAGTGTGCTTGACTGAAGTAAAACTTCAAACCACATGACTGAAGTAAAACTTCAAATTCACACAATATGAAATTTAAAATGAATTTACAATTTTATTCACTTTAAACGTAGAATATTTACTCTATTGAACAAAATAATAATTTATAAAATTGTTCAAGAACGAAATTAAATTACATAATACTCAAAAAATCACCGTTCGCGTAACACTAGCAAACTCGCATATATATATATATATATATATTTCATGCACTGAAAATGAAAATGTGCGCGCGCACTGCTCTCTCTTGCTCCTACAGTGTGATACAGACAATAGGCTTGCACTGTGTATTAGATATACGATACATAACTGGCTATGAGAGAAATAGAGAAAGAAAACGTGTGCTCGCACCTCTCTCTCTTGTCCCTACAGTAATATACGAAACGTCTCTCTCTTTCTGTCTTTACTAACTTATATCTCCCTTTCAACTTCCGTTCGCCTCGTCCGATCACACTTTTTGTAACTCTCTCGTCACGCATTCACCAGCTTAAGTTTCACCAGTGAAGAAGTTTTACTTCAAAAACATTTTTTGTGCCTCTTATTAACTAGTTGTTTACCTCTCTATTTCATGGACCAATTGACGTATGTTGATAAAACTAGCTTCGTAAATTGTATCTAATCTCTAGGTGGTTTTCTTGGAAAAATATCGAATTGAAATGATCGCACTTTTCATAAGCCTACGGCAGGAAGCTACGTTGCTTAGATTTATTGTTAATATTTATGTTTAATTTGAGTAGTTTTGTTTCTTTAGTGGTTAACTAAGGAGACCTCATTTCTGGAGCAGATCTAAAATAAAATGGCCTTAATTCTGGACAAGAATAATAATGTCTTTTACCTGGAGCAGTACAGCTGGTTAAATATAATTTCCGTGCTTGCTTCTGTCACATGGTAGACTAAAGTTGCAGCGTGTGAATTTTTTTACACTTTCAAGCTCAAAATTAGAAAAGTAGAAGTAGAGGTATATTACTTGTCGCTACGCAGCCTAATATTTCACAGGCGAAGCTTAAAGACGAAAAGGATGTGACCTCGCTTCAATTTTAGAAGAATTTTCCAATGATGTGACGCTTGATGGAACATGCGAAAGAAAATTACGCTCGCTCTTTACTTGTATGGGAAAATAAATTACACTACGTATGAAAATCAAGTTTTTTGGAGTATGCCCCCTTTCAAATTTAGAAACAAATATTTTTGAGTTTTAGTTAATATGTTTTATTGAGATATATGTAGGTTAATATATTTTATTATATGGAAAATTTCAAGTTTCTACGACAAGCAGTTTCTGTGAAAAACGGGTGCGTTGGACGGACAAACAGGTTAAAAAAACAGGTTGTGTGATCTTGTTAGGATTCCGCTTTTCCTTTTGAGGTGCAGAGCCCTAAAAACTAATCAATTTAACGATAGGCAATCAGGGAAAAGTAAAAAAATAACTACAAGTTGGACTAAAAAAACTACTTTCATGAATGTGCGCACATTGAATTTCTAATGTTTTAATGATTGTTAAAAATAAATGAAAATTTATCGGAATCCATTATACCTTTTTTGAAACGATTACAAAATATCAACCGCTTTTTAAACGCATAGCCTTGCCTATATTAATTTAAAATAAACTATTAACTGAAATTAACATTCATATACTTGTTATTAAAATGAATGTGTTTTTCCCTCTTTTCAAGTTCTACGTGGTTTTATCGACAGGACCACCAGGATGGTCCTGCGAGGTTAATGGATTAATATTTTACATCTGTGTATAAAGGATAAAACAGGACGTATAATTACAAACTTATCATGAACAATAGCTGACTTTTCACAAAAACAAAAGTTTTAGTTTATCTGACTAAAGATTTAATTCAAACTTTCAAGGGGTTAAACTTGTTTTTTTTTTAATTTTATCTATATAACAGTGTTACTTTTACTCTTATAACGCCTCGGCCCAACACTCTGTGGACATTGCCCGTCCCCTTTCATGCGCATAGGTCTCAAACCATAGAAAAGTTGACGCTGTGACGGATGGACGAACGCGACAAAGTTACAAGGGGTTCATGTATTATTAAGGAAATTTAAAAAAGTTACCCCTGTTCATTAAATATTTTCAATATTATCGTTTCAATTTTACACGTATCTTAAGCCAGGTCCGCATTTAAGCCGAACTTTGGACTAATTTCTTTTTTGAATCAAATATTGTTATTGAAGGCGGTCATTGGACATTGTGCTTGTTAGCCAAAATTTGATACAGTTGGGCATCTTTTTTTTGTCGAAATTAAAGGCATTGACACTGAAAATGAACTGTATTCCCATACAGTCGGCTGTATTCTTAGAATATAGAGCAATACAGAAGGCGCATAGGCACATATCTCTTGGCGGCCGCCTGAAACTAAAAAGCGTCTTCCCCCTCCACCGTGTTCCTTCTACTAGCGCCCCACCCTACACACATAATGTTACCAGCAGAATAAATTTGCCCACCAACTCTGGGAAATAGTCCCATATAAATATATCTGCTTGCGGTATCACAATACATATTTTCATTGATTTATGCGGTACATTGTTGGGCTTATATGAAGTATTATTATGGCCTCCACATTCAATTTTTAAAATTTCCAATCATAACCAACAGACGAAGAATTTAGGTTAAAATTATTAAAGACTTTGTCACATTTTACAATTTTATTAATTAAAATGAGTATTAAAATACATTGTCATTAAATATGTGTGTGTGGGAACGCGCGGGTGCGTGTGAGCATGTGTGCGCGTGTACGCGTGTGCGTATGCGTGCGTGCGTACTAGTGTGTGTACACATTAATCTACAAAATTATGTTGGAACTTAGCAAATAATTTTTTTAGCAACATAAAAAGGAAAAAATTAGCATAGTGTCTTAAAGTATATAGAGAGATTAAAAAGGCCGCTATAAAAATTTGAAAATAATCGGTCCCGTACTAAAAAAAATCAAAATGGGAAGAAAAATTGTTTTATATTAAAAGGCATTTTGCAGTACAGTGATATTTTTGGAAGTGAGAATAGCATAAGCCGGCATTTTAAGCGATATTGTCACGTACGAACCACACGACCGTTCGATCCTGTGTCTTAGATTGCACTGACAGACGCCTTTTGATACTATGCATTTCACGCGTAGTTTTTTTTGGATACATCATCGCGTGCGTTCTTGCCTTCTGGAGTACTCATTTATCTACTAGACTGTACTTTACATAAAATCTTGTTTCTTCGGCAACCAGAAATATCAAAATACCATCGCCTTTTTCTTGAACCATCCGATTGTCAAGTGTTCAGGATAAGCCAAGTTCGAGCCAATAACATTGGCGCGCCATATATATATATATATATATATATATACATATATATATATATATATAAATATATATATATATATATATATATATATATATATAAATGTATATATATATATATATATATATATATATATATATATATATATATATATATACATACATATTGTAATTTTTGTCAACAAAAATGATGATCATGAAATTATCCGTATAATCACAATTTTATGGCTGAAGTGCCGGTATAGAGTATCGACATTTTAACCATAAAATTAGTTTCTTGATTTTAAGTATATTAAGTACAATAATTAAGTGTAGTATGGTCACGAGACAAAGAAGTAATAACATAATATGATAAATACAAAATTATAACTCCTTTTATTTTATTGTATTTTAATAATAAAACAGCAAATGTGAAAAGCCCGCACGTAAAACGTTTTTTTGTAAAAATGCGTTGAACGGCTATAAATAAACTGCAAAAGGTTTTGGTTAATCAATATTTTTCAATTAATTGTAGTAATTAAGTGTAGTAAGCTCATGACACAAAGAAGTAATAATATGATTTTATGAATGCAAAATGATAAAAGGAGGTAATCTATATTTTTAATAATAAAACAATAAAAGTGAAGGGCCCAGACGTACATTTTTTTTGGGAAAAATGTGCTGAAGGGCTATAAATAAGCTGTAAAGGGTTTTGGTTAATTGGTGCAGGAAGATTTTTTTATTACGAAATTGTCTATATCATATTTTTCAATATGGCTTTATTAATGAAAAATAATGCGCTTTTCAATAACAATATATAATTTCTTTGTCAAAAAGAGAACCTTCACGAAAAAAAACGTTGTATTATCAGTAGAATAAAGTTTGTTTTCTACAATATGATATTCACATCGTTCAATGGTTTTAGTCAAATAAGTTGTTCGCCGCGTCGCATCATCATTCTTTTGATGATGCTACGCGGCACCCGGTGTGCATGCACTGTATAATGCTTAACCCTTGTACGGCACATGGCGTGCATGCGCTGTATAATGCTTAAGATAAAATACGGAAAAATTATATTGACTTTAATAGTCTTATTTTAACTCAGGAGCCAATTGAAATCGGTTTGGTATAGCACTTTAACAACGGATTGTATATAGAACAGAATGTATTGATTGATGAATATGTGTCGATCTTACTGCCAGTCTAACGATCATAATTACATTTATTTGTAAGATTTCACTATCATAAACAGAATCTACATAAAAAAAGCTACTAGTATTAACGATTTTTCCATATACATATACATTTAGTCACTAAGGGTACACAGCATTTAAGGGTGGATAGTATTTCTAATTAAACTATTTACAAATATTTTAATTTTTCACAACGTAAATTGTGATGGCTTACTATTTCTTTCACAGGCATAAACATAAAATAATTAAGAAAACGTATCCACACAGAATTAAAAACCACTGATTTTTGGATTTCTCCCTTTACATGTGCTACTAGACCTCCCTTCATGCCGACTTCAAGATCGTACACTGACCGGAAGTACTCTATACGTTTCGATGATCTGACTCATCGTCATAAGTCTGTGGAATAAATAAAAATAATACGCATTAAAGGACCATATCTTTTTATTGCGTGAACCAAGAAACTTGAAATTTTTAATTATATGTCAGCTTGATATCTCAAGAAATTTTTGAGAAAAAGGCCTTTGACAGACAGGCAGACGGACACCAATATGATCCTATATGAGTTCGGTTTTCGTCATTGTGATAATATGAGGGGATACGAACGATACATCAGACGATCCTATAAGAGTTCGATTTTCTTCATTTTGAGTGCAGAACTTTAAAAACGATTATTAATCATAATGGTCTTATTGCATTCTCAGAAACCCGTTGAAGTTGGCTCGCTATACTAGTTCAGTATGTTCTATACACAATGTGTGTACATAACTGATAATGGATTAGAATATATCTATCTACATATAATACTAATAGTAATAATAGTAGTAATAATAATAATAATAACAATAGTAATAATAATAATAATAATAGTAATAATAATAATAATAATAACAATAGTAATAATAGTAATAATAATAATAATAATAACAATAGTAATAATAATAATAATAATAATAATAACAACAATAGTAATAATAGTAGTAGTAATAATAATAATAACAATAGTAATAATAATAATTATAATAATAATAACAATAGTAATAATAATAATAATAATAATAATAATAATAATAATAATAATAATAATAATAATAATACTAATAAAGCTTTATAAAATTAAATTCCATGCAAAAAAAATTACAATGCCATAAGTTTAGCATAATTAGAATTCAATCTCAGATAAATATTAACTTTAATATTTTGTGCTGTGATGTTGTTACATTATATGTAGAAATTATTTTTGTGTGGACCCCCTTCGGGTAAAAGCCTCCTCCAAGGCATGCCACTTCTTTCTGTCTTTGGCGGTGTTTAAGCAACCTCGTCCTCTTACTTTCGCTATTTCATCCGCCCATCTGGTGTTCGGGCGGCCTTTCGCTCTTCTTCTTCGCGGTCCGACTATTTTACCGCTCTCCGAGTCCATCTATTGTCGTTATACTTAGCCATGTGACCTGCCCACTTCCATTTCCTTTGCAGTGAGAAAGTTAAAGCGTCTGTAAGTTTGGTTTTCTTGTGGTTGTTCGTATTCCTCACCTTATCTTTGAGTTTTAAACCCAAGCTGCTTCTTTCCATTCGTCTTTTAGTGGTCTGGATTTTGTTTTTATTGTTTTGGCATCGAACGTCTAAGTTTGGTATCCATAGGTTAGACATGGTAAAATAGCCATTTCCATAGCTATTTTCTTATTGGACAACGGTAATTGCAATTTGAAAAATTCTATATGAGCCCAGTATTTCATCCAGGTGATCGTGACTCTTCGGTTCACCTCATCTGAATTTCTATTTCTGTGAAAATATATTTGTTTACCCAGATGATACGAGTATATATAAAAATATACGAATTCGAGAGGTATGTCCTTGACCAAGATTGGTGACGTATGATGGTTAGTTATAACTTGATTTTTCGAGGTTCATTTCTAATCCGACTTTTGAGCTAACCTGGTGTAAGTAATTTATCATTATGTTTAGTTGTTGTGGACATTTAAACACAACAACAACAACAACTAAATATCTATCGACATAGTTGGTAAAAATTAAATCCGGTATGGTTGCGAGTAAGTTTAGATAAAGATAAGACATATATTGGGGAAGAGCATCCGATTGACGCGAAGATGAGATGTGACCATTACAGCTAGGGATGCGAACGATACATCGATATTTTTAAAATATCGAAGTATCGTTCATGAATATCGGTCTTAGCATCGATATTTAGAAAAGAGATACATCGCCGATGCATCGATGACAAAAGCCCAATAAATATGGACATGATTCCTCAATTGATCATTCATTCCGTCCGTGTCTCGTGGACGCTCAGCCGTCGACACTTCCAGTCACGTTCCCGTAAATCATGCAATCTACATATATTATTATCTTGTATTAAACATTGATTAAAATTTTATTTCAGAATATTTAAATCAAATGAATAATTATTTAATCATTAATTACAAAAAAAATCTTTTCAAAATCCATTTTATTTTGTTTCGTAATCTGGTTAAATTGAAGATAACTAATCATCGGTCAGTATCATTGCACTTAATGTACGGTAACTTTAGGAAATGCAAGTAAGTGGAGATAGGCAGGTTTGTGATTAAATATTTGAGTATTTCTAGTTGAGTTTATGTTTCTAAATATCTCTGATAAAACTACTTATGTTTTAATAATAAAACGTAATACTTTAAGTAAGATCATTTCTGCATAACTTCCCCAAGATTTCTCCATTTTTTTAAAACATCGGCTAAACATCGATGTATCGTTTATAGGAGTATGTCTATTATCGATGCTTTTTCGTGTGAACGTCGATGTTCGTAACATCGAAGTTTTTAAGAGCAATGTTGCAACCCTACTTACAGCCAGCTGTCAATATCGAAATACGATACTTACGGTGTATCAATATGGCGTTGTGTTTACAAATGCAACACTCATTACTGTATTCAATAACTTGAGCTTATTGGAGCGTTGTACTGATTGGCCTCATTCTTGATGGCAATAAACACTTTTGTTAAGCAATAGTTCAAGAATGAGCGCAACATGAGCGTGTGATTATAGTTCGACAAAAGAAAGAAGTAAATTACATTCTTTGTTGTTTTAACATTATTGTATGTAATAATTAGAGCTTATTGAAGCGTCGCACTGATTGGCCACATTCTTAGAGGCAATAAAAACTTTTGCCAAGCAATAGTTCAAGAACGAGCACAGCATGAGTCTGTGATTATAGTGCGACACAAGTAAGAATTAAATTATATTCATTGTTTTTCTAACATTATTGTATGTAATAATTGGAGCTTATTGGAGCATTGAACTGATTGGCCTCATTCTTGGAGACAATAAATACGTTTGTCAAGCAATAGTTCAAGAACGAGCACAACATGAGTCTGTGATTATAGTGCGACACAAGAAAGAATTAAATTATATTCATTGTTTTTCTAACATTATTGTATGTAATAATTGGAGCTTATTGGAGCATTGAACTGATTGGCCTCATTCTTGGAGACAATAAATACGTTTGTCAAGCAATAGTTCAAGAACGAGCACAACATGAGTCTGTGATTATAGTGCGACACAAGAAAGAATTAAATTATATTCATTGTTTTTCTAACATTATTGTATGTAATAATTGGAGCTTATTGGAGCATTGAACTGATTGGCCTCATTCTTGGAGACAATAAATACGTTTGTCAAGCAATAGTTCAAGAACGAGCACAGCATGAGTCTGTGATTATAGTGTGACACAAGTAAGAATTAAATTATATTCATTGTTTTTCTAACATTATTGTATGTAATAATTGGAGCTTATTGGAGCATTGCACTGATTGGCCTCATTCTTGGAGACAATAAATACGTTTGTCAAGCAATAGTTCAAGAACGAGCACAACATGAGTCTGTGATTATAGTGCGACACAAGAAAGAATTAAATTATATTCATTGTTTTTCTAACATTATTGTATGTAATAATTGGAGCTTATTGGAGCATTGCACTGATTGGCCTCATTCTTGGAGACAATAAATACGTTTGTCAAGCAATAGTTCAAGAACGAGCACAGCATGAGTCTGTGATTATAGTGCGACACAAGAAAGAATTAAATTATATTCATTGTTTTTCTAACATTATTGTATGTAATAATTGGAGCTTATTGGAGCATTGCACTGATTGGCCTCATTCTTGGAGACAATAAATACGTTTGTCAAGCAATAGTTCAAGAACGAGCACAACATGAGTCTGTCAATATAGTTCGACACAAGAAAGAATTAAATTATATTATTTGTTCTTCTAACATTATTGTATGTAATAATTGGAGCTTATTGGAGCATTGAACTGATTGGCCTCATTCTTGGAGACAATAAATACGTTTGTCAAGCAATAGTTCAAGAACGAGCACAACATGAGTCTGTGATTATAGTGCGACACAAGAAAGAATTAAATTATATTCATTGTTTTTCTAACATTATTGTATGTAATAATTGGAGCTTATTGGAGCATTGAACTGATTGGACTCATTCTTGGAGACAATAAATACATTTGTCAAGCAATAGTTCAAGAACGAGCACAACATGAGTCTGTGATTATAGTGCGACACAAGAAAGAATTAAATTATATTCATTGTTTTTTAACATTATTGTATGTAATAATTGGAGCTTATTGGAGCATTGAACTGATTGGCCTCATTCTTGAAGACAATAAATACGTTTGTCAAGCAATAGTTCAAGAACGAGCACAACATGTGTCTGTGATTATAGTGCGACACAAGAAAGAATTAAATTATATTCATTGTTTTTCTAACATTATTGTATGTAATAATTGGAGCTTATTGGAGCATTGAACTGATTGGCCTCATTCTTGGAGACAATAAATACGTTTGTCAAGCAATAGTTCAAGAACGAGCACAACATGAGTCTGTGATTATAGTGCGACACAAGAAAGAATTAAATTATATTCATTGTTTTTCTAACATTATTGTATGTAATAATTGGAACTTATTGGAGCATTGAACTGATTAGCCTCATTCTTGGAGACAATAAATACGTTTGTCAAGCAATAGTTCAAGAACGAGCACAACATGAGTCTGTGATTATAGTGCGACACAAGAAAGAATTAAATTATATTCATTGTTTTTCTAACATTATTGTATGTAATAATTAGAACTTATTGGAGCATTGAACTGATTAGCCTCATTCTTGGGGGCAATAAACACTTTTGTCAAGCAATAGTTCAAGAACGAGCACAACATGATTCTGTCATTATAGTTCGACACAAGAAAGAATTAAATTATATTCTTTGTTGTTCTAACATTATTGTATGTAATAATTTGAGTTTATTGGAGCGTCGCACTGATTGTCCTCATTCTTGGAGGCAATAAACACTTTTGTCAAGCAATAGTTCAAGAACGAGCACAACATGATTCTGTCATTATAGTTCGACGCAAGGAAGAATTAAGTTATATTCTTTGTTGTTCTAACATTATTGTATGTAATAATTTGAGCTTATTGGAGCGTCGCACTGATTGGCCTCATTCTTGGAGGCAATAAACTATTTTGTCAAGCAATAGTTAAAGAACGAGCACAGCATGAGCGTGTGATTATAGTTCGATACAAGAAAGGATTAAATTATATTCTTTGTTGTTCTAACATTATTGTATGTAATAATTTGAGCTTATTGGAGCATTGAACTGATTGGCCTTATTTTTGGAGGCAAAAAATACTTTTGTCAAGCAATAGTTCAAGAACGAGCACAACATTAGTCAGTGATTATAGTTCGACACAAGAAAGAATTGAATTATAAAGTTTTGTTGTTCTAACATTATTGTATGTAATAATTTGAGCTTATTGCAGCGTTGCACTGATTGGCCTCATTGTTGGAGGCAATAAACACTTTTGTCCAGACATTTTTCAAGAACGAGCACGAAATAAACGTTTGAAAACAGTTCGGCACAAAAAAGAATTAAATTATATTCTTTGTTGTTCTAATATTATAATATTTAGTAATGTTAGCTTATTAGAGCGTCGCATTGATTGGCCTAATCCTTGGAGACAATAAATACTTATTCAGATATTATTCAAGAATGAGCACGAAATAAATGTTTGTTTGCAGTTCGACACAAGAAAGAATTAAAGTATATTCTTTGTTGTTCTAACATCATTGGATATAGTAATGTCAGCTTATTAGAGCGTCATAATGATTGGCCTCATTCTTGCAGGAAATAAACACTTTTGTCAAGCAATTTTTCAAGAATGAACATAAAGTGAGCGTTAGAGTTCGACACAAGAAAGAATTAAGTTATATTATTTTTTGTTCTAATTAGTGGTGGTTATATCACTTTATTGCTATGCCAAGAATAACATTAGCTTAGAAGGTTTAGTTGGTGTTGCTGCAGAGCTGCAGACGAAATCTGCAACATCAAGGCAGCGAAACGCGTGAATTAATGATTACACATACAACTCATGCAAATGTAATTAATATAGCACAAATTATAAACAAAACATCAAAGGTTTCTTTTGGTATTATTATACGCCGTATATAAAATATAGCTGACTGCCTATCTGAGTGATAAGAGGGAGCTATATTTCTAATAAAGACATTAGCGAGTTTATAGTTAGTGTCTCATCAAAAAAATATAGCTCCGTTTAAAATATAGTTATAAAATTGTTTATCGAAGGTAAGTCGGTAAGTAGAAACTAACTGAATTTATAAGAACAAATTAAATAAAATGCAACTTGTGAATAGAATCTGCAAGTGGCCCTTTCGTTTTTTTGCAAGTAAAAGATACCCGAAAATAGAGAACAGAAAAGCAGAATAGATGCTACGCATATCAATCCATATTGGAAAGCGTCACATTTCTTCATACAAAATTGTATTTTTGAGACGTTGTCATAGTAGCTCCCTTCTCTCCGACTCACCCCTGATCAATGTCTTGCGTAATCATTATCCATGCTCATAGACAGCGAAATGTCTCACGCTCCATTGCTTACAGGTAGCAATATCAAATAATAAAGTAATTTTAATTTTCTTTTAATCTGTTTATTGAAACCATTGTGATAAAAATATCTTACAAAATATAAGGCAGATATTAAAATAACATTAATATACAATTCAAGCTATTAAAATATCCTTGCTCTGAAAATAAATTTCAAGAACATTTAAATAAATTTGCAATTACAATTGCAAATAGCATCAGGGTTCTGCAGGTTGGAGAGCTCTCTGCATCACGCGTAGATGATTGTGAATAACCAGTACATCTGAAAACAAACAAAAACATACATAAAATCAGATATGATTATATCAATATTGTGTATTAATGTTCAAAGGGTTTTTTAAATCTTTTATTCATTATTTATCATACAGATATATTCCATATAAGTAGTCGCAACTTGTCTTCGTGATCGTCATCGTGGTGTGTTAGGTTGATCACAAGGTACACGGCGTTTGACTGCAAGGCCCACCGCAGGCAGCCGGGTTCGATTCCCCGCCGCTCATCAAGCGGGACTGGAAGAAGTCCAACCTTTCGAGGCTCTGGCACCATTTTTCCATACGAGATCTTCTTCATCTCATGTAGACACGACAACAACAACAACTTGTCATAAAGCCTTTATCGGGCTTCGCATCTCATGATTTTTCACATTGACGATAAAAGTTTGTAAAATGAATACTGTCGTACTTGATGTACGTATAAGTTGGGGCTCCGAAAATAGTTTTTTTTTCCTATTTCACAGTTCTTTACGATATTGATACTCAATTTTGGTACTCCAAAGTTGGAGGAATAGATCATACTTTATAATTTTTGAACTAATAATTCAACCGTGATTTTTTGCTTAGTCACTTTAAAATTTTTGGTATTTTAATTAACTAAAAATATTGTTTTGTTTTTAAATTATGAGAGAGATATAAATTAGCATAGAAACATTAACTAGATTAAATATAAAAAAACCGAAGTAGGTGAAACTGTAAAGAACATTTCCGTATACTTCATTCTAAAACACGGATACACATTAAGACGGTGTAACACAAGATAGTTGCAAAAAATATACAACTATTTTGTCGTACACTGTGTTGATGAGCTAGAAGCTGGTGGAAAACCGGCAAGTGAAAATCTGGATTTGGTGAATGGTATTTCATGATAAAGCCATCGGAAATTCGATTGTATTAGTTTTTTTAATATTCTTTAATTGTCTATGTGAAACATCTAATGGTGCTTAAGTTAAATGAAAAAATCTGATTGCAAAACGCGCCTTTCCATTCAACCAGCTTCGTGTATTGTCGGCTTTTTTCGACTCAATTCGGCCAGCTTCATGTCTTGTCGGCTCTTTCTGGCGTAATTCGGCTAGCTTCGCGTCTAGCAGTTAATTCTTTTCAGTGGGAAAACCTTAATGGCAGTTTTATTTTCTTCGGTGGAAACTGAAACTTCGTGCTCGTGAAGATAATATAAAACTTTTGCTATTCTCGCTAGCCTTTTTTCCATCGACGCGGAGAAGAGTCTTGACGGCGCAATCGGCATCGGTCGTTTATGTGTGTACGTGAGTAGTCACATATAGTACGCGGCGTTGCGAGAAGTAGGAGATAGACTTGAGTACTTTGAATTGAAACACAAATATTACGCGGTTCTTTGAAATTGCGATATTTATTTCAGTTTTCAAATCTTACTCCGGAACTTAAAATTGGCAATTATTTACGAAATTCTGAACATATATAGTTTCGGAATTCCGAATTGGGAGCTAGTGTATACAACTACAAAAGATAACTGAAACACTTTACAATTAAATGAAACTACGTGATGTAGTATTATTTCTACTTTCTTTAATTTCTTTACCACAGCCCTAGGTTTCGTTGTATTACAACAAATTCAGGTGGGCGATTAGCAAAGATTCCAATCTTTGCTAATATCCCACCTGAAAATGTTGTAATACAACGAAACCTAGGTCGTGGTAAAGAAATTAAAGAAAGTAGAAATAATACTACATCATGTAGTTTTGTTTAATTGTGAATAATGAATTTTTACAAAATTAACGCCAAATATATTAAATATTTGAAACAATTTAAAAAAAAATGGATCCGTCACGGCACGTTTTGCAGATTTGAAATATTTTTTTGAGAGAAGTTAAAATGAAAAAATCAAATTTAATTTTTCGAAAGCAACTGCTAGTAAATAATAATAATAACTAAATATTTATATTTAATTAAGTTTATTTATTATTATTATTTCAAATTATATTGCGTTTTAAGACAGTTTAATGCAATTAACGTGCAAAGTTGTAACATTAGTAAATAAGAAATAATGTTGATCCGAATTAAGTCGGAAAGGGCCGACAAGACGCGAAGCTGGTCGAATTAAATTTTAACTCCCATCCAAACGCGCCATTAGATGTTCCACGTCAACAATAAAAAAATAGTTAAAAAACTAATACTAACCTAATTCCGAAAAAATCACTGCTTTATCATGAAGTTGTAACAAACGTGAAGTTGTCAACAAACGAAAATAATAATGAAGTGTGTTATTCTTTGAAGATTATGGTTGAAGTTTGTACTGAATTATTTTATTACGTATTTTTATATCAATATAATTAAAATTTATTCGGAAGGAGATTCTGATAACTGTTTGGAGTTAAAATGTACAGATAAACCAATTTGGTAACTTCGCTGAGTCTTATTTGCTGTTTGGCAATACATAATTTTAAATCGTTGTTAAAACTAAAAGTGCGCATACCGCGTTTTTCTACTAACGTAACAAAATCGGTCAAGACGTGCGTGTCTCCATACGCAGGGAAATATCAGACTAAAGTAACAGAATCGGTCAAAACTTACGTGTTTCCATACACAGGGAAATATCAGACTAACGTAACAAAATCGATCAAGACTTGCGTGTCTCCATACACAAGGAAATATCAGACTAACGTAACAAAATCGGTCAAGAAATGCGTGTCCTCATACTCATGGAAATATTAGACTAACGTACAAAAAATGGTCAAGACTTGCGTGTTTCCATACGAAGGCCAATATCAAACTAACATAACAAAATCGATCAAGACTTGCGTGTCTCCATACGCAGGCAAATATCAGACTAACGTAACAAAATCAGTAAAGGATTGCGTATCCTTATAGGACTGGAAATATCGGCCTAAGGTAACAAAATCGGTCAAGACTTGCGTGTCTCCATACGCAGGCAAATATCAGACTAACATATCGGTCTAACGTAACAAAATCAGTAAAGGATTGCGTATCCTCATAGGACTGGAAATATCGGCCTATGGTAACAAAATTGATCAAAACTTGCGTGTCTCCATACCTACGAAATATCGCACTTATAGACTAACGGAAGCATTTAATTTTTCAGAAGCATATTTATATCACAATAAATATTTAAAAAAGAAAAAGAAATGTTTTTATTTCGGAGTAAAACCTCCTCTTTCTATATTAAAAGTTGCAATCAGGAAAGCGCAAATAAATAAAAACAATTTGAGATCACATTACAAAACGAAAAAAAATATATTCATAAATATGCATATACTATATTTTGAATATGTAAATTATAAGAAATAAATATAAGAATAAGAACCCATAAATTACAAAATATATTTTTAGAAACGATTCCAAAAAGAGAAATAAATTCGGGTTTTAATTCTAATTGTATTAAAAATAAATCGTTAAGGTAGTTGTCGTGTAACTGTTAAGCAATAATTAAGTTAGTAGTCAGGTAAGATTTAAAAATTATTAAAAATTTTTTATTGAAAATTATTTTCGCTTATATGCTAATCGCTCTTTGTCACTATCTGTATCAGTATCTATATATATATATATATATATATATATATATATATATACACATATATAAATATATATATATATATTTTATTTTTTTTATCGAATTATGCAAAATGAATTATACAAAGCTGTATATGCGCTTGATGTTTAATGAAATTTTGAGCTTATTCCTTCTTTTAAAAAGTGGGTTACTAAAACTTTAAACATGGTCGTATATTTAGTCAAGCTGATTAACGCGGCGAAATCATAAAAACCGCTACAACCGAAAAAATACAAAAAATAAACAATTCGAACTGATCGCCAATTGAAGATAAGCGATATTATAAACATCTCGATGGGTTATGCACACAATCCTTTAACCACGAAAAGCTTTCCGTTCGATGATTTCTACGTTTGTGAAAAGTTGACTAAAATATATTCGAATGAATACTTTCCAAAAGTGTTTATACTTACTTAAAGCTGAATTTCTTCGTTGTGACAATAGGTAAATGATGGATTCGCCATTTCATGCCAGAAATGAATTAGCCGAAAAAAGGATGGAAGCACATATATATATATATATATATATATATATATATATATATATATATATATATATATATATATATATATATATAAAGTAAAAACGGTCCATGTGTAGAAAAAGTTATGACTTTAATTTTCTGGGAAAAACACAGGTCTATATCTTCAGTGCGATATCTCAGGAATATATCTTCAGTGCTGAACCGATTAAAGATTTTACTCGGGCCAAACCTCCAAATCTGACCAAAAGAAAACTCCATTCAATTGGCGTCATAACACTTCAACATTAACCGGATTTGGCTCCCAGAGATTCCTTCCACTTCCCAAATCTAAAAAAATACATTGCTGGACCTTGCAGCAAAGCTAAGACATCCACATATTTTTCACAATTGAACAAATCACGTTGTAATGACGGTATTAAAAAATTGGACATACTAGAGAATTTCAAGACAATTACGTTAAAAGAAAAAAAATATCGATAATATTGGGTTTTCTTGTCGGGCTGAGAATTTTTTGATGATCCTCCTACAATCAATTTAAAACACTGAATAATGGATTATTCTTACTATATATTCTATATTAACACAATACTTGCTTCAGGTAATGGTTTCCTTGCGTGTAGTTTCGGTCTCGATTTGTCCTAGGTCTTATAGGTAGTATCACAATACCTCTTTGTAATTTGTAATAATAATCCTAGATCGGCTCATTCCACCACACCTAAAAGGCTGGCCTTCGGTCACTAAGTCTTGTACCGACGACCCTTTCCAGCAGGATGCCTCGCTTCAGGTTATTAAGATTTTTTAGAAAATGTGATCAAAACAACTGGTAACTGAAGAGGACAGCTTATCGCGGATGCCGATTTCTTCCATGATGGATTCGTTGGTATTATAGAAAGACCAAAACACCAACAACATGCGTCGGTAGCACAGCATCTCAAAGGCGTCATTTTTTTCTGCGGCTTTGAATCCAGATCTCAGAATCGTAGAAAAATATGGAGTGTACCAAAATGTATACTAGATTAATTATGGTTTTCCGCTATATATTTCTGTCTCTCCATAGGTTTGCTAATTACGACGACGACCTTTTTTCTTCCCTTCGAGGAATTTGATCCGATAAAGTTTTCCTGTTTTTCTCGAAGTTCTCATGTGTCAACATCAAAAGTGTAAAGCTTTTTCACACTAAAAGTGATCAATAATTTATTAGTTGGGCAATTTTTCATTCTTGTTTCTTCAATAAGGGAAATTTAGAAGGTTGCTGATTATTGGCCCAATAACTCCAAGTGCCTTGGCAGGATTACCGTCTACGGGGCCAAGGCCTGCCCTTTCCGGTGGAAATTTATTTTTATTGTTTTTCTTTCCGGTTATCCCGCCGTTTGTCGTCATTATCCTGGCACGCTATTGCCTCGTTCGTAGTAACAATGTGTACCATGAGAAGGTGACGCTGACTTTTTAATGAGATGTGCTGTATGTTGCGCCTGATTAAACGTTGCACACCATGTATAATCGTACTAATATTTTACATGTAAAACTTGCACGTTTGTTACTCCAATACGAGTAAATCCAATACACCAACTGTTATGAAACTTGGTATAAATATAGTTTATTATATGATTTATGATACTTTTGAACTCAACAAATAACATAATTCCTTTAGCACGAATCTCGTTGTTTTTAGAAAATAGTATAAATTTAATGATATAAACACTAACAAAGAGTTATTTAGGAGTGTTGGGACGGTTTCTGACGAATTTGAACCGAACCATAAACCGAACCCAGATAAAAGGAATTTGGACAAATTGGTGCCCTGACAGGCCTTGAAGTGACTAAGGAGTTATACTTTGTGGGATCCCTGATAACTACAAACGGGAATTGCGAAAATGAAATTCGTCGCCAAACTGCAACCGCAAAGAACATTACGTCGTAATTAGCAAACCTATGGAGAGACAGAAATATATAGCGGAAAACCATAATTAATCTAGTATACATTTTGGTACACTCCATATTTTTCTACGATTCTGAGATCTGGATTCAAAGCCGCAGAAAAAAATGACGCCTTTGAGATGCTGTGCTACCGACGCATGTTGTTGGTGTTTTGGTCTTTCTATAATACCAACGAATCCATCATGGAAGAAATCGGCATCCGCGATAAGCTGTCCTCTTCAGTTACCAGTTGTTTTGATCACATTTTCGAAAAAATCTTTATAACCTGAAGCGAGGCATCCTGCTAGAAAGGGTCGTCGGTACAAGACTTAGTGACCGAAGGCCAGCCTTTTAGGTGTGGTGGAATGAGCCGATCTTGGATTATTATTACAAATTACAAAGAGGTATTGTGATACTACCTATAAGACCTGGGACAAATCGAGGCCGAAACTACACGCAAGGAAAACCATGACCTGAAGCTAGTATTGTGTTAATATAGAATATATAGTAAGAATAACCCATTATTCAGTGTTTTAAATTAATTGCAGGAGGATATCAAAAAATTCTCAGCCCGACAAGAAAACCCAATATTATCGATATTTTTTTATCTTTTAACATAATTGTCTTGAAATTCTCTAGTATGTCCAATTTTTTAATACCCTCATTACAACGTGATTTGTTCAATTGTGAAAAATATGTGGATGTCTTAGCTTTGCTGCAAGGTCCAGCAATGTATTTTTTTTAGATTTGGGAAGTGGAAGGAATCTCTGGGAGCCAAATCCGGTTAATGTTGAAGTGTTTTGACGCCAATTGAATGGAGTTTTCTTTTGGTCAGATTTGAAGGTTTGGCCCGAGTAAAATCTTTAATCGGTTCAGCACTGAAGATATATTCACCTGTGTTTTTCCCAGAAAATTAAAGTCATAACTTTTTCTACACATGGACCGTTTTTACTTTATATATATATGTGCTTCCATCGTTTTTTCGGCTAATTCATTTCTGGCATGAAATGGCGAATCCATCATTTACCTATTGTCACAACGAAGAAATTCAGCTTTAAGTAAGTATAAACACTTTTGGGAAGTATTCATTCGAATATATTTTAGCCAACTTTTAACAAACGTAGAAATCAACGAAAGGAAAGCTTTTCGTGGTTAAAGGATTGTGTGCATAACCCATCGAGATGTTTATAATATCGCTTATCTTCAATTGGCGATCAGTTCGAATTGTTTATTTTTTGTATTTTTTCGGTCGTAGCGGTTTTTATGATTTCGGAGCGTTAACCATCTAGACTATATGTACGACCATGTTTAAATTGTTAGTAACCCACTTTTTAAGAGAAGGAATAAATGAAAAATTTTAAAACAAATAATTTACGGCATGTTGAACTTCAATGTTGTTAATTTTGCAATGTTAAGAGCTTTACGAACGCCTCTGATATGGATTGATATTAGTTATACTTCGCGAGTAAACCCACATTAGTGCAAAACATACAATCGCTATATCCGGAATGAACAGTACCTAAAATTGTATATTGAACCAATCAATGGAGCTATGATACCAAGTATATTTAATACCAGTCGAATCACATTAAAATAAACCAAGAAATCGCATGTCAAAATACATAAACGTAGGGTTTCGCAGTCATTTTATAAAAAATGGACGTTAGTATAACATATCCAAAATAATTTTAAACGAAGGTGATCACTAAGCACTGCTTTTGAAGTGTTTTAGATTTTTTCATTACAAAGAACCTTCATTAAATTCAGAGCTTCATTCAGAGCATCGTAAAATGGAAAAGGCAATTCGTTAAAAAATTAAGAATTTTCATTTTCTTTTTAAAAAACTCTGAACTGAAATAGACATTTTAAAAAATGCAGCATTGAAAATGCTATATTTACGTCAAAAATGCAGAATGAAAATTAGAAAAAATAATTGGGGATGGCGGACGTGTACCGTTGTATAGCTGTATGCAAATATAATTAAAAAATACTTGCTTAAATATTATATGTTTTTATTTATTTTGAAAAGCACAGTGTATAAACACAATTGTGGGAAATATTTATTTATCATACTCTGATCGATACATTACGGTCATCAGTGTATTCGTATGTGTATAAATTTATACGTTGAACAAAGAAACTATGATTTAATCGATCTAATAGATAGACAAAAATAGACATTCAGCCCTGAATACCGAATTACATAGAAAATACAAAAGATAATGACCATAGGTTTCCACACATTTTCTGTTACTCATTAAACAAACGTCACTCTGGTGCAACTATAATCAGCTGGCTGAGCAGTTGAATAAACCGGGAAACTAGAGATTGAAGAAACTGCAATTTAATCGATCTAATAGATAGACAAGAATACGCAATCAGGCCTGAATATTTAATTACATAGAAAATACAAAAGATAATGACTACACGTTTCCACAAATTGTCTGTCACTAATTAAACAAACGTCACTCTGGTGCAACTATAATCAGCTGGCTGAGCAGTTGAATACCGCGGGAAACTAAAGATTGAAGACACCGCGATTTAATCAATCTAAGAGATAGCCAAAAAGACACAATCAGCCACGAGTACTTAATTACATAAGAAATACAAAAGATAATGACCATAGGTTTCCACAAATTTTCTGCCACTCATTAAACAACCGTCACTCTGGTGCAACTATAATCAGCTGGCTGAGCAATTGAATACTGGGGGAACTAGAGATTGTCGAAACTGCAATTTAATCGATCTAATAGATAGATAAGAAGACACAATCAGGTCTGAATACTTAATTACATAAGAAATATAAAAGATAATGACTACACGTTTCCATAAATTTACTGTCACTCATTAAACAAACGTCACTCTAGTGCAACTATGGTCAGCTGGCGGAGCAGTTGAATACTACGGGAAACAAGAGACTTCCGGTATAATTAGATTCTAATAATGGTGGAACAAAAAGATTTACTCAATAAATAAGGCATAGAATTTTTCCTTTTAATAGTCCTTAGATGTAAAGAATAACAATTTGGTATATCCAGGAGGAAATCTGCAGGAAATAGGAAAGCTCACGTACCGTCTCATGTACAGACATTGTGAGAACGGTTTTTGTTTACGTTCAGTCATCCAGCTTTACTTGACTTCGTGGGAGTTTGAGTTTATGGAGCTGGAATATAAGTGACTTTGTATTAATGAAGTATGTAGCAAGCGAATTGATGATATGCATTGAAAATTCTTTGAATTATGCAACAAGAATCGAAGTTTTCTAAACGGTTTATTATGTCTGCTCTGTGCCCACAAAATGTCAATCGCGAATCAAATTTGACTTCCAAATCAACTGAACATAAGTATATATAAAATAACAACTAGACTTGAATTCAGCATACGCTCACGGACATTCGAGCATTACTGCTCGTGTGCGCTATTTACCTTTCATATATTTTATTTGTATACTTTCAAAAATAATCGTCACTTCTTGGGGCAATACTGTCGTAATATTGCCACCTATTATAACAATTAAAGTCGTAATTTATTACCTACATATTTTTTAGTAAAAAGTGTCTGCGAAACTGTGAGTTCCTAGAATGTAAATTAAAATACGTTTAGAATTTTTAATAGTCTAAAAACAAATGCCTGTTTTAAGCATTCAGACTCTCGAGTGCATCGGGCGAAATAAAGCAGACCACCATAATAAAAAAAATTGCGCGTGCTGCACCATACACGTGATGGAAGTAAAACTTCTTAATTACTCTTCACTGATATAATCATACAATCACAGGACATAAACGTGAATAATCACAAAACACAAGGATAAATATTAATAAAACAACAAGCGCGTGGCATACCTCGGCTGTGCGCACGCGTGACACTATGTTATTTAATCGCTTAGTATCGATGTACATACGTTGCTCTCTTTTGTTCTACTTCCATGGTGTCGGAATATATAGCTCTCTTTCTCTTACGTCATTTCTTTCTTCTCCCTCATGTAACGAAATGTGCCTAAACGTGACGCAAACTTAAAAGTTAACTTTCAATTCTCGTCCACCTTCTCGTCCATTCTCGTCGTTATCGAATTGCCGGCTAAAAAAAATCATTTTAAAAGGTTACTATACTTTTTTATTAATATCCAACAAATAATATTTCTGAATCATTATCAACCATTTTTGCTCATGTAAATTTTTATTTCGACGTTGTTAAAACACTTAGTAACTTCAGTCTGTAGAACTTAGTAAGTTTAAGTGTTGATGGATCTAATGTAATGATTAAAATTGGTATTGGTGGCTAAGAAAATCTGTACATAAAACTAAACATTTAGACGTGAAAAAAATACAGTTTTCAGTCATTATCGCCGCAGCTACGTTCACAAACCCGCTTAGAAGATTGTCGTGCTCTAGACATAGTTCTTTGTTTTTATTTTCAAAGAATGTAATTTATTTTAAAGCGAAGAAGATTTTACCCACCTAAAGAATTTTGTCAGAACCGAAATACTGAGTTGGCTAATAAATAATAAGCGTTTTCTTTCAAAAAATATCTAGAAAATATAGGAAAGTTCTGGAAGCTTCCATGATCATAGATATATAAATGGTGCAGTACGCTAATTTTGTATTAACTAAGACGCTGCACTGTTACCACACATAAAATGTGGATGAAGTTAAGACGCATCTGGGACACTGTCTACTCTACGAATACCAATATGGTCACTCTGTTGCCGTAGCTATGCGTAACATATGCCAACGCGTAGCTCCTGGCGCAATATCTGAAGCTACTGCAAAGTGATGGTTGCAGTTACTGATAGAATTGGATAGCGACAGGTTAAAATAGTTAATTGAAGAAGATAGCCGATTGGGAAGGGTGGCGTGTTAAATCTCGTAGTTCATTTGCTGAAGCGCTCGTTCGAAGTAAGTTCTTTTGCGAACTACACGAGCATAAGTGGAATAGTACTTTAAACTTGTATAATTCATGTTGACAATATACACATTCGAAAGAATCTATCCTTATTAAATACATATGTAAATAAACCAGCCAAACATCAATCTGGTCACTCTGTTACCGTAGCTACGCGATATGGTATATCGCGTATATATATATATATATATATATATATATATATATATATATATATATATATATATATGTGTGTGTGTGTGTATTTATATTAACAGTAATTAGTGGGTGCTAGGTCTGAGGAATATGGCGGGTAGGGTACTGTGTTCAACCAATATCCACAACTTTAAGGTGAGTCTAGTTGGCTAAATGACGACCAGGTTACGCCCACGACTCGTCTAGGCTAAGTTCATGTGGTACCCGCATATTTCAAGCTTTTTCCCAAGCGGTGTAAACGATTCTCTATAATTCTATGGGAGCATCCGAGCTCAGTTACTAGTCAGCATGCCGTTGATCGGCTATCTTCTTCAACTAACAATTATAACGTGCCGCTATCCAATTCCACCGGTCGACGGCCCTTGCGAAATTGCTGGAACAATTGTTTTGCAGTAACTTCAGATATTGCTTCAGGAGCTACGCTTTGACGTATGTTACGCGTAGCTACGACAGCAGAATGATCAGATTGGTACTCGTAGAGTAGATAGTGATTTGTGTCTTAATGTCGTCCATATTTTATGCGAGTTAACAGTGCAGCGTCTTAATTACTACTGAATCAGAGAGAGCGTACCACATCCCTTTATATATTTTCGATCATGGAAGCTTCTAGTACGATCCCATATTTTCCAGATAATTTTTGGAAAAAAACGTTCATTACTTTTTAGCCAACCCAAAATTTATTGAGTTTCAATTATTGAAATACCCATGTGCGGATTAATAAGCTTTGCTGTATCAATTTTCATATATCTACGTCATGCGATTATCGAGAAAAACAGCCATTAGAGGCAGAGAGAAAAATATTACGGTTCACGTAAATATCATTATACAGGTCATATCCTACATTCATCACCAAATGCGGCCATTTATCCGACGAGCGATCTAAGCAGACAAATAAGCTTTTGCCACAGCGCTTTCCATTTATTCTGCCGGCCCGAGCTTTTGTCAAAAAGGAGCAGTAATTAGTTGTGCGGGGCGAAGACTGTTCGGCACCGAGAAAGGGTCAAGGTTGGCGTAAAGCTGCTTGAAGGGGGAAAAACGCTTGTTTTCCCCCCTTCAAGCACCAGAAGTCACGAAAATAACCTGTAAATATGTATACGGGACTATGATTCTTAACGCCACTTGCGAGTCTTATTGTAAATGGAGGATTTCGAATTTATCTCTATATAGATACACATATATATATATATATATATATATATATATATATATATATATATATATATATATGTGTGTGTGTGTGTATTAATAGGACTTAAAATCTATACTAATTTTATGAAAAAAGAGTTTGAGTTCGTTGGTTTTTATTCGAAAATTAATTTCGAAAATTACGGTATCGACTTCGAAACTATCAAGTTTCGACGTGACAACGTCTTTTAATGCAGTATTGGTGGTGGTGGTGGGGGGTGAGGTTATGTATAGTTGCGAACACTAAAGCGAATGTTACCCACTGCATAATTGGCATGGAAAGAGCTAGATAAACTATTATGGTATTATTCGATAGGTTAGTTGAAGCACACATTAAGTATAGATGGGTCATGTTCTACACATCCCATACCAGAAAAGTGGTTATAATAGCGTATAAATAACACGAACCCAATTCACCAGGTGGTACTTCATTACTACCAGCTCCTAGGTAGATGGGGCTGCCTAGAGAGGATCATTATCCATAGATGGCGTTACAAAAGAACATTGACTTCATAATTATTAAATCTAAAAGCTTGTTAAAAATATATTAAAAAACATTTTCATTTCCATAAATTTTTAATAAAACTTTAAAATAGTTAAAGGTGCTCCCACACCCGGTGCATTCACCCGTCAACACTTCCATCCACCGTAGACTCCGTAGTTTCTTCGTTTGAAGCCTTTAATAAAGCCAACAAAGTGAAGGGTTTATGCAAGAATTTGGAGATGTCATTAATTAATTACTTGAATGTCGTTAATTAATCTAGGTTACTATAATAATTACTTATGTTTACTTTCTTGAGAAAATAAAAATATTAGTCGTAATGTAATATATCAGATTCGATTTTGAGCATTACGTTACAATGCTGCCTCCCTGACTGACAAGCATTCGCCTGCAATGTAACATTTCAGAGGCAATTTTGAGCATTACGTTACAATGCTGCCTCCCTGACTGAAGAGCATTCGCCTGTAATGTAACATTTCAGATTCGATTTCGAGTATTTAGTTGATTCCACAATGTCAGACGAAGCTGTCGTTGTGTTGAGCGCGGCAATATTAATTTGACATTGGTATTTACGTGAAAAAAAACTTAAGAAACGATATTGGTGTCACGAATTATTTCAAAACCGACAAAATACAGGCGCTTTGGATATTTTAGAAAGAATCAACCGACCCATAAGTAAACTTAAAAATTTTTAAAAATGTCTCCAGATTTAAAACACTTAATAATCTTATTGGACCATACATCAACAAACAAGATACTAACTTTAGACAAGCAATAATGATGCAAGAAAGGTTGGCTGTTACACTTCGATTTTACGCATCTGATGATTCTTATTTAAGTTTGCAAGTTATTTTTACAATGTCCAATCAGATTATAGGTTTTATTATCAAAGAAGTGAGTGCAGCTGTTATTGAATGTTTAAAAGAAAACATACAGGTGAGATTTGTTTTCCTTTGTTTTTCCCAACTAATCAGCGATCGTAATTATGGAAGCTAAAAAAATCCCATGTCGAGATTTGCGAGATATATTTTATATTTTTTGAATAAATACGTAAAAGTGCTAGTTTAATACTTTAAAACACAATGTAACATACAAAACAAACATATCTTGAAAAATCATTTAACAGTTCAAAGCAAACACTGGACGTAATGTTTAAATGAAAAATAGCTCAAAATAAATACAGATTCCATCTCGAAATGAATTAATTCTAGAATAATTTTAGTGCGTTTAACAACCCTTATTATGTGCAAGTGTCAAGTCTTTTTTAGCCTCCGTCATTCCAACCACTATATATAATAGAGAGAGGTTTCAAGCTACATTTAATAAAAAAACAAGTTTGAATACAATCATTTATGCATTATTTTGTGATGTGGTCTTGAATCTCCTCAGGAATTAAGGGGGCATATGGTATTTAATCAAGTAATTTTTGCTAAATTAATATTTTTACTTTCTTATCAAAGTAAACATAAGTAATTATTATGGAAACCTAGATTAATTAACGAGATTAAAGTAGATTAATTAATGAGATCTCCAAATTCTTGCACAAACCCTTCATTTTGTTGGCTATCATTAGAGCCCTTAGGCGAAGAAACTTCGAAATCTGCGGTGGATGGAAGTGTTGGCAGTGTTGCTATACTTTAGGGGGGTTGATGATCCAGCACATGTTGATCGATTATGCGACAGTTGAGAATCAGGGTCCCATAGTTGCTGGTACATGTACTCACATTCTTTGCGGTCAGCACTAAACAAGATATTTGAAATGTGATGCTGTACATAGGTCCTAGTATTTTGCGAGTATGTCTTGAGTTTGTCAGCAATAAATTTCCCAAAACCAGTACATTCATTCGATTTAGCAGAAGTTAATTCTTACAAAATTTGAAAGGATGAGTGCATTATAACATCACTTTCATCCACATTCGCTTTTTTCCGTTTCCGCACGCCAGGTTTTTCATGCGGCATGTCCTCCTGAATCTCTTTCGTGTTCTGTGCACCAGTTTTACAATAGATCCAACACAAGGTTTTTTTTCAGTTATCTACTAAACCGTCCAGATGGTTGGATAAATTTGGCCAAAAACTATAATAATCAGTGGAATTTCCCTCATTGAGTCGGCGCTCTTGAACGCAAATATGTAGTCCTGCAAGCCCCATTTAACAATGGAAGCGATTTCTATAACTTTAAAGGCTTTCTTAGCATAGTCTTATTTGCGGCTGTAGATTAAAATTACAAATTCATATATATATATATATATAAACTGTGACTGTCAAGGGAGAACCTCCTAGGGAGGAATATTTAATAATAGTAATTTGTATACCAAAATGCAGGATAAATCTCTAAATCTACCACAGCCAAGAGCGTTGCCAATGCGGAGCCGATGAAGCTTTTGCACTATCAGAAAATATAATGGAATTATATTCAGGCCATCGTTGTAAAGGAACTAAACATAGAATTTATAATTATAGACTTTGCACTATTTCCTGCAACCGGTGAGGGAGCACCTTTGACTATTTTAAAATTTTATTAAAAATTTATGAAAATAAAAATATTTTTTAATATATTTTTAGCAGCCTTTTAGATTTAATAAGTAAAACGTCAATGTTCTTTTATAGCGCCATCTATGGATAATGATCCTCTCTAGGCAGCCCCATCTACCTGGGAGTTGGTAGTAATAAAGTACCACCTGGTGAATTGGCTACCTGTTATTTATACACTATTAAAACCACTTTTTTGGTACGTGATGTATAGAACACGACCCATCTATACTTAATATGTGCTTCAACTAATCTATCGAATGATACCATAATAGTTTATCTAGTTCTATTCCGAGTGTTAAGAAAACCCAACATGTGTTGCAACCAGAAAATGCTATCTTAGTAGCAAATGCCATAGCGCATCTACATAAATTTTTCCGAGGAAATCAGCAAAGTAGGAATTTGTACACACCTCCGGGATCTTTCAACAGGGACAATTTAAAAGTAATCACATTAGGAACTTGGAGGGATGGTACCGAAGAAAGTACTGGTTTATTGGATTTAGAGAATGAGCAACAAGAAGCAGCACAAATGCTTCTTCAAGACATACTTGAAGAAACTACTAATTATTGTTCATAATAAGGAGCGGTACCGTGGCAAGAAGAACATACTTAAGTTTTATTAATATCCTCTTTTTTAGTCTTAGTCGGTTAAAATATCATTTAAAAATAGGGTTTATTACACATATAAATTATTATATTAAATGAATCCGTTGTCTTTCGTAGTTCATATCTGTCCAGTATAAATGATGAAGCTTTATATGCGAACTAGGTACTAGTATATACTTCTTATCTGAAAAATAAATAATAAATAATTACTGAATTGAAATAAAAAGATTTTCATTAAGGTGGTTCGATTTTCATAAAAAAAATAAGTGACAATGATTTAGTCATAAATAGTATTTATGCATAAATACAGGCCCACGTACACTATTATCGTTACTAGTTTACGCCAAATCAATAAAAAAACATTATTTCATTCAGAAATCACCAATAAATCAAAGCATAATTTTGTTCAACAAATTGAATTGAATTATTAGTGATTTCTGTATAAAATAATGTTTTTTATTGATTTTGCGTAAACTAGTAATAGCAATAGTGTATGTGGGCGTGTAAACAGTATTTGTATACAACAGTATTTATCAATGTCAATTGTTTTAGTATGAAAATTGAACCATCTTATGATTTGATGGCACTCTAAGTTGCGCCCTTATCGGAAAAAAATATATCTCACCAAATATAAATGAAAATCAAAATCTTGTATATAGAAACACTCCTGTATAATGAGAGAATAAATATGAATATGTAGAAAAAACACAGTTCATATCGATTTTTCTTCATATTTGTCTAGATTTTTTTTCCGATGGAGGCGCCACACCACTTAGGGTAACCATCAATTCTTAACGATGCGGTACACGATAACATACGATTGGAGTGGAATGCGACCCCCCGCTCCACGTCGCACCCAACCCCCTTTGCGCATCGCAGGTAGCTGCCGGTATGGACAGTCACAATTATTGTGCACGCGTCAGGTAGGTACACTTATTTTACCTTTTCTGGTACCTGAAGCATTCTTTTTCACTTTACTCTATTTATATCTTTAGTTATTGCTAATCTCAGCTATTGCAATAATTTTTGTCAGATTAATTTTTGTTAGGTTAACCATTAGATTAATAATTAGAATTAATAGTTACAATTAATACAGCCTATTGTATTAATCGTCATTATTAATTTGTCAAAATTAACGTTAAGTTTATAATAAAATTAATAGATTGTCCCATATGAAATTAAAAAGAAAAAAAAACAATTTGGCAGCACTTGCATAGTATTTTATATGGTATGCATAAATTATATCCCATACTTGGCCAATAACATATATGTGATTACTTTATTTCTTAAATATATCAAATTTGTGTTAATGCTCGACATGGCTAATTTTTGGAAATAATTTTAACTTTAGGGGATCAATAATATTTAGGGCTACCCCTTTGACATAGGACCATTTCACAATATCACTTTTATACCTTAAATCATATTAATTTAAATGATCACTAAGAGATTTTAATAAATGGGGCGGATCATAAAAAAAGAAAATCTTAACATTATTATATAACAAAATAAGACTTATTCACATCGATATTAATTTCTTTGCCAGACCCTCATTTTTTGGTTCATAATCACAAATGATTGCTCTAAGTATTAATTTTAAGTGTAAGATCTTACTGATACCTTCTATAAATACCACATACATGTCTAAGTTATTGTCTATCCCAGCCGTTAACCAACCGTTTTGGTTTACCGAGCGAATTCGATGTAAATTGAAATGAAAATAGATGAAGATAGAAGATGCTGGTAAAAACAATTAAAAATCGGACCAAGAGGAGAAAAAGTTAAATTAAAAATTTTTAAATTTGACTTTTCATTGTTGAGTTTCAAACTTGGACGTGCAGACGTTATGTACATCTAATACGAACTCAATCACTGAGGTCGTATTAGATGCAGCCTCACTGTAATTACGCGACGTACCAATTTTAGCGAACAGTGAACTGATACGCGCTCGAAAGTACGTATCTTTTTATTATACAGAGGTCTTAGGAAACGTTATGACGCACAAACGGCTATATCAACAATCACACAGCTACGCCAAATGTTTAACCGATTTCGAAGCTAATTTAGAGCTGTTATATGCTTTGTTTCTAAAACGCACATTTATCGGAAAAAATCGTGATATTCGGGAAAATCGTGAAATCTCTCGTGGAAAATGTGTAATCTGGGGGCTCTCTTGGCTTACATTGACAAAATTGTTAGATATAAGTTTAAAGATGTATCGAAACCTTGTATATAATATATTTATATAAGGACAACTCGTATTGTTCGTTTTTACATAATATAAACACGGAGTTTAACGATATCTTTAATGTTTAACAAATCAAGCTCCGTGAAAATCAATATGTCAAAAGTTTTTAATATTTCATTCAGATAAAATTGCATGTGTATTTCTATATATATTACATTAGAATTGAAAACGTAAATCAAAATAAATTACGTCTTTGGCGGTGGAGATATTTGATGTGGGGCCCTTGAGATATCGATATCGGTAGGCTCTCGTGGTTTTTATTTGTTACACTAGCTGGTGCCCGCGACTTCGTTCTTGTAACATGCAAAACAAATATTCAAAACAAACGCTGGACGTAATATTTAAACAATAAATAGCTCAAAATAAATACAGATTACATCTCGAAGTGAATTAATTCTAAAATAGTTTTGGTGGGTTTAACAGCCCTTATTATGTACACGTGTCAAGTTTTTTTTAGCTTCCGTCATTCCAACCACTATATATAATGAGGGAGGTTTCAAGCTACATTTAATAATAAAACAAGTTTGAATACAATCATTTATTCATTATTTTGGGACACGGTCTCGAATCGCCTCGGGAATATGCTACTTAATCAAGTGGCGTTGGCCGAATTGATATCTTTATTTCCTCAACAAAGTAAACATAAATAATTAATTTAGAAACCTAGATTAATTAACGAGATTAAATTAGATTAATTAAAGAGATTTCCAAATTCTTGCATAAATATTTCACTTTGTTGGATATCATTAGAGGCTTCAGACGAAGAAATTAGGGAGTCCGCGGTGGACTAAAGTGTTGACGGTGTGGGTGTATTTTGGGAACTGATGGTCTGGTACAGTTTGATAGATTATGGTCCAATAGTTGCTGGTACATGTACTCATATTCACTGCGGTCGGCACCAAACAAGATATTGCAGAATGTGATGCTGTACATAGGTCCTAGTATTGTGTGAATATGTTTTGAGTTTGTCAGCAATAAATTTCCCAAAGTTAGTACATTCATTCGATTTGGCAGAAGTAAATTCTTGCAACATTTGAAAGGTTGAGTGCATTATAACATCACTTTCATCCACCTTCGCTTTTCTCCGTTTTCGCGCGTCAGGTTTTTTATCTCCTGGGTCTCTTCCATGTTCTGTGCACCAGTTTCACAAAGGACCTATAACAAGTTTTTTTTGCATTTATCTACTAAACCAGATGGTTTGCTGAATTTGGCTGAAAACTGTGATAATCAGTGAAATTTTCCGCATTGTGTCGGCTCTCTTGACAGCAAACACGTAGTCCTGCAAGCCCCATATAACAGTGGAAGCGATTTTTATAACTTTAAAGGTTTTTTAGCATAGTTCTCGACTATAAATTCAAATTACAATTTCACGTTGCGTTGCCGATGAGGAGCCGGTGAAGCTTTTGCACTATTAGCAAATGTAATGAAATTGTATTCAGGACATCATCATAAGGGAACTAAACAGAGAGTATATAATTATAGACTTCGTAGAGCAGGAGGGTAGTCGAAGAGTAGTGTTTGGTATTGTTTCTGCAGTTTTTTTAATGTTAAGGAAACATGGGTTTTCGGAATGTGCTACTTTAGTAATAAATGCCATATGCGCATCTACAAAACTTTTTACGAAGAAATCAGACAAGTAAGAATTTGTACACATCTCCATCTTTTAATAGGGACAATTTAAGAGTAATCACATTAGGAAATTGGAAGGTTGATACCGAAGAAAATACTGGTTTATTGGATTTGGGGAATGAGCAACAAGAAGCAGCACAAATGCTTCTTCAAGAGATACGAGTATATGAAGAAATTGCTAATTATTGTTCATAAGAAGGAGCGGTACCGTGACAAGAAGAATATACTTAAGTTTTATTAAGATCCTCTTTTTTAGTCTTAGTCGTTTAAAATATAATTTAAAAATAGTGTTGATAATAAATATAAATTATTGTACTAATTGAATCTGCTTTCTTCCGTAGTTCATATCTGTCCAGTATAAATGACAAAGCTTTATATGCGAACTAGGTACTAGTAAATACTTCTTCTGCACCTGAAATATAAATAAATAAATACTGAATTGAAAAAAAAACTTTTTCGATTTTCACACAAAAAATAAGTGGTATTGATTTAATCATAAATAGTATTTATGCATAAATACACGCTTACTTACACTATTATCATTACTAGTTTACGCGAAATAAAAAAAAACATTGTTTCATTCAGAAGTCACCAATAAATCAAAGTTGAATTTGGTTCAATAAACTGATTGAATTGAATGATTAGTGATGTCTGTATGAAATAATGTTTTTTATTGATTTCGCGTAAACTAGTAATGGCAATAGTGCACGTAGGCGTGTATTTATGCATAAATACTGTTTATTGACCAAATCAATCTCAATTGTTTTTCGTATGAAAATTTAACCATCTTATGATTTGATGGCACCCTAAGTGGCGCCCTCATCGGAAAAAAAAATATATCGCCAAATATAAATAAAAATCCTTTACATAGAAACACTCTTAAATAATGGTTAGATATTTACAAAAATATATCGGACAAAATAAATACGGAAATGCAATTTGTCTAGATATTGTTTTCCGATGGGAGCGCCACACCACTCAACTCTTAACGATCCCGTACACGATAACATGCGACCCCCCGCTCCACATCGCACACCTCCCTGATTTTCTTACATTTTTCTATAAACAATAAGGTCTTCCCTTTGTCCCAGACCATTATTTAAATTCAACCTCGAAACACAACAATACTATACCACGTGCGTTCACTTCACTGCCATATGGGCCACTGAGCGATGCGGAGAGGGCTCCGCGTCCGCGACACGGTCAATTACAAGTGGTGCGTATTGATGTTACAAGTTGTATCAAAATATAACAGATTGTATCATTACAGGTTGCGCACTGTAGTGCTCGGTTCTCCTCTCTCACTGATTTAATGCTCGAATTTATAACCTTACATTACAGTAATCTAAAATTCTCCAACAAGACTTCAACAACTACTTCAAAGTTTATCAGACTTTAACGCTGTTCAGGTAGATTATAATCTGGAATATAAATCAATCAATGGAATATATAATCTGGAATTTAATAAATGGGGCGGTCAAAAAAGGAAATCTTAACATTATTATATAAAAGATAAAACTTATTCACATCGATACTTAATTTTTTTGCCAGACCCCCATTTTTTTATTCATGATTGCTCTAAGTATTAATCCTACATCTAAAATCTTGCTGATACCTTCTATAAATACCATATACATGTCTAAGTTATTATCTACCCCAGCCGTTAACCAACAATCTATAACCTGTTTAAATTTAAAATATAACTTTGTTGTCATGAAACATTTTAAATTCATAATCCAGGTACATTTTTGGTTTATCGAGCGAATTCGATGTAAATTAAAATTAAGATAGAGTGTACTAAGATGCCGGTAAAAATAATTAAAAAACCGAACCAAGAGAAGAAAAAGTTAAATTTCAAAATTTTTAAATTTGACTTTTCATTGTTGAGTTTCAAATTTGGACTCGCAAACGTTATGTACATCTAATACGAACTCAACCACTGAGATCGTATTAGATTTAGTCTCACTGCAATTACACGACGTACCAACTCCCGCGAACAGTGAACTGATACGCGCTCAAAAACACGTATCTTTTCATTATACAGAGATCAGAGGAAACGTATTACGCACGAACGGCTATATCAATAATAAACAGCCACGCCAAATGTTAAACCGATTCCGTAGCTAATTTATAGCTATTATATGAAACAAATCATGATGTTCGGGAAAATCGTGTGTAATCTTTAGGTTTCCTTGGCAAATTTTTTAGATATAAGTTTAACGATGTATGGAAACCTTGTATATAACATCTTTATATTGCAAGGACAACTCGTTTTGTTTTGTTTTTACATAAGACGAACACGGAGTTTAATGACAGCTTTAATGTTTAAACAGACCAAGCTTGATAAAAATAAACATATCAATCGTTTTTAGTATTACATTAAAATATAATAAGTTATATGTGTATTTTTATATAGATATTATACTACAATTGAAAACGTAAATCAAAATAAATTACGTTCTTTGATGGAGGAGATATGTCTAGTAGGTTCCTTGTGATATCGGTATGCTCTCCTGATTTTTATTTATTATACTAGCTTGGTATCTGCGACTTGGGAGAGTGGTTTAATATAATACGCGTATGTTATCGTATTTTAAAATAATCATTTCGCATTGTTTCTGATTCGCCGAATTTATATCTATCGATTAATATCAATGTGATTATTATTATAATACAGCATGTAAATTAATTAAAGGGCGCCACTTCAATCTGTAAATGTGAACATTGCCATAAGTCATTAACATGGAATTGCATCGAAAATTTGAAAAAGTAGATGTATTGCAATCTGATGCACTATTACTGATTGAAGTGGCGCCCTTAATTTGATTAACATACTGTACATATTTTAAAATTAGAAAATTCACTTCTGGCGTGTGGTTATAAGCACATAGCAGATTTTTTTATTAACCGAAGTTTGGACTTACTTTTTGTCGCGCTTTGTAACTCACTAGATGCGACCCGCCGATACACCTGTGTTTAATTATGCGACTCTCGCCTCCCGATCACTAAACACCTCTACTCCGTTCGCTAAACGACATCGATTATCGGAGTTGTGGGTATATCGATGAGAATACTCGGGATGATCATGCAATAAATAAGTCAGTTTCCCTCTATCACGAACCGTTAAAACAGTGTTCTCTGACTTCTGTTGTATTTTTTTACCACTGTATATATAATAATATATAGAACATAATTTTTATCGAAGCATGAGTATTCTAGTATACAATTTTTGTAAAATTTGACATGAGGTATCAGAGATTAGCGCGGACAAACACAGAAAGAGATTTTCTCACCTTATCTATTATTATAGATTAGTAGTGCTATTTCGGAAACTCCTAAAAGCGTGTGCCGCTGACAAAAAAAAAGAAATGAGCGCGGGTAACCTCATCATCAGACCCTGACCTGGTCGATGGTGCAGTTATTTTGCAAAGTAATAACTACCCGTTACAAATACCTTGACTTAGAATTGATTTATTAATATTTGTTAAAGAGTTACATTGTTCATTTCCAAAACTCACCAGCAGACCCTGACCTGGTCGATGGTGCAGTTATTTTGCAAAGTAATAACTGCCCGTTACAAATACCTTGACTTAGGATTGATTTATTAATATTCGTTAAAGAGTTACATTGTTCATTTCCAAAACTCATCATCAGACCCTGACCTGGTCGATGGTGCAGTTATTTTGCAAAGTAATAACTGCCCGTTACAAATACCTTGACTTAGGATTGATTTATTAATATTCGTTAAAGAGTTACATTGTTCATTTCCAAAACTCATCATCAGACCCTGACCTGGTCGATGGTGTATTTATTTTGGAAAAAAACAACTACCCGAAGCAAATATCTTCAATCAGGGCTGATCTATTAACACTCCTTAAAGAGTTACATTGTTTATTTTCATAACTCATCATCAGTCCCTGACCTGATCGATGGTGTATTTATTTTGGAAAAAATAACAACTACCAGTAGCAAATATCTTGAATCAGTATTGATTTACTGCCATCCGTTAAGGAGTCCCATTGTTCATCTCCAGAACTCATCATCAGACCCTGACCTGGTCGGTGGTATATTTATTTTGGAAAAAACAACTACTAGTAGCAAATATTTTGAATTAGGGTTGATTTATTAACATTCATTAAAGAGTTATATTGTTCATTTTCATAATTCATCATCAGACGCTGAACTGGTTGATGGTGTCGTTATTTTGGAAAAAAACAACTATTAGTAGCAAATATCTTTAATCTGGGTTGATTTATTAACATTCTTTAAAGAGTTACATTGTTCATTTTCATAATTCATCATCAGTCCCTGACCATATTTATTTTGAAAAAAACAACTACCAGTAGCAAATATCTTGAATCAGTATTAATTTACTGCCATCCGTAAAGGAGTTCCATTGTTCATCTCCAAAACTCATCATCAGACCCTGACCGGGTCGATGGTGTACTTACTTTGCAAAATAATAACTACCCGTTACAAATACCTTGAATCAGGATTGATTTGTTAATATTCGTTAAAGAGTTACATTATTAATTTCCACAGCTCACCCTTGTTCATTTCCAATTCCATGATCAGTCCCTGACCTGATCGATGGTGCATTTATTTTGAAAAAAAATAATTATCAGTAGAGAAAATCTTGAATCAGGGTTGATTTACTACCATCCATTAAAGAGTTCTATTGTATCATCAGACATTGACTTGGTCGACGGCGTAGTTATTTTGGAAGAAACAACTACCGGTAGCAAATACCTTGAATTAGGGTTGATTTACTATAATCTGTTAAGGAGTTCCGTTGTTCATGTCCTAAACTCGTTATCAGAATCTAATTTAGTGGATGGTGAACTTATTTTGAAAATTAACTATTACCAGCAAATAGCCAATATCTTGAATCACAGTAGATTTATTACCATCTCTAAAAGTGTAATTATATTGTTCATCTCTAGAACTCATCATCAGACCCTTATCTGGTCGATGGTGTAAGTATTTTCCAAAGTAACTATTACCAGTAGCCAAATCTAGAATCACGGTTGATTTACTGATATCTGTTAAGGAGTTACATTGTTCATCTCCAGAACTCATCGTCAGACTCTGACCTGGTCGATCGCGCAGTTACTTTGCAAAGTAATAACTGTCAGTAGAAAATATCTCTAACCGCAGTTGATTTACTAACATACCTTAAGCGGTTCCATTTTTCTTTTCAGAATCTCATCATCAGATCAGCACCATATTTATAACGGACCACTTCGATAGTATACATATTCAAGCAAAATAATTATTAGTATTAAACTTTACAAATTTAGTATAGGAATAAATTCAAGTATATATGTGTATATAACACATATACTCGCAAAATTCTATAGTCAGTCGATGCTTTCAAACACAGGAAACTGCCTAACCAAACCATAGACTTTATTTAACGTTATTTCCGTTCGAAAAAATCTGAATTACTCTCAAATAGTGCCTAAAGAAGTTTTACTTCAATTATATTAAAATTTAGTAGGTTCCAGTAGTTAGAGATTAGGCTGTGCTCGGAATGATTGTTGACAGCAGAATATTAACGACACAGCCACGCTGTATACAGTCTGTAACATCGAACATGGTAAAACCGCCGAGAGATATTTCTCTTTGATGTCCTGAAGCCAATGTTTTTTGAATTTCTGCATAATGGAAAAGATATGATCGTTTGAAGAATTAAACCAAATCCGTTTTCCGTTTGGGGTTAATTAATTAATAAATATATGAAATTAACAAGACACATTTTCCGTTTTCATCAAACGCTCTGTATTTATTACCTACATTGTGCAAAACGATATTAGACTTCTTAAGTTTTAATAAAAACATATTCAATGCGCTTTCCTAAATCCTGAAATCACGTTACACTAATTTTGTTTAACGTGATTTCAGGATTTGTTTAACGTGATTCAGGAGTTTCTTTTTTTTTTTTTAAATTTTCGATTACTGTGGTTACGTATATAAAAATTTTAAAAATTTTACCTCAAATCACTCCCGTATCGGTTTGTTCTTTTATCACTATCGATTTTCTCAGAAATTAAGCGACACAGAAACTTGAATTTTGGGTTATTAAAATTGATATAAATATTAAAGTGTAGATAAATGAAGCGCCCAATTTTTTTAAAGTTTATATGCTACGTGAGTTGTATAATATTAAAATGCTGTTTAAAAAATATTCTAAAAAATATCGAAAATAGGGTGTCCCTGCCCTATTTTTGTAATTGCTAAACTAAAAATCATAAAAATAGGACACAGGAAAAGTACAGTGATAACTGTAGATCTTATAATAGTAGAAAATGTAGTAGGCAATATGTTGAGAAAAATTAATATTTCTTGGTGGTTCAATAGAAACATTGTGTAACCTTAAATATTTACAAGTACCTAAATATGTACGAAACACTTATAATGTGAAATTCTACTCTTAATTGAGAGGTTAATCTGAATAACATATCTTATAATATGAAAATGAAAAAAGTGGGCAATTTGGTAATAATTTTCCAAAAGTTTGAACTTTCAACTTAATAACTTCTTATTCGCTTCTATTTCTGAAAAGCAGTTTCCATTGTTCTCTTCAGGACATCAAGAAGAATTAACTGTTTACGGCTTTGTCATATTAAAGTTTACAATGTTTTATGTTCTATGCTTTACAGCCTGTATATTAGTACTGCTAATCAGTTGTTAACCCCAACTTGTTCTTGGGTAATACCCGAATAAAATATTTTGGAACTTACCCTAATTTGTGAAAATGCATCTCTGTTGTGCTACGACTGCCATTGAATTCCTCAAACAATTAACGGGTAGTCAGATGAGAATCTTCTTCAACTAGGTGTTGTAATTGTTGTACATTTAATTCAATAGAGCGTCTAGAAAGGGGTTCGTCTTCCGTAGTAGCGATGTACAATATCAGTATTTTTTCATACTAGGTAATCCTGTACCAGTATATATAAATAACAGGTTCCTATACTTAATACAAAATACGAGGTCGTACACGGTACTCATACTTGCTTGTGAGCTAACGTAAACACTTCACTAAAGTATTCGATGTTTGTTGCTGTTACGTATCAGGATTCTAGCAGTGTCTGTCCTTGAAAAATTATGTTTTATAAATTATGTTTTATAGGATATTGATATTTTTTCTTCATACTTCATATAAGCTTAGGACTGTCTGCTATAGACAAAATATCATCTCTAGTACTAGTCAGTCAAAATGGAGGTAAAAATGCAAGTGAGCACCACTCTGGTGGCATATACAACGATTATATTTTTAAGGTTGGCGTAAAGCCAAGTTTTCAATTGCAATATAAACATTAATTTATAAAAATCCACAGTTTTTTCCAAAATATTTTATCGGTATTTAATTACTATACACATATAAACACGTGTATTGTTTTTCAATTATCTAAATTAAACCAAATAAAAAACGAGTGTGCTTTAGACCACACGACTGAAGTAAAACTTCAAATTCACAAAATATGAACTTTAAAATGAATTTACAATTTTATTCACTTTAAACGTAGAATATTTAATGTATTGAACAAAATAACAATTTACAAAATTGTTCAAGAACGAAATGAAATTACAAAATAATCAAAAAATCACCGTTCTCGTAACGCTAGCAAACTCGCATATATATATATATATATATATATATATATATATATATATATTTCATGCACTGGCTATGAGAGGAAGACAGAAAGAAAATGTGCGCGCACTGCTCTCTCTTGCTCCTACAGTGTAATACAGACAATAGGATTACACCGTGTCTTAGATATACGAAACATAACTGGCTATGAGAAAAAGAGAGAAAGAAAATGTGTGCTCGCACCTCTCTATCTTGTCCCTACAGTAATATACGAAACGTAACTCTTTCTGTCTTCACTAACTTATATCTCTCTCTCTCAACTTCCGTTCGCCTCGCCCGATCACACTTTTCGTAACGCTTTCGTCACGCATTCACCAGCTTACTCCCCAAATCAAGCGTGCGTAAAGAAGTTTTACTTCAAAATGTTACAAAAATAATATTGAATTGTTATTTATATATTCTTATAAAACATTTCGTGACTTGTATTTAAAAACTATGAATAAACATATGCCGATACGCAAGAAGTTTAGATGGACTAGGGAGTACCTAGTACGAAGCAAGGACAAATAGAAAACTATATATACATAAGTACAAATAGAAAAGTATATATATATATATATATATATATATATATAAATAGAAAAGTATATAAGTATATATAAAAGTATATAGAATACTAGCTTGTGCAAAACTTACGAGTTTATTTACGTGGAACGTTTCTTGTTTCATTCATTTTTAATAAGGGACTTATACGATGAACGGCCTATATACGTCTCGTAATCGCTTTGTTCCTTCTGCTCTTATGAAAGTTGAGTCATTACGAACAGAGACAGACAGCTGAGTATTTTGTAACAAGTATTTTTGGAATGTCAAGCGCTAGTATGTTTATCCCACAGATATAATTCGTATGCGCATGAGTTACATTATACGCCCCACCTCGAATCCATAGTCCTCGTTCTTGAACTTCCTGAACCAAATTTACACCATTCCGAAGAACGCCGTTCATACGCTCATCGTATGGTGTATAGTATAGTGTAAAGTATGGTGTCCTTCATATCATGATCTAGGAGAACTAATAACCTAGAAGAGCCCTTATTTGTAATCGATTTAAATCCATTTTCTTCTACATAAAATACTTGAACATTTGGTGCTTACTATTATTAACTGGAAAACTGTTTATCCTTTAAAACAGAATATTCTGGAATTTTCAACGTTATTTCTAGAAAACTCCCGAACTAGTGGTTGGAAGTTATTAATCAGCTCAATGTTTTCTCGTGAAATGCAAGCCTGTATAGTTTTTTTTTTGTAATACCATAGTAACATTTTATTTTTTTCCGTACTGTTGGTTTTATAAAGTATTTCTATTGTTGGAAAAAATTAATTGCGATAAATTATTCTGATTCAAAGGAGTTGATAATGTGGTAAAAATATACAATATTGATGGACAGATTTTTATTTTATGAAATTTATACTACATTTTAAGGTTGGAAAAAACTTAAAAGCCGAGATTGAAATATTCATAAAAACTATTAAATAAGTAATTTCATCTTAAAAAAAACTATCACATAAGAGATTTATCGATTGGTTTAGGCGCTTTTCTGTGGATAGCAAACAGATAAACATACAGCACACAAAGGCACGCATAAACGTGTGCGTACGCGCTTACACATATTCAAACACGCACGCATACATGTACACGCATATGCATGAACACGCTCAGGCAAATACATATCGTTCGTGTTTCATCGATTTTCTTAAAGTAATATAATCGATCTAAACTGAAGTATGAGTTTTTGAACGATTCCAACTTGCTCTTCTTATCAACGCTAAAGAAAGAACCAACGCCACCTGCAGGTTACTGTATTCAGTTTGTTCTATTCTATAACATTCTTTCGCGACGTTACGTTTCGCGAAACGAGGCGAGACGAGTATAATATCGTTTAGTGCGCTAGAGAGCAAACACTTTGAAAATTGGCTTTCCTGCGCGTGCATAACGAGCAACTTGTATTAAATACAGGCTATGCTAGAGATTTTATACACTGAAGCAACACAATTCATAATCCTTTTCGAATTTACTCGATTCATATTTTATGAATCTTTAGGACGGGTTACCAGAATATAATGTTATTGTCGTTTAATTATGATGAACAATAATAATTTAATCAGTGAGTCAATACAAACTTAACATAGTTTTAGTCGACGTACCTTAAATAGAAACCCACCCCTACCATCATGATTATTAATGTTTTCTGTAATGCATCAAGTGTTGATGTTCCAATTTAACAACATAATACATAAATCGTATTTGTTATGCAGAATCTGTATATGTATGACTTCAACATTTTACTTAGTCTTAAAAATATTGATTATAGTCTTGTTATTTTGTACTCAACCTGTAGATGCAGGCTTGATGTCCCAATTTAACAACATCATGCATAAATTGTATTTGTTGTGCAGAATCTTTATATTTATGACATCAGCATTTTACTCAGTCTTAAAATATTGATTATAATCGTCGTATTTTGTACTAAGAAACATGCAGAAGTCGGCTTGATGTCCTATATAACCATATCATGCATAAATAGTATTTGTTGTGTAGAATCTGCATATGTATGACTTCAGCATTTTAGTTGGTCTCAAAAATATTGATTATAGTCGTCTTATTTTGTACTCAGGAACTTGCTTAGAAGCCGGCTTGATACCCCAATTTAACAAGAGCATGCATAAATTGTACTTGTTGTGTAGAATCTGCAAATGTTTGACTCAGGAATTTGCAGAAGTCAGCGCGATGTCCCATATAACCACATCATGCGTGAATTGTATTTGTTGTGCAGAATCTTCATATGTATGACGTCAGCATTTTACTTAGTCTTATAAAACAAAATTAGCATGGGGTAATGATTATACATATCCTTCTTAGCTCAAGATAACCACGACCACTCTTGGCAGGGTATCGTCGTGTCAAGTGTGTTACTGTTGAGTGACGTAATACACGATACGTCACCATCCCTCCCTGTTAACCGCTCTCCGGGTGCACTTCTCTAGGGGTACGTCTATGCTGCTTTGACCTGATCTGTCTCTCTCATCGGCGCACCCACAAGCAGTTTAGTGCCTTCCACTTTGCTCGGTATTATATATATTTAAGAAATTTATAATAAAAAACTGAAGGGTTAATCGAATTATTAAAGAAAGTTTTGGATAGGTAAAAGTTATGGATGTCCATAAGATATCCATCATTTGATAATCATGATATGCGAACAGCATCTAACTGTTTACCCCAGATTTACATGCAGAGTAGTAAGTTAATATTATATATATATATATATATATATATATATATATATATATATGTGTGTGTGTGTGTGTGTGTGTGTGTGTGTGTGTGTGTCTGTGTGTGTATGTGTGTGTGTCTGCGCGTATAAATATATATGTGTATGTGTGTGTATGTATGTATATGTATATATGTATTTTATGTGTATATATGGACGTATGAGTACATATTTGTATATGTATGTGTGTGTATATATCAACAGGTGCTAGCTGTAAACCGGCCATGTCGGTGATGCTTATATCATAACTGCCAAGCCGAGCTAGTTACCTTTTCATGGATGAAATATTAAAAAATGTAAAGTTAAGGCGTCTAACTTAATTTTTAATTTTTTGTTTTTTCATTGGTTCTAAGAAAATTTCTGTACATGTCTATTACTTTACCTGTTGTATTTTATATCCATAAATACATTATATTATTATTATTAAGTTATTATCTTAAAAGTAGGAGTAGAAGTAAGGGTGGAAGATGTGATATAAGGATAGATACTGAGATTGTCAAATTAAGAGAAAAAGTTTTCAGGATCCATAAAAAATTAGTGGTTTTTGAGGAAACGAAAAACAAAAAGTAAAAAGGTAAGTCTGTTTAAGGATTTCAAACTAGAATATACGCGCTGATGTAAGATTATGCTATTAATACACTATAGGTTGAACTTTAACTACGTACCCACCGTTCATAAGACAAATTAATGTTACGGAAACAACCGGTTTTTCCAGCGACTTTTTATTTTTTTTTTCAAAAAGGATGAACCGAGTGGGAAGTGTTTTGACTTAACCAAAACAAACATTTTGAAAAACATGTGAACCAAAAGTTGCTCCTTAGATCTTGATAAATATTTATTAGCGAAAAATTTTGGCTACAACCAATCGATTAACAGCTATAAGCAAATTAATAATTAAATTATTGATAACAATTAATTGCGCGAAAATTGTTTAATCCTCATAAATTAGTTTCGATCTGTACATAATTATCAATGTTCATGATTTTTTTCAGATTTTTTTGAACGATCCATTTGGTGGTAAGGGAGTGGTACACCAATTATTAAACGTTTTTCCTGAAAAATGTTTACACAAATTAATAAAAAATACATCATATCAGTATAGGTACGCGCAACCTACTCTACTACAAAATAAGTAAATCAACCGTGATTCTAGATTTGGCTACTGGTAATAGTTACTTTGGAAAATACTTACACCATCGACCAGATAAGGGTCTGATGATGAGTTCTAGAGATGAACAATATAACTCCTTTAGAGATGGTAATAAATCTACTGTGATTCAAGATATTGGCTATTTGCTGATAATAGTTAATTTTCAAAATAAGTTCACCATCCACTAAATCAGATTCTGATGACGAGTTTAGGACATGAACAATGGAACTCCTTAACAGATTATAATAAATCAACCCTAATTCAAGATATTTGCTACCGATAGTAGTTTCTTCCAAAATAACTACGCCGTCGACCAAGTCAATGTCTAATGATACAATGGAACTCTTTAATGGATGGTAGTAAATCAACCCTGATTCAAGATTTTCACTACTGGGTGAGCTGTGGAAATTAATAATGTAACTCTTTAACGAATATTAACAAATCAATCCTGATTCAAGGTATTTGTAACGAGTGGTTATTATTTTGCAAAGTAAGTACACCATCGACCAGGCCAGGGTCTGATGATGAGTTTTGGAGATGAACAATGGAACTTCTTTACGGATGGCAGTAAATTAATACTGATTCAAAATATTTGCTACTGGTAGTTCTTTTTCCAAAATAAATATACCACCGACCAGGTCAAGGTCTGATGACGAGTTCTGGAGATGAACAATGGGACTCCTTAACGGATGGCAGTAAATCAATCCTGATTCAAGATATTTGCTAGTGGTAGTTGTTATTTTTTCCAAAATAAATACACCATCGACCAGGTCAGGAACTGATGATGAGTTATGAAAATAAACAATGTAACTCTTTAACGAGTGTTAATAGATCAACCCTGATTGAAGATATTTGCTACGGGTAGTTGTTTTTTTCCAAAATAAATACACCATCGACCAGGTCAGGGTCTGATGATGAGTTTTGGAAATGAACAATGTAACTCTTTAACGAATATTAATAAATCAATCCTAAGTCAAGGTATTTGTAACGGGTAGTTATTACTTTGCAAAATAACTGCACCATCGACCAGGTCAGGAACTAGTGATGAGGTTACTCGAGCTCATTTCTTTTTTTTGTCAGCGGTACACACTTTTAGGAGTTTCCGAAATAGCAGTACTAATCTATATTAATAGATAAGGTGGGAAAATCTGTTTCTGTGTTTGTCCGCGCTAATCTCTGTTACCTCATGTTCAATTTTACAAAAATTGTATACTAGAATACTCATACTTCGATAAAAATTATGTTCTATATATTATTATATATACAGTGGTAAAAAAATACAACAGAAGTCAGAGAACACTGTTTTAACGGTTCGTGGTAGAGGGAGACTGATTTATTTATTGCATGATCATCCCGAGTATTCTCATCGATATTGGGGCGGTCAAAAAAGGAAATCTTAACATTATTATATAAAAGATAAAACTTATTCACATCGATACTTAATTTTTTTGCCAGACCCCCATTTTTTGATTCATGATCACAAATGATTGCTCTAAGTATTAATTCTACATCTAAAATCTTACTGATACCTTCTATAAATACCATATACATGTCTAAGTTATTATCTACCCCAGCCGTTAACCAACAATCTATAACCTGTTTAAATTTAAAATATAACTTTGTTGTCATGAAACATTTTAAATTCATAATCCAGGTACATTTTTGGTTTATCGAGCGAATTCGATGTAAATTAAAATTAAGATAGAGTGTACTAAGATGCCGGTAAAAATAATTAAAAAATCGAATCAAGCGAAGAAAAAGTTAAATTTCAAAATTTTTAAATTTGACTTTTCATTGTTGAGTTTCAAATTTGGACTCGCAAACGTTATGTACATCTAATACGAACTCAACCACTGAGATCGTATTAGATTTAGTCTCACTGCAATTACACGACGTACCAACTCCCGAGAACAGTGAACTGATACGCGCTCAAAAACACGTATCTTTTCATTATACAGAGATCAGAGGAAACGTAATTACGCACGAACGGCTATATCAATAATAAACAGCCACGCCAAATGTTTAACCGATTCCGTAGCTAATTTATAGCTATTATATGAAAAAAGTCATGATGTTCGGGAAAATCGTGAAAAAAGTGTAATCTTTAGGTTTCCTTGGCAAATTTTTTAGATATAAGTTTAACGATGTATGGAAACCTTGTATATAACATATTTATATTGCAAGGACAACTCGTTTTGTTTGTTTTTACATAAGACGAACACGGAGTTTAATGACAGCTTTAATGTTTAAACAAACCAAGCTTGATAAAAATAAACATATCAATCGTTTTTAGTATTACATTCAAATAAATTAGGTTACATGTGTATTTTTATATAGATATTATACTACAATTGAAAACGTAAATCAAAATAAATTACGTTCTTTGATGGAGGAGATATGTCTAGTAGGTTCCTTGTGATATCGATCATAGAACATAAACACTTTAAACTTTAATATGACAAAGCCGTAAACAGTTCTCCTTGATGTCCTGAAGAGAACAATGGGAACTGCTTTTCGGAAATCGAAGCGAGTAAGAAGTTATTAAGTTCGAAGTTCAAACTTTTGGAAAATTATTACAGCATTTCCCACATTTTTCATTTTCATATTATAAGATATATTATCGAGATTAACCTGTCAATTATGAATAGATTCACATTATAAGTGTTTCGCACATGTTTAGGTACTTATAAATATTTAAGTTTACACAATACTTCTATCGAACTACCTACAAATATTAATTTTTTACTACATTTTTCACAGCCGTAAAAATACTACGTATTTCAACTATTTTAAGATCTATAGCTATCACTATACTTTTCTTGTGTCCTATTTTCATAATTTTTAGTTTAGCAATTTCAAAAATAGGGCGCGGACACCCCATTTTTGATATTTTTTAGAATATTTTTTTAAATCAGCATTTTAATATTATGTAAATAAGCATTTTAACATTATATATTTGTGTTCCTTATGACAAACTCTTTTAAATTATACCTCATATAACATATGAAATTAAAAAAAATCGGGCGCTTCATTTATCTACACTTTAATAGTTATATCATTTTAATATACCAAAATGCAAGTTTCTATATCGCTTAATTTCTGAGAAAATCGATAGTGATAGAAGAATAGACCGATACGGGAGTGATTTCAGGTTTTTTAAAATTTTTATGTACGTAACCACAATAATCGAAAATTTTCTTTGTAAAACGAAAAACTCTTTAACGCAAATGAATTACTTGCAATAATATTTTAAACAAAATTAGTATCACGTGATTTCAGGGTTTAGGAAAGCGCATCGAATATGTTTTTATTAAAACTCAATACGTCTAATATCGTTTTGCACTTTTGCATTTTGCACACTATGTAGATAATAAACACATAGCGTTCGATGAAAACGGAAAGTGTGTCTCGTTAATTTCATAAATCTGCTGACGATTACACAATTAACCCTAAACGGAAAACTGATTTTCTTTAATTCTTCAAACCATCATATCTTTTCCATTATGCAGAATTTCAAAAAATTGGCTTCAGGACATCGAAGAGAAATATCTCTGGGCGGTTTTGCTATGTCCAATGTTACAGACTGTATACAGCGTGGCTGTGTCGTTAATATTCTGCTGTCAACAATCATTCCGAGCACAGCCAAATCTCCAACTACTGGAACCTACTAAATTTCAACATAATTGAAGTAAAACTTCTTTAGGCACTACTTGAGAGTAATTCAGATTTTTTCGAACGGAAATAACGTTCAATAAAGACTGTGATTTGGTTAGGCAGTTTCCTGTGTTTGAAAGCATCGACTATAGAATTTCGCGAGTATATGTGTTATATACACATATATTTACATGTATTCCTATACTAAATTTGCAAAGTTTAATACTAATAATTATTTTGCTTGAATATGTATACTATCGAGGTGGTCCGTTATAAATATGGTGCTGATCTGATGAGATTCTGAAAAGAAAAATGGAACCGCTTAAGGTATGTTAGTAAATCAACTGCGATTAGAGATATTTTCTACTGGCAGTTATTACTTTGCAAAGTAACTGCGCGATCGACCAGGTCAGAGTCTGACGATGAGTTCTGAAGATGAACAATGTAACTCTTTAACACCGTACTGTGGCTCTTGTTAAATAATTTCCTTAATTCCTTAATTTCTTAATCGCTATAATTTCCTCTTCTGAAAATTCAAAAACCCTTCTTAAGATGCGCATACCGCTGTAGCTCTAACACTGTCGAAAATGAAAATGCGAAAAATCTAAATACATTACATTTCGAGGTTAGTATATTTCTCCATGGTTATTTTCAATTCCTTATAAAATTACTTTTACCTAAAGTAAAAGTATGCAAAGCGGACGTACACGGTTCTAAGGTTAGGTGAGTTTGAGTGAAATTGATAATAATTTATATTTCTAAGTAACTGTTTCAAATTTATACAGTCGCTATAGTTTCTTATGATTAAACGAAAACAAATTTTTAAAATCATTTTCGCGGTCGGTTTCGGTTTCAAGACCTATTTATTATTGTACTATGATCCGTGAAAATTTCATTACGGAAAAGTTTATCACTGCCATTTGTGAAATTGTTGACAATTAAATGAAACTACGTGATGTAGTATTATTTTTACTTGGTTTAAGTTCTTTACCACGACCTAGGTTTCGTTGGATTACAACATCTTCAGGTGGGCTATTAGCAAAAATATAGATCTTTGCTAACCACACAGTTTCATTCAATTGTGAAGAATGAAAAACATATTCAATATATGAAATTATTACAAATCACGCTGTTGCTGATAATAAATCCACAGTTTAAAAACCACCACAACTATTTATGCTGATAGGTAAAAATCTTGAAACATCTTAATTACTAGCTGTGTCTACGTCTTTGTTAGCGTGAAATTCGAAACAAGAACATTTATTAAAATTTTTCCCCCATACCAAATTTCATCAAAATATTCATACCAAATTTCATTAAAATCTGTCTGTAGATTTCACGTGACTGAGAACAAATTACCGTACAGAAAGACAAAAAATAGGTTTTCTGAATGCTATTATCATTCTTTACATTAAATCAATCACGGTCTTCAAAATATTTTTCATGAAAAGAATTTACTCTGTTACAATTTTATTATCCTACGGCCGCGGTCTCTTTGCATGCAAAGCAATAAAACATGTGAGCAAAACAGAGCGTATTGCGCAATCACAGGTCTTCTGGCAACGGCTAGATATGCGTAACGCTCGTATTGTAAAGTGTAATTATACTATATTTAATCTTCAGGTCCACATAAAAGAGAGTTATAAATAGATACTAATGCAAAATATTTAAAACTAAATTATATATCTTTTAATTAACATCGGACTAAGTAAAAATTAATAACTAAATCATTATTTAATTATAACAAATTTAGTGACAAATAATTACTATTAACTAATTAATTACTAATTACTGCTGTCAATACAACCCTTGGTATGGGACGCAAGCAAAGCGAGAAGTGAATTTCTTCTATCAGGCCATTGCTTATATCTCAAAGACCTACTAAGTTGTTTTGCCCATTGGTCGAAATAAAAAATCTTTTCAGGTTTACCGATGCACCTTTTGAAAAAGTTTTGCTTTTAGATCAGCATTCGAATATGCAATTTATTGACCTGAAACCGTGAGAGTAGAATAGTAGGCGCGTGAGTAATGACTAGGTGTTCTTTTTATCGATAGCGGGTAACCGATCTGAAAATCACTATTCGAACGGCATGCAAGGAGACCGCGACCGTAGTAATGTAAATATAGATTAACGTTTCTTGGATACCACCTTGTATTTCTATTGTTATATCCTACTTCTTTGTTAAATAAACACACGTAATAGTAAGTCTATGGAAAGAGACCAAACATAATTTTAAGGAGAGATGAAGCTCGGTTATTCGAGAATAATAAATTGTTTGTGTTGTCGTTTCAAATATATATATAGCTTCTAAACATATCTCTATATAAACTAGACACCTGTTTCTGAGGTCGGTTTTGATTTTAAGACGTACTTGTAGAAAAATGGCAGATTATGAAAAAGGAACATTTAATAACAAATTAACTCTATTTAATAGTAAACTTGTAATTTCTTAGTATTTCTCCAATGTTGGGGTCGTCGTCGCTATCATAATCACGCCGTCGACGCCGTCGTCATTACCTTCGATTTTCTAATCAACAACACTACTGATATTATCATCTACGGATTTTCTAATCAACGACACTGCTGATGTCATCATCTACGATTTTCTAATCAACAACACTGCTGATGTCATCATTCAAGAGTAAAATTTATTTACTTATTATTTATTTATGTACTTTAATGTATCTAATTAATGCATATGGCGCACTTATTGCTTCTAGGACAATCTCCTACAGCCAAAATTTAAAATATGGTTATTACGTAATTTAGCTTCATGGGAGGAGAATGTACAGTTTCCTTCAAACTAGACAGGTGAGTTTGAAGGAAACTAGACGTCCTCATTTTTCATTTCTTATGATCCTCTATTTATTAATTGGAGGATCTAGTGCGGGTTTCCCTTTTTAAGTGTGATACCACATGCCAGATATTAAATTTTGCTGTTGAAAATTGGCATGGGGTAAGGTTAGCTCATCTATGCCTTGAATGTTTCCAAAAAGGAGGTTTATAGCAATTCCAGAAATTTTACGAATTCTTGATATCTGCCTTTGTTCACATACTCGTATGTTTGCATACCGACATACAAGACCTTTAAAAACGTAATTTTTTTTATACTTTCTCTGCTTGGAGCTTGACATTTTTGTAGGTCGTCTAAAAGCATCAATAATGTCTTCATTTTTCTCTACTATTTTTAAAATTCTGGAATTGCCTTTACCATAAACAGCCGTAAGATAGCCATATCCCTTGAAAGCGGTAAAACCAGTTAACGTATTTGAAAGTTTTGGTCCCAAAGGGCATACAATTTGTTAACGTCGATATATCTTTGGAATCTTTCATCGGTAATCCTATTTCTGAACACAAGTTCAACTGTGTCACTTGTTCAGGTAAATGTGCTTTATTTGTTAATACAATGGCTTACACATCTATGTATGTCAGGTTTAGTTGAACAAATTACTTTATATCTGAACTAATCTCCTTTCATCAAAGAACACTTTTTACATTTATTCATAATTACTCTAGAAAAACCGAATCGAATCGATTTATCTCGCGAATTTGCATTTCTTGTTACTCATTACATATACAAATAAAGTATCTATATGCTGGAAGAGTTATTTGAAACGATTGAAACACGAATCAAGAATTGAATTCACTAAATAAACTAAATTAAATACACAAGCGCTCGCATCGCGATGCAGTTAGTCACTGAGAAAAATTCACGCCTCCCGTGCATGTTGCTTTAAGTAACAGTTGGCAGCAAGCAACGTCCACGTTCAATGTTGCCAGCTTAATGAAATAAAATTCTAGGTTTTTAATTCTAATTTCCATGGTAATTCTAATTTTCTAAGTATATGCTAAATCTTTTGCAATTTTTTTCTCTCCGAGTAATGAGCCAAATAGACCACAGAAACCATTTTAGAATCAGTTTTAGTTTGCACAACTAATAGATCTTTAATAGCCGTATAAATATGAAAGTGCAATTCAAAAACATAAATTGATTTCAAAATACTTCATCAGATCTTAAAACTTTGTTTGTCCACTTTCCGTAGTCTTATTAAAAAGTGATTGAACAAACGTGTAGAATATGACAAAAGAGAAACAATGTATTTACCTCGAAATATAAATACTTAACATCTTTAGATATTTTTATTTGTACAGTGTATATGCTTAAGGCGACTTGCGATTTTTAATATTCGGGTTTCTGTATCTGCAATGGTGTAATATGTAAAAATTTTATAAAGAGCAGTGGTAACTTACATCTGAATAAAAAGTTTACGGATAATAAATTGTTTTGCATAATAGTAATGTGGTTATTGAACAAACGAGCAGAATATGATAATAGATAAACAAATGTATTTATCTCGAAATATAAATACTTAACATCTTTAGATATTTTTATTTATATAGTGTATATGATTAAGGCGACTTGCGATTTTTAAAATTCGGGTTTCTGTATCTGCAATGGTTTAATATGCAAAAATTTTATAAAGGGCAGCGGTAACTTACATCTGAATAAAAAGTTTACGGATAATAAATTGTTTTGCATAATAGTAATGTGGTTATTGAACAAACGAGCAGAATATGACAATAGATAAACAAATGTATTTATCTAGAAATATAAATACTTAACATCTTTAGATATTTTTATTTATGCAGTGTATATGCTTAAGGCGACTTGCGATTTTTAATATTCGGGTTTCTGTATCTGTAATGGCGTAATATGCAAACATTTTATAAAGGGCAGCGGTAACTTATGTCTGAATAAAAAGTTTACAGATAATAAATAGTTTTACATAATAGGAATATGGTTATTGAACAAATGAGCAGAAATTAAACAAATGTATTTACCTTGAGATATAAATATTTAACATTTTTAGATATTTTTACTTATATAGTGTACATGGTTACGGAGCGTTGCGATTTTTAATATTCGGGTTTTTGTATCTACCATGGCTTACTTTTTAAAAAAATTATAAAGGGCTGCGGTGACACATATCGTAATTAAAAGTTAACGGGCAATAAATAGCCTTACATAATAGTAATGAGGATTGAACAAAGGAGTAAAATATGACAATAACCACATGGTTTCTGTGGTTATCTCGAAATGTAAGTACTTAATAATATTTTTAGAACTGTTTAACTAAGATACTGCAAATAGTTATGGCGAGTTGCGATTTTTTAATATCTAGTTTTTGTATTTATAGTGGGATAATTTGTAAAAATATTGGAAACTGGTAACTTGTACGGAAATGGAAACGCGAAAAATATAAAATATTTATATTTCGGGGTTTCGATATGATTTCTCCACGGTTATCTTCAAGTGAGACTGTGCAAAGTGACCACACACTGTTTTAAGACTAGATAAAGTTAGGTGATATTGATAATAATTTATATTTTCATGTTCCCATTTCAAATTAATAAAGTCCTTAAATTCCCCTATGCTTAAACCAAAAACAAATTTGTAGACCTTTCTCGAGGGCGGTTTTGGTTTTAAGACCTATTTATTACAGTACTTTCGTCGGCAAACATTTTATTACGAAAAAGTTTACTGCTATCCTTTATGAAATTGTTATATATTAATAATATAATACCACACGTCACTATAACAGAATATCATGCCCCGCCAATAACTACACATAATAGTAAAAATATTTCTTACACGTTAACTTTTTTCTAATGAAAAAACCTGCCAAGCACAAAGGAAAGCCTCACTACGAGGGTTCCATGCACATTTAAGCATTTATAAATATTTAATAGTACATAATATTTCTATTAAACTGTTTATAAAATGTTATTTTTTTAGAACGAAAATATATTGCCTACTTCGCAAGCGCATATTTAAAAAAACATTTAAATCCTAATCCTAATCCTGTGAGACCTTGCGTTTTGCCAAATTTTGTGATACTTGGTCGACGGCAAGTATCCTATAGGTTTTGATTTATTTGCGAGTGTCAAAATATGGGGCATAAATGGCCATATTTTTTGATTGCGTTAACTTAGAAGCTTGATTTTGTTATAGCTCCAAGGGACTGTAGTCCTTAATAAGCTACGTACCTCAAAAGGAAAAAAGAAAGCCTTATAGTATCGTTTTCTTGTCTGTCTGTCAAGATATTTTTTCTCACTAACGCGTGGTGGTTGAAATTAATACCAAATATTTAGATCTACAGTTTCGTTCTTTAAGTATCTGGTTCTTGTATTTTCAGAAAAAGGAATTGTAACAATTTAACAACAGCAGTGGCATATTTTTGTAATTAAATAGTTCACGGGCAACTGTATTATTGAATTCGTGCTTCAATACATTTTCCTTAGATGTCCTACACTTTGAAAGAACTTTTTTCGTCATTTCCCAATTACCACCGGAAAAAAATTGAATTTTTCTTATTTCAAGTTTATAAATGTTCTACTATACTCTATCTCCGCGTTAAATTTCAAATAGAGGAGTTGACTCATCGAAAATTAAGATATTTTTTATACAATATCGTGAAATATAAGTCAATTAAAAACCGTTATTGAAAAAAATTCAAAAATTGATTGAAAAGTAAGCCAGTTATAGACTTCTAAATTTGAAGATACGACCAGAGTTGGGTATATCCCTTTCTCTTTCTCTCTTGTAGAATAAAATAAGCAATATTAAAAATGACCTTACAACGCAGTATTGTCGTCCTTGTCTAAAGATTAAATTTAAACTTTCATAACTCGGTCAATTTTTAGGATTAGTAAAAATTGTTTTCACTATTCGTCAGCGTATAGCTTGAAATTAAGATTAACGAAATAAAAAAAAATTAGCCAAATACTCAATTATTACATGAAATAGTTTCCGAGAAAATTGCCTGTAACAGACGTGTTCGGTTTTCGCAAATTTTACCACGAAACACTAAAAATAGTGAGATTGACTTATTTGTGTTTATTTTTTTCTTTTCTTTCTTTATTTGGATGCTTTCACATTTACGATGGATGATTTTTAAAATTAGGCGTTACGTGAAACAGCACGTGGGGTTTTGACAAGCAATTTCGGTTACGGGAAAACACTTAATATTTTCTTTATATCCTAAAGTATATTCTTCATGTCTTATTTATCGTTAACAAAGTGTTTATTAGTTGGTATATAAAGTTATTTTTAGGTTCCTCTCAAAAACATGAGACTATAATAATAAACTGTAATATTTTTGGGCTTGGACTTTATTTAATAATAAAAAAACATTAAGCCATACCGAGTTGTGAGACATCTTTCAATCTTGACCGAAGTCTATATATTTACAGATTACTTTTTATGTTTTAGAATTTTATTTATTTTTTAATATTCTCATATTGCTCTAAAATCGTTTTTTAAGCTATAATTTTCTAAATTTTTAGTTATTTAATTATTGTATTGTCATCGGTTCTTCATACTTTGTTTTATTAATACTTCCGTATTGCCATAAAAGTGTTTTGTTGGTTTTTTTAACTATAATTTTATTATCTAAATTTTCAGTTAAGTAATTATTTTACTGTCATCGGTTCCTGATAATTTCATTTTCTAAATTTTTAGTTATATAATTATTTTACCGTCATCGAGTCTTAATACTTTGTTTTATTAATACTTCCGTATTGCCATAAAAGTGTTTTGTTGGTTTTTTTAACTATAATTTTATTATCTAAATTTTCAGTTATGTAATTATTTTGCTGTCATCGGTTCCTGATAATTTCATTTTCTCAATTTTTAGTTATATAATTATTATACTGTCATCGAGTCTTAATACTTTGTTTTATTAATACTTTCGTATTGCCATAAAAGTGTTTTGTTGATTTTTTTAAACTATAATTTTATTATCTAAATTTTCAGTTATGTAATTATTTTATTGTCATCGGTTCCTGATAATTTCATTTTCTAAATTTTTAGTTATATAATTATTTTACCGTCATCGAGTCTTAATACTTTTTTTTTAATAATACTTTCGTATTGCCATAAAAGTGTTTTGTTGGTTTTTTTTAACTATAATTTTATTATCTAAATTTTCAGTTAAGTAATTATTTTACTGTCATCGGTTCCTGATAATTTCATTTTCTAAATTTTTAGTTATATAATTATTTTACCGTCATCGAGTCTTAATACTTTGTTTTATTAAAACTTTCGTATTGCCATAAAAGTGTTTTGTTGGTTTTTTTAAACTATAATTTTATTATCTAAATTTTCAGTTATGTAATTATTTTACTGTCATCGGTTCCTGATAATATCATTTTCTAAATTTTTAGTTATATAATTATTTTACCGTCATCGAGTCTTAATACTTTTTTTTTAATAATACTTTCGTATTGCCATAAAAGTGTTTTGTTGGTTTTTTTTAACTATAATTTTATTATCTAAATTTTCAGTTATGTAATTATTTTGCTGTCATCGGTTCCTGATAATTTCATTTTCTAAATTTTTAGTTATATAATTATTATACTGTCATCGAGTCTTAATACTTTGTTTTATTAATACTTTCGTATTGCCATAAAAGTGTTTTGTTGATTTTTTTAAACTATAATTTTATTATCTAAATTTTCAGTTATGTAATTATTTTACTGTCATCGGTTCCTGATAATTTCATTTTCTAAATTTTTAGTTATATAATTATTTTACCGTCATCGAGTCTTAATACTTTTTTTTTAATAATACTTTCGTATTGCCATAAAAGTGTTTTGTTGGTTTTTTTTAACTATAATTTTATTATCTAAATTTTCAGTTAAGTAATTATTTTACTGTCATCGGTTCCTGATAATTTCATTTTCTAAATTTTTAGTTATATAATTAGTTTACCGTCATCGAGTCTTAATACTTTGTTTTATTAAAACTTTCGTATTGCCATAAAAGTGTTTTGTTGGTTTTTTTAAACTATAATTTTATTATCTAAATTTTCAGTTATGTAATTATTTTACTGTCATCGGTTCCTGATAATATCATTTTCTAAATTTTTAGTTATATAATTATTTTACCGTCATCGAGTCTTAATACTTTTTTTTTAATAATACTTTCGTATTGCCATAAAAGTGTTTTGTTGGTTTTTTTTAACTATAATTTTATTATCTAAATTTTCAGTTAAGTAATTATTTTACTGTCATCGGTTCCTGATAATTTCATTTTCTAAATTTTTAGTTATATAATTATTTTCCCGTCATCGAGTCTTAATACTTTTTTTTAATAATACTTTCGTATTGCCATAAAAGTGTTTTGTAAGTTTTTTTTAACTATAATTTTATTATCTAAATTTTCAGTTAAGTAATTATTTTACTGTCATCGGTTCCTGATAATTTCATTTTCTAAATTTTTAGTTATATAATTATTTTACCGTCATCGAGTCTTAATACTTTGTTTTATTAAAACTTTCGTATTGCCATAAAAGTGTTTTGTTGGTTTTTTTAAACTATAATTTTATTATCTAAATTTTCAGTTATGTAATTATTTTACTGTCATCGGTTCCTGATAATATCATTTTCTAAATTTTTAGTTATATAATTATTATACCGTCATCGAGTCTTAATACTTTCGTATTGCCGCAAAAGAGTGTTTGGTTGGTTTTTTTAAACTATAATTTTATTTTCTAAATTTTTAATTATGTAATTATTTTACTGTCATCGGTTCCTGATAATATCATTTTCTAAATTTTTAGTTATATAATTATTATACCGTCATCGAGTCTTAATACTTTGTTTTATTAATACTTTCGTATTGCCATAAAAGTGTTTTGTTGGTTTTTTTAAACTATAATTTTATTATCTAAATTTTCAGTTATGTAATTATTTTACTGTCATCGGTTCCTGATAATATCATTTTCTAAATTTTTAGTTATATAATTTTTATACCGTCATCGAGTCTTAATACTTTGTTTTATTAATACTTTCGTATTGCCATAAAAGTGTTTTGTTGGTTTTTTTAAACTATAATTTTATTATCTAAATTTTCAGTTATGTAATTATTTTACTGTCATCGGTTCCTAATAATATCATTTTCTAAATTTTTAGTTATATAATTATTATACCGTCATAGAGTCTTAATACTTTGTTTTATTAATACTTTCGTATTGCCGCAAAAGAGTGTTTGGTTGGTTTTTTTAAACTATAATTTTATTTTCTAAATTTTTAATTATGTAATTATTTTACTGTCATCGGTTCCTGATAATTTCATTTTCTAAATTTTTAGTTATATAATTATTATACCGTCATAGAGTCTTAATACTTTGTTTTATTAATACTTTCGTATTGCCGCAAAAGAGTGTTTGGTTGGTTTTTTTAAACTATAATTTTATTTTCTAAATTTTTAATTATGTAATTATTTTACTGTCATCGGTTCCTGATAATATCATTTTCTAAATTTTTAGTTATATAATTATTATACCGTCATCGAGTCTTAATACTTTCGTATTGCCGCAAAAGAGTGTTTGGTTGGTTTTTTTAAACTATAATTTTATTATCTAAATTTTCAGTTATGTAATTATTTTACTGTCATCGGTTCCTGATAATTTCATTTTCTAAATTTTTAGTTATATAATTATTATACCGTCATCGAGTCTTAATACTTTGTTTTATTAATACTTTCGTATTGCCATAAAAGTGTTTTGTTGGTTTTTTCAAACTATAATTTTATTAACTAAATTTTCAGTTATGAAATTATTGTACTGTCATCGGATCTTGATACTTTTTTTTTAATATTTTCATATTGCCGCAAAAGAGTGTCTTATTGATTTTTTTTAAACCATAATTTTATTTTTTCTTGACACGTGTGCAAAATTTTAAATAATTCGTTGGTCTGAAAGTGGATGAAAATTTAATTGAAACATTTCGTTACATACAAATATACATATATACATACATACATACATACAAGTGAAGCTAATATAAAGCGTGTCAAAAACACTGAATTATACTGACACAATAAATTTTTCTTGCTGCGAAATAATACTCTTAACAATCAGTATTCAAATCGGGATGAGTGTGGAGAGTGTAGCTTTGATGACGCTACACGGTGCTCGGCTTGTGTACGCTACAGAACGTTTAACCCTTTCGTTAATATCCAAATAGTGGATCTCGAGAACGGGGTAAGACACGAAAAAAATGATTGTTTATAATCGTCCCACTTTGTGTTCACGAACCCATAGAAGTATTTATGATAGAAAACTGATAAAATGTTCACCTAAAGAAGTTTTTGTAAAGAAATTGAACGTTACATACTTATGGATTGTTTTCTTTTCTAATGTAAAACATGTAATTTCGTATGTATTGTTAGAATGCGATCAAGATTTGTTATTACACGTAAACTAATAACCTTTGTACGTTTAGTATGTAATACCAAAATACAACATTCGGTGTGAAATAATTTTAAAAAAATTACTAAGGGCGATTTATCTAACAGAAAATGGGTCGACGTATTAGTACGTCGCAGCGTTTAGAAAGTATATATCTCCATTTAGAAAAAAATGGTTAAATGTGAATCTAACTTGCACAATGAGTGTTCCGTACTTTAATTGAAATGAATTAAATATATTTTCTGCCACAATATTCTTTTTCCTAAATCCTGCTAGGCATTTTGGGCTGGAAGGTCATGTTGGTAGATTTTGGATATTTTTATGGTGATTTTACATCTTTAACTTGGATAAACAACGGAAATAGGGAATAATTTCAACGGGAGTATTGGAACAATTGGAAATTTTTGAGATTTTTTCTGCTCTCTAATGTTTAATAAATGTAGACCATTTTGTTTCTCCAGCTTTTTCTTCAAATTTTTTTAAGCACTTCTTTAAGAGGGAGGCGGCGGGAAGATCACAAGGATTTTTCACTGCAGATTTGAATCTTGGCCGAAGAAAGTTTTTGATACATAAATTGAAAAACTTTGTTATTTAATCTACTCAAGGTTTTTTTTTATTTCACGTGCACATTTGAGTTCTTAATGAATACTTGGAGTATTAACATAGAATGATGGTTTGGTAGAACCGATCTGTCAAAAAAGTGAGGTACATAAACAATTGATGTATGTATGCGTTAGCATCATGTAATTACTTTCACCGTCACGCACACAAATATAACGGATAGTGTTGCTAGTGGAATAGTATTTCCCCAAACGTAGGGAAATTAAAACTGTTTCTTACGTAGCAAACTTACGGACTCAGGATTATCCTTTCTTGTTAATGGAATAGATATTATGTTGCGTATATTTTAATTTAGTTTACTTTTTATTATAACATTAATCAAATTAAAAATCTGATCTGAACTAATTCATTTAAAACTAGTGTCCATGTAAAATACAATTAAGCAAAATCAAAAGTCATGCTTTATTGTTATGTGAGCACGAAAATAAAATCTGTATAATAATGCCAGAAGTTAGGCAACATAGCATGTAAGTTCATTTTGTATAAATGTATAAACATTTAAAAAATCTTGACCTGTGTTTTATTAAAAAAAACATGTAAACGTTACTTACATCTGAATATTCTATTAATCAAAGGTTTTCCATTAAACCACATGTAAACGTTACTTACATCTGAATATTCTATTAATCAAAGGTTTTCCATTAAACCACATGTAAACGTTACTTACATCTGAATATTATATTAATCATAGGTTTTCCATTGGGTTACTAGCGGTATTAGTGAGCACCACTTGTACTCTTGAAATAATGCGTCGCCCCCGAGTTTGTTTATATGACTGAACTATTAATTAGTTTTGTTATACTAATTTATTACATAGTTCTGTAACCATCGTCCTTAATAAATTTTAATCTACACAAAAAGGATTAGTTCACTTTGACAAAAATGCATCATTTTAAGTAGACTTTTTGTAACCGTATATACTACATTTTTTTTCTCATTTATCTTTGGATTATTTATGTCTATATTCATGCTAAATTTCATCTCAATAGATGTAATAATCTGGGAGTAAAATGACTATGATATACGCGGACGGACAGACAGACAGGGATGGTGAAACTTTAAGGGTTCCTCGTTTACTACGGAATATGTTTTCAGACAAATATTGGAGACATCGTTTATATCTTTCCTTTCCAAGGTTCAAAATATTGGAGATGTTGTTTATATATCTTTCTCTTCCGAGGTTAATAAAATATATGGCAATGATGCAATATTTTTTTTACACGGCGAGTTTCTTGTAGCAGATTCTAAATTTTTCTGCTACGTTTGCGTCGAATCAAGGTATCTCTGTTTAGCTTTTTCTACAGTGAAGCCTTTTGAGGTGAATTCATAGGATCTAAATGATCTGAAAGTAAAGAGTTAGAGTGTTGGGATTAGAATTGTTTTCGTATCATCACCTGAAGTACCCTGAAAAATGTAATAATTATGAAGTAACCAGTACCTACAGACGTCACAGACTTATGAAATAGTAAAATAAAAATAAATACGACGATTATGTGGGTGTCGTCACAGCTTACCAGTTGTGGTTGGTTTGGTTCATGGTTGGTCTGTTATTCGTCACCATGTACGCGATTTTCTTCCGTGTTAAAAATTGGTAGATGTTAAAACTTATCAAAAATATTAAAATAAGGATATTATGATATTTTGGTTTGACAATTAATTGACATTGATTATTAAATTTGTATTGTAATAAAAAGGCTTACATAAAATAATAATTGCCTGTGTGAGCACTGGCATTGGCTGTAGCAGCTGAAATATTCGTGTCTTCAACAAATATCGCCATTATCCATTTATTTTGTAACATCATTAATAGACATGGCGGAAAAATTGCTAATTTAAATTTTTATAAATATTTAATAAGCTGTTTTTTAATGTGAAATTGCTATATTACAGAAGTTAATTTTTTTTCGCAAGTACAAAAAACAAAGATCTGATCGGAAAGTAGTCGGTTTCTGTGATCGAAAGGTTTGTTTACGAAGTTTTTGACCCTGTTTGGAATGAACTATAGTTATAGTGTTCCCCGTAGTGTGCCCCGACGTAATGTGCTCAAACCATCTTTAGTCACCCACTTTTCTTTGTCATGGAAATGAATTGAACAAGTTTTAGTATTTTTGTTAGTTTCCAATAGGATTAAGCCTAATTTTATCAGTTGAACGGGAGGTCGCATTTGTATCAGATGGAAATCTAAAACGAATATATATATATATGTATATACATATACATATACATATGTGTGTATATAAATTTGGGAAAAAAATCTTTTAAGAACCCGCAAAATTTTCATATAATAGCTTTTGCAGAAAATTGTAAAATTTCATTTTAGCTTGACGGATGTTTCACGTCGCATTATGAAGCGAAATGCAGTTCTTAGAGCTGGAATGTTATGTTAGAATATTTCTTGTATTGTGTGCCTTTCCGATGTATTAATGATACAAAATAGATTGCCCACTGTCATTTAAAAAAAACCGAGAGCTGTTAACTCTAAGAAGTCGTATTAAGATTTGACAGGCCTTCAGGTGTACCAAGACGATATAGCTTAGCTTCAATGGTCGGCCCCACTTATCGTGTGCAGTCTTGATTTTTTGGCGCTATTATTTCAAGAATAAATATAACTATCTCAACAATTGACAATTAAATGAAACGTGATGTAGTATTATTTCTACTTTCTTTAAGTTCTTAAGTTCTGTAAGTTTAAACCCAAATATATTCAATAACTATCTCAAAGTTCAATTCTTTACCTGAACTTTGAGATAGTTATATTTATTCTTGGAATAATAATGCCAAAAAAAACGAGTCCGCGCACGATAAGTGGGGCCATTGAAGCCAAACTATATCGGCTTGGTACGCCCGAAGGCATGTCAATTCTAAATATGACTCCTTAGAGTTAACAGCTCTCGGTGTTTTTAAATGACAGTGGGCAATAAACGATCTTTACGTCATGTGGAATCTGAAAAAATAAGTTATTACAGACATAAGTTGACGTAGAAAAGTATGCGTTTCGAAAACACTCAGTTTCTTCACTCGCTATGACGAACAACTCTCCGCTTTGATCGCTCATATGATCCACTCGCGTTCCGCATACCTGCTTGTATCAACAAGCGCACAGTGCCGGCGTGCAAAGGTCGCACTCGCCCGACGCGCTCCACGACAAACAACAATGGACACAATTGCACAAACAAACAGAGAAACGCATTTTGTGCCGAGTTCGCGTTTCATCGAGCGATGCATCATTCGTGTATTGTAAATATGTGCTCAGCGACCTAACGTCTCGCAATATTTGTCGTCTTACCGCCAGGTCCTACTAATCTATCTGCAAATACGTTTTGCTTCTAGGGTCAAAAATGTTACTGCTAGTAACTTTTTGTGACACGACAAACTATTGACTGGTGGATATTTCTCTCATCGTTCATTATATAGGTTCGTAATAGCTACCATTACCCGCCGATTCCGTCCATTATCTACGATTCTGACTGCTACCAGTACCCTGCGACATCGTGTATTATCTACGAACATGACCGCTATCATTATTCGCCGACATCGTCCATCGTCTACGAATATAACGGCCACTATTACCCATCGACTTCTTCGTCTCTTATCTATGAATATGACTGCTGTCATTACCCGCCGACATCACACATTATTTACGAATATGACTGCTATTATTACCCGCAGACATCATTCATTATTTACAAATATGACTGCTATCGTTACCCGCCGACATCATCCATTATCTACGAAAATGACTGCTATCATTACCCGCCGACATCATCCATTATTTACAAATATGACTGCTATCATTACCCGCCGACATCATTCATTATTTATGAACATGACTGCTATCATTACCCGCCGATATCATCCATTATCTACGAACATGGCTGCTATCATTACTCACCGACATCATCCATTATCTACGAAAATGACTGTTATCATTACCCCTTAACATCATTCATTATCTACGAAGATGACTGCTATCATTACCCGCCGACATCATCCATTATCTACGAACATGACTGCTAAAATTATCCATCAACATCATCCATTATCTACGAACATGATTGCTATCATTACCCACCGACATTACCCAATATCTACGAACATGACTGCTATCTTTACCCGCGGAAATCATCCATTATCTACGAACATGACTGCTATCATTACCCGTCATCCGTGACAATGTATAGAGTTCATGGCGTTATTTTATGGCGTCCTTATAAAATTTTATCTACGAAAATGACTGTTATCATTACCCCCTAACATCATTTATTATCTACGAAGATGACTGCTATCATTACCCGCCGACATCATCCATTATCTACGAACATGACTGCTAATATTATCCATCAACATAATCCATTATCTACGAACATGATTGCTATCATTACCCACCGACATCACCCATCATCTACGAACATGACTGCTATCATTACCCGCCGACATCATCCATTATCTACGAACATGACTGCTATCTTTACTCGTCATCCGTGACAATGTATAGAGTTCATGGCGTTAGTTTATGGCATCCTTATAAAATTTAAACATTTGTTAACGTTATCCTTAGTAAAAAAATACATCCCACCTCGATTTTGCCCGATTGACGTTTATCTACAATTAAAAATTACATTATATTTTTGGAAATTACCAATAATGTAGAATTATTGCGAATGCGATGTGAGAATTTTTGTAAATGCGATTAAAGAATAAACGAAATATTGTAACAATATTTACAATTGATAATAGGACAGTAGTTGTTTTATTATATGAAATGCACATTTATCTAAAGGTAACTTCGTCTAAATAATTGAAAAATATTTGATCTAATTGTATATTCAGCGCAAGTGTTATGTAGAAATTTAAATTATTAATATATAATTTAAATCCATAACTCACCATTGTTTCTTTTTGTACGGCTGTCATTTTCTGTATTATCTTCTGTTCGTTCGTTCTTATTGTTTGTGGCGTTCATTTTCGTTTAATGAGAGAAACGTTGCCAGTATCTGTATCCAGAAAATAAAATTAATATTAAAAATTAAAATATTATATAGCTTTCCTTTTCTTGAGTAACTTAGCTGAATTAAAAGGTATTTCATTTTATTTGTGTTTTCCTTTTGAATATATTTAATTAAATTAGTTTAGTTTTACCTCGTAACTAAATAAAAGGAAAGTGTCATAATTTAAACAAAATTTATTAAGTGATTAAGTACATAGAAAAGGACAAAAATATTAATAATAATATAATAATTTGAATATAATAAAGAAAACGTGTTAAGCAATAGTATAACTCGCAATACGAATATTCGGTATACCTTTAATGGTACCTAGTAATTCTATTAAATATTTACGAATATAATTTTTTCATAATATGGTGCGTATTTTAAACATACGATATCTAGAGTCCTCGATATAATTAATTTTAGGTTTATTAATTTTTTTAAGATCCTTATAAGGAGCTCTTTAAAATTATACCCAACATTACACATGGATTTAAAAATATATTTTTAAGTCACAATTAAATGAAACTACGTGATGTAGTATTATTTCTATTTTCTTTAATTTCTTTACCACCTAGGTTTCGATGCGTTACAACATCTTCAGGTGGAATATTAGCAAAGATTACTTAATTCTCCTTACACCCTCCCCCCCTAATATTGTCATATGAATATTTTTGGTATTTGGTAATGAGATATGTGCGGGTGAACGTGTTTTATTACAATGCTTAATTCTTTCAAGTTTCTTTTGTTTTTTCTTCTCAAGTTTTTCTCAAGTTTCTACGCCAAGCGGTTTCCGAGAAAAATTGTTGTGACAGACAGATACGTGAGTAATATTGCTAAGATTCCCTAGTTCCTTTTGAGGTACGAAACTTTAAAAAATGCAAAATTATTTTAGAACATCTGAATGTAATGTTTATTCGTGTCCGTATGTAAGAATCTAACTAACAGTTAACCATAGATTACAGATAGAAGCAAATGGTCGTGGAACGTACACAAACCGTTGGTAACTGAGTCGGCCTGTCATAAGGTTACTACTGATGTTTCTTAGGTTATGAGGGTATGACAGTTGATCAATGTTCGGACAATGTCCCGCCGATAAACTGTCTCGAAGGGTTCAAATCCGTTTTTGTGGTCTAAAATTAGCTTGAGGTCGATGGGACGAATGTATCGATTTTTCGAAAACCGGCATGGTAATTTTTTGTGGTTTATGGTCCGTACGAGTAACTATTTTAAAGAGTGTTACAATGTAATCAAACTATTGTAATCAAATCGAGAAGTGAAGCCTTGTATTATCAAGAATATACAAACGAAATATAAAAAAAAATATTAACATCAGATATACTCGAAACGGATATAATGAATCTTTTTACTATTAATATATGTTACATGATAATTATTTTTGAAAAGGATTATATGGCTGACAAAAAGAACGTATTTATTAAACACAATAATTTTTTCGAAATTGTTAAAAAACCAAGTAAATACCGAAAATTAATTACTTTTTTTGGTAAACCTAAAAATATTTTCTTGTTATCAAATATCTTGTCTTCGTTTTTTACACGAGACGTCCTGCGTCCAAACTTTAGAATTAATAACTTTAACATACTTCACTAAATCTGCAAATTCTTAATTGTACACACTTAATATAACAAGAAGGTTATGGGTAAAGTGCTAATCGAAATGCGAAAAAATGGGGTGAGAAAACTTAAGTCTCTTTTCGTGTTAAATGACCTATTCAATAACACCCCAGTGGACAGAGTATTTGGAAAACAAAATTTGTATTTATGGAGAAATAATATATAATATATTTATGTTATTAAGTTTAAAGCACTTGAATTCATATCCTCCCCTGAATCATACCGACCTAAATTTCAGGCGAATAAGCCTAAAACTGTAGAAACAGGGAGACTGTGACGAACAAGTACTATGTGACTATAGGTTTCGTAATTCAATCACACAACTTGAAAAATACAGACAAACGAAGAGTTTCTTATCGAAACGTGTATCAAATGGGTACATTTGAAGAGGTTTTTGTAAAAAAATTTAATTTCTTTTCATCACTTTAAATATAAAATAAAATTTTCCGTTTTATTTTGTCGAGGTTTCTTTTCAGTGCCCAACATACGAAAATGCTTCTTCCCAATTAGTGTTCGCAAAAATTTCGATTCAAACATTAAACGCACACGTTGATTTATCGATTTACAAGTTAAGTGCAACTCACAACAAATATGACAGATGGCATTGTATAAATCTTTATGTAATTCCACCGATAGATGGCGAAAGGATTGCATCATATTTTCGTGAAATATTACAAAATTAGCTCGATATTTCTTCCATTAATACAAAAGAAATTTCATTTAAAAAATTAATTTATCAAATACACATACTCTTATATTTTATAATATCAAATGAAGGGATATAAATGTAACAGTTTGAAATTTATTAACACTGTTTTGAAATTTATTAGCACTTGTTCAAGTGTTGTACAACACTAATCTATTAACAAGTGGTTTAGAATTTTAATGTGATACAGTTATATTACCGTAACGGAAATAAGGTGTAACCGCTTCGTCACTAGTATAAGTGTTGCAGTTATTCAAAAGGCTGCAGTGTTTCAAAGTTTTACTGCGAACATTATAACAAAAACGCATCCGGAGAGACACGTGCACGTTTGGTGTATGTGTTTATATATCTGTTGTCATTTTGTCTGTACTATTATCTCAATACACGCATTGCAAACATTCGACAAGTAAGACGTAAAACAACCTATTACTTCTGATAGGATTTAAGTGTAACAGTTTAGGGTTATAGAATACTTTTCAACTGTAACACAATTAATAGTGTAATATATCAATGAGTACTTGGAACACATATATTTCTATAATCCAATTAGCCTGTGTTACTTTTATGTAAAAGTGTTGCTTTTATGAACCTGTTTTTGGTTCCGTAATACGGGAATATATTCAGTTAGAATTTCAATATACTAATTCAGATTTACTATGTTTTAATAAGCCAATATACATACAGACACGCTCGTATTGCATTTTGTAATATCTAATGAAACATTTAAATATAAAATAGAAACGTTCTATATTATAATAAGATTGATTCTCCGATGACGTCACTTGTCATGTCCCATGCGTTCGTGAAGAGAAGAGTAATAATTATTGTAAAATTTGATCGTTGTAGCAAAATTAGCAAAATAATTTTTTTTTGCTATTGTTTACAATTATGTACAATTGTTTGCTACTGTTTACGATCGGTTTAAAATGTGAGAGTAATCAATTGAATAATGTTTTAGGTTTTCAAATTAAAGAAAAAATTAATAACGAAAAGAGGGAATCGCTTAGATTAGTTCACTACTTTTTCGAAATTTTTTCTTAACCTACACATAATAATACTTTTTTCTAAACCTACACGTAATAGCATAGAACAAACTTCTGCCTGTGCAGGCACAGACGTAAATAAACTTGCAAAGTTTTAACTCGTAAATTTCGAATCGGAGAAAGGCATCCGATTGACAACCATAACAATTACTATTGAAATTTAGTTGCTATACTGTAAAAGATTTTACAATGAAAATTATACAAAAGACACGAAAGACAAGAAATTATACAAAAGTACATTAGACAAAAAAAATTAAAAAAATATCTCTGAATGTAATTATAAAATAAAAAGAAAGATATCTTGTTGTTGAAAAATAAATTATTTCTCACAAGGAGTAATCAAGTATAATTATAATTTTTAATTACTTGATCTTTAGCTGGCATCCGGTTGAATGTGACATCGAAGCCAATGTCCTGCCATACGTGTTACTGGTTTACGAGCTGTCTCTACGACCTCTCCACATTTGTTCCTGCCAATAGCCACGATCTTTGTTTTATGTATACCTTATTTAGGTCTACTTTTTATTTGTTTTAACCATGGTTTCTTTGTTTGAGTTTCCACTGATCAGGTTGAGTTCTGCAAGCTCATGTGGCTCACCTATCCAAATCTTCAGTCGATATTGTAAATTTTGGGGCCTGCTGGTTGGTTGATTCTGATCGAATGGTGTCATTAGTATTCGAGATCTGCCGGAGACATTCCATTTGAACGATTGGAAGTTTCTTGAGATCTGTTTTGAGCAAGTTCACTCCATGTGTGAATACATCGCACCGAACGACATTAAAATGCGCATTTCTATTTTTATATACTTTCAACAATCTTTTCATTTCTCTTAAATTATTAATCAAACTTATAAAATGTGACTTATCTTATTTATAGGCTAGTATAATTTATGCAGAATGTATACATTTTGTACAATTTTCGAGATATAATTAATAATGTAAACGTATTCGTTGAAAAAATCGCTAGTCCAGACGCTTTAGTATCGGATGCTGGCAAAACTATTAGAGATACATTATTCACACATATGGGAGAATATGGCCACTATGTAGGTCATAATGAGGCCTAAAGAAAATTCTTGAATGGTATTTATTTATCTTTTGTAGATAAGCCAAGGTAAACGTTTTAAGTTAAAATAGTGCGGGGTATAGAGATGACGATATTCAGGTCATTTTTAAATCCACATTAAAATAAATATCGATAGATCAAAGGTCACATTTTATAAGTTCGATTAATAGTTTAAGAGAAATGAAAATGTTGTTGATAGTATACAAAAGCAGAAATGAGCATTTTAATGACGTTCGGTGCTATGTATTCATGTATGGAGTGGGAGAACAGACAGAGGAGAGGGAATGGGGACAAGGGTATCATATCGCGGTACATTACTATATTTTTATAATTTAAGTAAATCATAGAGTTACGTTCATGAAAGGGTATATTAAAAAACGGAAAACACATCTATGTAAAAACTAAACTGAAAATAAAATAAAAGTTTGAGTTGTAGCAGGCTTATGATTAAGAATCCGAATAGTATACTCTTCTCGATTTTCATCTATAACATATCGTTCTCGTTACAGAGAATTTTCTTTGATTGAAAATTACACAAGAGTTGGGATTCCTGAATATGTGACACTCCTTTTTGCGCAATCTTAAAATAAAAATATTATCCATCATTATTTCGTTATAATTTACCAAAGGATATAAAAACTTTCTGAAACTAATTTCTATTATCCACTTTATGTATTTGAGTTACTAACAACATATAATTTGTAAAGCAAGCAAGGAATGTGAAACTCCGAAAGAAAAAAACAAAAATTTAATTGAACGCGATTCTAAGAACTATTTTTAACAACACACCATTCGAAATGATGTTCGTTGCTTTCATCATCTTTCTAGGCATTTGGATTATTTTTTAATCTCAAGTTGTTTGTTATTGTTAATATCGTAATGAAATATCTTCTATAGCTTATTTTTATTAAATTGCTTGTCAAGTATTTTGTATAAGAGGCGAGGCAAATATCTAAAATTTGACAAATTTTTTCCACCACGCCCAACATGTAGCTATACTGGTGCTGTAAGAATACCTTGGAGTTTTGTTATGGACAAAGTTTTATTAAAGCGATACCAATAAACTCGGTTTCTCTGAGAAACAAGCTTATTTAAACACTCCATTCGCTGACAGAACTATGTTATTCTACTGCTTTTCATGTTATTATAAAAACTTATGGAGATAAATTAAAATGTGCAGCGCCATCTAGAATGATTAAGGGAAGTGAAATGCTAAGTATTTTATATTTCCCCCTAAATTAGATATTAAAGGAAGTGACTTTTTGCTCTTTGTATTGTGTATGTAAAAAACAAGCTGATCTGATGATCGATTACTTCGTTGTTCCGTTCGTATGGTTTTCAGTTTTATATTATAATTCTCGCAAAAGAATGAGATTTTTGGGAATAAAAGTAGCCTGTGTCATTTTTCGGTCCGTCGTCACCTCGATTCGTTGCTTCGTTGCGACGTGAAAGAAGGACAAAAAACACATTGTTGCATTTACAATATTAATAGCTAGAATGTTGTGGACAAATATCATTATGTTTGCCCTTTAAAGTTTCGAATATGAAACATGTCACCCTATAGGATACGTTACATGTGGTTTCTGACTGTTTCACGCCAAAAGGTATATAAAACTCGCGTATTCTCACAGCACCAGTATAGTTATATATTGGCGTGTGTGCAGTAGAAGCTGGCTGTCATGCTGTTGTGGTTGCTATAGTGATGTTATATTTTGAAATATCTCATGTGGGAATGTTTATTGCGAAACCTTTCTTTTAATTGTTTGGTGCTCGAGAAGAAGGGTTTAATTTGATTAAAAAAATCATTTTTAATTAAATTTTTTAAAGTCAGTAGAACCCAAATAACGGTGTAGGGTGTGCGCAAAATATACATTAGCTACGAAAGATCAATGTGTGAGTTTCTAATAAAAAATTGGTTAAATGCAAGCTTTACTTGTAATATTAGTGTTCCGTGTTATCAATACTCACTTAAATATTAACAATAACGTTCGACCATGTGCTTGAAAGTGGTCTATCCGCCGCGTTACTTGTCGTTGACTGCCCAAATGCCGTATCCCTTCGCTTATGCGCGAAGCTGACTGTGAAGCTTTTCAACTGAGTCAATTTAAACATTTTGATGAACGTGTATGGACAAAAGTTTTGTTTATATCTCAAGAAAAGATTCAACGGTTATATTGAAATAAATAATTAAATTGTTCGTAACAGATTATTCGCTCCAGGATATTTAATCCTGGTAATTTTATACCTAATTCCCAATATTTATGATTTTTCCAGACGTTTCTTTGCGATCCTTTTGGTGATAATGACTAGGTACAGTTATTATTAAGCGTTTTTCTCGAAGAATTATTTAAAAATCATAAAAAAATACATAGTTTATATTGTTGAATTCGTGTTTTAACAAGCTTTCATTTGCACGATAACCTTGAAAGATTTTTTTATTTCCAGGTTTTTCAGAATAAAACTATTTACACTTCACGTCTATAATTGGGATGTCCAATTCTGTCCAAGGTGTCCAATTCTATCAGTCAATTTCTGTCCTTAATTTTTACGTGGAATAGGTGTTGAGAAAATTGCCTGTGTCGGATGGATACCAGTCACATGTTTGGACCTTGGTCTGGGTATCTCGTTTATAGTAAACATTTTGTGAATAATTCCCTAAATTTCCTGAAATAATAGACCGAGAATTGCCTCATAAATTGCAATATGTTGGCAATGTCTACTAATGGCCTACAGTCACGATATGGTTACCCGCAATTGAATTTTGTGTGGTCATATTTTAACCATTTATGTCAAGGCATACTCGATGGGTTTGTCATTTTTTTATTGAATTTACGAGCATATACAATGCCATTTATCAGGTTAATATAAAAAGTAAAAGCGAAATGAATAAACGTTTTGAAGTCGATCCCATGTGGCTGTATGACTCTCTAATGTAAATAATAAACACTTTTATGAGAGATAATACCAAAATGTAGCTATTATTGATTATGAAAATTATAAAACAAATGTTAATTACTTCATATGTCACCAAAAAGTTATTATCCTGAAAGAAAAAAATATTTACATTGAAATGCAGACTTGGATACATAAGACATAAATTTACGCTAAAGAAAATTGTAAACGTCATTGATTGTAATAAGGTTATATTGTGAGTCAATATGAGATTAGATTTTTGGAAAAATTAGTGTGTAATTGAATCGATCAACCGATGGTACTGTGATAGCATCTTGCGCCATCCATTTGGTATGTGTAACTTACTCTAAGAAGATATAAAGTACAGTCGGACATTAAAGTTAATCGGACGGAATTAATTTATTTCCAGTTTTGAAAGTATGTTGGCCATCACGAATTTCTAGAACCTTTAAAGTTTTTGGAAAAAAAAGTAACGAAAGGCCCAGTACGGGTCCGCGCCGTAGATTCTTCGTGAAACCGTCGGGATAAAATCATAACGTAGTATAGTGCTTTATAAAAATATTAATTTTATTACAGATCTCTTTAAAACAATGGATACACAGAGTAGTATAACAGGGACTGTCTCTGGACGCTGTATGCCCGATGAGCCAACTACCTAATCGCTTTGCACCGTTTTTTAATTTTCCTTTATATTCCATCGTAGCTCTAGCATTTGCTCGGCCCTGAACTTTTTAGATTTCTTGGATTCCTTTTGGCGCGAGCTTCCTCTGATACGGATTTTCAATAATTCCGTGCATATTTACGATTCATATGAGACGAAATCTTAATTTTTTTTGTAATTTTCCATTTAATACGATTTTTACTTATGTTCCGGTAAATATTTTCGTTGTCCCACTTTATCTCCTACCAGTGCTCCCCAAGGTCTTCCTAATGAGAGATCAGCATCCTAGCTAAACGTATTTTCATGATACACTAATTTATAACTTTACACAATGCTAATTCTACACCTACACTACACAAGTTAGATGATGTCACAGGCAAAATAAAAATTGTACGAAAAACACGCATAGATATGCTCTATCCGTTGTGAGCTCAACCATTGTTAACGCATTATTGTCTCGTAATTATTAGCGATTGAAATCTGACGGTATTTTGTAATGTAGGAAAGTTCGAGCACTTTAACTGTACTTAATGAGCGAATAGACGTTTTTACGTCAAACATTAATGAAATTATAATTTGATTCATGCATCAGCGATTTCGAATCCCACCCACGAAAAGAAACGTTTATTCCTCATTCAATTACTCAGTGATTTCCGTTTCTTTGTAAAGATGCATTTTGTTTGTTATACAGAGTGCTGCTTAATTGGTACATCAAGATTTTTTCCCGGATGCTCTTCGAAATTATAAAAGCTATTGCAGAGAAATAATTTATTTTCCAATTACCTTTTTTTTTATTTTCAAAGCTTTCTCAATCATAATTATATTTGAACATTCTCTGTGAAAAAAAAATTAGAAAAACACTGAATTGACTTTTTTTTGCAAAATAATACTCCTGTCGCTCAATACTCAAAACCCATTAAGGGGTTCGCCTCGTGGCGTCATTTATCGCTTTGATGGGGCCGAGTATGGTGCGGTGTGCGTGACTATGGGTCGTTTAACCCTTGCGTTAACGTTGAAATAATATATCACGGGAAGAGGATGAAATACGGAGAAAAAATTATTAATTACTATAATTTTATTTTGTACTCTGGAATCTCCTGAAGCCGACCGGCCTTACACCAGTTTGACAACACCTCTGCGGTAATAATATATTGACGTAAATATTGAAAATATAACGTTTTGATACGTTTCAGTAATCATTACAAATAAAAATATTATTTTGTACTCTGGAATCCTCAGAAGCCGACCGGCCATACACCAGTTTGACAACACTTGTGCAGTAATGATATATTGACGTAAATATTGAAAATATAACGTTTTGATACGTTTCAGAAATCATTACAAATAAAAATATTATTTTGTACTCTGGAATCCTCAGAAGCCGACCGGCCATACACCAGTTTGACAACACCTGTGCAGTAATGATATATTGACGTAAATATTGAAAATATTACGTTTTGATACGTTTCAGTAAACATTACAAATAAAAATATTGTTTTGTACTCTGGATTCCTCAGAAGCCGACCGGCCATACACCAGTTTGACAACACCTGTGCAGTAATGATATATTGACGTAAATATTGAAAATATAACGTTTTGATACGTTTCAGTAATCATTACAAATAAAAATATTATTTTGTACTCTGGAATCCTCAGAAGCCGACCGGCCATACACCAGTTTGACAACACCTGTGCAGTAATGATATATTGACGTAAATATTGAAAATATAACGTTTTGATACGTTTCAGTAATCATTACAAATAAAAATATTATTTTGTACTCTGGAATCCTCAGAAACCGACCGGCCATACACCAGTTTGACAACACTTGTGCAGTAATGATATATTGACGTAAATATTGAAAATATAACGTTTTGATACGTTTCAGTAATCATTACAAATAAAAATATTATTTTGTACTCTGGAATCCTCAGAAGCCGACCGGCCATACACCAGTTTGACAACACCTGTGCAGTAATGATATATTGACGTAAATATTGAAAATATAACGTTTTGATACGTTTCAGTAATCATTACAAATAAAAATATTATTTTGTACTCTGGAATCCTCAGAAGCCGACCGGCCATACACCAGTTTGACAACACCTGTGCAGTAATGATATATTGACGTAAATATTGAAAATATAACGTTTTGATACGTTTCAGTAATCATTACAAATAAAAATATTATTTTGTACTGTGGAATTCCGAGAATCGACCGGCCATACATCAGTTTGACAAAACCTGTGCTGTAATGACATATTGACGTAAATATTGAAAATATAACTTTTTAATACATCTCAGTAATCATTACAAATAAAAAAAATTTGCATTTTTTACAAACGACAGCAAAAGATTTTACAGTTGAATATGTCTGTCATTCTTCCAGGTTGGTGGGCCTTAGACCATCGTTTTAATTGATATCGCCAAGAATAAATAGTTCACAATAGAGAAAGTATGATTTTGATGAAAGTATTGCTGTTCAGCTGCTGTCAGGCATAACATTATTCTGGTCATGCGTCTTCCAACCATTTTGTTACAGGCTAGCTGGCTCTTCTCAAGCAACTCTAATTCTATTACAGTTATATCGTGGAGCAGTGGAAATACTTTAGGAAGGTTGAAAGTCCTGATGTAGCTTGATTCTAAATGATCATAATAGATGACAGAAGTGACTGAGAGAAGTCCGCAATAAAAGGAATAAGAGTGGTGTGTAACTAATTAAAATCGGATTGTTCTACCAATTTAACAACATCTTGAATGTTCTATTTTCTTTACGAAACTTAGCGCTAAAGTAAATATAAATATTTTCTTTAAAAACATAAACGAAACACATAAAGGATAGTATACGCGTTACTTTCTTTATACGTTACTTTCTTTATACTTTTCCATGGCATTAGATCAACACCATTTCGAGAAAATTATATAGTAAAACATATTCCTCTGTAAGTCACAAAAATCGTTATCTGTGACATTCCTAATCTAGTTTTCAGTATTGGATATATAGTAAAACCTATTCCTCTGTAAGTCACAAAAATTGTTATCTGTGACATGCCTAATCCAGTTTTTAGTATTGGATATACATCGCTCAGTTAGATAAAACACGATGTTGTATGCTGTGAAACTAACACCCCCTTTCGGACATTGTTTGAAAGTATCCATGCATCCTATTATAAAAAAAACGGTTAAGTACGAGAAGAATTTCTGGTTTTTGTTTTTTTTAATGTATTTATAAAATACTTATTTACTAAGCTTTATTATAATGTGATATCAAATTATTCTAACCATTTTTCTATTTTATTTATTGACCATTATATCATATTATTTTAAAACTTAGTAATATGTAAAAAAAAGAAAAACCAGAAAAATTACTTGTCACGCAATAATTCTACACAGAATTTATAAATTAATAATTTCGGTTTTTCTGCTTCTTTGCTTGTTTTATGTAGCTTCGTAGCAAATTTCAAGATTATGCGTCAAGTATCCTTAGTAATTTTTATGAATGAGTTAGAAGTATGTGATACTTAAATACTTACTTCGCTTAATCATTTCATCCTTGGCCGTTCCTGAGAAAAAGGTTGTCGAAAGATGGACGATGGACGGGCGGAAAAGAAATCCTGTAAGAATTTCGTTTTTTTCCTACCTAGGTATGGAAACATAAAAAATAATATGTTAAGACGAGAAATTTTAAGTTTAGTTTTAATAACGCCGTTTTTAATTTTGTATTTAGCAGATTCGGAGATGGAAAGGGTATACCATGAAATTTACAGTTACCACTACTGACCGCTAATTATTACGCACTGCTAGTTTTTATGTCAGGTTTAGGTTAACTTTTAATAAAGCTGTTTTTTTTAAATTTTGTGTTTAGCGGATTTAGAGATGGGAAGGGTAAACCATAAAATTTACAGTTATCACTTTAGTTTTTATGCCACTTTTAGGTTAACTTTTAATAAAGCTGTTTTTTTAAATTTGTATTTAGCAGATTCGGAAATGGGAAGGGTAAATCTTATAATTTACACTTATCACTACAGTTTTCATGTCACCTTTGGGTTAACTTTTAATAACGCTGTTTTTTAAATTTTGTATTTAGCAGATTCGAAGATGGGAATGGTAAACCTTATTTATAATTTACAGTTATCATTATAGTTTTCATGTCGCCTTTAGGTTAACTTTTAATGACGGCGTTTTTCCAATTTTGTATTTAGCATATTCGGAGAAGGGAAGGGTAAATCATAAAATTTACAGTTATCACTATAGTTTTCTTGTCAGCTTTAGGTTAACTTTTAATAACGCTGTTTTTTAAATTTTATATTTAGCAGATTCGGAGACGGGAAGGGTAAACCTTAGAATTTACAGTTATCACTATAGTTTTCGTTTCACTTTTAGGTTAATTTTTAATAATGCTGTTTTTTAATTTTGTATTTAGCAGATTTGCAGATGGGAAGGGTAAACCTTATAATTTACAATTATCATTATAGTTTTCACGTCACCTTCAGGTTAACTTTTAATGACACCTTTTTTTCATTTTGTATTTAGTAGATTTGCAGATGGGAAGGGTAAACCTTACAATTTACAGTTATCATTATAGTTTTCATGTCACCTTTAGGTTAACTTTCAGTAACGCAGTTTTTTCGATTTTATATTTAGCAACTTCATAAATGGAAGGGTAAATCATAATATTTAAAGTTTTCACTATAGTTTTGATGTCACCTTTAGTTTAACTTTTAATAACGTTGTTTTTTTTTAAATTTTATATTTAGTAGATGCGGAGATGGGAAGGGTAAATGTTATAATTAACAGTTATCACTATAATTTTCATGTCAACGTTAGGTTAACTTTTAATAACGCTCTTTTTTAATTTTGTATTTAGAAAATTCGCAGATGGGAAGGGTAAACTATAAAATTTACAGTTATCATGAGCCATAATTTTGCTACCACCTTTAGATTAATGTTTAGTAACGAATATTTTTATAATTTTGTATTTAGGAAATTCGGAGATGGGACGAGTAAGTTATAAAATTTAGAGTTATCACTATACTTTTCTTGTTACCTTTTGGTTAGCTTTCAGTAACGCTCATTTTTATGATTTAGAGATTAGCAGATTCGGAAATGGGCGGGGTTAACTATAAAATTTACAATGATCATATAGTCTTTCTGTCACCTTTAGGTTAAATTTAGTAACGCTGCTTTGTATAATTTTTTATTTATTAGATTTGTAAATGAGGAGGTTAAACTATAAAATTTATAGTTATCATTACAGTTGTACTGTTATATTTCAGTAACGCTTGTTTTTTTTAATTTTGTGTTTAACAGACTCGGATATGGGCAGGGCAAACTATAAAATTGAGAGTCATTTCTATAGTTTTTCTGCCATTTTTAGGTCCACTTTTATTAACGCTGGTTTTTGAAATATTGAGTTTATATAAATGATACCACAGAAGGCATGTTTGGATAGACATTTTCGACATATCTCTGGAATATGTTACGTATATTTGTATATTCCACACATTTCTCCAGAGACCAATAAAATTTCATTTCTCCACTTTATTGGCCTCTTTCAAAAACGTTCATATAAACAGTTTTACCCGATTGGGCGGAGCCCAAAAGAAGAGTACCGTTTCAATGTTTTTCAGTATCTTTCAAACCAATCTTCGCATTTCGGCTAATGTCTACCGATTTTTCTTGAGGGCGCGAGTCGGAAGCTCTCGTTTCTGACATTATATATTTTTTTAACAGATGATTGGCAAATTCCTTTCAGTTTTTTATTACCACGATTTTTTGAAAATTGTAGCCGTAACAACAATAGCCAGAGCCAGAGCTATTATACATAGAATATATTCCGAGCATTTGTTCGCTGGTTTCTAACTTTTTATTAGGATTTTCGCGGTCGGGTTTATTTTTAAATTAATTTTTAATTTTTAAATTAATTATTATGCTTTATTACTTTAGCATAGTAAATTCAAGTTTCTATTTCAAACTTTTTTTTAGAAAAATGGCAACGACCGACAGACAGGCGAACATCCTAGGTAATGACCTTGTTAGAGTTTCGTTTTTGCTTTTTGATGTATGCAACCTTAGAAAGAAAAATATTCGTGGAAAATTAATGCGTCAGCGGGAAAAGGTTGCAGTAGCGGTATAGTTATGCATTAAAAGTTCCAGTACAGTTGCTACTGATGACCATTTCTTTCGAATTTGTCGCAGCAATTAAGTAAAGTGTCATACAAGAAAATTACCTAGCGTGTTTTGGTGCTAATTATAAGGCAGGACTTTCTACGCGCATTTTTATACTGTTTGGGGCATCAAATTAATTCAAAACGATAAACAAAAGTTTCAAACTTAGTTTATATATAATGTGACAGCAGAATTAAAAATTAAATGAATAATTTAGTGGATCTACTCAATAATAATATTGAAAACTTTCTAAAATCATTTTGGGGTATTGAAGGAACACTATTAGACACATTTAGGTTGCTAACGAGTTATTAACGAGTTGTTTAGGTCGCTGTTCTTTTGACTGAAATAAAATTGCATAATTTGTAACTTTTATTGAACAGGCTAACAATTGTGTTTCGGCTAATTTATTTCTTTATTTATGTTATAAAACAAACTTGACTCACGTTACAATCAATGTGCAAGAATATGTAATTGTGCAAGAAAATATTGTATTATGAAAGAAAAAATGAAGTTGCCAAGTTTCGTACCAGGTTTGAAGTGAAATTACGTTATTTATTATTAGCTGTGCCCGCGACTTCGTTCGCGTGAAATTCGGAATAAGAAAAGTATTTGGAGAATGTTAGTAATATTTAATTTGCTATCGAAAAGTGTCATTAGTTATATGACGGTTATTAATGGCAAAAAAATGTAATGATGGTTGTTTAAAATAACGGTTATGTATAAAAATGTTGGTAATTAATGAAAGGTGAAAGGGTAAATATATATTTGTTTAAAAATCAAGATATAGACTTCATTTTCTGTGCGAATTAAACTTTTAAATATCTATAAAAAGTATCTTAAATGTTGCTCGGGATTCTAAACTATTACTATACTAAATTTCATCAAAATTTGTTCACAATTGTATGAGACTATATGATGTAGTATTATTTCTACTTTCTTTAAGTTCTTTACCACGACCTAGGTTTCGTTGTATTACAACATCTTCAGGTGGGCTGTTAGCAAAGAATCAATATTAGCAAAGATGTGTACTATTAACTACCGCATCTTTGCTAATAGTCCACCTGAAGATGTTGTAATACAGCGAAACCTAGGTCGTGGTAAAGAACTTAAAGAAAGTAGAAATAATACTACATCACGTAGTTTCATTTAATTGTGAATAATGAATTTCTACAAAATTAACGCCAAATACATTCAAAATTTGTTCAGTATATTTCGCGTGATTGAAGAACAAGTTCACAGACAGACAAACATTTTAAAAACAGTTTTTCTGGTTTCTATTATTATATATATCTGTATGCGAAATAAATCAATTTTTATAAAATATTTTCCACATACAGGATTCATTTTGTTACGATTAATAGATAAGTCATCATTGATTTGAATTTCCTAAAGTAATAAATATCGAATAATATCCAAAAAATGAATTAGGGATATATATATAATAGGGATATATATATAATAGGGATATATATATAATAGGGATATATATATAGAAAGGATTACTATACCAATTTTCATTAAAATCTGTCCACTAGATTTCGCGTGATCGAAGAACAAATTTTAAAAAAGCAGGCAAATATTTTAAAAGCAGGTTTTCTGGCTTCTTTTATCATTCTATATGTATATCAATGACATTTTATAAAATATTTTCCACTTACATAATACACACTTTTACAATTTGTAGACAAGTCATAATTTTTTTGGACTTCCTAAAGCAATAAATGTTAAATAATACCCAATAAAATGAAATAGAGGATGTATATAAATATAAACATAAATTTATATATATATATATATATATATATATATATGTATATATATGTACATATATATATATATATATATATATATATATATATATATATATATGTATATATATGTACATATATATATATATATATATATATATATATATATATAGATATATATATGCGTGTGTGTGTGTGTACGTGAAGTGTTTATATTTTAAGTAAATGTACGTCTACTATCCTCATTTGTTTCTTTTAGATTTTATAATGGACATGGTCGGATATAATTCACTTCAGCTACGACGGTCATTACTTTGGGTGATGCATTTTTTAAATGATTAAATAATTAAATTGGTAACCCCTCAGTCTCGCGTTTGGTAACGTTTTATGCGTCTGAATGTGACGTGAGACGACGGAGTCATAGTTTATTTCGTCTACCAAGAGTGCACACGAACATCTGTAGCGTTCACATGTTTTCTATGTGTACATACGTTGATCAATGCGGTCTCGCAAGAAGCGCTCATCTTGGTATTTTATCTGCTTCATGGACTACTTTGGGAATGCCAATATGGAGTCGCTGGGTGTTTACAATTTGTAATTATTTAGTTTTATGTTTAATTTGAATTAAGTTGTTTTTTTCTGCTTTATTATTATTTATGTTATTATATCTACTATAAACGCATTTTTAGTGCTTGCACGTGTCTCTGGTGCTTTGGGAGTAAATTTGATGGTTTTTTTGATAAAATAAATTTGAATGTAGTTTTCTGGTAATCTTTGCGTAGGTTTCTAAAAACTATGTTTTTTGCATAATTTTGCATAGTTTCATATTCTGTATGGGTGTATTTCTTTTGTATATTTTTCGGTATATTTTTGACAAAAAAAAAATTGACTTGTAATTATACGCGCGTTAGAAGTTATATTTCTTCTGCATAATGCAATAATAACTTTATTTAGCACGAAAATAATTAATGAAAATAACATAACAATAATAATAATTATTAACATTGTTATTATTTTTTAAGTTTATTTTATTAAATTAAATTTATTTATTTTAAAAATTTAAATGAATGTAATGAATTACCAAATGTACAAAAACAATCCAAATAAAGTTTAATTAACAATGAAAATAAACGAATATGCTAAAAAGTTATTGTAAATTATTAATTTTAAATATTTAATAAATATAGAAGTAATACTTTTTAATTTATAATGCAAATAAGTACATACCGAAACTTAACCTCACTTAGAGAAATACACTTAAAATATATTTTAAAATGCTTATAAGCACTATTTTTGTAACAAATATTCAAAATTAAAAAAAAGTGTTCTTTATTATATGGACCACTATTAAATTTCAATTACTAAAAATATTATTTAAAAGCACTAATACAATTTAGATTTTTATGAATATAAAAGACGTGTTGTGTATTTACAAATACCTCAATATCTAACATGAATGTATTATCAGTCACTATATGCATGTAAATACGTGTTTAGTGAGCAACTTCACCCTGTCGATTTTTGTTGCAACGTGCTCGCGTATCGCTAAATTTTACTTAAGTATAACTTCAAAAATAATTTCCCTCCTAGTTCATTACAAACTATTTACTTCTCTTTCCTTCTAATCTCTTTACTTAATTTTTTTCAGTGCTGGCTATTGAGAGATATGTATGTGTTAATATGCTTTATAACTAAGCCAAATTCAAAGCATTGCAGTTTTTTTAGATTTCTCATCTCTCGCTCGTTCTTTTTATTATTTATTTCTATATTTCTTATAACATTTATTATATAATATATATATTTTTAACCTTTTATATTTTTTACGAAATCTTCACAGTTCCTAGACATCTAAAAAAGTGTTAAATATTAAGATTTTATAGATAAGACAAATGACATCTCAGATATCTTGCTCGCATAACGGAAACTGGAGCTAGACTAAATTGATATGCATCAATGTGCGCATTTACGTGTTTAGATTTTTCAATGCGATTTCATTATTCGATGACGTCAGCTCATTATCAGTGAGTATATAAAACGTGCTTCGTTTAACGCTCTCTTGAGAGCGTGTGTTTAAATTAACTGTTTTCAAAGCAACTCTTATCGGCAGTGCCATGTAATTATGTGATCTGGGAAAGTATATAACTACTGATTGATATAAATAGCCTTTAATTAACATATTTATAGCATATAGTAGATTATATGGCGTGGGTTGTAGATGGAGTACACGTGATCGTTAACGTTGAGCGAGTGCCAGCTATTTGGGCGTTTAAATGCTGTAATTTTTCGTTAGTAGAAAGGAACACCTTGCTGTCAAATGAATCAGTGGAATTAATGATTTAAGAAGAAATATAATTAGATATATCTGCTTCGTCAATAGCCATGTAGGCTGTCCTTTAATTGAATATCTCTTTTTTTAACATCGTCCGAGTTTCACTGACTTTATGGGAGTAATATTTTTTTAAGCAATAGTTTTGGTTTGCAAGGGGAAAATATATCATTTTTATTAATTTTTTAAATAAGTAACAGTAAACGAAAAACTTTTAAAACTTTAAAAATACATTGTTTAAAAAACAAGAAAAACTTTTTTACTATATAGAAAATAGGTTTTATTACAGATTTTTATAATATATTTTTTGATCCTTCGTCGCCTAAGTTGTGTGGCTATGTACAATGAGAATGTTAATGAAATTGTTTTTATTTAAAAAAAATAACAAAAGTTATAAAATTAACTCTTTATAGACAATTGGGAAAAAGAACGATATTTTTTAGAGAAAATTGGTTACGGACAGAAGACAAAATTTAAATAAATATTTTAAATTTTTTTAGGATCAACTAGAACTAGCATGATTTAAAAATAAAGTTGAGGTCATGTCAAGATTTCTAGTAGTTTTTTTTCTATGGTGTACATCAATTAAAAAAATACGTTTTGAAGAACTTGCCTTTGATGTTTTTGGTAAAGAAAGTTAGTTAATTTTGGACTTGTAGCTCTAAGTTGCTATTCTAAGCAAATAGAATAGTCCTTCCTCGTAAAAATGCAATTTTCAAAAATATTGCTGTTTAATCTACGCTTCATTCCTCTCTCGTGACTCGCATGTTGTCTTATGAGCTAGCAAAAATTTTGACATCGTGTCCTATTTTTATTTGTAATTTATTATTTTTAAAAGAGATGTAAGGGCTTGCTGCTAATACAAACAGTTATAAAGGGCTTGCTGCTAATAGAAACAGTTATAAAGTCATAAATGTGGATAACTTTTAAATCTACATTTAAATATTTAGGAGTGAAGTGCCATATCGTGGAGTTAAAAGTTTAATATCAAATTCGCCAGTGGTCTGCTAAGTTACTCGTGAGCATTTCGTCCTTAGTTACGCCTTCATAAATTGGACTTCCGCACTTTGAAACTTCCGGGAGAAGTGGAGGCGGATTAAATCATTCTGCTTTCATCTCATTCCATTTTTATAAAACTCGCACTTCTTCACCAGCTGTAGAATTGTCATGCTTTGGTTAATCGGGGTTAGACCTTGCGCTATCAGAATTCCCTATCCGCCTATATACATATCAAGTCGAAATATTTAAGGGTTGTTAGTATAGCTATTAAATTAGTTTAGGCGTGAGAAAATCGTCGTTATCATAATGTGTTGGATGGATTACAACGTATAAGGCCTTTGAAGACGCGGCACATCGCGGGGACCCATGTTCGATTTCCGGCCGCTATTCGAGCGAGGCTGGATTGGTGTTTTGTTTGGATGTGAGGGATTGCTCTCACAGCAATTTGACATATGTATTAATTGTATACATTAAAGTAAGTAAATAAATATAAAATAATAATTCTATAAAATTAATAATAAATTAAAGTTCTGTCTTTACAGTACACTTTAAATATGTATGATATTTATAATATTATTATGGTCTCGAAATTAATATTAATTATATATATATATATATATATATATATATATATATATATATATATATATTTAAAAATATTTACTTTTTCTATATCTTTTATCAACATCTATTAATCTTTGTTGATATTTATGAATACAACTTCATAACTACAGTAGATGAAACATATTAAAAATGCAGTTGATGGTGGAGGCAGCTTTATTGTGTTCTCTATTCCATAACTTTTTAAATATATTGTATAAATGTATGCAAAAGTGAAAATTGAACAACAGTTAAAGCAGATAGCTGACAATAATTAGGCCGACTGTAATCGGAGAAAACAGAACAGAAATTGGTGCTGCAAAAAAATCGGACCGAATCTGCCGACCAGAAAGTTACGAATTAAAGGCTGACATGCGCTTATAGTAGCTGCAGACATTTAGCTGGCGACCCGCGTGTCTTCAACTTTGTGATAAATAGGTGCAAAATAGGACAGAAATCGGTGCTATAAAGAAAAAAGGATGACTCCGCGGATCCTAAAATTACGAGTTAAAATGTGATACGCGCTAACGGAGATGTTAGACATTTAGTCGGCGGCACATGCTTTTTATATTGTGCGATAAATCGGTGCAAAATAGGTCATCGACCTTGTTCCACAAAAGTCGGTAGTTATCGGCCGCCGAATCGTTACCCATAAAAGTCGTTCTTCTGCGTTTCACGTAAATGAGATAGAGCAATAGCTCCGTACGTACCGATAGCTAGTATAAATTGGACAAAAAATGAGCGACTGCCGAAAGTGTACAAGAGCATGAAATGACTAGCAACGTGATTCATGGATAAACCCGTTAGACATTGTTAACGTGAGCAGCTCCAATAACGGAGGCCGTGCCTCCGCCTCCCGCCTTGTCCCGCTCAGTGGGCGACTTTGCGACGTTGTATATTGATGTGATGTCACTCTTCATCTGCACAAAAACCTCAGAGATTGACAAGGAATGAGGATATCAGATAAATATGTGAATTATATTCTGCATCACGCCACGACTTTTGCTTGGGCAGAATTGTTTTTAATTTTTTTTTATTAAAACAGTTCTAATTATAAGTATTTAAGGAAATTGTACTGGCAATTTTTTTGGAAAAAGAAAAGATGTTTACATACTGACAATAGCCCGTGGTTTCACTCACGTATAATTATATTAATTATACTGCCCGTACTGAACCCCTGGTGTCAGTCCGTACTGAACCCATGGTGTCATTAAACTCCTCCGCTCTATTCGCTAAACGACAACTGTCGTCGAAGTGGGGATATATCGGCGGGAATACTCATAATTATTTACCAATAAATAAGCCGGTTTCTATGTGCCTTGCACTGTGTACTTGCCTGTGCTTGCAGTATAAGTGGTGTTCCCCTATTTCGGCTACATTTCTGACTAGCTGTGGCTACGACTTCGTTTGCGTGAAATTTAAAATATGAAAATTTATTAGGTATAACTTATTTCCACACCAAATTCAATCAAAATCGGTCCACTAGATTTTGCATGATTGACGAACAAATTTACATACATCCAGACAGACAGACAAAAATTCCAAAAACAGGTTTTCTAGCTTTTATTATCATTTCTTTACGCTAATTCAATCACTCTTTTTAAAATATTTTCCAGATATAGTATTCACTCTGTCACAATTTTATTATGTGTATAGATTATTGCCGCCATAAATTGTGGCATAATGATGTACTAATAATCCTCCAAGTATAGGCTTACTGGCACGAAAAGAATTTGTGGTTCCAGAGATTAACCCAAATAAGCAAAAAAAAAGCAAAAAAAAATCGCTATGTCCCATATACATCCCTCCAAATTAGCAGCGTGGTAACATATAGTCTATAATCATTCTCAAAGTATGGGCTTCCTAACATAAAAATAATTATTGAAATAGGGCGTCTGTTTCCAGAGATTAATGTAAATAAAACAAATAAAAAAACCACATTATCACTGATATGTCCATCAGAATTGTAGCATAGTAACGTACAGTCTATAATTTTTCTTAAGGTAAGGTCTTTCTAACACAAAAACAATTTTTGAAGTCGGGCACGTGGTTTCAGAGATTGACGTAAATAAACAAATAGTAAAATCCGATTTATCACTGAAATGTCCATCAGAACTGTAGCGTAGTAACGTATAGTCCATAATATTTTTTAAGGTATAGGCATTCTAACACAAAAATAATTCTTAAAATCGGGCACGTGGTTCCAGAGATTGACGTAAATAAAACAAATAAAAAAATCCGCTTTATCATTGATATGTCCATCAAAATTGTAACGTAGTAACGTATAGTCTATAATATTTCTTAATGTATGGGCTTCCTAACACAAAAATAATTCGTGAAATAGGGCATGTGGTTTCAAAAATTGACTTAAATAAAACAAATAAAAAATCCGCTTTATCACTGATATGTCAATAGAATTGTAGCATAGTAACGTATAGCCTATAATATTTCTTAAGGTATGGGCTTTATAACATAAAAATAATTCTTAAAATCGGGCACGCGGTTCCAGAGATCGACGTAAATAAAACAAATAAAAAAATCCGCTTTATCATTGATATGTCCATCAAAATTGTAACGTAGTAACGTATAGGTATATAATATTTCTTAAGGTATGGGCTTTCTAACACAAAAATTATTCTTGAAATCGGGCATATAGTTTCAGAGATTGACGTAAATAAAACAAATAAAAAAATCTGCTTTATCATTGATTTGTCCATCAAAATTGTAACGTAGTAACGTATAGTCTATAATATTTCTTAATGTATGGGCTTCCTAACACAAAAATAATTCTTGAAATAGGGCATGTGGTTTCAAAAATTGACTTAAATAAAACAAATAAAAAATCCGCTTTATCACTGATTTGTCAATAGAATTGTAGCGTAGTAACGTATAGCCTATAATATTTCTTAAGGTATGGGCTTCCTAACACAAAAATAATTCTTGAAATCGGGCACGTGGTTTCAGAGATTGATGTAAATAAACAAATAATAAAATCCGGTCTATCACTGATATGTCAGTAGAATTGTAGCATAGTAACGTATAGTCTATAATATTTCTTAAGGTATGGGCTTTCTAACACAAAAATAATTCTTAAAATCGGGCATGTTGTTTCAGAGATTGACGTAAATGAAACAAATAAAATGTCCGCTTTATCACTGATATGTCCATCAGAACTGTAGCGTAGTAACGTATAGTTAATAATATTGCTTAAAGTATGGGCTTTCTTACACAAAAATAATTCTTGGGATCGGACATGTAGTTACAGAGATTGACGGAAATAAACAAATAAAAAAATTCACTTTATTACTGATGTGTCCATTAGAATTGTAAAGTAGTAACGTATAGACGTCACGAAAAACAAACTTCAATCTTTTCAATTATTTTAAAATAAACAACACAACGTCTAACCACATAACGCTATAAAATCATTTAATTCCAATAGACTATTTTATTAAATAAATTTAAAATTTTCAAATTTAGAAAGTTGTATCTTATCTGCCAGTACTCTTTAATATGCAGACAAATATTTTAGATATTTTGAATATATATATGAAACCTCTTTTTTTAATTTCATTTTAATAAAAAAATAAAAAGTTTAATAAAAAAATAACAATTTTATAATATTAAAGAATTATAAAAATACTATAAAACACTAGAAAAATAAAACGTTACATAATTAATGCAAGCGCAATGAAGTCGCCTATTACTGATATCTATCAGGGCACCAACTTTCAATATAAGTGATCCGAATATGATACATTTGCCTTGTTTTATGATATATTATAATTGTTATCGTTTATACACAACAAATTGCATCTTCTTAATACAAGCGTTAATGTAAAACAAAACATGACAAATGCAATGTTTTTCTATTTATAATTTGACAAAGTAATTCTAGTTTAAATAAGAATGCTTTGATACTCAAGATATAAATTGGGGTGACACTATATTTAAAGATTCTACTGTTGTATTTTATTGTTACAAGTTTAATAAGAGTAAACGAAAGCTTACTGTTCATAATCTTTCTTAATGTATGGGCTTTCTACTATAAAATAAAATTTTAAAATTAGACCTATGGTTCCAAAGATCCTAAGAAAGACCTATCTTTCCCCATGATTTGCATGGTTCCAAAGATCCTAGAAAAGACCTATCTTTCCCCATGAATTGTAGTATAGTGATATATAGCCTATGAACTTTGTCAGAATATGGGTTTTATAAATCAAAAATTATTTTTGGAATCGGACATGTGGTTCCTGAGATTAGAACGAACAAACAATCAAACAAACAAAAAACTTTCCGCTGACTACTCTGCTCTGTAGTAGTACATAAGAGTGGGTTTTTTAATACAAAAATAATTTTTGAAATTGGACTTATGGTTCCAGAGATTAGTGCAAAAGAACAAATAAATTAACAAAGTACTGTAACAAAGTAAAGTAACAAAGTTTACACATTATTAAAAATTCCTAGATTTAAAATAACAACTCCTATGTGGAAAATAAAAGATATGGAAGGACACACCTGCATTATGAAAGGCTATGACGTTACTTGGTTCGTCAGTAAAGTTTGTGACAAATTTCATCTAAATCATTCCATTCTTTGCGAAGGAGACAGCAAACGTACACACACAGATACTCGTCCTACTCGTCTTTCGCCCGGGGAAAGTTGATATAAGTTCCAAGTTCTTGATTTAAGATTTAGAATTACGTTAAGACTTTTACTGTTCGAACTGCTCTTGTGCGAGGCTTTTTGCTGTGTCAAAAAGACTAGTCTAGTTTTATATTCTCGCATGCAGTTTAGAAGTATTATGGAGAATACATATTACGTTGAAAATAAGGTATTTAGACCACGGATCTGTCATAAAGTCTTGTGCGTAAAAATAATTTTAAGCCCCCTGGAGTAGCTCCGAGGGCATACAACCTGCAATCTGGATAGAATATGACGTTATTCAGACCTCATCAGTAATTTTTGCGTCAAATTGTATTTAAATTCGTCTATCCGTTTATGCGAAGTTAACAAACATACACATTTACAGAGTGATAGATTAGAAGTAATATTGCGAATACTTATTACTTTGAAAATAAAATATTTAGACCACGGATCTGTCATAAAGTCTCGTGCCTAAAAATAATGTTTAGCCCCCTGGAGTGGCTCCAAGGGTATAACCTACAATCTGGATAGTGCATTACTTTATTCAGACCTCATCAGTAATTTTTGCGTCAAATTGTATCTAAATTCATCAATTCGTTTATGAGAAGATAATATTCAAACACATTTACATACAGACAGAGTGACAGAAACAGGTGGGTTTGGGTTCCATAGCTCAAAAGAAAAAAAACCTTATAACGTCACTTATGTTTTCGTTTATCCATGTATGATAGCTGCTCTTTCAGAAACTGTTTTATATAGAAGCTTGAAATTTGGCATTGTGATAAAGCTTACTAATCCATACAATCTCAATAATTAATACTCAAAAGTAGCCATAAGAAATTTTTAAGGGAGATATCATATATTGTGATGAAAAAGAGGTCCCAAGATATTTATTTTAGAAGTTTATGAAAGTTAGTTCTAGTGTTATTACTGAAAAAGATGACAATTTTTTTCCCAGTAACAGTTTGATGTAAACATTTTGAATTTATCACAGTAACAAAGGATATTAATATATATATATATATATATATATATATATATATATATATATATATATATATATATATATATATACTCCTCAATAGTTAATACACGAAAATATTTATATAGTGAAAAATAAAGAGTGGTAAATAAAGAATTCGATTTTTTAAAAATGTTATGTACCGTGTGAAATATTAATTGAAAAACCGAGTTGGTAACTTATATATATATATATATACGTCAATAGTTAAAACACGAAAGTATTTATATAGTGAGAGGTGGTAAATATAGAATTCGAATTTTTTTTGGAAATTTATGTATCGTGTGAACTATCAATTGAAAAAGCGACTTGGTAACTTATATATACCTCAATAGTTAATACACGAAAATATTTATATAGTGAGAGGTGGCAAATAAAGAATTAGATTTTTTTTTGTAATTTTATGTATCGTGTGAAATGTCATTTGAAAAAGCGAGTTGGTAACTTATATATACCTCTAATAGTTAATACACGAAAATATTTATATAGTGAGAGGTGGTAAATAAAGAATTCGAATTTTTTTTTGTAATTTTATGTATCGTGTGAAATATCAATTGAAAAAGCGAGTTGGTAACTTATATATACCTCTAATAGTTAATACTCGAAAATATTTATACAGTAAGAGGTGGTAAATAAAGAACTCGAATTTTTTTTTAAATTTTTTGTATCGTGTGAAATATCAATTGAAAAAGCGAGTTGGTAACTGATATATACCTCTAATAGTTAATACACGAAAATATTTATATAGTGAGAGGTGGTAAATAAAGAACTCGAATTTTGTTTTGTAACTTTATGTATCGTGTGAAATATCAATTGAAAAAGCCTGTTGGAACGACTCCGAAGTTAAATTTTTCAGTATTTCACGAAAGATAGTCCTAAAGATATTTTTGAATATGTCCTATTATCTATATCTAAAATTGCTAACATAATAATTGTTCACTTAGAGTTTATCGCAAAATAGTAGTAATGATTCTAAATTTTATAATTTTTAAGATATTCGCATTATTTTTATATGTGTGGGAGATTTACCAGGCAACTTATTTATTGGGTGAAAAATAATATTAATATTTGTAAATAGTCAAATAGAAATATTATGTACTCTTATATATTTCAAATAGTTTAATAGTGTATAATATAAAAATATTAGGTATTATTCAATCTTTATATGCCTGCGAGTGTACGGAATACTCATAATGTGAGATTCACTTATACTTAACCATGTATTATATATGTACGCAGCTTATGCCATAGTTACTAATGTGTTATTCGTTATTAAATTAAAAACAATGATATAAAACAAAAAAATGCTGCCATCTAGTGCATAATTGTAAAACTACGTTCTAATAAATTGAATTCACAAGTGGTTGTAATCTCTTATATATTTATAATGGTTGCTTAAGAAAATAGCAAATGTCGTTCATATTTTTTTTTAAATTAATTTTTGAAGTGAAAACTTCTTTGGGCGCACCTGTGCACTTTTTCTGAGCAGTGAATGAAACTGAGTCGCCAGGTTCGGGACGGTGACGATGAATTGGGGAAACTCGTCTCTCTTCAGCATCAGGCAAGCGAGTTCCAAATTCAAAAATGATGAAATGTGATCAAATGAATGTGCATTACTTTTTTCGGGTAAACTCGATTCCTTTCGGCAAGTACTCTCTCTAACACGGAGTGCATCCTTTCGAGAATTACATTCTATTTTTTTAATAATATTATATATATATATATATATATATATATATATATATGTATATATATATATATATATATATATATATATATATATATATATATATATATATATATTTCAGAATATTTAAATATAATACGCGTATCTTGTTTTTGTTTTTTAATTTTCCTATTAATAATCTCCAACATACATAGTAAAATTTTATTGATTGCCAAAACACAGATTATATTGTAGTATGTTACATGTTACCTTTGTTGCCAAAGTTTTCACTTCTACATTGTGGTTTTAAGCACTTGACATTTTTTTAAACGTTTAAAACATTACCTGGATTATCAGTAACTCTCGTGACAAACTCTTAGGCTTTTAAATTTCATTTAAAACTGTCTGTCACACACATGCGCGCTGATACAGAGACAGAACCTAGATTTTTTCTATTATAAGATTGCATAGTTGTTTCTACTGTTTAAGTGTAAATAAAACATGAAAATATTTGTACAGAAAGGTAGCTTTACATGCGAGAACTGAACTTTCCAGTCATTTAATTTTAAACGTCGCCCAAGTTACCCATACGTGTAGTAAACATACAGCTACATTCGTACACACTTAACTGCATCCTTGACATGCATCCATGAACAATCTTTTTGTGCGAGTACGCTTGCGATTTTGTGCTATAATTTTCTTTGTGCAAGCAGCATGAAGATTAACTAAATTTTCTTCTATGCGCAAGATTAACTCTGTGCGTTTTTTAAGCTTGCGTAAGCAAACGTCAGTTGCGGTGTTAAAATAAATTTGTGACTTAAAAAACAGATTAAAATATATTTCTGTCCTGTAAAGAAAGTTGAATTTATCTCAACTTCCTTTAGTAGTTCTTTTTCTCTTTAGTAATTTCCTTTAGTAGTATCATCCATTGGTCGATAATCATGTGATTGAAGTTTAGTACCATCCATTCGTCGATAATCTAAAATTAATTAACTGAATAAAATAGACTCTCAGCTCTTTTCAGTTTATTCAGTAAGTTATTATTAACGTCGCTTTTTTCATTCTTTTGATCAGTCCTTTCATTGCACAGTGTTTCTTTTTTCGTGTTTTTCTTCCTAAAACTAGAAAAAAGTGGTCAAACCAGTCTGTTGTCTCCATATAGTAAAACCATTCGTATATAGTAAAACGTGAAGTTGTTTATGAATGCTAATATCGAAAATAATTAGATACATTTTAATAATATATTTAAATAATAACTTATAATTGATATAGGTAGACTTGGTTAAAATACTAAATTGTGACCATACTTCGACGTAATTTTTAGTAATACCTCTTGGATTTTACGAGAGCAAATGAGACAGAGAAATATTCCTATCTATTTCTACAATTAAAGGAGACTGGTAAAGGTCCATACCAGTGTCTAGCCCAGGAATATAATTATTTACCCTTATGTATAAAAAATTGTGTGTGCTTACGGCGACGTGTTAGAAGTGAAACTGCTTATTTAAAACTTCTTATATGTGTGTAAAATTATATTGATGAATATAAGTTTGATAATTTGTTATCAGACTCAAATAAACCCGACAAACCATAACGCAAGCATAGTTTTTAATTATGCAGTCAGTATAGCGCCATCTATCGAAGAACATTGCCAAAAATATTTTATACTTAAAAATAATTTTATTTAATATATGATCTATATTACTTTGTATGTCAAAGTTTTAAAAACCACAAGAATGGCTCGTTGGTCTAAGGGTATGATTTTCACATAGGAAGTGAGAGATCCTGGGTTCAAATCCCTGTCGAACCTACCTATTTATGTGACATTTTTAACATTTTAAGATAGTTTAATGAAATAAATTTATATAAACGAGCAGGTTGAATTAAGTCGGAAAGAACCGACAAGATGCGAAGTTGGTCGAATAGGGAATTAGTGGGAAAAATAACATACGCGCATTATATTGTATCATACCCAAATAAAATGTTATTAAAAAATAGAACATAATTCTTGAAAGAGTGTTAGAGAGTGGATTCGCGAGGCCGATGTCCAAGGGAGTCGAATTTATCCGATCCAGCGTCACCAACCCGAGCGTTGCGTCATGAACCCAAACGTGATGGGCTCGGCGTCATCGACCCGAGCAAACATCTTAGTTTCGTTCACTGCTCAGAAAAAGTGCGTAGGGTCGCAAAATGTGCAAGTCAAAAATTATAAAAAAACCTCAAAATTGTTATTCGAATAGTAAAAATCTTGTATTTTTTTAGGAAAAGTTAGTTTATTTTTTGTAATAGTTTATAAACACTATTGTTTAAGCACGATAAAACAATCTGTTTAAGCACGATGAAACAAAGTGCCTATGGGATCCTGTTGTATTCACTATTCACTAATTTATAAAACTCTTAGGCTACGACTATGCAAAATTTGTAAAGAGCAAAAAGGACGTTTATTATGACAGCAACAAAACGATTGTTAACGTCAGTTAGCAGTTTATTTTTAATTGTCTCAGGTAATGGATATTTAAAAAGCGATCGATATTGGTTATTTTTTCGCTCTATTCCAAAAAGTTATTATCTACTTCGTAAGATTTTTATTAATATTTATATTTCTTATCAATCATTATTGATATATTTTAACAATACTTATTTTAACAATATATATATTTTAACAAACTTTTTGCCTTTAATGATTGTGGACCGCTGAATTGTTTGTTTTTTTATATTTAAATATCAGCTTCTATTCAAAAAGTCATTTTCTATTTCTATAATACCAGGCCATTTCCACAGGTCTCCATTAAAAGCTCATAATTCGCAAATTTAGGAAATTTAGGAGTACTAAATTTAGAAGCAGAAGATATTATTATTGAAAGCCAATTATATATTCGCTGATGAGGAGAATGAAGGGGCTAATCAAATTAATAGATGCAGATAAAATAAGGGTACAAGTCGAATGAAAAAGCGAGAAAGATATACGAATGAAAAGTACGCAGCACATTATCTTCAGCGCGGTACAGAAATTGCTTATAGCGGTGAGACAGGTTGGTAATTACGTTTCAGGGCGCTTTTGCGGGTATGACTTCCATTATAATAATGGCTTGTGGTAATAAGCCGAGTGAATCTGTAGGCACGCGTTATCTGAAAAGAGGTTCTTCGAATAAAAGGGATCCTGCATCCGAAAGGACGTAAAAGCCATTTTAGTTATTTATTGTTGGAACAAATTATTTCACAGATAATTGTTGAAGCTTAATTAGGTCATAAACTAAATCTTACGTTTTTCGAACTTTCTTAGATCTTACGTTTGACTTCCATCGGCATTTTATGATGAAACACTATCCGCGCTACTATTACAACTGATTTTTAGGGTTGAAAGTTGTCGCACCACTCTCAGTGATAATCTGTAGGGGGAACATCTCATCAGCAGCAGCGACAATCAGCGACGCCTAATAACAGGAACAATGATGTGTAGCTCATGACGAAAACTGATACGAAAGTGAATTATCAGAAAATTTGAGTGACTTTAGACATCGGTTTGAGTCATGTACAGAACATTCTAAATAAACATTTAGGCATCAGAAAGCTTCATGTTAGGTGGATACCCCATGATCTAATGGAAGTTCAAAGACATCGACGCATTGATTATCGTCTCGAAAAGTTAAAAGATTTTGATGCTGGTCACTTAAATGCAATATTTGGACATCGTCATGGATGACGAAAGCTGGGTATACTGTTAGGAATCCAAAGCTAAGGGATTGTCTGCGCGGTGGGTGTGTCCATCTGACTAGTTGCCCACAAAGGTGAAGTTAGAAAGAAGTGCTAAAAAAAGGTAGTTATCTCATTCTTCGGGCGGACGGATTATAGAGAAACGATTGTTCATATAGATACTAAAAGAACAGTTACTGCGGACTGGTATATCAGCAATTGTTGGCCTGTTGTTTTAGAAAATTTCGAAGGCATCGTTTTGGGAAAAGTTTGTGAATTCTTCCTCGCATTAGATTCAATCACGATTAAATTGCATTACATCCGTCGCGATTAATTAGGATGACGCGTCTGCACACTACCAGACCAACGACAGAATATTCGATCAGGTCAGTGTGGAAATTAAGAATCATCCTCCATACAGCCCGACCTCGCACCATCCGATTTCTGTTTAATCCCAAGAATAAAAGATAAATAGCAAGGAATACGATTCCAGGAAACTGAAGAAGCAATGACTGCTTTTGAAAAGACGTCCTTGGAAGAGTGGAACGACTTGTTATTTGCTTCTTTTTCGAAATTCTGAAAAATGACAATGTTACCTCTCGCACTTTAATTTAAATTAGTATTAGCATAAATACATAGTTAAGACTATATTTTACTGTAGCACATTTTATTGTAACGGGGTATCCGTTTAACGCTATAAATATGTCCGCGTGCAAAGAGATTCATTCGTAGAAAAAACAATAATGTTTGAAAACTGGCCAAATGCAAGTCGAATTCGCATATCGAGGATTCTGAATCTCCTCTGAAGTAAAGTCACTTTATTTATCATGAGTCATCACTAACACGGACTTCCTAACTCAATGAACATTTGAATATATTGTTAATGTAATTATTGTGATGTTGTAGTAAATATATTTAGAACTGTGATATCGGGAGTCATCTTAGTAGTTGTTCTACAATATTCAGCGTCGGGTTCTTAAACGCCTGTTTTGTTCATAATTTTGTTTCAATAGTTTCGAAAATTAGGGAGATGAAACTTACTTTTTTGTATATTTTTCAGTATGAGAATATTTATACTTACTTTTTTGCATATTTTTCAGTATGAGAATATCTATAAAGTTATGCTACCAGAAATTATAAAAAAATACTTTTGGTACTGTTATAATTGTTGGCCACTCCTGTGAGATATGTGCAGATTAATATGTTTTATTACTAGCACAAATTTCAAATTTCTACGTCTAGCGGTTTCTGAAAAAAAAATGACTGAGATGAACGGATATGTAACTCTAAAAATTAGGGAATTCGTTTATAAACTTCATCAAGTAAGAAACTTAAAGAAGTATTATAATGTTCTTGAAAACTTCGTATTTTTATTTTAAAAAAAATCATGGTTATTTCGATTTTTAGAAAAAAAAAACAAATGCGAAGACAACGCTAAAATTAAAATTTGGACTTATTAAAAACATCCAAAAATTATCTAGTGCCTTTTTCTTAATTTTCGGTATGTAAATAATCACATAAACATGAAATCGTGTTAACTGAGGTCGCCTAAAACGGGGTTTTGCTATTACACATATTAAGAGTTTGTAGACACAGTGTTGCATATGTAACTAAGAACTAAAAATCATTTGTGTACAATGAATTGATACCCGGGGCTTCTTCCGCGTAAAAGTGACTTTGTGATGGTTTAGTGAAAAAAAATAGATTATAAGTTATTGGCGATTTATTAAATAAATAACAGCACCATTTACCACCTTAAGAAAGCTTTCTGTTATAATTTTTGCAAAGTTGTATTTTTCTGAAGTAAAAATAAATCATGTATAATACTCCGTAATTCAGAATGCATGCATAATTATGATTCATAAGAATGCATAATTACATAAATTCCGTAATGCGTTCTATAACTTTGAAATGATTAATTTATTTCTTATAGGACTATTAAGTAAGAAACAAACACGGACAAAATTGTATATTTGTAACATTAATTATATTTTTCTATTTTTTTATAGTTTCCAAAACACGTATATTTGTTATGCTCCAAATATACTTTCGCGCTTCAATTTGATTCATTTAAGGTTCATACATTTACGAATATATTAATATATTGACACTTTTATGAATATACGAATACATTGAACTAAGTGGAAAATTCACAATTAAATGAAGCCACGTGATGTAGTATTATTTCTACCTCCTTTAAGTTCTTTACCACGACTTAGGTTACGTTGTATTACAATATCTTCAGGTGGTCTATTAGCATTATTACTAATAGCAATCTTTGCTAATAGCCCCCCTGAATATGTTGTAGTACAACAAAACCTAGGTCGTGGTAAAGAACTTAAAGAAAGTAGAAATAATACTACATCACATAGCTTCATTTAATTGTGAATAATGAATATCTACAAAATTAACACCAAATATATTCGATAAGTGGAAAATGTTAAGAAATAATATGAAAGTACTAAATCGATTATGGAAAATCAATCATGTCAAAGTTGTGATTTCAACAAGAAAAACATTACAATTTATATTGCAGGAGCACGCCTCAAAATAATTCAGTTTAAATCACCTGTATTCATAATAGACACTTTCTTTTTAATAGGTTTCATGTATTTAAAGCTATATATTTTCCTACTGGTCATTCTGAATGTAAAATGTGTTTTCTAAATCTGAAAAATCCTAACCGTGTCTGTAATAATCGCCTGCAAAGTTAGAAATTAAAAATAAAATAATTTTGATAACAAGATGTTTTGAATTAAGTTATTATAACAAATCTTACTGCGCCTAGAAAAATGGCACTATCGTGTCAGAAACTTTCTTGTCATATCAGACTCAGATGTCCGAAAATACTTTTTCAAATTTAAATATCACTAATAAGATCAGGTGACAATCCGCAAAGAGTTCACCGTAAGTTTTATATCATTATTTTCAATATAAGTATGGTTTTTCACATAATTCTGAACAGAAAATCCTAAAAAGCTGAGGTTATAATAAAAACAATTATTGTTCAGAATAATGAGCTAAATTACTCTTATGAATATGTCGTAAGTAATAATACCTTTAATTCCTTTGTTCCGCGTATTCGTCAAATAAAACTGACAAAGCAACTATAATATTTGTATGCTTAGATTTGGATAAAAAATACAAAAAAAATAATATTATATCGAACATTGTAATAAAAAAAGTTGAAACTGATATACTTATAAAATCATCAAGTCAACAAAACACACATAAAACAATCCAGCACATAAAAACATAACATATTGGCAGGGGAAAGCATTTATAAAATCAAATTTTAGAAGAACAGACTTCCATCGCGAACGGAAAATAGAAGACAGAGAAGAAGAGACAGGAACCGGAAAGAGTAAACGGGGACAAAGGCAGCAGGAAAGTGAGGTTAAAGGAGAACGCTCTACGATGTGGATGATTTGTAACCATCGTGTAAGACAGATTGTCTACTTCAGTGGACAACAGAAGGCTTCAAAAACCTCTGTAACAATGACGTCATACTAAAACAATTCCATAGTGGATATTTGTCACTACTACAACTAGAGTAAAGAATATCTTTAATGAAACTGATGAAGATAATTCTGAAAATGGTACTAAATAAGCAAACTTATCATCAGTTAATTTATATTAATAACTCTTATTTTAACTTTAAGTAAGTATTTGTTGGAAATACAGAATTAAAAGACCTGATTCTGTTATTACAATCAATATTTTTTCAGACCTGAAAAAGGAAGGGGAAGGGAAAATACACCGAGCATCGCTCGGTCACCTAGTATTATATATATATATATATATATATATATATATATATATATATATATATATATATATTCATATTTATATTCATATAAAATATTAGGTCGACAACTAATAATGAAATACTAATTATAAAATTATTAAGAGTTTTTAAATTTAAAAAGTCTTAATAATTTTATGGTATTTTTAATATTACAATCAGTTTGAAACTTCAAAATACAGTTTTAAGTTTTCACTTCTGTAAACACTCCTCATGACTGCTTCTGATTTTTATTTTTTTTTAATTCTGTGCAATAAAATAGTTGTGACCGTTTGGAAAATTAAAAAAATAATCAGTTGTCCGCTTGAGGGTTAATTACATAATCGTCGGCTGATTCATGAAACAAAAAGACATACTTTCCTTCTTCACCTGGTACGATATATTATATACATTGCGTAAAATGATATTAAGCGTAATACAAAACAAATTTTTACAAAAATATGTCTAATACGTTCTGTTAACCCTGAAGTGGCGCGACGTAAAATTCATTTCAAATATTTTTGCAGGTATTTTATCCCTTTGTTTTTCATTTTAAAGAAACGATTTTAAGTATTCTACCTAAAATTGTTCCTTTAAAATAAAAAAGCATATAGCTTTGGTGTAAGGTCTTGTCTTTCTTTTTAATTGTAAGGAGAAATAGTGAACAAAGTTTACGAATTTTTATTTATAATTATTAACTTTTTAGCTATTTGTTGAGTAAAATTTAGTTGAAAAATGTGATCAGATAATATATTTTTATTACTAAACAGAACGAGATACATCAATCTCTATTCAAAAACAAATTGATTTTTATATCTTTGAATAAACGATTATTATAATTATTTACAACAATTGTAATCGTTTACAACTTTTGGAAGAATATTCAATCAATATTGATTACGTGACTAGTGAGATCCATTTTCTTTTTCGGGTCTCAAAAAATGTTGATTGAAATAACAGAAACACGCCTTTTAATTCTGTATCTACAACAAATACTTACTTCAAAATAAAATATTAGTTATTAATATAAATTAACTGATTGCTTAATTAGTATCATTTTCAGAATTATCTTCGTCATTTTTATTAAAGATATTCTTTACTCTAGTTGTAGTAGTAACAAATATCCACTACGGAATCGTTTTAGTATGATGTCATTGTTACAGAGGTTTTTGAAGCCTTCTATTGTCCACTGAAGAAGACAATCTGCCTTGTACGATGGTTACAAATCATCCACAACATAAAGCGTTCTCCTTTAACCTCACTTTCCTGCTGTCTTCGTCCCCTTTTATTCATTCCAATTCCTGTCTCTTCTTCTCTGTCTTCCATTTTTCGTTCGCGATGGAAGTCTGTTCTTTTACAATTTGATTTTATAAATGCTATCCCCTGCCAATATGTTATGTTTTTATGTGCTGGGTTGTTTTATGGGTGTTTTGTTGACTTGATGATTTCGTAAATAGATCAGTTTCAACTTTTTTTATTACAATGTTCTTTATAATATTATTTTTTTGTATTTTTTATTCAAATCTGAACATGCAAACATTACAGTTGCTTTGTCAGTTTTATTTGACGAATATCCGGGACAAATGAATTAGATGTATTATTACTTTCGACATATTCACAAGGGTGATTTGGCTCATTATTCTGAACAATAAAAAGAAAGAAAAAATGAAATACCTAATTCTTTTTATTAAAACGTCATTTTTTTAGGTTTTTATATTCAGAGTAATGTAAACAAAACATACTTATAGTGAAAATAATGAAATAAAACTTACGGTGAACTCTTTGCGGATTGTCACCTGATCTTATTAGTGATATTTAAATTTGAAAAAGGATTTTCTGACATGTGAGTCTGCCGTGATAAGTAAGTTTCTGACACAAAAGTGCCATTTTTCTGGGTGCATTGATATTTGATATAATAAGTCAATCCAAACAATCTTATGACAAAAATTATTATTTTTTAATTTATAACTTTGCAGGCGATTATTACGGACAAGGTTAGGCTTTTTCACATTTGCAAAATTTTATATTCAAAATTATGAGTATGGAGAAATATAGCTTTAAATTCATGCAACCTGTTACAAAGAATGATTATGTATTATGAATACAGGTGATTCTATGATTTAAACGGAATATATTTGAGGCATGCTTCTGCAATATATATTGTAAAAATTTTTTTTTCTTCAAATCATAAATTATCAGAGATTTTTCAGAAACGGTTTAAAATTTTCAAATTGTTTCTTGACATTTTCTACTCAGTTGAATGCACACAATCACCTGTATGAACAATAAACACCATTTCGTTTCATTCTATATACGTATATGCATAGAGATTGTAAAGAGAAGTTATCTATTGTTCATACAGGTGATTATGTGTATCAAACTAAGCATATTTGAAGCGTTTTTTGATGAAATCGCAACTTTGACAGTGATTTTCTCGAAAACCGTTGAGCATTTTGATAAGATCTCTTAATATTTTCGGTTTGAAACAAAGAATTAATATATTGATATATTCCTTAATACCCATAGGTACTGACTGTAGAGTTCATTATCTATGGATATCTTGAAAAGAACTTTAGAAAGTATTAGGGGGCTTCCCTTTTATGTATTTAAATCCTTTTTCACGTAAAAATATAACATTTAGTGGTTATGTTTTCATACCGTGTTTAATTTATGAACAGAAACCATTAAAACCAACCAAAGTTCTTTTCAAAAGGCGAAAGAATAGTAGACTTTTATTGGAACCACGAGGTATTGCTATGTCGATAAAGCCGCATGTGGAAGATAATTGTTATTTGACCTGGTAAATGGATAAAATCCGACTGAAAACTGGAATAATACCAATGTATATTATTGTTGTATCAATGCACTTTTAATATTAGAAAATAAATAAAACTTGTTACCAAGAAAAAACAAATGTTTGCTTTTTAGTTACATTATAATTGCATTATACGTTCATAATATTGAAGGAATATTGACTATATTTCACTTGTACTGAGCTTCCAACCATTTAAGACCTTAAAATAAATGTTTGGTTTTTAGTTAAAACAAATGTTTGCTTTTTAGTTACAACATAAACAAATGTTTGCTTTTTAGTAAACAAATGTTTGCTTTTTTACAACAAATGTTTGCTTTTTAGTAAACAAATGTTAGCTTTTTGATGTGAAACATCTATAGGCACAGGTATAAACCGGACAGGTTGCCACGCTATGCTAAGGTATATATATAGTCTCTATGTAGTAGAGTGTACGGTATGGCGACGTGTCGCCATGCGCAACCGACTACGCAACACTCTCCTCATTCAGTTCGACGCTGTTGTTTACTACGGTACACATAACCTGTGCTTTATTATTTTTGTATTAATTGTAAATAAATGTTTATTAAATAAAGTTACCATTTTCTGTAAGAAATTTGTAATACTTTATTTTTTCATTATCCTATATTTAGTTCCTGTAATAATCTTGTCTTTTATGCATATTACTTGTACGAACACAATGTTTCACATCTGCCAGGCGTCCCGTGACGGCTCATTTCTTTTTTTTTAGTAAACAAATGTTTGCTTTTTTACAACATAAAACAAATGTTTGCATTTTAGTTACATTATAATTGCATTATACGTTCATAATATTGAAGGAATATTGACTATATTTCAGTTGTATTGAACTTCCATCCGTTTAAGACTTTAAAAGAAATATTTGCTTTTTAGGAAAAACAAATGTTTGCTTTTTAGATACAACATAAAACAAATGTTTGCTTTTTGCAACATAAAACAAATGTTTGCTTTTTAGTTACATTATACGTTCATAATATTGAATTGAATTGAATTGACTATATTTCACTTTTACGGAACTTCCATCCGTTTAAGACCTTAAAACAAATGTTTGCTTTTTAGTTAAAACAAATGTTTGCTTTTAGTTACAACATAAAATAAATGTTTGCTTTTTAGTAAACAAATGTTTGCTTTTTTACAACAAATGATTGCTTTTTAGTAAACAAATTTTAGTTTTTTTTAGTAAACAAATGTTTGTTTTTTTACAACATAAAACAAATGTTTGCTTTTTAGTTACATTATAATTGCATTATACGTTCATAATATTGAAGGAATATGTACTATATTTTACTTGTACTGAACTTCCATCCGTTTAAGACCTTAAACGAATAAAATTTAAGCATTGAAATAGATGTAGGACATAAAAATGTACGTGTTTCTGAAGCTGTAATAAATGGGAGAAAAATATCATAATTGATGTTACAAATATAAAAACTTTTTTCTCTTTATGTTTTTTACTTAATAGTCCTATAAGAAATAAATTAATTCTCGTCAAATTTTACGTAATTATAGAACGCATTATGGACTAGCATACACGATTTATTTTTATTTCAGAAAAATACAACTTTTCAAAAGTGATAACAGAAAACTTTCTTAAGGTGGTAAATGGTGCTGTTATTTTCTTAACAAATCGTCAGTTACTTATAATCTGTTTATTTCCACTAAACCATCATACAGTCACTTTTACGCTGAAGAAGCCGCGGGTATCAGTTGATGGTACGCAAGTGATTTTAAGTTCTTAGTTGGTTACGTATGTAACACTATTTCTATAAACTCATGTAAATATGTACACCCATCTGTGTTGTAATTCAGGAAACAACCGGTAATTGCATCATATGACTTTTTTAAATTGATGCGTTATTCTCATACAAAATACGCCGAAAAAATAGCACCAGTACTAAACGTATACCATTATAGCTAGTTATACTTAGTTTTGTATTGTTTAAAAATATATTATTTATCTGAGAATAGAATAATCTGAAGATAGAGAGAGAGAGACAGAGAGAGAATAGAATAATCTTAATAAACCAAGAATAGATTAAAGGCTCGAATATCATTACACTTTACGGAAAAGCTAACTGTTGTTAGACTCCTAATAATCGTACGTTTTAAGTTACATGTTATAAATGGCCGACTACTGTTAATGAGATAACGCGTTGTCCTTTTTCTCTATCGCACTTGCACAAAATGCCATTAGCGTCACGCTCATCTAAGCGCTAGATTAAGACAAATTGATTTTAATGAAATGTTTGTTTATTAATATTTACAAAATATTTATAAATTATTTACGAATGAAACGAGACATCTTTGCTGTTTTCACAGTGGCTATGTAATTTTTAAATCTACGCAGCATACCGGATGACATTTTTCAATATTTATTTAATACTTTTAACAATTCGTCAAGTTTCGACTTAAGACCGTAAACAACTAAACCAACTCCACGCAATTACTTTTCTTTCAAGTTTCTACATCGTGGGTAATGCATTTATAATATAAATAGAACGTTATGGATTGCAGACGACTTCTTTGATTTCTGAATATAAAAATAGTCTACAGAGTATAATGACCGATCCGAAGCGGTCGAAAGCGTACTCAGAAGATATTTTTTTAAACCAAATTTAAAAAAATTAGTATTACCCCGCTTTAGGCGACTTCAATTTAATACGATTTCAGATTATGCAATTATTTACAGATCGATAACTGATAAAAAGGCGCTAGATCATTTTTGTATGTTTTTTTTCTTAAGAGCGATAAATAAGTCCAAATTTTAATTTTAGCGTTGTTTTTGTATTTGTTTTTTTTTCTAATAAATAAAAATATCTATGTTCGAAATAACCATGATTTTTTTTTGAAAATAAAAATATTAAGTTTTCAAAAACATTGTAATACTTCTTTAAGTTTTTACTTGATGAAGTTTTTTAAAAGAATTCCCTAATTTTTGGAGTTACATGTCGTCCGTTCGTCGCAGCCACTTTTCTCAGAAACCGCTCGACGTAGAAATTTGAAATTTGGGATGATCTTTTCACAACAGTAGTCAACAATTGTAACAGTATCAAAAATATTTTTTTTACAATTTCTGGTAGCATAACTTTATAGATATTCTCATACTGAAAAATATGCAAAAAAGTAAGTTTCTCCTCCCTTATTTCCAAAACTACCCCTGAACCAAAATTATGAACAAAACAGGCGCTTAAGAACCTTACGCTGAATATTGTAGAACAACTATTAAGATGACTCCCGATATCATAGTTCTAAAGATATTTATTACAATATAACAATAATTATATTAGGTATATGGATATTCTCATAGTGAAAAATATGCAAAAAAGTAAGTTTGTCCTCCCTCATTTCCGAAAGTATTGAATCAAAATTATAAACAAAACAGGAGTTAAAGACCCTTCGGCAAAGTTTGTAGAACAACTATTAAAATGACTCCTGATATCATAGTTTTTAAGGTATTTACTTTAATATCACAATAATTACATTAACAATATATTCAGATGTTCATTGAGTTAGGAAGTCCGTGTTAGTGATGACTCATGATGAATAAAGTGATTTTACTTCAGACAAGGTTCGGAATCCTCGATATGCGAGCTCGACTTGCACTTGGCCAGTTTTTAAATATTGCTATATGTTCTACGAATGAACCTCTTTTTGCACGAGAACGTATTTATAGCGTTAAACGAATACCCCGTTACAATAACATATGCTACAATAAAATGTAGCCTTAACTATGTATTTATGCTAATACTAATTTAAATTAAAGTGCGAGATAACACTGACATTTTTATAATTTCAAAGAAAGAACCAAATAACAAGTCGTTCCACTCTTCCACGGACGTCTTTTCAAAACCAGTCATCGCTTCTTCGGTTTCCTGGAATCGTATTCCTTACAATTTATCTTTTATTCTTGGGATTAAACAGAAATCGGATGGTGCGAGGTCGGGCTGTATGGAGGATGATTCTTAATTTCCACACTGACCTGATCGAATATTCGGTCGTTGATCTGGCATTGTGCAGAGGCGTCATCGTAATTAATCGTGATGGAATCTAATGCGAGGAAAAATACTCAAACTTTTCCCAAAACGATGTCTTCGAACATTTTCTAAAACAACAAGCCAGCCATTGCTGATAAAACAGTCTGCAGTAATCGTACTTTTAGTATCCAGAAGAACAATCGTTTCTCTATAACCCGTCTGTCCAAAGAATGAGATAACTACCTTCTTCCAGCACTTCTTTCTACCTTCAACTCGCCAGAGGGAAACACCAACCGAACAGAAGCCTCTTAGTTTTGAATTCCTAACACTATATCGAGCCTTCGTCATCCATGACGATGTCGAAATATAGCATTTAAGTGACCAGCATCAAAATTTTTTAACTTTTCGAGTCGATAATTAATGCGTCGATATCCTTGAACTTCCATTAATTATGGAGTACGTGAAGCTTTCTGATGCTTTGCTGATGAAGCTTTCTGATGAAATTTTCTGCACATAACTTAAACCGATGTCCATAATTAAATAAAACTACGTGATTTAGTATTTTTTCTACTTTCTTTAAGTTCTTTACCACGACCTAGGTTTCGTTGGATTACAATATCTTCAGGTGGGATATTAGCAAAGATCTTTGCTAATAGCCCACCTGAAGATGTTGTAGTACAACGAAACCTGAATTTCTACAAAATTATTGCCAAATATATTCAATATTTTAAACCGATGTCTAAACTCACACAAATTTGTTGATAGTTCACTCTCTTGTCAGTTTTTTTTCATAACCTGCACAGCATTGATCCTGTTTCAGGTGTCGCTGATGATCACCTGTTGCCGTCGCTGATGAGAGACATTCCTCCTGCAGATGCTAACTGAGATTGGTGCGATAACTTTCAACTCTAAAAATCAGTTGTAATAGTAGCGCGGATGATGCTTCATCATAAAATGCCGATGGAAGTCAAACGTACGATCTAAAAAATTCAGTTTTATTCTCATATTAAATTTTATGATACACCATTTAGTTTATGACCTAATTAAGCTTCAACAATTATCTGTGAAATAATTTGTTCCAACAACGAATAACTAAAATGGCTTCTATGTCCTTTCGGATGTAGGATCCCTTTTATTCGAAGAACCTCTTTTCAGATAACGCGTGCCTACAGATTCGCTCGGCTTATTACCGCAAGCCATTATTATAATGGAAGTCATAGCCGCAAAAGCGCCCTGAAACGTAATTACCAACCTGTCTCACCGCTATAAGCAATTTCTGTACCGCGCTGAAGATAATGTGCTGCGCACTTTTCATTCGTACATCTTTCTCGCTTTTTCATTCGACTTGTAACCTTATTTTATTTGCATCTATTAATTTCATTAGCCCCTTCGTTTTCGTCGTCAGTGAGTATATAATAATATCTTCTTCTTTTGATAATAATATATTCTGCTTCTAAATTTAATACTCCTAAATTTCCTAAATTTGAGCTTTAATTAATTATGAGCTTTTAATGGAGATCAGTGGAAATAGCCTGGCGTTACAGAAATAGGATACGACTTTTTGAATAGAAGCTGATATATCAAATTCTATAGGGTGAAGAAGATATTTTAAAGAAAAATGTATTACCTTTAAAACTAGAATGTTGAATACAACGAAACCTAGGTTGTAGTGGTCACTTGAAGATGAATGAAATGCTACGTGTTTATGTGGTCACCTGAAGATATTTTAATACAAGGAATCCTGGTAAAGAGTTTAAATAAAGTAGAAGTAATACTACTTCACGTAGTTTCATTTAATTGTGAATAATGAATTTCTACAAAATAAATTCAATATTTCAAAGCAGCCGATGTGGATATATTGTACCGTCGACTCCGAATTAAATTTCGGAAGGGGGTATACAGCATTTGGTTAAACAAAACGTGCATCAAATTTAAACTTACACCAAGTCACGTGAACATCGAGACTAGTGGAACAACTCTCGAGCAGCCCACAAAGAACAACAAAAGCCGTCACCACGTGGCTGAAGGAAGAAGCTCAGGAATCAATCATCAAGCGAGATAACATAAACCTCAGCCTAAAGTTAATACATTCTTCTTTAGTATATCTCCTTCACCCTATAGAATTTGATACGTTAGAAATTTATATTTAAGTATAAAAAAGCAAAAAATTCAGCGGTCCACAATCAGGAAAGGGCAAAACGTTTAATAAGATTTGTGATCACAACCCAAAATAAAACAATTCTCCCCAAACTATTGCTAAAATATAAATATTGATTGATAAGAAATATAAATATTAATAAAAATCTTACGAAGTAGATAATAACTTTTTAGAAACGAGCGAAAAAAAAATAAATATCGATCGCTTTTTAAATGTATGCCTGAGTTAATTAAAAATAAACTGCTAACTGACGTTAATAATCGTTTTGTTGCTTTCAAAATAAACGTCCTTTTTGCTCTTTACAAATATTGCATAGTCGTAACCTGCGAGTTTTATAAATTAGTATCTTACATCTGTACATAGAGGATACAACAGGATACCATAGGCACTTTGTTTCATCTTGCTTAAACAGATTGCAGGAATAGCGTTTATAAACTATTACAAATAATAAACTAACTTTTCTTAAAAAAATAATCAATACAGATTCCTTTTTAAATGTATGGCTATTGCAAAATAAACGTCCTTTTTGCTCTTTACAAATATTTCATAGTCGTAGTCTTCAAGTTTTATAAATTAGTATCTTACATCTGTACAGATTTAAGATAGAGGATACAACAAGATACCATAGGCACTTTGTTTCATCGTGCTTAAACAGATTTCGGGAATAGCGTTTATAAACTATTACAAATAATAAACTAACTTTTCTTAAAAAAATAATCAATACATATTCCTTTTTAAATGTATGGCTATTGCCTGAGCCAATTAATAATAGACTGCTAACTGACGTTAACAATCGTTATGTTACTTTCAAAATAAACGTCCTTTTTGCTCTTTACAAATATTTCATAGTCGTAGTCTTCAAGTTTTATAAATTAGTATCTTTCATCTGTACAGATTTAAGATAGAGGATACAGCAAGATACCATAGGCACTTTCTTTCATCGTGCTTAAACAGATTGCAGGAATAGCGTTTATAAACTATTACAAAAAATAAACTAACTTTTCTTAAAAAAATAATCAATACAGATTCCTTTTTAAATACATGGCTATTGCCTAAGACAATTAAAAATAAACTGCTAACTGACGTTAATAATCGTTTTGTTGCTGTCATAGTAAAGTCCTTTTTGCTCTTTACAATTTTTTCATAGTCGTAGCCTGAGAGTTTTATAAAATAGTATCTTACATTTGTACATAGTGAATACAACTAAATACGATAGGCACTTTGTTTCATCGTGCTTAAACAGATTGCAAAAATAGAGTTAATAAACTAATATAAAAAATAAACTAATTTTCCTTAAAAAGAACATAAGATTTTTATTTGTCTCATTGACGAGTCGAATAACAATTTTGAGGTTTTTTTATAATCTTTGACTTGCACATTTTGCGACCCTTCGCACTTTTTCTGAGCAGTGAACAAAACTGAGGCGTTCGCACGGATCCGTGACGCCGAGCTCGTCACTTATGTGTCGGTGACGCAACACTCAAGTTGGTGACGCTGAATCGGGTAAACTCGGCTCCCTTCGACATCGGACGCGCGAGTTCACTGTTTAACGTGGAGTGCATCCTTTCAAGAATTACTATGAATTATTTGAGTGTGAAATATAATGCGCGTATTTTTTTCCGACTAATTTCTCATTCGTCTAGCTTCCTTATATTGTCGGCTCTTTCTGATTTAATTCGGCCAGTTTCGCGTCTTGTCGGCTCTTTCCGACTGAATTCGACCTGCTCGTTTATATCAATTTATTACATTAAATTGTCTTAAAACGTTTAAAACATCACCTAAGTAAAGTCATATCCCTACCTACCAGCCGTTCGTTTGGTTTTTGAAATGTTGGTATACAAATTAATATAGCTCATATTTGAAATAAAATTACTTTTAAGTATAAAATATTTTTGGCAATGTTCTTCGATAGATGGCGCTATACTGATCGCATAATTCAAAGCTGTGCTCACGTTAAACTTATAATTGATATGTTTATTGGATTTATTTGGGTCTGATAAATATTTATAATATTTAGATGCATCAATGTAATTATATAAACATATTTAAAATCAGAAGTTTCACTTCTATTACGTGTCTGTAAGCACACACCGTCATTTTTTTTACATAAGAGTAAATAATTTTATTCTGTAACATGTATTGACCTTTACCACTCTCCTTTAATTGTAGAAGTAGACAGGGATATTTCCATGTCTCATTTGCTGTTGTAAAATTCAAGAGATATCGTTAAAAATTACGTTGAAATTTAGTTACAATTAAGTATTGTAACCAAGTCTACCCATATCAATTATAAGTTTAATAAAGTAAATCCACTTCCCAATTTATTTAATAATAGAATTATACCATTTATTAATAGAGCAAAACATGTAGGAACGACTCTAAATATCAAATTATGGATAAAATGAATCTAAACGTCTAATTTAAAATGGAAAGACACATAAAAAAGGTAAAAATAAGAATTAAATATTAAATTCAGATCATATCACCGACAACTTAGCTGCTAGAACGAAACAAAGAACATTCGGAAAATACAAGAAACAAAAAAGTTGTAGTAGAAAAACATTTAACCAAAAATTTTAAACATTTTTACGTTCAAATACAGTGACCTGTACTGTAACCTACATACTGAATCAGTTACAGAACTGATAAAAAAATGCAATCAACCACATGATGCAGTTACAAAATCACAAAAACCCTGAGAGGGAAGCAGTTCTGGATGTGGTAGATATACGACAATGTCTCAAAATTACTAAACCTTATGAACGTTGTAGAATGCTATATGATGATCTAGAGCCCTACAAGGGACCTTTCCCACGGTAAGTATCCAGGCGATAATATTAAAAACAAAATAAAAGTAGCTAGTCGGTCTACTTTAGGCTGGTAGTAATTAAGGTGGTGTTTTTTTTAATTTCCATGTTTTTTGATGATTTTTTCATCTCCTATTAAAGTAAACAAAAACCGTTCCGTTCCGTTTCCGTTCTTGTCTAAACATCAAGTTCGGTCCTTTATATTTCGGCAAATTTTTAAGATTTGCTAAAATTGTTTCCTCTCCTCGTCACCTTTACCTTGAAATTATAATATTAAAAAAAAAATCGAATACCCTGTTATGCCAAAGCAGACAAAAATATGAGTCTCAAACGATATCGGTCTTACTGTTGACAACCTTTAAAACGTTTTCCGCTAAAATTTAATTTGAAAACTCCCTAAAGTCAAATCGAAAACACCTAAGCTCGGTGATATTTTATACCTTTACGTAATTATAAATTTAAATTTTTTCTATCTTTAATTTTTGTTCATTTTATTATTTTATTAATATTATTATTATAAATTCATATTGGTAAGTAGATAGGTATGACTCGCTGAAAAAATAATTTTTTTTAAACATATTTTTATTATGTATTATGAAGCTTTCTCTTTAAAAGTCAGGTTTTTTGAAATGTTCAATTGGAAAATTACCATTATGCCTACAAAAATTAATGCACTAGTGGAGATTTGTTAATAAAACTACATCAATTCGAATTACCCAAAATATCCCTAAACGATAAAACTATTAAACCCCTAAAAATATTATTATCTCCTAAAATTACATCATTCTCACCTTCTTTCGATCTAAACGTGGAGGAAAAGTTCCTAAATTTGGAACACTGAAATTAGAACAATAACGCGCGAAACAAAATCTGTATGGACAATAGGTGAGTGGCGCAATGGCTGGGTAACTTCTCTACTGTATCCTGAAAGAGAGGTTGGGCACCTGAAGACCATTGTCACTGCTGTACCGCTGTGCAGTTCACAAACTTTTACGTTAATGGAGACTCTGGGTATATGAGCATGTTTTGTGTAATTTTCAAAGGGGCGTGAATTAGTATAATAACAATACTAATAAGAACAACAATAACACCAACAATAATAATAGTAAGACATATATTTCCAGAATAACAATGGAAACATATACATATGCAATGTATTGAACTTCACGTTACTTATATAATTAAACATTATTATAGCATTATTACAATATAACTCTACTAATAATAATAATAAGAACAACAACAACACCAACAATAATAATAGTAAGACATATATTTCCAGAATAACATTGGAAACATATACATATGCAATGTATTGGACTTCACGTTACTTATATAATTAAACATTATTATAGCATTGTTAGAATATAACTCTACTAATAATAATAATAAGAACAACAACAACACCAACAATAATAATAATAAGACATTTATTTCCAGAATACCATTTGAGAACATATACATATGCAATATATTGGACTTCGTGTTACTTATATAATTAAAAATTATTATTTGAATATAAATCAACAGAAAAATGTAATTAAACATAATCTAAGAATAAAAGAAAAATAAACATAATAAGAATAAAATACATTGATGGTTCTATCCAAGCAATAAATATATTAAGACAAAATTCTAATTAAATGTCGATATTTTAAATAAGGGGCTTTATACAAATAAGACGTATGACGCAGACCGAAATATCACCATACTAGACGATGTTGCTGCTGGTATAAAATCTTGTAAAAACCTGCTCATGAACATAGCACACTACAAACAGATACTTAAATTATTTTATGAAATATCAAATAAGTAACTCAATTATCCTTTATGGTGCACACAATCCGTGTTATGTGGGTTGTGTCATTTACGTAACTCCCCAATGTGGACAATAATTTGCCTAAATGGTGTCCGATAATGGACTCCCACTTGCATTTCGTGGACCCCATCTTTTTCTTGTGGACCTCCAGCAAATTGAATCGACCCCTATCGTCAATGATTATTTGAATTCAACTTGTGATTGGAGGTTCATACAAATCGAATCGGCGCCTATCGCAAACGATTATTTGAGTTCAAAGCTTATTTTACGGAATTATCTTAGTTTACAAGCGATCTTTAGTTCGAAATTTGTAACACATCTTTATTTTATTAATTTATCCTCTGATAACGCAAACATTAACGGCTGTATACAAGGGCGGTTTGTATGAAAACAGCCGCGACCATTATGGGCCCAAGACCGGCCTCAGCACGAGTAATTAGTATTCATAAGAAGATGAAGATAATAAATTATAAGTTCCCGCGCTCACGTGTGCCGCGGCCCACCTGCTGCCCGCTATTCATTAATTACGCCCGTGGCCGCCGGGCCTTAGGGCGCCGTCACAGCTGCTGGCACTTTCAGCAGTTTGCTTACCAAGGTGCTTTTGAGTGCATTATTTTAGAGATATTTTGAAAATAGGTGTGCGTATATTAGAAAATTTATGTTAGTAATGCAGGTGATCCTTTTACTTATCTAGTTTCTTTAAAATTTATACTCACTAAGTAGGCGATACTTTTATATATATATATATATATATATATATATATATATATATATATATATATATATATATATAAATATATATATATATATATAAATATAAATATATATATATATATATATATATATATATATATATACATATATATATATATATGTATGTATATATTTCTCATATCAATTTCTTCAATATTTCATGAAGTAGGTGATTCTTTTATCTAACTTCTTCCATATTCACGCTCATAAATAGGCGATTCTGTTATATATTTAACTTTTTTCAAATGTGTGCTCATGAAATAGGCCATACAGTTATCCGTATAACTCCTTCCTAATTTATACTCATATAGTAGCCGATTCTGTTATCTATCTTACTTCTTCCAAATTTATGCTCATAAAGTAAGCGATCCTGTGTTCTATCGAACTTTTTCCAAAATTTATACTCATAAACTAGGCCATTCTGTTATCTTTTTATTATTTTACAAATTTATGGTCATGAAGTAGGCGATTCTCTTATCTATCTTCATCCAAATTCATGCTCATAAAATAGACGATTCTGTTATATATCCATCTTCTTCCAAATGTATGCTCATGCAATGGGCCATACAGTTATCCATCTAACTCCTTTCCACTTTATACTCACACAGTAGGCGATCCTGTTATCTATCTTACTTCTTTCAAATTTATGCTCATTAAGTAGGCTGTCCAGTGTTCTATCTAACTTCTTCCAAAATGTATGCTCATAAGGTAGGCGATCCTTTTATCTATTTAACTTCTTATAAACTTATGGTCATGAAGTAGGCGATTCTTTTATCTTCTTCCAAATTCATGATCATAAACAGGCGATTCTGTTATGTATTTAATTTTTTCCAAGTATATGCTCATGAAATAGGCAACACAGTTATCCGTATAACTCCTTCCTAATTTATACTCACTTAGTAGGCGATTCTGTTATCTATCTTACTTCCTTCAAATTTATGTTCATGAACTAGGCGATCCTGTATCCTATCGAACTTCTTCCAAAATGTATGCTCATAAACTAGGTCATTCTGTCATCTATTTATTATTTTACAAATTTATGGTCATGAAGTAGACGATTCTCTTATCTAACTTCATCCAAATTCATGCTCATAAAATAGGCGATTCTGTTATATATCTAACTTCTTCCAAATGTATGCTTATGAAATAGGTCATACAGTTAACCATCTAACTCCTTTCTAATTTATACTCACATTGTAGGCGATCCCGTTATCTATCTTAATTTTTCCAAATTTATACTCACGAAGTAGGCGATCCAGTGTTCTATCTAACTTCTTCCAAAATTTATGCTCATAAGGTAGGCGATCCTTTTATCTATTTAACTTCTTATGGTCATTAAGTTCATACTTATGGTCATTAAGTAGGCGATCCTATTATCTATCTGACTATTTTTTCTTCAAATCTATCCATCCACTCCCGAAACGTAGGTTTTCTCCATAATTTTCATGGATATGGAGAATATATCTATACTCTGCGATATGATATATACTTAATCGTCTTTTGTTGTTACTTCTAGTCCTGAGTAATGGTAATATACCTAATTGGAATGACTCAGTGAATTAATTGGAATAAATCGATGACTTTGATGAATCAGTAGAACTGTGTCGATTGAGATACGTTGCAATTCATTCAATTCTGAGTTAAGTAATTTTTGAATTACGTTCTATTGAGTAGAAACATTCAAATTAATTTTTCTTCATACTTTACTGATTGAGACATTGAAAACTTGTTGGTCATCTAAAGCATTTAAATATTAGGTACAAATACGTATCTTTCAAACGTTCTTATTAACTTAATTTTAAATATAATTCCAAATAAAACAAGACTCGAGTGGGTTTACGGTTTCATTATATGTTACTCAGTCACTATACGTAATTCGTTATGAGAAAGTACTTTCAAACACCTGATGGATTAGATGATGTTTATTCTCTCTGGTGGTTCTGTGTGAAATAGAAAGAGACGCTCCTAATACGAGAAATGGATGCGTACCGAAGATTGAAAAATAAGTTCAATAAAGTGAATAAGATCGAGTCAATGATTCATTAAGTCAACGCAATATGACTCGCGATTTATGCATTCATTATTTGTTGCGTCGACACATTCCTGTATCAAATGAATCAATAAGAGTTCAAGTGAGTCATTTAGCTAAATGAATCAGTATACTGAATTTATTCTTTTCATTCACTCATTCACCTGGTACCCACGCACGTGCTCCATATCTTTTGAGTCTTGGGCGGCAACTCAATGCTTTGTTAATTTTATATGGCTTCTGACGACACGTTTTGCCCAAAGCCAGTGGAATGATGTAGCTCCTCCATTGACACCAATTTCATTTGTTCGGGCTTTAACTTTTTCATTTCCCACTTCTTCTCTCAAATTTCCTCCGTGGCTCTATGGGTTATTCTTAGCTAACTTATTTTTTTTTATTAGGATAGTGGTCGTAATAAAGATTGTAGGTAAGAAAAATTAATAAGCAAAATTGTTAGTTGACTGAAATGAAGTTTAGAAAAATGATTCGATGTATTGATTGTGCATCGAAAGTGTAAAGGTGTCATCTTCAAAGTGAAAATTTTCTGATCTCATGGAACGTTAACATTGGCTTCCACCGTGAAGCTTAACTATCGCAGTAGAGAGTAGAGTAAAGATACAATAATACACAATCAGAACTTTGTTTCGTTTCGATGGCTTAAAGTGGTCCATAGAAAAGTATTTACAAACTCTTATGAAGAATGACTGCCCTTTTAAAAAATACAATATTTCTCATTTGTCTCTTTGATGAATTAAATAAAATTTTTAAGGCGTTTATTATTTTTATTTTGTCTATACAAGAGATTATTTACATTGCTGTAACACGTGGGTCCAAATAAGTCGGACTTTTAATGGTCTTCTTATACATAAACTTCCATGCAATCACATGTTACATGGAAAACGAATCATAGTTATTTAATAAAGGAATTTGCACGAATTTTGTTTTGGTGTGTTAATAAATCATAAAGTACGTAAATAATTCATCATTTGATAATTGTGATAAAGTAGAACAAATTTAAATTTTAATTGTGATAAAGTAGAGTAAATTTAAATTTTAGATAAATAAAAGTGATTTTTGCCCTTTTGTAATTTACGATACCACATTTGAAATTAAATGCAAATACATATTCACATGTGCTGCTCAAAATATTCATTAAATACATTTTAGATGTCTTACTATTTTTGAAGGACGTAGGGGTTCAGGGATAATGTTTTCAATGGAGTTCGCAAAATGTTGTTTAAGAAATTTCTTCATATAACGAACGTGTTATGCATTCGTTTTTAAATAAAGTAGTTTCTTAAATTTTAGAATTTACTATTTAGTTAGCTTTAGTTTACGATACCCCGCAAAACCAAATAAAAGTGGTACTAATTTGACCCTGAAATTTATTTCTAAAACTCATAGTCTTTACTAAATTTAATTTTTCCATTTTTCCAGCAACAGAAATATATCATTCATATACACTTTTAAAAGTGGTTCGTAAAAATTACGCATTTCCTCGCTCTATTATCTGCATTTTCCTGTTGAATTTAGGTCATTTTTAGAGTTCGGCGCCTCAACAGAAAAAACGGAAGGTAAGTTTGCTCGTGTGTCTGTCTGCTCGCCCTACCTGTTTTTTTTCAGAAATCGCTCGACGTAACTTGGGCATAGTAATAAAACGTATTCAGTTACACATTTTTCAACGGTTAACACTTAAAAATATTAACATTGAAAAAAAAGGACTTCTTTTTTTCGTTTTTAAAATTATGAAAAAAATTAAAATTTTAGACACCTAGGCGTGTATTTACGTTATTTTTACGCCCACGAAAGATATGGGAAGTAACATAATTACGTTGTGAAAAATTGAAATATGTAAATAATTTAATAGAAGTACTACACTCTATTCAATTTGAAAAGAGAATCTTTACAAACAAATCGATTTGACAGTTCAGGTATTGTAAACTTTTTCTTACATTTACATTAAATCTAGAAATATAGCAGCGTAAGCTGAGACATTGTAGCTATCTTACTCTAACGTCCTATAAAATTAATGAATAGTATGTATGCCTCTGAGAAAGCGTCGAAATTTCGATTATTTCCACGAAATGTTTTAAACGCCTGGTAAATTCGCAATAAAAATGGAGGGTTGTTCATTTTTACCATGTAAATTTGATAATTCGTATCAGTAAAAGAATGCTTGTATTTATAACATTATTTATGGTGAAACTTTCTGAAGTTAATGTTTTGATTATGTATATAATTAAATAATACTCTGGTATAATACAATGTGTTTTATAAATATTCATCAGCTGAACGAATATATATTTGTGCCACCCATATTTTAACTTTTAAATTCGTTTGTTTACAAAGATTATATTTTGAAATTGAATGGAGTGTTTTTTATAAGAGTATAAATATGTACGGAACCATAATAGTGCCAGTTTATTTTATTTATAAATTTGTTTTTACTAATATTTTTCAGTCCATTTCGAAACTTGTTGCTTAAATTCTTTAGCTATGGTCGATTGAAAGGAATTGTTCTTGCTGTAATAAGTTGTTTCAACGACGTATTATAATAAGACATTATTTGAAACTCATATTTGTATTTCATATAGAGAAATGATAAAAATGTCACTTTCACTGCCTACTGTAAGAGTCACTTGGGCTTCTCCATTAGAGAAGATTCGTAGTTTCATGATTTTAATATTTGTGTTTGTTAGTGTCAATGCTTTTTATTTAAACGCCTTTATTAGTACAACTTGCATGCATGTGGGACCACACATAAAAAAATATTGAAACTCAACATCGCACTGATTTGAAATGCTGCGCACTTATCAGATACCGACTGCAATGTAATAATTTGATGACTGTGACCTGATTCTGCTGCTAGGATTATAAGTCACTTCTTTTAGTCCTTAATAGTTAATGGTAGATATTCAGTATATTGGCTCAATTTTAAATGATACCCGTATGACTATAATAGTAATGACTATAATAGGTTAACCTGATGCTATAGCTACGATCATTAGATTTATATGCAACTCAACAACGGTGAATAGTGAATGCCCCTTTTAAGCGAATTTTACTCATTACTGCAACTACGATCACAATACAATGCCCATAACTTTTATGCTCGACCTGATTCAGCAGCTAATCTGATTCACTATCTTCTCTAAAAATAATAAAATAAAATAAAAGTTTAACTATCCCTTCAATTGGGTTTTTCTTACCCCTTCAATGTCAAGGGTAAGATGAAATAAAAAATATTATTTTCAGTTACAATATATGTCTAATTGGGTATTTGACTAATTTTTTTTTTATTTCATTAATCATAATTTCAAGGTACAAGCTAATAAAGAGCGAAACAATTTTTTAATAATCTTAAAAATTGACCGAGTTATAAAAGTTTAAATTTAACCTTTAGAGAAGGACGGCAATACTGCGTTGTGAGGTCATTTTTAATATTGCACATTATATTCTACGAGAGGAAAAGAGACAGGGATATACCCAACTCTATCCGTATCTTCAAATTTAGAAGCCTACAACTGGCTTATTTTTCTATCAATTTTTGAATTTTTTCAAAACTGATTTTTAATTAACTTATATTTCACAATATTGTACGAACAATATCAAAATTTAGAATGAGTCAACTACCGTATTGCTAAAACGTAAAAAGTGTGGGAAACTTAATTCAATAAGTATTAAACTTTAAATAACCATAACTTTATGTCAAATTTCGGTTAGTAAGGTAATAATGTAAAACGACCAAAAGTGGAATTTCCACCAGTGGTGTCGAATATATTTAAATGGTATATTCGTCAAATAAATGTCAACAATAATATTATTCATTATAATTAAATCACTATATTTATTCACTATAATTAAATCCAAATTATGTAGATAATATTTCTTGCAGAATTTAGTAACAGAAAAAAGTATCGGTAAATTCTTGCTTTCGAAGATCCCATTTTCTGACAATTACTTCGAGTCGTCCTGAAAATATTTTCCCACGAAATTACTATCATTATTTATATCTTACGTATTTTCATAAATGTCAAAAATTATGTTTTTATTTAAACTTATTATGTAAATTATTCCACCTTTTGCAGGGTAAACTTCAAAGGAGAATTTAATAATGAAACCAAAGTTGCCAAACGGATAAATAAAGCAACGCGGCACAAGATGGCGGTGGTGTCACGAATTGAAATATTTTTTTTGAAAATTCGTGCCGTTAATATTGACTTTAAAATTTATAATTGTATTATAATTTAGTTAAATAAGTTCTTCTTAATATCGTTATTAAAAAGATTAGTCTTTATTTTTAAATTGGATATGATTAACCTAACAGCACAGTTTAACAGGCAGGCATAATGAAGTATGTCATCAAAAATAAACTCTAATTAATAATGTAGCTTATTGTTTATTTAACTTATAAAATGGTTGTGCTACATTTTGTATAAATTTGTCTTTATTTCTCATATTAGTATTCCTCACATCTGTCACAATAATCTTGACAACGACTTACACCAAAATCAAGTAAAGAAACCTGAATGGTATGAGTTGTTCAATGTTTTGAAAAATTAATCTTTATTTTTCAGTGAGTCTGGCGTGTTCCATAATAGTTAAAACAATATTACAAAAATAGTAATCGAGCGTCAGTGACTTTGCTTATCTCCAATCGTCAGCATTAATTCATCTCCAAGATTTAGACTAATAATTTATTTATTTAGGGTTTCCTCACCTGAAAAAGAAAAACGAAACCCTTATAAGATCACTCACTTTTCAGTTCGTCTAAATATCACAGCCGTTTTTCTCAGAAACCGCTTTTGTGGAAACTTAGTACATAGTAATAAAACATATTAACCCACTAATATCTCAATGCTTAAACTCAAAATATACATTTGGAAAGTATAATGGGGGTGGGGCTCAAATTAATTACTCCATAATTTTTTTAATTATATTTACAGATTACCCACACTATTGTGATTGAAAGGGTTAGTCTTAAAATATTTTTCTAGATTTTTGAGAAAAGAGATTTTTGAAAAAAGAAAAAAGACTAGAAATTTGCAAAAATATACCCCCTTCCTGTAATTTCCGCAATTACTCAACCTAAAATTAAAAAAAAAATTAGATTGTAGAAACCTACGCAAAGGTTATTGGAAAACCATGTTTCTATGTCACAATTGTTTAAAAACGCGCTATCTAGACTATTTTCATCTAGAACAGGACTTTCCAACCAGTGGGGTGCCCTCTCTCAGGAGACGTAAAGGGATTCTAAGTGGGAGGCGGGGGAAATTTGGGGTGGGGGGCAATGTGTTTGGACATTTTGAAGGAAAGTCCATTTGTCTAAAATTTTCTCAATAACTGTTTCGGTCGCGTAAAGGCCCAAAACATCAAATTAATACAATTTTATTTTATTTTATTATTTTCAGGAGCTTTCCAAAATTTTAATTTGTTTGATTATGTTTCTAATTGGGGAATAAATGTTTTTTTTTTGTAACAATGAAAGAAAATTAAACAATGAATATATTTTTTATAATCCTGGGAGGCTCAACGCAAAAAAGGTTGGGAAACCCTGATCTAGAATATACATTGTATCACTCAACGCACGTAATGTGTATAATATCGAAAATAATACTTTTCACTTTCATTTTCGTTAATAATGTTTAATTTTTACTTCAACTAAAGCACTGCCTCTGATGTGGTACCAACCGTTTAGTAACCTTAACGAGGCCTAGGGTTTAGTTTAGGACTGAATCTTTCAAAGCGCACTTCCGGCGAACCGACGCGGTAATCCTTTAAGATGGACGTGGAACGAGATGAATTATGAAAAGATTACGTTGTAACGAGAAGTTTAAAAAATGCACCGCGCCAAATCCGTTGAATATTCAAGCGTGGAAGCTGCTTCCGGAGCGCGTGAATTTCCTGTATCTAGGACTCAGGTGAAAAAAATCGTGGTGTGGCTATGTCGGGAACAGGTCGTGTGATTTACGTGAATTCGTGTATGTATATGGTATTTTATGGGTATCGCTGGATTGCTCTTGAGAAATTTATTTTCACTATATACGGTTTTTATGTTTTAATTTGGAATTTTTACAAGTATAAGCAAAATTCTTAATTTTTAGTTTTAACGCCATACATATTCACCATAATGATTCCACACTGTTTTATCACGCAATTGATAAATCTTTACGAGGGCTGTCAATTTAATCTCAAACGAGTATTGCAGCTTCTTAAGTCAAACTTTATTCTAAACGGAAAATATGTGACACGGCGAAACGACCTCAAAATGGCGGTGCGCCCCTCTCCGTCGCGCCCGATGTGTCACACTCCCCACTTAAAGTAACGAGTTCTTTGATCCTTTAACTATCGAGTGGTGTAATTATTATTTGGATGTAGATGACAGTTACGTAGCTGTAATGCCAAATTGTGTCCATGATTTTGTCATCATCAAGTGTTCTGAATTACCTCCCACTAAGGAAGAAAATTTAAAGACGTATTCTAGTCAAAACATTTAGAATTGGAAGTCGTTTTATTTTTTTAGATTATACAAAAAATAATGAACAATTTATACATATGCATAGATGAGGTCAGAAGGTAACAGAATACCATATATGAAAAATAACACCGAATATTTTTGAACATTAAATACCTGTTAAATACGAGTACAATTCACGCTGTGAGCGAATAAAACTTGAAGTGCACATAGTATTTCTGTTAAGCCATTTACAAATATTGATATTATTTTCTATCATCTAAATAAATAAATATATTGCATAGTTTATCTTTTATAGTAATCATTTTTAAACACAAAATTATTTTTGCACTTAATTTATTTGTATAGAGTTTCTATGAACTTTTTACAAACCCAACTCGGCATGTTTATCGACTTTAGTACGACACTTTATTGGTTATTACTTGTAAACTAATAGAGGCTACTTAGCTTTGATAATTTTTGTTTTAATTTTTCTTAAATATACTGCTATTGCGAATACATTTTAGCTATTCAAAAATAAAGGTTTAACTGATAGAGGTTAGGGACACATGACTCACACAAAAATATTCATTATAAAGTATAATATTTCGTAAACGGATTCTTGTATCAAAAAAGGGTTCATGACATACCGCCAATATTTTTTGAATACCTTTTCTATAATATCCTACAATGAGGTATGCGAATAAAACAAAAATAATCTTCAATTTACATATAGGGAAGACATACCAAACATTTTTAAATATATATAACCATGCCAAATAACTTTATAGCACTAATGACCTGCTCGTAAAATAGATGTGGCATACAGACGGAGATATAGATATAGCGAAACTATGAGGGTTCTGAGTTTGGCTACGAAATCATAAAAATTAAATGAACTAGTAAGTTTCTAAATTATTTATCGTCACTCAATTTAGTATTCCATTCTTTGTAGTTTATCTTTTGTACTTGGGACTAGGTACTAAGTGGAAGTTGCTCAGTGCAAGTTCGATCTGTATGGGGGATGATCGATAATTTCTACGCCGACGTAGTCAAATATACTGCTGTTTATCTGGTTGAGTGTACAGAGGTGTTGTCGTGAGGAAGAAATGTTCTACTGTGAGCTCGTTGCTCTCAAACTTTTTCCAAAAACTCAAATAGTCCAGAAATTTATTACTGGTTCACTAGTCTGCGGTACCTGTTAACTCATTTTCCAGTAAAATTGTTACTTAATAATCCGCCAGTTCGGAGAACGAGGTGACGTTATTTCGAGCACTTTGTCCTTTCTTCACCTTTGTGGGGTTCAGAAGCAAACGCTCAATTTCCACAAAGTGTCTTGGTGTCAGGTTGGTTATAATATACTCAGTCTTTGTCAACTGTGATGATGTTGAAGAAAGTATTTGATTATTTTTTTCTGACTTTTCCCGACAGCAATCAGTGCGATTGTGTTTTTGAGCTTCAGTCAAATCATGGGGTAATCTCCACAAAGTTTCACGAGGCCTAAATATTAATATATAATTTTTTAAATTGAATCCATACTATTGCCTAAACTTGTTCAAATTTGCTGATAGGTAACTTTTTTACTAGCCTTTATCATGGGCCACGTTTCATTGGTGTTCAGTTTCCGCTATTGAGGGACGTCTTCAAACAGATTATCGCCTTCATCATAGAATATTTATCGAAGGTCATGGTAACTTTGTTGTTGATTAAGACTAGTCAGTACGGAACCCTAAAAACCAATGAAATTAGTTGTTGTGTATTCACAGCAATATCTCTAAAGTGCCTTAAACAAATTTAAAAAGAAAACAGTTTTGAAATCCTTACTACCCGCAATTTCCATTGATGCAACACGATACATGGAATTAAAAAAAACCCGTTGGTACCTATCATATTTCCATTATAAATATTACGTATTATGAAATTTCCATATTTTTGAGTGTTAAATTACTAAACAAGTATTTTTGATATCCTTGTCATATCTATATGATATCCAGTCTTTTCAAATTATACTACATACACACGACACAAGAAATATAAAAAAAACTCGAGCACTTAATTTACCCCCTCTAAAATTCCACCCAAATATGTTTTTGGGATGTTAACTAAGCTAAGTTATATATGGATTAACAAAAATATAAAGTTTAAAACAAAATAAAGCACTACGTTAAATTTAATTTTTTATGTAGCACGGTATATAAAAAAAGGTTGTGACAGACAGACGCCCGGAAAGGTGATTGAACTTACAAAGATTCCTTTTCTTTCTTTTTGTGGTATCTAATCTTAAAATTGTGCCATTCGTTCATCCAATTTGAGCTATTGAAATGTCCCGCAAAAACAAAATAAAAATTGGGTTATAATTTGTGTTTACAAAGTTGTTAATGTTCACGTACACATAATTTTGAATTATATTCCTATATATTTGTTGCTAATATTATTACAATAATTTTGTTAGCGTTCACACACAATATAACTTCGATTTTAAAATTAGTTATTACGGTTAATTAATTACTGAACTTATGTATAAAGTCAATGTAGTTAACTGCATATTAATTTGTATGTACTGCATATTAGGTTAACAAAACAATGTTAAACTAAATTCCTATATATTTGTTTATAATTTATTACAATAATATAATGCACCAATCCCTCTGTGTAATAAAATTAATTGAATGATTGCATAATAACACATGTAAAGTCTCATATTTTTTTAAATTTGTGCACTGCAATATGTAAAAGTAGGAATACGAGTTAGATGCTTTCTAGGCTTTATCCCAATAGTTCATTGTGCCCAAGAACCTCTTTTAAATGAACACTTTGGCTGCGAAATTTTCGGAAATAAAACGTGTATTTATATTTGTCTATGATGGATGCACAATTTTTGGGAATGATTTTGTGGAACAAATTCAGAGCAGGAAGCTTATAATGCCAGCACACGAAAAGTAAACACGTTTATGTGCAAAGGTGAGGCCTATTGTTTAAAACTTATGAATAGTGTCTGTAGGCATTATCCGCTACAGATGATACTCTTGCCTCGGGTGTCTAAAGATACTGTTTGCTTCAGATGATGACTTTGTATCGAGTGCATTTCGGCCCTGATTGCTTTAGATGACGATCTTATATCGAGTTCTAAGCTAATGGCGGAAGCACACGAAAAGTAAAAACGATATTGTGCAAAGTTGAGGCCAATTGTTTAAAACTTATGAATAGTGTGTGTAGGCATTATCCGCTACAGATGATACTCTTGCCTCGGGTGTCTAAAGAGACTGTTTGCTTCAGACGATGACTTTGTATCGAGTGTATTTCGGCCCTGATTGCTTTAGATGACGATCTTATATCGAGTTCTAAGCTAATGACGACAGCACATGAAAAGTAAAAACGATAATGTGCAAAGTTGAGGCCAATTTTTTCAAACTTGCTAATATCATCTATAGGGCGCTATTTTAAAATATCAAGTGAATTATTTTTTAGGTGCACCAAGCGCTCTATTTTAAACTATGAAGTGAACTACTTTTTAAGGCGCATCATGCGTATTTTTTGATTAATATTTTATTTGAATATAGTTTAATGTAATACGCGACTGTTACTCGATATAGTGAGTGTCATATACAATTAGTTTTTAATATATTATTTGAGAGTATTTTAATATAATACGCATATATTGTTGCATTTTAATATAATAATCTCGCATTTTTCTTGATTTCTCGAACTAATATCCATCATATAACGTCAATGTAATTATATACGTATATTTTAAGATTAGTAGTTTTCAGTCTATCCTGTAGTCAGAAGGTTACATCAGAAATTTGTTTCTATTCATTAGGGTTTCGTACTCAAACACGAAACCCTCATAATATCGTCTAGTCCATATATGTATCCGTCTATCTGTAACACTTTGGAAGTTTTTATAGTATCAGACCTATGTACGTGGAATTTTGCAAATACTTGCTTTAAATAAATGTGCCAGTTAATACGCCAATTTTTTTTTCACGTTCTTGAGATACCTCCCCTTCATAAGAAATAAAGATGAAAATATATTTAGTTTGGGGTATTGTATCTTTTAAATTTTATACATACGTTAATATAAATAAAAAAAAACAATAGTCTTGGGAACCAACTTTTTCTTTAAATCAGTTAATAATTGCAAATTTAAACACGAATATTTTTACAGGTACTTGTAAACTTCGAATACATACTTCTCTTTCTACCTGTAGGTTAATGTCATGGTCGGGTAGCTACAAAAATAATAACCTGTTATGTATGAAAAAAAATTGGGCAGGTAGCTATCAACTATCGCTACAATACTGTACGCGAAATCGTCTTTTGTGGACCACCAGGTTGCCTCTGGCGCCGAATACTTTCGTAATTACATTACTTTAAAGAAACAGTTTTGACACACGTTCTCGCTTGACAACTCACCTTTTTTCTGCTCAACTTACTTCTTAGAGCACCTCAATATCTGCACGATGACGTATAAATAACTAGTGTAACCCTTTCCGTTACAAATTAAAAAGTCGTTATTTGGTCGCGTAGAGTGAATTTTGAGACTCTTTTTCAACCCCTCATCCCTGCTCGATGACGTAAATGCACGATAGCGTAAGCAGACTAGCATGCAACATGCAGTGGTATATTCTTAGTATACATATAGCACTTTGCGTTACAACCCTTGAGTCACGAAATATAAAGATATAAATGCGGACAATAAAAGCGTTTCATCGTTAACTCTGCAGGGACCTTAGTATACATATAGCACTTTGCGTTACAACCCTTGAGACACGAAATACAAAGATATAAATGCGGACAATAAAAGCGTTTCATCGTTAACTCTGCAGGGACCTTAGTATACATATAGCACTTTGCGTTACAACCCTTGAGTCACGAAATACAAAGATATAAATGCGGACAATAAAAGCGTTTCATCGTTAACTCTGCAGGGACCTTAGTATACATATAGCACTTTGCGTTACAACCCTTGAGTCACGAAATACAAAGATATAAATGCGGACAATAAAAGCGTTTCATCGTTAACTCTGCAGGGACCTTAGTATACATATAGCACTTTGCGTTACAACCCTTGAGTCACGAAATACAAAGATGTAAATGCGGACAATAAAAGCGTTTCATCGTTAACTCTGCAGGGACCTTAGTATACATATAGCACTTTGCGTTACAACCCTTGAGTTACGAAATACAAAGATATAAATGCGGACAATAAAAGCGTTTCATCGTTAACTCTGCAGGGACCTTAGTATACATATAGCACTTTGCGTTACAACCCTTGAGTCACGAAATACAAAGATATAAATGCGGACAATAAAAGCGTTTCATCGTTAACTCTGCAGGGACCTTAGTATACATATAGCACTTTGCGTTACAACCCTTGAGTCACGAAATACAAAGATATAAATGCGGACAATAAAAGCGTTTCATTGTTAACTCTGCAGGGACCTTAGTATGGCAGCCTTTTTCAAAACGTTTTCACGTCAAAAAATCGGGTACAAAGATACCTTACACACTGAAGCACGTATAAACATTTAAAGGATATGTAATATTATCTATTAAAAACTATTTACAAATATTATAATAATGTTTTTTTCACAAGCGTGAAAAATTCGTGAATTTATCAAAAACTGTGAGCTTTGGAATCATTACTGTAGTTCCGATAAACTTTAGACAGACTTTTAGAACCACTGCTTTTTAAATAATATTGACCTTAGTAGTTTTGGCGTTGGAGGTCCGTTTGCTTTTGTGGCTATTTGCACCTATATGTAGGCTAACTTTTAAATAAAATACTGAAAAAAAATGATTAGATCAATCTCTCACGCGATAATTAAAAACGAAAATTAAAAATATAATTTGATCTCTATAATATTTTCATAGAAATATTTTTCAACGTCAACTTTTGAGATGCGTCGAAAGATTTCTAAGAAAAACGACTTTCAAGTAAAGTTTAAATTTTCTTTCTTTTTCCATTTAAGATAGGGAAGTATAAAAAGTTGTAAATGAAAGTGATCACCAACGTAGACAGTGGTATTTTAAAAAATAATCTAAAATATATTATATTTTAAAGCTAAGTAGCCAAGTTTGAAGAAATCAATATCTGTACACTGATAGGATAAATTGAAGGCTGTTAAGCCTTTTTGAATTAAATTTTAGTTTTCAGACATCTTATTATTTCAGATATTTTATTTCACATATCTTATTGTTACGAGGCACATGTGCACATGTATAAGTGTGCACCTATATGCGCTTTAAGTGTGCGCCTATGTGCGCTTTTAGTGTGCACCTATATGCGCTTTAAATGTGCACCTATATGCGCTTTAAAGGACTTATTAAAATTTGAAGGGAGCATCTGATTGATTACGACTTTTTTATTTGATTTTTTTTTAATCGAACGATGAATTATAAAATGATAAGTTTCTGAATTCGGAAATCCATTGTGCTCTGGAATTATGCTACCGAAAAGCTTAAAATTATGTCTTACAAAAATAAAAAAAAACTAATTAGATTGGAATCTGATAAATTGCAGACTATTCGCATTGGTCCATAGATGATATCTGTTGCATTCAGTTTTAATCGGAAAACCATTTTCCGAGACAAAAGTAAGGAATCGCCGTAAGTTGGTAACTGAATCAGTTATTGTAAAGAAAACAGAAAGGGAAGGGTTTGAATTAGTTAATGTAAAAAAAATTAATTTACTTTTTTATCGAGAACAGAATTTAATTTAAATTTAAAATTATAATATTACTGAATGCCATTTCGATGGAAGTCTCGTACATCTCTACTCCAGATCGCTCATTATTATGTACTGTACATAACTGACTTTCTTTGATACCCTGTACACTGGGATTTAAAAATATTTATGTTTGGCCGCTTAATTACCTTTATTTAAATATATTTAGCAATAGTATATTTCAATTTATTTCCCCGAAATAGTTTTGATCGATCACTATAATCGTGTCAAATTTCGGCTTTCTTAGGTTACACGGTTTAGATTTTATAAGGCTGTGTGACACCAGAATGGGCGGACAACGGGAAGTGTTCCGTTGTCGCTTTCGGTACGGATCAATAAAAAACAAAACTAAATTCAATAAGCAACAAGCAAGGGGATTTAAAACCATTAAAAAGTCCAATGGCTGCATTGTGGTGGTCGCCAATCGAGCAGAAAATTAATCAACATCAGCCAAGCGTTGGCAGTGAAATTTGCGGAGTGAGAGTCCGAATCGCTCCGGTAAATTAACTGATTAAATGCTCTCTTATTTACTTTTGTACATTTTTTCCAAATATTTGCGGAAAGTTTATCATGATCTAGGTAAATTCTAAAGTTATCTACAGTAATATATAAGAAGGAATCTTTGTAGCAACGTTTAAAAGGAGCTTCATCCAGCGAAGCTTAAAACTAAATTCACAAATATTATATTATTAAAGAACGGAACGGAAGAAAGTTAGAAAAGAACATCAGGTATTAGATAAAGAAAACGAAAATCGAAATTGCTTAATATAAAAAAGTAGTGCGTAGACTCAACCTATAAATTAATTTTAAAAAAATTCGTCTGAAAATCATTTTGATTATTCAAATCGCTCAAAATACTGAAATACCAAGATAACTAACAAAAAAAAATGTTTCGAAAAAAAATTATTTGTAACACTTATCGTCTTACAAGGATGTCAAACTTAAGCAATTCGCGAGAGATTGCTGAAAATTTCAAAAGAAAACATGACCAAAACCTCTATCTCCAAAACTGCTGATGTGAAAATTATGACAAAATATGATTACTACAAATTTATTGAAAAAGTGCAGCAATATTTGCAAATCTCATTCTTATGGAGAATTTCACGATAATTTATGCCTGTCATACATATAACAGACAATATATTCCATAACAGTAAAACAGTCACCTGTGAATGGACCGTAAACAGTCATCTGTCATCTGTGAATGGATGACTGTTTAATGAAAACTTTTTTTAGACATCTTACTTTTATCGCCCCTACTTCCGTTACAACGTTACACCAAAACATTGTTCTCGAAGAAACGTTACATCAAAACATTGTTATCGAAGAAACGTTACATCAAAACATTGTTCTCGAAGAAACGTTACATCAAAACATTATTCTCGAAGAAACGTTACATCAAAACATTGTTCTCGAAGAAACGTTACATCAAAACATTATTCTCGAAGAAACGTTACACCAAAACATTGTTCTCGAAAAAACGTTACATCAAAACATTGTTCTCGAAGAAACGTTACATCAAAACATTGTTCTCGAAGAAACGTTACATCAAAACATTGTTATCGAAGTAACGTTACATCAAAACATTGTTCTCGAAGAAACGTTACATCAAAACATTTTTCTCGAAGAAACGTTACATCAAAACATTGTTCCCGAAGAAACGTTACATCAAAACATTGCTCTCGAAGCAACGTTACATCAAAACATTGTTCTTGAAGAAATGTTACATCAAAACATTGTTCTCGAAGAAATGTTACATCAAAACATTGTTCTCGAAGAAACGTTACATCAAAACATTTTTCTCGAAGAAACGTTACATTGTTCTGGAGAATTTTTCAAAACATTGTTTTAGAGAATTTTGTAAATAATATTTTGCAAGTAGAATATTGAATAAATCTTGCAAGGAAACTATTAATCTTGAGTGTTACTTGTGTTTAACTAAATTGTTACATTATTACCGAAACACATATTAATACCATTCTTTTTGACTACGCACGAGCAAGAAATTTAAAGAGTTAATTACAGTTCACAAAATGCATTCAAAGTTGTAGAGCACTATAAAAATTATATGAGGAAAATATAAGAATTCTCTAATAATTACAAAGGACTTTTCCTGATACCCATTATATTTACTTACTGAAACTTATGTTTTTTTATTTGTCTAATTTTATCTTATTTTCTATATTAACTTAACGAATCTTGTATTTTAAAATTTTTACTATATACTTTCAATGAAATTATTATTTGTATATTATTTCGCGGACAGTATATATTCAGGCATATGGATATTATTCAGTATGTGGTATCGCAATTAACTGTAATAATGACCAGAGTTCCACTCTCGTGCATCCAAAACGATTTCTTAAAAATTAATGATCATTTGTTTTCATATTATGACCACAATAGATACATTAATGGGTTTAATTATTTTTACAAGCTCATAATTAGATGAAATAAAACGAAATATAACTGCATACAAATTTAGGAAAACACATTAAAAATCGTTGATAAAACTAAAAGTGAACGCCTGGCGATTTCTTATTAGTGAAAATAAAAGAGACAAGAAGGTTCGCATAAAACGATGGTCAAGAACAGCCGCCAAGTACGAAATAAGCTAGTTTTTGTAGAAAATTATTAAAAAATTAAATTATTTGCTAAATCTTATGAAAATAAACTTATATTCTGTTAGTTAAATTGATTGGTTGCTAAGCAATAGGCAAAAAAATCACCAGTATCTTTCAACAATTGCGATTTATAACGTGTTCTCATATGTATTTACGTATATACGCATAAATTAAAAGACTTGTTTAAGAATTGTTTAAAGATAAATTTAGATAATAATAAGTCTTTAAATAAAATATATAGATCATAGTTTTTAATATAATAAAACACATTTTTTGTATTTCTACTAGTAGCTAAATATTGGTGTGTGCTTATGACTACACGATAGAAGTGATACCTAAAACAAAAAAATACAGTAACATCCGCGTATTGTATTAAACTACTCTCAAATAAATATTAAACACCAACCGATTATATACAATAACATACGCGTATTATATTAAATTATACTCAAACAAAATATAAATAAAAAATAAAACGTAAGTCTTGAAACGATGTATTCCGTGTTATACTGTGAACGCATTTCGCCGATGCCGAAGGAAACCGAGTATACCTGATTCGGCGTCACTAACCGGAGTGTGGCGGCTCAGTTTCGTTCACTGCTCAGAAAAAGTGCGTATGATGCGCCTAAAAAAGTTTTCACTTTAATAAAAAAATAAAAAACAGGGTTGTATTTTAAGGACTGTCTTCTATTTCCAAAAAAACTGTGTTAAAAGTTGATTACTTAAAAATATCCAAGTTATAGATAAGTACTCCATCATGAAAACTCTGGGCTGGCGCACCAGTCATTAATAAAGAATGCATCCGCGTTATGTGTAATTGTTTTAATAAGTACATACCTATGTTTAGATTTACTAAATGCATACGGTCACTATATGTTCATTTATTCAAAGATTTTGACAACATCTTTAATATAAATCGGACAATAGTTTCCGACTCCCCGAAATGAAACGATCCATTCGTTTCCTTCTCCCAACCCAGCGGCGACAATTAAAATTCCGCACCATTATTAAATTCATAACACCAATTGTGATTTTGCCATCTGAGGGCATAAATCAACCCCCAGAGCGCTACTTTGCATGAATTATAACATTGCGAGGGCGTGTCGCCGAGCAGCGGTAGCGGGCGCGTGCGGCACTCAAAATTACCGCCTGACTCAAAATTAGACTCAAATTCAATTGATTCATAAGCACAGAGGTATGTGTGATTAATTGTTATGACAATGTGGGACATTCCTTCGTAAATTGCCCCTTTCAGAGGACGAGCAGAGTTCGCTACTTGGGGCTACTTTCATTGTAACCTGGTAAGTATGTAGCTTGCTGCTATTGTGTATATCTAGCCGCATAAAAGGTGCATTTACGAAGGAACCTCACGTAGATTTTTACAAACCTAGATCACTTGATATAAATATTAGAACATCGCCTCCATCGATATCAGTAATCCTATCGGGAATAAAAATTGTACTCAATTTTCTAAACGAAATCTCGTGACAAGTGTTACAGATTAATATTTAGCTTCAACGAGTTATCGAAAAGTTGCGCCAAATCTTCAAGTTTAAACTACGTTGCATGTTCAGCAATATTTGAAGACCAAAATCGTTCAACCAGAGCATTCTATTGGTAATAATTTACGTAGGAAGTGATAATGAGACTAGCCCAGAAGCGAGTGAGCTATGTAATCCAGAAGCGAGTAAGTTATGAAATCCAGAAGCGAGCGAGCTATGGAATCTAGAAGCGAGCGAGCTATGGAATCCAGAAGCAGCGAGCTGTGTAATCCAGAAGCGAGAAAGCTATGGAATTCAGAAGCGAGCGATTTATGGAATCCAGAAGTGAGCGAGCTATGTAATCTAGAAGCGGCCAAGCTATGGAATCTAGAATCGAGCGAGCTATGGAATCCAGAAGCGAGCGAGCTATGGAATCCAGAAGCAAGTAAGCTATGGAATCCATATGCGAGCGAGCTATGGAATCCAGAAGCGAGCGAGCTGTGTAATATAGAAGTAAGCAAGCTATGGAATCCAGAAGCAAGTGAGCTATGTAATCCAGAAGCGAGCGAGCTATGGAATATGGAAACGAACGAGCTATGGAATCCAGAAATGAACGAGCTGTGGATTCCAGAGAGCTATGGAATGAGTTTTGCTCGGAGTTTCTCTGAATGATCCTATCCAAAATGACACGATCTGACCGGTAACTGAAGTCACCGACATTGATTAAATGATAAATAAATTGAAATGGCAATAAGCTGGTGAAATTTGTTGCAGAACCCATAAAAAATGAAGTTTACGTTTAGGCAAACGTAATGCAGGATGTTTTCCAGCTAAATGAAGGGAATATCTGCGCAGGGTAGCTGGCGACAGTTGCATGAGAAAAACCGAAGATTTGTACTTAATGGCGCACGTTGGGAGAAGCTTATATCCAGCAGCGAACTGATATGATGATGAATGGCGATGTTGATTATATACAAGTTTGGTTTGTTGTTAAAATGGTGTTACAGTTGTCGCAATAGTTCGTAGGTATGTACAAGTAGCCATAAAACCATACCTTTTGAAAATTGTCAATTTTCAGACCTTATGAAAATCGTCGATGGACTTACGTTTTGGACCCAAACGAAAGCCTTATAAGATCACTCACGTACTCGTACATGTGTCTGTCTGTCACAGGCAATTTTGTCTGAAATTCATTGAAGCAGAAATTTGAAATGTGTCTAATAAAGCATATTAAGCCACGTATATGTCAGTAATAGTTAATACTCAAAAACATTTTTGGGAAAATTTTGTGGAGTCAAACAAAATTTTGATTTTTTAGACTTCCATACGTAAAGAGTGCCAAAGGGCCATATTACTAAGCTTACGCCGTCCGTCTGACCGTCCGGCTGTCTGTCACAAGGTCTTATCTTTTGAATCCTAATAAAATAAAATCCCAAGGATCCCCATAAAAGAAATTTTAGCGTTTTTTGTTCCTACGCCACACGCAAGCATAAAACTTGGTCTGATTCTGGTGCACACTCTCCAGTTAAACAACAAAATACAGGTAATTAAGCTCATAACCCAAAATATTGAAAGGATATATTACAGGATGGACCAAAATATGATATAATAGATTTAATTAGCCAATTATTTTACGAATCACGTGCTGCTGTGGAATCCATCTTGTTGTTTACCAAAAAATTAGTGTAAATATTTTGCGGTATTACAGAACACTTGGTGTGCCGTCTTTTTAAATTTCATGTGTCGTATAGAATTTCGTGTGTCATACGACTTATAAGGATCCCAACATTATTTTGTTTCAATTTTATTTAAGGTAATTCTAAAGATATTTTTGTTCATCCCCCCATCCTCTCCACAATATATGAATCTGCTAAAGTCAAAGTTATTACAACGACTGGAAGTTAATTCAAAATGTACCCGGTAAATTTAGGATTTTTAATTTTATAATTATGGAGGAATTCGTAATATTTATACCCTGTTAAAGATATACCAGTAAAGAAGTTATTTATATTAATATTTTTAAATAGTGTATTAGATGTACCTGAGTATGTATAGAACCCTTCGCATGAGTTCTACTCGACTTAAGAGGTTTTAATTTTCATAGGTCACGTATATTATGCATATTAATAAACAAAAGCTGGATTGTTTTTTACTTTGCAAAATAACTTTTAGATGAAATTGTGATTAAAGTGATTCTGGCAAATGAAACCGTTTGGTTATTTAGAACAAAATATACAATAAATTGGAAGAAATCAGATCCCATCGTATTATTATGAGAGGAATCATTTCTAAGATCCGGCGTGACTACGGAATAACTACGGAGGTAACAGGGAAAGAAAACTTGCAAAACACCATATAGCGTTGAGACCAGGTGTTAGAAGAATAAAAATAACATTCTTAGAGACAATTAAGAAAATAAGTCCCTTAAAACTTTTATATAAATTTTCAATCAGACAAATTTGGAATCTTATATTATGTTTATGAAAAGTCAGTTGATTAATTCTAAGAGTTTGTAAACGATACTTATAAGGAACACTTCAAATCGGCAAGATGACAGTGCATATAGTGTCCCTTGCAAAGGACCATATGACGTTAAGACCAGGTGTTAGAAGAATAAAAATAACATTATTAAATAGAAAAAATTAAGAAAATAAGCAGCTTAAAACTTTTATTTAAATTTTCAATCAGATAAATCTGGAATATAGCATTTTTTTATGAAGTGTGAGTTTATTTTTGCTAAAAGTTTGCAAATGCTGCTTATACAGGAACTCTTTGAATCAGCAAGATGACAGTGCACATCGCGTCCTTTTATACAAAGATGTAATGTACTCATTCAAGAAACTAACAAACTCGAGAAAAGTCACGTAAAACTCAAAAAAGCAAAAAACTGTACTTATTTAAAAAATTAACAAACTCGAGGTAGTTATCGAAAAGTCACATAAAACTCAAAAGAGCAAAAAAATGTACTCATTTAAGAAACTAACAAACTCGAGGTAGTTATCGAAAAGTCACATAAAACTCAAAAGAGCAAAAAAATGTACTCATTTAAGAAACTAACAATCTCGAGGTAGTTATAGAAAAGTCACATAAAACTCAAAAGAGCAAAAAAATGTACTCATTTAAGAAACTAACAAACTCGAGGTAGTTATCGAAAAGTCACATAAAAATCAAAAGAGCAAAAAAATGTACTCATTTAAGAAACTAACAAACTCGAGGTAATTATCAAAAAGTCACATAAAACTCAAAAGAGCAAAAAAATGTATTCATTTAAGAAACTAACAAACTCGAGGTAGTTATCGAAAAGTCATGTAAAACTCAAAAGAGCTAAAAAAGTTACTTTTTGACAATTACTCTTCATTATGATTTTACTATCATTAACCGTCAAGAGTACAATTTAATTTAATATCTATTTTTAATACAAAGTTGTAACAGTCGTTTTTTTATATAATTTGAAGTTTTGCCTTTTTAATTTATTAGTAATAGTATTTGGAATTTATATAATTTTTACTTTAGATTATTTTATATTTCTAAAGTGTTTTCCATAAAAGGGCAAAAAATTGACCTGGCCTTATACAAAAAATATGATTTTTAAAAACACGGATATTGTTTTGAACATAATAAACCAAATAATTAAGCCACTGACAATATGGAAAGAGCATAGAATAAAATACCATTCATAATTACAATACAAAACAAAAAACCTGCCTCGTAACCGTACGTGTATTACATTTTTGAAATATCAATAATTGTTAATGATAAATAAAAATGAATAAAAATCTAACGAACGTTTTTTTAATGTGTAGCCATTGCCTAAATTAATTAAAAATAATCCGACATTGACATTTTTTCCTCATTATCAAAATTAATGCCTTTTTCGCTTCTTTCTAGTCGTACTTGGTTTTTTTTCGTGTACTCTGTCAGTATGTGAGTTTCATGGGTTAGTATGTATCATTTGTGCTTAGATAACACAAGGACATGATTCGAATTTTGTTTAAAACAAATATTTTAATTGGTTTGCTTATTAATTTTCTCTATATTAGGAAGTCATTTGTATTTCTTACAATACCTGGAACCAACACTATGGACTTCTACCGGTCTCCTATAGTGTTAAGTTCAATTATTGTGTTGCTTTATTGTCTTAGCTCTCAAGACTGAATTAACGCGCTTTTAATGCCGAAATTGAATTACGCCCATCCCGCGGTGCCAAATGAACGCCTGAAACACCATTAATCACACCGCAAATAACACGTTTTCATTCAAAAGCCAGCGCGGTTTTAATGAACGCTCCGAGCGAACGCGTGTCACAAAATGGCGGATATGACTTTAGGCGCCGCGCGCCGCCGCCATTTTGTTCTTATCTATACCTCTTCCGGTCTAGTGCGCAGCTCAAGCCATTAACTCGCGCCTCTTGTCTGTGGTGTTAAAATGATATTTTTCATAAATACGATGCTATTATCTGAAAGTCATCCTGCTTTATGGTCGCGTGCGGGTCGTTTGGAATGTTTTTAACAGAGGGATGAGAAATTTTCGTAAGAAAGAATTTGAAAATTCATATGTAGAATAAATACAAATGAACAATTGTTTCAGATGAAAAAAAAATGTGTATACAAAGAGAAAACGTGGAATATTTCATTAAACGTAGCATCATGGAGTTTAGCAAGAACAACTGAAAAACTAGCGTGTTTATTCATGTTTCCAGACTCTGGAATTGTAAATAAACTTTACAAAAGATTATTTAGTTGTGGAGAAATAATAATTACAGAAAAATGCATTAAGCATACGATTAGTTTCTAAAATATATTAGGTCCATTTGATACCGATGACACTATTAGAATTTTACTATAATAATGTTCATGTTAAGCGATTATTTCTGAAAGTACTTTTATGTTTTTTGGGTAACTAATTATAAATTTATTCTTAAAATTTTAAAATTCGGAATGACAGAATTAACATAGCGCATAAAATGTTGAAAAAATATTTTTTTCAATATTTTATGAGCTATAATGTATTATTAAATCAAATACTATAATGTATTATTGAACATGAAGTTACTGGGTATCTCCATGGAGCTATGAACCGTACGGCGGAGTTACATCACGCCAACTCAAGATGTAAGACCGCAGTGCGTTTAACGAAACGGTCGAAGGTCGTGTGCCTTTATGAGTATTTTAAACAAAAGTATCTTGTTTATGTACATGTTATTACGAATACTGTTTACGTACATTATAAGTCCGCCCTGCGCCCAACAATATGGTCGAAGGTCGTGTCCTTTACGAGTATTTCAAACAAAAGTATCTTGTTTATGTACATGTTATTACGAATATTGTTTACGTACATTATAAGTCCGCCCTGCGCCGAACAAAATGGTCGATGGTCGTACCTTTAATAGTATTTCCAACAAAAGTATCTTGTTTATATACATATTACGAATATTGTTTACGTACATATTTGATATGCGTAATATTTACATATTTATGACATGTAATATTTGGATAATATCTGTGTTCTACCTTTTGTGCGCGGTTTTGCTGGCGTGGTTTTAAGTTACAAAATTAATGGGAAAAATTAAATCATGCAGCGTCATCTGGAATGATTAAGAGAAATTAAATATTAAGTCTTTATTTTCGTGAATTTATAATATAAATAATAATAAGAAAAAAAATATTTTCTTCTCGATTTGGGATTAAAGGAAAAAAATTACAATATATATAGCGTTTCAAAAAATCACCTCGATCCGTAGCTATGGTGTTGTGTCATTCCGTTTGCGTACTTTTTCTGTTTCAAATAAGAATTTTTCCAAAGAAATAAGATTGCTCGGGATAAAAGTAGATATTATTATTTTCCGGCACGTCAGCCATTATTTTTCAAAAAATAACGTTAACCTGTTACTCCATTGTAATGCGAAAGAAGAACAAACAAACACATTTTCGCATTTATAATATCAGGATAATAGTTCGACGTGAACGTAAGTTTAGTAAAAGTATAATAATATCATATCAGTTTTTTTCATATGCCTAATGTAAATTTTTCTGTGATTAATTCTATTAAAGGTGCCTCTTCAATAATGTAAGTTGGCAATCAGCTCTGCGTATTTGGCTTTGTCCTTAGCAAGGCGTAAAAGTTTGACGGCACTCGTAATGCCTCTCTATTCCCGAATGTTACGTGACCATAACTTTTTCTACAGTCGTCTTTCCTTCTCCCAGCAACTTTTTCCATCATTAATAGTTGGAAGATATGTGATTAATTGCGAGAGTTTCTATCTAACTAAGCACATACCAAAGATATTCAACTTGAAATTGTATAATGGTTTATAAAACTTGCGTTTCTGACCAACTCGTCGCAAAACTTCCTCATTGGTGACTTTCTGAGTCCAAGGTATAGACGTCACGTAATTGATATCTCATCATAATTAGTCACACGATGTACACTTTCATTCTAAACACTAGGGTCCAAAAGCGCCCACATTTTTGTAATTCTTTCTGAAAATAAGAATTCTCTGATAATAATCAGAGTTTTTTAAACAGGTAGGTTTAAAAAAACTCTGATAAATTAAAGTCTTGTTTTTATTGCTTTTTGGAAACCGTTTGACGTGATATCAGCGTATTCGTTCAAAAAATTATTAGTTTTTAAATCATATAATAGAGTTACTCACTGGTCATCAAAACCCATAGGATAATTCGGGTCGATCTACAATCTTAAAAGTCGACATAATGGGAGACCTTATAAGACAAGTAAAGAGAAAAATCCAAAAATTAATGGTCTTCAATTCTATGTGGAATTATATATTTTTAAAATTAGTTTGTTTTCCAGTCTAACAAAAGATTTAGCAGTCAATATAATTACGTCGTGAAACATTAATATTTGAAATTAATTTAATTAGAATACTATGTATCCTTAAATGTTTATAGGTACATAAATGTGTATGAAACTATCGTATTATGAGTTATATCGTACTTTTTTTTCGTTTTCAGGGTATTAATTTGTTTTAAGGTTCCATATTAAAACAGGTAATTCTTATAATTTTATTATGTCCGTCCGTCTGTAAATCACAGCCTTGCATTTCTACAGTTTTAGGCGGAAATTTAGGATTTCAAATTTTAATGTTTCACAAAATATATTTATGTTGTGAAACATTAAAATTTGAAATTAATTTAATTAGATTACGATATATCCATCCTTACATGTTTATAAGTGCATAAATTTGGAAGGAACTCTCGTAGTACGAGTTCTATCGTGCTTTTATTCGTTTTCAGGGTATTAATTTGTTTTAGGGTTCCATATTAAAATAGATAGTTCTTATAATTTTATCATGTCCGTCCGTCTGTAAATCACAGCCTTGCATTTTTACAGTTTTAGGCGGCCTTGCATTTCTACAGTTTTAGGCAGCCTTGCATTCTTACAGTTTTAGGCAATCTTACATTTCTACAATTTTAGGCAGCCTTGTACTTACGCAGTTTTAGGCAGTCCTGCATTTCTACAGTTTTAGGCGGTCTTGCATTCTTACAGTTTTAGGTAGCCTTGCATTTCTACAGTTTTAGGGGGCCCTGCATTTCTACAGTTTTAGGCAATCTTGCATTTCTACAATTTTAGGCAGCCTTGTACTTACGCAGTTTTAGGCAGCACTGAACAGATTTTTAATTGTCTCCTCATACATGTGAAATGGAGATGAAAATTTATTTTCCTATTTCCATCAAGTAGGTTACAAGGAAGGTAGGTCTTTCAAAATTAGATTTGGGTTTAATCTATAATTTCCATTTCTAAGCCCCATTAATCATCCTTCCTCCTTTACTAATTTTCCAACCAAGGTTTTGAAACATCTGGAAAATTTTTAGATAGCAGAATTTCCTTAGAATTTTCAAACGACATTATTTCGATTAAAACGCTTTAACAATTTTAAGAAATACTCCATGCAACCACGAAACCTTATGTTATGCGAGTTTTGGCATACGCTTTATTGGTTGTCCGTTTAGTACGAAGTACGGAAAATTTTCAAATACTGGTTTGATCAGTAAATTTTCTTAAGCTTAAAAGTTTTCCTAAGCGAAGATGAAAATTCGGAAAGGTGCAAAGGTGAATATTTAAAAAATATAAATCAGAGATATATTATGAATTATATAACAGTGCAACAAGCGCTTTTAAATACCGGCCAACTGCGAGTCCGGCTCACGCATCGCGAGGGTTCTGTACCTCGTTTGAATTGTAATTCGTTTGAATTCATTCATCCTAAGTCATTTCTAATATCAACTTCCTATTGCAGTATAAGAGTCGTCACCGTGGTGTGTCGGTTTGATCACAGGGCATACGGTCTTTGGCGCACGGCGCACTGCGGGGGTCCGGGTTCGATTCCGGGCCGCTCGTCGAGCGAGGTAGGACTGGTACCCTGGTCGGCTGTAAGAGATTGCTCTTGTAATAATAAGTCGGCCATACGTACCAACTGTATAAATGTAAAGTACATAAATAAATAAGCAATGGATATTTAATATCTAATAAAGCTATGAAAAGATGAAGGGAGGGGAGCCATAAATTATCTTGAATGTCTCTAAAATTATGATAAATAGAATGATCATTATTGTTTTCTACAAACTTTGGGTGGACTTTTTCTACAAACGTTGTGTAGGTCTCTAAATACGCTGTTGTTTCCATAATTTTAGGTTGAGTAGTTGGATAAACAAGGGACTGACTTATTTTTCGGTATATATCTGAAGATAATATATAACTTGTAATGTGTGATACCCTTACAACTAGCCCTTTCAGACGATATTCGACACTATATATGGATTACACACACATACATCCTCCCCTTAAATTTTTCATATAACTATTATTACAGTGTCAAATTAAAAAAAAAGTTTCTATGTAAAATGTGGTCTGAGCGAAACAGCTGTGACAGACGGACAGAACACAATTTTTTAATACACTTTTATTACCTTCACTCATACATATGTATGTATGTACATATGTAAGAATGAATGTTATCTTCACTTGTATGTATGTATGTAAAAAAATTAATATTAATAAAAAAAAAACCAAACACGGCAGGAACTCGCACTACGAGGGTTCCATACACATTTAGGCATTTATGAACATTTAATAGTACATAATATTAGTATTAAACTTTTTACAATTTTTTTATTTTTTAGAATGAAACTATATTGTGTACCATATCTTTCAAAAATATTATATATTTAAAAAAAATTGTTTAGTGCTATAACTATAAATTAACGAATTTCGAATATATTCTTTTACTTATAATAATAATAATAAGATTTTATTTTAGACATAGTCCATACAATTGTGTTAATAGGTAACAATATTCTTAATCTAATGTTGGTATAGATAGTGAATAATTACATCATTAATAAATCATAAAATATGCAATAAAATAAAATCAACACTAAATGGAGTCAAACCCAATTGCAGTAAAAAAATTTAAAATCAATACAAATTAAATCATAATAAATTAAGTCAATTAAATCAGATAAAATTAAACTGCATCAAACTACACCAAATTAAATTACTTAAGTCAGGTCAAATTAAATAAAACAAGACAAAAACTACTCAAATCAAATTCAAAGTACAATAGTAATAATTTAATTAACTCAATCACAAATTCATTTAACTTAAATCATAATGGCGCATGTAGGCCTATCCAGTGTGCCAAAAGAGGTAGGTCCAGTCGGCCCGCGCACTTATGCTATCAGACTATGCTTCTTGACAAATTTCACTATTCTAGATAAACGGGAAGTACCCTAAAGGTTTTGATTTATTTGCGAGTATAAAATACTCGTAATAAATCTTTTTTGGTTGTGATGACTTAGAACTTTGATTTCTAGGGACTGCAGCTTCAAGGGACCATACACCATAATTATTTTAAATTAATTTCAACTCAATATCTCCACGCGTTACTGAAAAGGGTCTGGACAGACTACAGAGGGACAACGAAGTTATTCTATGAGTTTTTTTTTCTTTTTGAGGTACGGAACCTTAAAAGACGTGGGGCGCTCTCGACTTGAATTTGCATAATGACTCCACTTTTACAAATAGCTAGCAATAAAAAAAATTATAACAACTGATATCAAGCAATTTTTAATTAAATTTTTTTTTCTCATCAGAGACAACCTTTTGCTCTCGAACAAAATCTTTATTTTTCAAGATTATTTTTATTTCTTAGTAACTATAATTTTACCGAACCTTAAAAAATTGGACTTATTAATATCTTTAACGACAATACTTCGCGTAAAATACTAAAATAAATATGAGTAATATAAACGACTCACTCAAAATGCTGTTAACTTTATATTCGATTTAAGATTTCAAACGTTTTTGTAAAATATAAGCACAAATGAAGGAAACTTAATTACAATTAACAAATAGTTAAACTCACTAAATCCAGTTTAACTACACAGTTAAACGGGTCTTAAATAGAACTACCTTGCTTTATCCGCGTAATTAGATCGGGGGTAGCAGCGTGACTGTGCGCCTTCCCAGCGCGCATCAATCACACCCTAATGAAGAAGGGCGACAGTATTAATCAAGCGGTCGTTTTTTATCTGACCGGGGATGAAGGCATCCATCCCTTCGCTGGTGATCGCTTTGCGGAGAGGAACGGAGCGGTGGCAGGGCTCGGTCCAGGAGAACAAACATATAAGAGATGGTATTAGTAAGTGCCAATCGGCTTTCTATTTATCGGTATTAAAAAAAACAAACTACTGTAATATAATAAGATATTCATAAAGTGAGATATATTATCATACATAAATTATTTTAAATACATTCATAAAGTGAGATATATTATCTTTAAAAGTGAGATATTTTACTTTAATGTATACAGAGCTATTTATTGGATTTATTGTTACGAGAGCAATCTCTTACAGCCAACCAGGATACCAATCCTACCTCGCTCGACGAGCGGCCCAGAATCGAACCCTGATCCCCGCAATGCGCCATGCCGCCAGACCGTATGCTCTGTGATCAATCCAACACCAGTGAGATATATATATATATATATATATATATATATATATATATATATATATATATATATATATAAATATGACATTCATAAAGTGAGATATATTATCATACATAAATTACTTTATATAGTTTAATACCCAATTTTGTCAGTCCAAGAAACTTTTACTGAGAACTGAAAGTTAGCTATCACTAATTTATTACAGTACAGTATAAATGGAAAGTTAGAATATAACTTGGAGTGGAATAATTTGCAAAATAAATAGAACAGCTTGTTTTGTCCGTCTGTCTGTCTATCATAACCTCACAATTTCTATAGTTTCAGAGTTATGTGCATAAAATTTAATAGAAAAAGATCGGTAAATGCAATCTATACATCCGTAATTGTTATTCCGATACATCAGCCTCCTTATTTAAATTATTCAAACCTCGGTAGCCCCATCTCCCCACACCTTTCGCGCTACCCGCCGCCGAAGCGCACCAATGCCGTATCACGCCGCTTATGCGGCTGAGTGGTGAGCATTTCTATTGAGTGAAATAAAAAAAATTCAAAAAATAGTAATTACAAAAGTGTTCTTTAGTTCTCGAGAAATATTAACTTTTTTTCTAAAGTCAATGGTTCAGCAGCTATGTGGAAAAAAATAATTAAATTGTTCATAATAATAAATTGCGCTATAATTTTTCAAAAGTGACCAATTTGTTCCAATTCATACCTAATTTTCAATGTTCATGGTTTTTTTTAGATTTTTGTGAGCGATCCCTTTGGTGATAGGGATGTGGGACAGCAATTTTTGAGCGCTTTTTGCGTAAAATCTTTAATCAAATTATGGAAAAAACTTATATGCTTTGTTGAATTAGTGCTTCAATAAGTTTTCATTTCTATGAATTTCTTTTTCCCAATTTACTGTCTGAAAATTATCCCCGTGATTCAAGATTGAACTTTATGCATTTCACATATGTAATTGGATCATTATACTATACCTCTGTGCTAAAATTCAAATTTACACAATAATATTTTCCGTGAAAATTGCCTTTTCCAGAAAGATGGACAGACGGATGATACTGAAGTGATTCCATAGGTTTTTATGTATAAAACATGTACTGCAGAACCTGTCCTATATCTAGGAGGTAGCGACAATAAAACAGTAGCAACTAAGGAAAAACCCTAATGATAAACTGTTAACTTCTAATTCGAACTTGTCGTTTCATATCATTGATTATGTTTTGGCGGAGGTAGTAACAGAAGAGGGACACGTGAGAGGTAGTAACAGAAGAGGGAGACATGTACGGTAATCCGTGCTCGAGTACCAAGTATTTGCGTGGGACGGGTGGACTAACGTATCATATTCAATCACCATTTTAGCAATTTTGCCTGGGAACATTAAAAAATATTTTTTAAGATAATTCCCCATATGTCAGACAAGTTTAGACAATTTTATGAAAGGTAATCTATAGACTCCTTAATGCTTGCCGGGCGTTCGTTTGGAATTAGGCAATGTAAAACAAAAAAATCAAATGAAACGTAGATTGAAACTTTAAAATCGTAACAAAATATGAATATATTTTTAACACTATTAATTAAATGTTTATAAAACGTTCTAACCCTTTCATATTGAGAGTTTTCTTGAAAAAAAATATGTGCTAATTTTCTACACATAAAAAACTTTTGTCGTTCAAAGATGGCATTTGACTATTTAAAGATATTAGATGAACATATGTGCTATAATAGACAAGCAACGTAGTTTAGACAGACTGGATAATATCCAGTATAAAGTAAGCACAAACTACTAGTGTATGGAATACGAGCTGGTCTAAGAGTATGACATGTTAAAAATAAGAAAATGCTAAGTTAAACGTTTTCCATTTCATTCTTTCCTATGAAGAACTAACACGATGAACGGGATAGCTTGCGTAATTCGGAATCGCTTTGTTTCTTTTCCTCTTATATTAGTTGAGTCATTACGAACAGAGACAGACTACTTGCGTATTCTGTAATAGGTATCATGTTCATTCCAAGCAAATATTTCGTACTTGCTTGTATGAACAGCCATGAGTAATGATATCTAACGGTAGATTTGAATGAGGAGTCGTCTCATTATCAAACGATCCATGCGACTGTGAATTGTTTTTTAGATAAGTTTTTTAGTTTAGTTTGCTGTTCATTGTTTAAAATGTAAATATTGTACGTAAAGCGTTTATTATTAAGTTTGCAACTTATAAATCCGCCACCTCTGTACACAAACTTTTCAATGTTTTACATGTCGTCAATAAAATCTATCGTTAATTATATAAGCACTGTCGGTTACTGACACTTGTCCCCAAGTATCTGACACTTGTCGACACATGTCGCCAACGTGTAGCTAGAGTTAAAGTTCCGTCCTTGTAAAAATCTTTGGGTTTTTGACTGAAAATCCGGTGAGTTCAATTTTGATATGACTTTTGTCTTTAAATTTTCTATCAAGTAAATTATTAGACAGAGAGCGAAACAGATGGTAATAAGATAGCGAAAAATCTGGAGAATACGGTGGGTGAAGTAGCATACTCTATCCAGGTGAAAGTAGTTTTTCACGCATTCATTTTGCTATGTGGAGTCGAGCATTGTCATGTAAAAAATAACGTTTGCTTTGATTTGAAGGAAGTTTAGCGATGACTTTGCTTAATCGTTCACAATAAATATTAGCTCTAATTGTACTGTTGTCTTGAAAGAGTTCCTAACGAATAGTTTTATTTATACCCTACCACGTACTCAAAAGTATCGTTTATCCAATATTATATTTTAGTCCAGGTACACCTTCAGCTCCTAGTCACTGGCGTTTAAGTTGAAAATTAACATAAGCTACCCACTTTTCATCTCCTACGATTAGATAATTTAGCTTCTCGTTGGTACGATGGGAACTCAATAGCTCCAAGCTCACATTAACTCTCCTCTGAAGTTGAAAGGGCGTTAGCTCATGTGGTAGCCAAACGGAATATTTTCACTTCTTTCTCAAAGCATGAAGTTATTTTTCCATTACTGTATAAGATCATGGAAATATCTTTGCCAAACAATAGGATCTTAATCTCTTCAATAAGGCTTTTAAATTTTTATAAATCAATTGTGGAAAGTTGCTTTGAATGAGGTTTATCGGACAGATTAAAATTCTCTTCTCTTTTTCTCTTTTTTGGAAGCAGCGCTTGTCGTAAGAGGGCATACCTTCACCCATCGTTATGTATATATTGCATGGTGCTTCGTTGGCTTTTCGTCCTAAACGATATTCACGAAGAAAGAGTCCTCTAAGTTCACTTCGAAATACTTACATTTTTAATTCTTTACTTACCCGCAGATTACTCAATTGCAAACCGAATAGAAGTTCAACATATTGGTGACGCGACCTCACAAGATTTGGCCCATCCAAAAAGCGTCTAACGCGCACATTATACTGTCGGGTATATACAATGTGTGTGTATATATGTGTGTACACGTGTAAATGTGTATACATACACACCACACACATACATATATATATATATATATATATATATATATATATGCTCTCACTGCTGACCAAGCGCTACACGTCATTTAGAGCTATAGATATACTGTTAGTTAACATTAGGACATCGGTCACGTGTAATAAGATTTCCCCATGAGATTTTCTTCTACCAAAAATCGCTCGACCGCTTAAAGAAATTTTCACTTAAAAAATTCTTAAAAATGTCGAAACAGAACTTTTCAAATGACACTCTTATTTTGTCTATATCGATGCCAATATGTAAATAGGAAATGAACAAGAATACCTTTACAACGAAGAGCGAGGCCCGCGGCGGACTTCATCGCGATATTGTCTTGCACGTTCGCTTGTGGCATTTAATATACGGTATCGAGAATACAGGAGGACTTGATTAAGTTGTGGCAAATTTGCAACATCACTCGTGGCGAAGCTGTTGGGGATGAATACGATTGTTGTACGCGGCCAAATGGTCGTGTTCATGTGGGAAGAAAATGGGGCGAAGATGGCGGAATAAGTTATACAGAGTGTTCGACAAAGCTTGTCGTGTTACTAGTAGCTTCCAAATGTAGCATGATGTATCTATCAAGCTAACTCTACTCTTTAATGATCTATTCCACAAAGCTATTTTAAACTTTAATGCAATTGTATTTTATTAACGAACTCAAATTAGTGTATAATCATGAATTATTAAGGCTCAATAACAAAGTGGTAAAAATGGAACGCTATGGAATCACCATGGTATCAGTTCCGTCCGTCTGTCAGAGGTATTTTTATAAGTGTAGGAAGGTTCATCCATTCACAGAATTGAAGTGTCAAATCTGAGGGCCATCCACATGTGAGGTATCAAATTTAGTCGAAGTGCTGTTTCAAAGATGTTCTATGTTTTATTATTCTTTGTAATTAAAAATTAATTCTTGTTTATCAATTATTATTAAAATAGATTAAAAGTTATACTTTTACTATTTTACGTCAATATATTCTAACTATGCAGATGTTATTAAACAGGTACAGCACAATGGCTTCCATAGGTTACTAAGTAAAAAATTACATAAAATACTCGTAAATATTTTCAGTATTTTATGATAAAACTGACAAAACAGAACACTAATAGAATCACATTTGTGCCCGTCTGTCACAGGTGATTTTCTTGAAAGTTATTCGACGTGAAAATTTGAAATTTAGCAGAAGAATAGAATATGGTGACTCAATTATAGTATAAATAGCGTATTTCTAGGATAAACAGTGTATTGTATAATAGATAAGACGAGAAATAAAAAAAAATCTTTCAAGCTTGTCCTGCGGGATGTCAAAAGAAAGCTTATTAAAGAACGAATTAAATATTATTTTTTATGAATTTTTTGAATATTTTTTTCAGGAAAAATGCGTAAAAATTATTTTCCTCACCCTCATGACAAAAAGTATTAGTTGATGAAAAAATTGGAGAAAATCATATCATCAAGTTTGGGATTTAGGTACAGGTTGAAAGGAAGCTACTTGAAAAAAATCTAGTAAAAATCATTTTTATAAACAATTGAATTGTTTATTTGAACCATTTTAATGAACCATGGATTTTGAAGAAAAATTTTTGGATAAGTAATTTTTGGATAATAAAAATGGAATAATAAGAAAACGGAATAAAAAATGGAATAATAAAAAAACGGAATAAAAAAAACACGAGTGTTCTTTAGACCACACAACTGAAGTAAAACTTCAAATTCACAAAATATGAACTTTAAAATGAATTTACAATTTTATTCACTTTAAACGTAGAATATTTAATGTATTGAACAAAATAATAATTTATAAAATTGTTCAAGAACGAAATGAAATTACAAAATAATAAAAAAATCACCGTACGTTAACGCTAGAAAACTCGCATATATATATATATATATATATATATATACATATATATATATATATATATATACATATATATATATATTTCATGCACTGGCTATGAGAGGAAGAGAGAAAGAAAATGTGCGCGCGCACTGCTCTCTTGCTCCTACAGTGTGATACAGACAATAGGCTTGCACTGTGTCTTAGATATACGAAACATAACTGGCTATGGGAGAAAGAGAGAAAGAAAATGTGTGCTCGCACCTCTCTCTCTTGTCCCTACAGTAATATACGAAACGTAATTTTCTCTCTATCTTTACTAACTTATATCTCCCTCTCAACTTCCGGTCCCCTCGCCCGATCACACTTTTCGTAACGCTCTCGTCACGCATTCACCAGCCTACTCCCCAATAAAGCGTGCGTAAAAAAGTTTTACTTCAAAAATATTTCTCAATGTACGGAAAAATTGTTGTCCTCACATTGTTTCATTTGGCTGAGTCTAAACGTTCCCCTCTCAGCATATATGATATGGTACGGCATTGGTGCAGTCGGCGGCGGGTAGTGCGGCAGATGGGCGCCTTTTAAGCACATGGTCGGAGTGCATTACTATTAATATTTAAGTGGGGGACTAATGGCGTGGAAAACTAATTGTGGAAAACTAATTGTGGAAAACTAATTGATTGAATTTGACAGATTTTTATATGTATATTATCTTGTTCTGTATATACACTATTTTAACAATAGCTAAAAGTTAACCAACCTGCAGTACGTGAGTCTCACCGCAATTAACACCTTTAGCTATTGTTAAAATAGTGTATATACGTGACATACGATGATGTCATGTATATACACTATTTTAACAATAGCTAAAGTATAGTGTATATACATACATACGATGATCTCTGAAATTTCCACTTAAAACAACCGAGCAGCAACAAAAATGCATTAGGTTCGAACAAGAAAATGTTATGATAAAAATAGTGTCCTGTTAATGGTATTTAAATGGAGATTTTAACTCTATAACAATATCTAAAGTATAATGTATATACACTATTTTAACAATAGCTAAATTATAGTGTTTATTACACTATTTTAATACAATTTTAACAATGGCTAAAGTATAGTTTATATGCATACATATGATGATCTCTGAAATTTCCACTTAAAACACCCGAGCAGCAACAAAGATGCATTAGTTTCGAACAAGAAAATTTTATGATAAAAATAGTATCGTGTTCCGGTATTTAAATGGAGATTTTAACTCTTTAACAATATCTAAAGTATAATGTATATACACTATTTTTCAACAATAGCTAAATTATAGTGTTTATTACACTATTTTAATACAATTTTAACAATGGCTAAAGTATAGTTTATATGCATACATATGATGATCTCTGAAATTTCCACTTAAAACACTCGAGTAGCAACAAAGATGCATTAGGTTCGAACAAGAAAGTTTTATGATAAAAATAGTATCCTGTTACTGGTATTTAAATGGAGATTTTAACTCTATAACAATATCTAAAGTATAATGTATATACACTATTTTAACAATAGCTAAATTATAGTGTTTATTACACTATTTTAATACAATTTTAACAATGGCTAAAGTATAGTTTATATGCATACATATGATGATCTCTGAAATTTCCACTTAAAACACCCGAGCAGCAACAAAGATGCATTAGTTTCGAACAAGAAAATTTTATGATAAAAATAGTATCGTGTTCCGGTATTTAAATGGAGATTTTAACTCTTTAACAATATCTAAAGTATAATGTATATACACTATTTTTCAACAATAGCTAAATTATAGTGTTTATTACACTATTTTAATACAATTTTAACAATGGCTAAAGTATAGTTTATATGCATACATATGATGATCTCTGAAATTTCCACTTAAAACACTCGAGTAGCAACAAAGATGCATTAGGTTCGAACAAGAAAATTTTATGATAAAAATAGTGTCCTGTTACTGTTATTTAAATGGAGATTTTAACTCTTTAACAATATCTAAAGTTTAATGTATATACACTATTTTAACAATAGTTAAATTATAGTGTTTATTACACTATTTTAATACAATTTTAACAATAGCTAAAGTATAGTGTATATGCATACATATGATGATCTCTGAAATTTCCACTTGAAACACTCGAGCAGCAACAAAGATGCATTAGGTTCGAACAAGAAAATTTTATGATAAAAATAGTGTCCTGTTACTGTTATTTAAATGGAGATTTTAACTCTTTAACAATATCTAAAGTTTAATGTATATACACTATTTTAACAATAGTTAAATTATAGTGTTTATTACACTATTTTAATAATAGCTAAAGTATAGTTTATATGCATACATATGATGATCTTTGAAATTTCCACTTGAAACACTCGAGCAGCAACAAAGATGCATTAGGTTCGAACAAGAAAGTTTTATGATAAAAATAGTATCCTGTTACTGGTATTTAAATGGAGATTTTAACTCTATAACAATATCTAAAGTATAATGTATATACACTATTTTAACAATAGCTAAATTATAGTGTTTATTACACTATTTTAATACAATTTTAACAATGGCTAAAGTATAGTGTATATGCATACATATGATGATCTCTGAAATTTCCACTTGAAACACTCGAGCAGCAACAAAGATGCATTAGGTTCGAACAAGAAAATTTTATGATAAAAATAGTATCCTGTTACTGGTATTTAAATGGAGATTTTAACTCTTTAACAATATCTAAAGTTTAATGTATATACACTATTTTAACAATAGTTAAATTATAGTGTTTATTACACTATTTTAATAATAGCTAAAGTATAGTTTATATTCATACATATGATGATCTTTGAAATTTCCACTTGAAACACTCGAGCAGCAACAAAGATGCATTAGGTTCGAACAAGAAAGTTTTATGATAAAAATAGTATCCTGTTACTGGTATTTAAATGGAGATTTTAACTCTATAACAATATCTAAAGTATAATGTATATACACTATTTTAACAATAGCTAAATTATAGTGTTTATTACACTATTTTAATACAATTTTAACAATGGCTAAAGTATAGTGTATATGCATACATATGATGATCTCTGAAATTTCCACTTGAAACACTCGAGCAGCAACAAAGATGCATTAGGTTCGAACAAGAAAATTTTATGATAAAAATAGTGTCCTGTTACTGTTATTTAAATGGAGATTTTAACTCTTTAACAATATCTAAAGTTTAATGTATATACACTATTTTAACAATAGTTAAATTATAGTGTTTATTACACTATTTTAATAATAGCTAAAGTATAGTTTATATGCATACATATGATGATCTTTGAAATTTCCACTTGAAACACTCGAGCAGCAACAAAGATGCATTAGGTTCGAACAAGAAAGTTTTATGATAAAAATAGTATCCTGTTACTGGTATTTAAATGGAGATTTTAACTCTATAACAATATCTAAAGTATAATGTATATACACTATTTTAACAATAGCTAAATTATAGTGTTTATTACACTATTTTAATACAATTTTAACAATGGCTAAAGTATAGTGTATATGCATACATATGATGATCTCTGAAATTTCCACTTGAAACACTCGAGCAGCAACAAAGATGCATTAGGTTCGAACAAGAAAGTTTTATGATAAAAATAGTATCCTGGTACTGGTATTTAAATGGAGATTTTAACTCTTTAACAATATCTAAAGTTTAATGTATATACACTATTTTAACAATAGTTAAATTATAGTGTTTATTACACTATTTTAATAATAGCTAAAGTATAGTTTATATGCATACATATGATGATCTTTGAAATTTTCACTTGAAACACTCGAGCAGCAACAAAGATGCATTAGGTTCGAACAAGAAAGTTTTATGATAAAAATAGTATCCTGTTACTGGTATTTAAATGGAGATTTTAACTCTATAACAATATCTAAAGTATAATGTATATACACTATTTTAACAATAGCTAAATTATAGTGTTTATTACACTATTTTAATACAATTTTAACAATGGCTAAAGTATAGTGTATATGCATACATATGATGATCTTTGAAATTTCCACTTGAAACACTCGAGCAGCAACAAAGATGCATTAGGTTCGAACAAGAAAGTTTTATGATAAAAATAGTATCCTGGTACTGGTATTTAAATGGAGATTTTAACTCTTTAACAATATCTAAAGTTTAATGTATATACACTATTTTAACAATAGTTAAATTATAGTGTTTATTACACTATTTTAATAATAGCTAAAGTATAGTGTATATGCATACATATGATGATCTCTGAAATTTCCACTTGAAACACTCGAGCAGCAACAAAGATGCATTAGGTTCGAACAAGAAAGTTTTATGATAAAAATAGTATCCTGTTACTGTTATTTAAATGGAGATTTTAACTCTTTAACAATATCTAAAGTTTAATGTATATACACTATTTTAACAATAGTTAAATTATAGTGTTTATTACACTATTTTAATAATAGCTAAAGTATAGTTTATATGCATACATATGATGATCTTTGAAATTTCCACTTGAAACACTCGAGCAGCAACAAAGATGCATTAGGTTCGAACAAGAAAGTTTTATGATAAAAATAGTATCCTGTTACTGGTATTTAAATGGAGATTTTAACTCTATAACAATATCTAAAGTATAATGTATATACACTATTTTAACAATAGCTAAATTATAGTGTTTATTACACTATTTTAATACAATTTTAACAATGGCTAAAGTATAGTGTATATGCATACATATGATGATCTCTGAAATTTCCACTTGAAACACTCGAGCAGCAACAAAGATGCATTAGGTTCGAACTAGATAGTTTTATGATAAAAATAGCGTCCTGTTACTCGTATTTAAGTGGAGAGCCCACTTAAACTTAATGTGAAACACTTTAAAGCAAGTTTTGCAGATTTTGTAAATATTAATCTTAAATGCTTTTTTTGATGCAAGTGTTTGTTTATTTTATCAAAGAGCAAAGTTCCCCGTTGCATCTACCTGTCTGTATGTATGCATGTTCCTCAGTAAAGTCTGAACGTATTTTATTTTAATTTCCGATAATAAATAGATCAATTATCGTGGATGACTCAGTTGTTTAACTGATAAATATTATATATATATATATATATATCTACGAAAGTTATATGTAACTCACACTATCGATAAGTCAAGATAATGTGGGAAACATTAAATTCTTATGAAATCCAATATGTTCATCGTTTTAAACATTTAATTTAGATGAAAATTGTAATACGCAATGAACCGATTCGATTAATAATTTAGATTTAATGAGGTCGCTTTCATGCGTACATACTCACACTATCGAAAAGTCGAAAAGCGTGCCTTAAAAATAGTAGTGACGAAATGCTTCAACTGACGATAATCGTTTATATAGGAAATATTAAATTCTTATAAAATTCAATATATTCATCGTTTCAAGCGTTTAATTTAAATGAAAATTATTGTGCACAATGTACCGATTCGATTAATAGTTTAGATTTAATGAGGGTGTTTTTCACTAAGCGATAGCACATTAAATCGAGCCGCTGCCTGATATGTTTACCAACCTACCCTTCCGATCAAAACATCTGTAGCATCCTCTAAAACGATGTTTCTCGATTACCACCAATAAAGCACGAAGTAATTTAAAGTAGAATATTGTATACTTCGACCAAGTGGGAGGCGAAGTTTCAAGACCAAAGAAATGCACCAAAAAATCCAAAACCAAAGAAATGCACCAAAAAATCCAAGACCAAAGAAATGCACATCAATACTAGACAGCAAAATAAGTTATCGTTGGAGGCGGGGACATTACAGACAACCACTATTGTATTTTACCTAGTATTTTATCGCGTATTTATATTGTGCCTAGTTAGTATTTTACCCGTATTTGTATTGTACATAGTTAGTAGTTTACCATGTATTTGTATTGTACCTAGTTAGTATTTTATCGCGTATTTATATTGTGCCTAGTTAGTATTTTACTATGTATTCGTATCGCACCTAGTTAATATTTTACCACGTATTTATATTGTACCTAGTTAGTATTTTACCAGTATTTGTATTGTACATAGTTAGTAGTTTGCCACGTATATATAATGTACATAGTCAGTATTTTACCATGTATTTGCATTGCACCTAGTTAGTATTTTACCACGTATTTTTATTGTACCTAGTTACTATTTTATTACGTATTTGAATTGTATCTAGTTAGTATTTTACCACGATTTTGTATAACATTGTACCTAGTTAGTATTTCACCACGTATTTATATTGAACCTAGTTAGTATTTAACCCGTATTTGTATTGTACCTAGTTAGTATTTACCACGTATTTGTATTGTACCTAGTTAGTATTTTACTACGTGTTTATATTATACCTAGTTAGTATTTTGCCACGTATTTGTATTGTACCTAGTTAGTATTTTACCACATATTTTTATTGTACCTAATTTGCATTTTGCCGCTTTGTATTTTTATTGTACCTAATTAGTATTTTGTCATTTTGTATTTACATTGTACATAGTCAATATTTTACTACGTATTTGTATTGTACCTAGTTAGTATTTTACCACATATTCGTATTGAATCTAGTTAATATTTTACTACGTATCTGTATTGTACCTAGGTGGTATTATGAGAAAGAATGACGGGATTGAGGGAGATTCGCTATAAGAATCAGTTTAGAAATCCAAGGAGGGAAACTAAGGAACTTGTTAAAAACATGTTAAGCACGAGTGAAACTCGCACTACAAAGGTTTCATACACATTTAGTCATTTATAAATATTTAATGGTATATAATATTCCTTTTACACTACTTACAAAATTTTAATTTTTTTAGAACGAAAATATATTGCTTACTGAATATTTTATAGGCGCATATAAAAAAAATATGTGATATAATTGCAAATTAATTATTTGCACTTTTACTTATTCCGGGAGACCTTACTTTTTACCAAATTTCATGATTTTAGGTCATCGGGAAATACTTTATAGGTTTTGGTTTATTTGCGATTGTTTGTGTCTCTAAGGTCTTTTTTATTGCATTGACTTAGATGCTTGATCTCTTATAGCTTTTTGCATTATAGCTTTTTGCCATTTGCCATCTTATAGCTATTAGCCAAGGGGCTGTAGACCTAAATATTTGATATTAATTTCAACTTAATACCTCCATGGGTTCCTAAGAAAAAGGGTTTTGACAGACAGATGCAAAAAAAGTGACCATGTAAGGGTTTCGTTTTTCCTTTTGAGGTACGGAATCCTAAAAACTAAATGGGATACCATCCACAAACTCCAGGCTTTCGTCAGTAACTTGCCTTAAAACGTTAAAAACCGAAGTGTTTGTAAATCTAAGATAATTTTACAAGTCTTAAGTGTACTTTACACTGATTAATTCAGAGTAAGAAAATTTATCAGAAATTTTTCTGCGTTTTTTTTTCTTTGAAAACTCTCTTAGCATAAAGTTAATCAATGTGTAATAGGGTAAGATAATAGGATAACAGGGTTGTGTAATAGGGTAATAGGGTTGTGTATTAGAATAAGATAGTAGGGTAATAGGGTTGTGTAACAGGGTAAGAAATTATGGAAAGACATTCAATAGTTATCCTTCTTCATATCAACTTCAAGTCACATTGAATCGCTCTCTAGACGACATGTAAATTTAAATTCACATTATAAAATAATTGATAATGCAAAATTCATAAACAGATTTAAGTTCATCGTCGATAATTGCATTCAAGTTCATTAAACTAACATTATGACTTTTTCATTCATGGCCATCATATATTTTTACAGAAAGTTCTGACTTTCATTTGCTGTGATTCTTCACATCAACTTCATGTCACATTTCGACCCATAAATAATTTTAAATTCACATTATAAAATAATCGATAATGCAAGATTTATAAACAGATTTGAAATGTTCATAGATAATTGCATTCAAGTTCATTATACTAACACTATGACTTTTTCACATGTGGCCGTCATATATTTTTAAAGAAATTTCGGACTTTCGCTTGCTAAGTTTCTTCATGCCAACTTCACGTCCCACTGAATCGCTTTCTAGACGACACGTAAATTTAAATTCACATTATAAAGTAATCGATAATGCAAGATTGATAAACAGATTTAGTTCACCGTCGATAATTTCATTCAAGTTCATTAAATTAACACTACGACTTTTTCATATATAACTTTTATATATTTTACGGAAACAGACATTCAATTGCTTACATTCTCCATGTCAACTTCACGTCCCACTGAATCGCTCTCTAGACGATATTTAAATTTAAATTCACGTAATAAAATAATTGATAATGCAAGATCAATAAACAGATTTGAGTTCATCGTCGATAATTTCATTCAAGTTTATTATACACGATGACTTTTTCACATATGGCCGTCATATATTTTTACAGAAATGGACATATGAATTTGGTCAAGATTTATTGTAGTATTGAACAGTTGATATTAATCTATTGCCATATATAATTTCAATCTATTCTCATTGTTTATTACGTCATTATGCAAAAAGTCAAAAATGAAAATCACAAAGAGCAAGAGTCAAAACGCGACCTCGTATATATCGAAAAAACAATACTCAAACTTTTTTTCTCTTTAAATGACCTCAGATCGTGAGGTCAAATCCTCAGTATGGCTGCTTGAATCACGTCATCGTCAGACAATAAAAGAAAGCGTGATTAATTTAGTACGTGACCATGGTAAATGAAACAAGGTTTGGTCTCCTATTAATAAATAACGAGGTACGAATGAAAAAAATATCGATTGTAACAATTTTGAAAAAGGTTTGTTTGAGTTAATGGCAACGAAATTCGAGATACTGAGGAAATGAATATTATTTACCTTTGTAAAAAAAAATCGGTCAAGTGCAAAATATACTTGCACAATTAGTGTTGCGTGCCATCAGCTCCCCGGATTAATATTAATAGTAGTGCATTCCGACTATGTGTTTAAAATGCACCCATCTGTCTCGCTACCCGCCGCCGATCGCGCCACTGCTGTATCATCTCGCGTGTATACGGAACTCAGTGGGGAGCGTTCCCATTAAGCGAAATTAAAAATTTTGAAAAACATGTGAACAAAAAGGTGTTCCTTATATCGAATACACTTTACATCGACAAAAGTTGTTGTTTACATCGAGTGAGATATTTTTTATTTATGACAATTAATTGCGTTAGAATTTTTCAATCCTGATAATTTTCGTTCAATCAATTACCTAATTTTAAATGTTCATGATATTTTCCAGAAATATCTGAGCGATCCTTTTGGTGATAAGGATGGGGACAGCAAGTTTTAAGCGTTTTTTCCTGAAAATGTTTAAACGAATTTATAAAAAAAATACATCATACGTTTTTTTAAACGGAAAAATCGGAAATAGAAATATCATATTTTTAAAATGATTTTCCAATAATTAGCATTTAATTCATCTTACTAGCTTTTATAATTTTGAGAAAAGTAAGTTTGAAAAGTGGACAACCTTTGATTATCTCAAGGGCCGAAGCTATACATTTTGTGTTCTCAAGATATGAATAATTATAACAATATATGTTATTTCATTCAATATCCGTGGGTGCCATTTAAAGAAACTTATCTCACTAGACCTTTTGCTAGCATTTTCCTAAATGTTTTCCAACACTTTTTAATATCTTTAATATTTTTTATAAAAAAATACATCATATATTTGACAGCCTATACGAAAGCATTTTTTTATTTCTCAATTTACCCCCTAACTTAACTATAATTGGGTCAGCATACTTTATGCTGTGCTTAATTTTTACGTCGAATATTTGCCGAGAAAATAGCAAGTGACACACAAGTAGAAGAAAGGACGGACACCAAAGTGGTTCCACCACTCTTTCGATTTCTGTTTTGTCAATTTTGGCACTAACACTAATAAAAGTGTAAAATTGCATTACAACAAAAAATCTTTATCATTATATTAAACGGACATCATTTATAGCTGGTTGGCTCTAATAGATTGCTCTCGTAGCAATAAGTGCGCCATATGTATCAATTATATACATTAATTACATAAATGAATAAATATACAAAAGTACAATTTAAATTTAATCAAACATGAATTGAAGACTGGCATTTAACTTGATATTTCAATTACACAATAAAAAATGTTACGAATAGCAGAACGCTGCCCTCGGCTACAAATAAGTTTACAACGTTCATGTAATTACACTAAAACAATGTTCAATCAAAGAGTTACACGTTCAGCACGTAACTTCTCTCCAACTTATGACTCAATTAAAACGCAATCCTCTCTAACTCGCAACTCTCAGCGTAATCACTTTCCGTTCACCTTCCGCACCCGTAATGTCGAGTTGGTGAACGATGTAACGGTAATGACGTCACGAATAACGATATTGGATACGTACGTGAATTAATGACGTTCCTCTGACGTTTAACGCTCTTCGCCATTTTGTTTATGGTCTTCTCCTTTACTGTCTATTGCAAGGCATTGAAAGCAATGTACTGATAATTGCTTTTGTGATTCATAATTTATTTCAAATATGGTTATCATTAGCGAATGTGATCCTCCGTTTGTATAACTTTGATTTAACGGTAGTTACGTTAAATTTATTTTATAAGTGGCATTTTATTATTTGTTATTGATTACTTAGTAAAATAGAGTTTTGTTTTGGACAATATTTGTGCCGAAACATTTACTGAAGCAGAAAAAATTTACAAAATGAAAATGAATGTTTTGATGTCAGTGTTATTTTGTTTGCTAAATAGCTTTTTTAAATTTTGGTCCTGTTAGTACTGGTCGTATATGCGGTTTCGAATTGAAACTTGACTGTTACGTAAAGAACGCTTGCACAATCTATATTCTGCCTGTCTGTTACAGGAGACCATTTGATATCGAAAGTTAAAATTTTGCATAATTATAGGCAAAGTACTATATAACAGACAAACAGACGGAAGGCCCAATTGAAGAGATCGTCTACATACAATTGTATTTACATTTAGGGTGAATTTTTGAGGGGACGAAAGAGGTGGTGAATATTTTTATGTATAATTATTAAATTTATAAGTATAATTATTAAAAATTATTAATAAATATAATATAAAAAAATTATTAAGCTTTTAACAATTGTTTTTATGTATTATTTAACAATATTCTTGAATTCGGAGACTTTCAAGAATATTGTTAAATAATACATAAAAACAATTGTTAAAAGCTTAATAATTTTTTTATATTATATTTATTAATAATTTTTAATAATTATACTTATAAATTTAATAATTATACATAAAAATATTCACCACCTCTTTCGTCCCCTCAAAAATTCACCCTAAATGTAAATACAATTGTATGTAGACGATCTCTTCAATTGGGCCTTCCGTCTGTTTGTCTGTTATATATGAATGGCATCCCTTCTCACGATTACGAAAACTATCAGTTAGAAATATTTAAAAAAAATTGTGATGAGTTTTGCATTATTTGAGACAGTTGTTTTGTTCACTTTAAATATTAAAAAGTAAATTAAAACCAGGCATTAATGACAGCGAAAAAATAATGATTGATATAAATCCTTTATATTGAAATACATGAAAAAACCTTAAACCAATTACTCTATCAATTTACATTACTCGTTAAGATATTTCAAAGTTTATATGAATACTTTGACCGTCTTTTGTAAGTGGCTAATTATCGGCCAATAATTGCCGACTTTCTTCGGGAAATGTGACTTAACCTTCTATCGATTCAATCCATAAATCAAGAAGCACGCGCCACCGATTAAATGTCTTCCGTCTCCGTTAGCGCATCTCCAATCGTATGTCCGATCGTTTTTTTTTCGTTAGCCCCTTTTAATTCCTAACGTTTAGATCAGCTAGAGGGGACCGGAGTTGCTCGGATTTTTTGTAGGACCGATTCTTACAGGATATGTACGTTAAAATATTAAATATCATATGTTTTTCCATTATTATCGGTCATCTGCGTTACGCTTAAATGTCGCGCTCGCATCACATGCGACTGGCACGAATTCCACGCGTGCTTATTAACTTACAATTGTATTGAAGCAGTGGCAATATAATCGTGGAAATATTAATCGGGCAAGTGGACTTGTATTTCATTAATTTCTTTGTAGCGATTTGACGAATTTCGACCAATATCGATTATTGACATGTGATATCTATTCTTATTGACATGTGATATCTATTCTTTGTAGCGATATATGATTATTGACATGTGATATCTATTCTTTGTAGCGATATATGATTATTGACATGTGATATCTATTATTGACATGTGATATCTATTCTTTGTAGCGATATATGATTATTGACATGTGATATCTATTATTGACATGTGATATCTATTCTTTGTAGCGATATATGATTATTGACATGTGATATCTATCATCGACATATGATTATTGACATGTGATATCTATTCTTTGTAGCGATTTGACGAATTTCGACCAATATCGATTATTGACATGTGATATCAAAGTTCGTTATCTATTCTGCATATAGAAGCCTGATTTATTAATTTCTATCACACTATACACTATTCGGTAAGTCGAGTCCGCAATCCTGAGATACGATTTACGGAAGAGCGGTTAATTTTTTAAAGGTTAAGGTTGTAATTTTCCGGTGCGGTGTTCTATAAAGCTTAATAATGCTTCTCCAAACGTCAGATCAAACATTAATGTACAAACTTAATGAGAATGACCGGAGAACATCCTTACAAGCATATCTTTATATGTATATATCTCAGTGTTGTTATATTGCTTCTGAAAATATTCCCAATAGATATTGATGTAGAAACGCATTGAGAATAATTATAGAGTATTCTTCTGAGCATATTCTTACACGTATATATCTCAATGGCGTAAGTATCTCAAGTGGCGTGACGTTCGATCAGTCATTAATGCACAAACTCAATGAGAATGACCAGAGAACATCCTTATAAGCATAACTATATATGTGCGTATATATATATATCAATGTTGTAATGACGCTCCAGCAAATATCCCACTAGATATTGATGTAGAAATGCATTGAGAATCACCATAGTGCAGAATCACCATTCTTCTGAGCATATCCTTATATGTATATATCTCAATGTCGCAATAATGCTCCACCAAATATCCCATTAGATATTGATGCATAAACGCATTGAGAATGATCAGAATAAATCCTTTTGAGCATATCCTTACATGCACTTATTTTAATGCCGAGATTAAAGGCGACGATCGGTGAACATCCTAAATTTAAAGTGTACTTATCTCATATATTTATATATAAGATAAAATCATCTCATATATTTATATATGAGATAAAGCGTTATAAAACTTCATTTTCAGATTTCTGTGAGACATAACGTTGAAGTAATCAGAAATACATCAATTTTGTAGTTTTTGAACCTGCCATTGTACTACACTGATTTTTTGTACGTTGTTTATAGCGTAATATACAATCTAAATATATTATTTCTAAAAGGTGTTTTTTGGTCGAGCGGCTCGATCTCTTTAACTACTGCACCAAAAAAAATAAAAAAAATACCCACTTAAAGCTTATGTTTTCTACTTTGGGCGAAAAATATAAAAAAATTCGAAAAAAATCTTTTTGTTAATAAAAAAATTAATTTTTATAACAATTGGCATGAGCGCCATCTGTGGGCGACACATCAAATATCTTAGCCAAATTGTATACTTGGAACACGCTAGATGGCGATATAGTGCGAAGACTTCGCACGGGTCAGCTAGTTAATTTTAATTAATATTGTATTTATTTATACGATATTATAAATTCTAATATACGATATTATAATTCTACTGCATAAATATACGATATTATAAATTCTAATATACGATATCATAAATATACGTTATTATAAATTCGATATTATAATTCTACTGCATAAATATACATATATATACGATATTATAAATTCTACTGCATAAAACTTTCACAGTGTCAACATGGTTTGAAAGTTTTTTTACTAAGTTTAGTTAACTGTTTACTACGCGTATGTGTATTTTATTATCAACCAACGCGCCAGCCTATAGTTTTGACGATAGATGTAATTATAACTCGAGTCATTTTACAAATAATAAACTTTTTTAGATTTTCAGAAGGAGGAAATATTCCTCCAAAAAATGATATCATTTTTTAATTCTTTGTATTATTTGTGATGATCTAAATTTGCCTTTGAACAATTGCATGCGTAGTTATCCGTAGGCTTGTGCGTATGTATGTATGCACATATGAGTATGTGCTAAAGGTCGCATTTCTTAAAAGATTTTAGTGATACTTTTTGACATCGTTTAGATAATCATGAGAAGAGGATATTTTCACCATGGTTCGTCAAATAATTTAATTTTTATTAATATTATTCGAAAAAAAATCCCTTATTTCGTGATCGGCGACTGTTCTCGATATAGGGGCATAGATTCTTACCTCAATGGTCCTCAATCACTGTTCCATGCTGGCTTTGCTGCTGCTTCACTTTGCTCGCTTTTGTTGTTATCTTTTAAACTTTTTAAACTTTTTTTGAAATTATATTTCCTTAAGTGCGTTATGAAAATAATAGAGATAAATTATAAATATACAGAATGAAGTTGGCAGGATGCAACAAATAATCGACACCATGAAATTGCTCAATAAACATATATTTACACAGTTTATTTCACAGATAAGTATTCCAACATTTTATTTATTTTGACTACTAAGTAATCATTTTAATTTTTAAAATAATCAAATTTAATTTCAAAATTATTTTTATATTTTATTTTAAAATAAGATCATTTTTTTACAGCTCTGTATGAGAAAGCAATAAAGTTGAAGCGCGATAATTTTGAAACGGTCTGGTAGATGATTAGCTTACTATTGAAATCCAGCCATATAAATAAAATGGTGAAGAAGTATTCTGTGGAATAAATTTTAAATTTTTATTTTTCAAATTTAATTGTTTGGTTGAATATAAATTTTATCAACCGTATTTATAATCACGCTCCAGTCCTTTTACTGTTTTATTTTCATTAATTAGTTGCGTACTAAAGAAAGTTATTCTTGTATTATTTAAAAGAAGTATAACTTCTGACGCGCTTACGTAAGTACACAACGTTTTTTTAGTAAAAAGGTGTCCACTAAGTGGCCAAAGGTGTCCACTAAGTGGCCAAAGGTGTCCACTAAGTGGCCAAAGGTGTCCACTAAGTGGTCAAAGATTTTGTTTTTGATGAATTTTTGCTTGAGTGTTAGTTACAGTTTAGTCATAATTGACTTATGTAAACTTATTGCACTAAGACATAAAAGCGTACTAGCTAGTCATTGCAATAAAATATTATTGATGAAAAAAAGGAAAATGCAGGCAGTACACATTTGGTTTTCCTAACGATTTTCATTTTTGAGAAATACTAATGAAATTATAATATGTAAAGCTTTTCATATTTCCAGCTTTAACAGGACCAGGCGATGAGCAAGCTAGTCGACGGAAAAGTCCTCAATTGTTTATTTGATTTAGGATTGGAATGGCATGCTCATAAATTAATTGCGTAAATTATACGTTTTGAGTTTTTAGATATATGATAAGAAAATAACGATATTTAGGATTCCGTACCTCAAAAGGAAAAAAGAAACCCTTATAGGATCACTTCGTTGTCCGTCTGTCGGTGTGTCAAAATCCTTTACCTCAAAAACGAAGGGAGATATATTAATGTAGGTGAGTTGATATTAATGTAAAATATTCGTCTACGGTCCCTTGAAGCTGTTAAAAAATGAAGCTTGTAAGTCAACGCAATCAAGAAAACCCTAAAAATACGGCCATTTATGCCACAACTCGCAAATAAATAAAAAAATATAGGGTTGATCTAAAATCATGAAATTTGTCAAGAAGCAAGGTATCACAGCAAAAGTAAAGGAAAAAATCCAGATATCGTTAATTTGCAGTCAGATCACATAAAAATATCATATTTATATATGCGCATGTGAAAAATATAATAGAAAATATATTTACGTTGTAAAAGAATGAAATTCTGTAAATAGTTTAATAGGAATACTATGTACAATTAAACGTTTGTAAATGTCTGAATGTGTACGGAACCCTCGTAGTGCGAGTTCTACACTTACTTTTTATTATAATTGTTCAGTTTTGCGTTATTAACAAATAATTTAACAAATGTCATAATATCCAAGTACATATTTTATAAAAAAAATTTGGTATTGTTAAGACTACGCCTTAGGAGCGAAAATATTCTTACTAACTCGGTCGTTCGACATTCCTTACGTTCGGCCGTATTCGGCTTAGCGCCGAGTATATCCGAATAGAGTCGAACCGTTCGTGTGTACTCGGTCTACCCAGAGTAGCTCGAAGCGCGAAAATGCTTTAAAATTTTGGACGAGGTGAGCTAAAAGATATTTCCACTTCAAAAAAAAAATAAGGAAATACCATAAAGCCTAAAGAACGCTGGTAAAAAATTGTTATTTTAATTGTTTATAACAATTTTATATAATTTATTTTTAAAAATATCTATAAATATTCTATAAATTAGAGATAGGGTTGAAGAAAGCAAATAAGATTATATTTTCGTTTAATACATAATGAGGTACGTAACAGGTAATACTTTTTTTAATTACTCGCACATAGACCGTACGGTTGAAAAACAATATACTTAAAAAAATATATGGGGATATGGATAAAAAAGTTAATGAAAGGATCAGATTGAAAATTTATCTTATATTAATTATCTCTTATAACTTATGAAACTGTAATGATAAACTGCTGTTTTCCATGAGCTGCGTGCAAACTACCCTTTAGCAACTGCACATTCGCCTGCTACGAAATATTGCGCCGGATATTAAGCTCACGATAACTTCCGCCCCAGCCGCGCTTTTCGTCGGTGCCGTGCGTTACAAAAATAATATGTTTTCCACGTTTCACTCGCAAATGCCTGTCCCGAATACCCGCCTCGCATTTTTCATCTCAAACACAATTAACGAATACTTTGTGAACTGGCGGCCGAGCGCGTGGCTTTTGTGAGGCTTCGTCCGGCTCTGCTTTCCGTTCGCCGTCGTTTCCCCTACATTTTCCGGTCGCAATTAAAAGTATGCGACGATTTTTCGCCATATTTATTTTCGCGTTCGCTTTCGGAATGATTGGAATATTAAATGTTTTGTTTAGGCTCTAATCGTTTACGGTCTGCATATGAAAAATATTTACGCATCGACTTATATTCTACCTATTAATTTTGTTAGATGAGAACAGACTACAGGCTTGGATACTTGGTTGAGAATATATGATAATAACTGCAGAACGGAGGTAAACAGAACAGGTCGCTGAATGATGAAGATAGACTTCACTTAAGTAGCTGATTGTTTCATCCTTCAAACAGTATGTAGAAAAACGAAAAGATATAAAGCAGATAACCGAATAATGAAGATGAAGTCCTCTGAAGTCTCTGATTGTTTATCCTTCAAAGCATATGTTACAAACAAAGATCAAGCCGGTCGCTGAATGATGTAGATGAAGTCCTCTAAAGTAGCTGTTTGATTATTCTTTAAAGCATATGTATGCAAACTAAAATAGATCAAGTAAAAATTCAAATGGTGAAAATAAAGTTCATCAAAGTCTTTGATTTTAACTTTTAAAGTGTGTATAAACAATCAAAAAGAGATCAAGTAGGTCGTCAAATGATTAAGTTTGAGTCCACACAGCTGGTGGATTATACTTCAAACTGTGTGTAGACAAACGAAGAGCCATTAAGTAGATTGGCGAATGATAAATATGAAGTCCATTGAAGTAACTGATTGATTATCCTTCAAATCATATTTTAAGAAAAAGATAGATCAAACAGGTCACCGAATGATAATTATCCTTCAAAGCATGTATATACAAACTAAAATAAACAAAGCAGGTCATCGAATGATGAAGATGAACCACTAAAGCAGCTGATTGATTATCCTTCAAAGCATATATATAAATATATATATATATATATATATATATATATATATATATATATATATATATGTATATATATATATATATATATACATAAACTTAGTCAAGCAGATAACCGTATGATAAAGATGGAGTTCACTGAAGTAGCCGATTAATTATCCTTTAAAGCATATGCATAAAAACTAAAATAAATGAAGCAGATCGTCGAATGTTGAAGATAAGTATCCTCTGAAGTGGCTAATTGACACACTACTGAAGCGGGAAAATTCGAGTATGCTATTCAAAATAAAATTTCATTTTATTACAAATTTGTATATAATTATTTTTGAGTGATATTGAGATATTTTTGAGTTAACCCACATAAACTGAGATAGATGTGAGTTAATATGCTTCATCATAGTACTAAATCTAAAGTTTTTACAGCAAAAGGTGTCTGACAAAAATGCCATATAAAATATATATGAAATATGTGATTTTATAAGAATTCTGTTTTTCTTTTTAAGGTACAGTAATTTAAAAATTACTAAAAGAATAATAATAAAAATGAACAAAGCAAACAATAAAAAAAACTTAATTGTACATTTAAGCAGGACGATGCAAAATCTGTAATTGCTAAATCTCAACGAAAAATTTTAAATTGCTAATTAGATAATTATAATTCAGCATTTTAAGGAAAGTGTTTTTGTATACAACGTCGCATCGGCTAAACTCATAATTTTCTAGGCACAACCTTATCTTTAATACTGGATTTGTTGACACCCAGTAAAATTCCAGTCTTGCGGTGGATGGTTTTTTTTTGTTATTTTTGACGTATTCGCGCGTTCTAAGTTTTAATTCAAAATTATTGGTGCGAGTGAAATGATATTTTAGGTAGATACTTTTTACTCGTAATATTAACTATTTTACCACGCTACCGAACTGAAAATAACTATTAAACTGATGATTCCGAATTTCCAACACGAGAAAAATATTTACAAAAAAGTTAAACGATATTAGAAAACAATATTGTTTGTTAATGTTTCGAATTGAGACATTTATACATATTATAAAACAACTTAGATAAAAAAGTATGTCAATCAAAAATGTTTTAAAAATAAATAAATTTTATAAATTGTATGACATACTTTGTTTGAACATATAGCAGGTAAAAACTACAAGTCTAGAGAGGTACGACTACTTCGCCAGCATACGACGGGTTTACTGAATATGCCGTTGATAATAATTATTATCAACTCATAGGGTAGCGGAGAGCGGAAAAGATAATCGTACGTTTCACTCTCGATCGTTCAATTTGTATATGCGTGAAAAAGAACAAAACTAAGATAAGAAGTATTTGTAATTAGTAAAGGAAGTGATAAAAAGTAGCACTTTCACTGCTCACCGAAAAAGGCTTCTTTAATAGTTATTTCAATAGAGATTTTTCATCAAAATTCATCCAGTAAGTAGATGCATCATCGCTGTGGAAAATCGCTATCGAATTTCTGAACGCCTGAAAAAGAGAAATTTAGGAAAGAAAGAAGAAAGTACTAGAGAAAATCGATTCTTTAAAATTGTGAGAAAATTTTTTATTTCATTGAATGTAAGTTTTGGAACGTAACGAAAGACAGATGTTAAGCGTAGTATGTAATACCGGCATCTAATATCTGTATAACAGCCTATACAGGTGTGAATCACTGGCGTGTTCACTCTTCGACTATAATTCTTTTTAAATTACTTTTAAAAATGCTGCACACGTTTTTACTAATGCTTTATCGAATAGTAAAAGCGGATTTTAATAAAACGTATTTTAATTACAGTTTGGTAATTATACTTCATTTTTACACTTACAAACGCTACGCACAGCTCTAAAAAAACAAAAGTTAAACTAAAATTTAAGTTTTAAAATACATTAGTTAAAAAAGTTTAATTTTTTATTTTTCTCCCAAAAATATTCAAGAAATGCATATATTTGTTTGTTTTTATTGTAAAAATCGTTATCGTTATATAAATTTAAATTTTGTAAATAGTTTAATAGGAGTATTATGTACTATTACATGTTTATAAATGCCTAAATGTGTGCTGAATTCTTGCAGTGCGAGTTTTACTCGTGCTTGGCAGGCTTTTTTAATTTTGATTCTTCTAGTAATTAGATTATTAGCATACAAAACAGCGTTAACAGATTGGTAAACTTTTTGAAAAACTGAATTTTGGTTCAATACCAGTGGCAGGAATTTAGGGCATAGAAAATTGTTGACTCAATTCTGTCCATTGCCAAGAAAATATGCTTTAACAACTTCATTCGTCTTATTTTCTAATATCATTATTCTTTCTAACATCGTCATATCGCGGATTTAGTCAACAAGTATTACAAAACGTTGTATTGGTTATTTAAAGAAATTATTAAATTCAGTGATTTAGGCATTGTTATAAAAGAAAAGTATTCGAAATCTGTATACTACCTTGTATCACAGACTGCTGTGCAATATGGGCGCTTATGAAATAAAATAAAAATAAACTGCAATACTGTCACAGGAACGGAACATGAACATCTAAAGTGGAGCCAATAAGGAATAGCCAACTAACAGCGAAAACAAAACTGATGAACATCCTGATCAAAATAGATCAACAAAAATGGAGGGGCAGGATATATGATGAGAACGAGCCAGGAGAAATTGTGATGAATGGTGTGAACTAGTAACTGATTGGTATCCTAGAGAAATAGTAAGAAGGGCAGAGGAAAACAGTCAAAACAGGAAAACTCATAGCGGGAAGCGGGACCTAACTGGAGGAGAATGGCTCGCAATAGAACTCAATGGAAAGAGCTATATGAGGCCTTTGTCAAGAGGTGTACTGAAAAAAGAGACATTTTCTAACAAGGCATGGAAAGGGAATGGAAGGGAAGGCAGGAATTGAGAATAGAAGGGCATTATTATTGTTACTGTAGAATGTTGTAAAGGTGAACTCTATTTAGTTTGTTCCACTACTTTAGGAATAATGCAAAATACTATCATGACTACTCAGTGTTAATTGATTAGTGACGTATATTGCGATATATATGGGTTAATATGCTTCATCATTTTACTAAATTTAAAGTTTCTTCGTCTAAAGGGTTCTGAGAAAAATGCCTGTATGTGGTTTGCCACAAAAACTATTGGAATAGTACAAGATGCCGTCACGACTACCTAGTGTTAATTGAGTTAACCCACGTATATTGAGATATATGGAAATTAATATGCTTTATCACTGTATAAAATTTAAAGTTTCTTCGTCAAAAGGGTTCTGAGAAAATGCCTGTGTGTGGTTTGCCACAAAAACTATTGGAAAAGTACAAGATGCCGTCAGGACTACCTAGTGTTAATTAATAAACGTTTGGTTAAGCTGTTTTCATTCGTTATCATAGGGAATAAAGTTATATAGTCTAAGTTTTCGTTCAGTTAGATAAAGGAACACAGATAATAATACGCTTCACTAACTTTTCATTTTTTATTTTGATTATTTTATGTGTTAATTAACATTACTTATAAACAAGTATATATCGTATTTATCGGCTCTTGTTCGTACAACTACCTGACCGGTAATTTTGATCTGTATTCCAGAATTAAATTTTGCCACGTTTATCACATGGCTTGTTCCGTATTCAGCTTTTTCGTATTCAGCCAATATTATTTGCTAGAAACCCTCTTTATTATTTGTACATTTCGAAGAATAAAAAGTAAATTAATAGTTTAAAATATAAAATACAATAAAAAAACACACGGTTTTATTGATACTGCACTAAAAAGCAAGAAAAATAAATTTTCGAATTTGTTTTATCTGCCTACTCAGTAAGGGGTTTAGTGTAAATGTTTGTTATTGAATATAATATTTGAGTGTAAAATAGTTACACGCTTTTTCTTGATATCTATATAAAATGTTAAGCATTTTCATTCACATTATATTATATTATTTGTGAAGCAGATCATTTATTTTTTAGAAAAAGCTCCCCACGCTTTTACACTCAAATATTATACTCAGTAACAAACATGGCTTACACTAAAAAGTCCTTAAAGAGTAGCCAAAGAAAACTGGTTGGAAAATAATTGTTTATTGCAGTATTTATAAAAGGCTGTTCTTTTTTAGTTTTTCAAACTATTTATTTACTTTTAATTTTTTTAGTCCGTCTATTTATTATATTTAAAACTACGTTTAGAAATATTTATATTTTATTTAAAAAAAATGCAGAGTATTTAAATTAGCAGAGCAGCATGGTTAATTAGGTTGAACTGTCTCTTCTTGATTTTGTGTCTGTGGGTGACTTAGCGTGCATCCTCTTCTTCTCTCCCGTTGCATCAGGCTCGACTTCCGGTTCTTTTTTATTGAATCAGTCCCATGATACGATTTTATTGTGTTGTCATCAGATGTAACCATAACTGCCAAGTTTCATGATTATACGATTATTAGAAGCCCAAACACGGTTAGGATACTTTATTTCAGTATCTAATTTCCTTTTCTATTTCATTGAATCAGTCCAATGGTACAATTTTATTGTGTTGTCATCCGAACTATACACAATTGCGAAGTTTCATGATGATACAACAATTAGAAGCACAAGCAAGGATACATTGTTCCGTTATTGAGTTCTGTGTTTTTCTTCCGGTTCTATTTCATGTAATCAGTCCGACGCGATGGTACCATGTTATTATGTTGTCAAAAGAACTGCACACAACTGCCAAGTTTCGTGATAATTAAAAAACTAGAAGCCTATACACGATTAGGATATGTTGTCTTTTTATCGAGTTCTGTGTCTTATATCCGGTTCTATTTCATTGAATCAGTCCAAAAGCAAAACTAATATATTGTGTTGTCATCTGAACTATACACAATTGCCAAGTTTCATGATGATTAAAAAACTAGAAGCCTATACACGGTTAGAATATATTGCCTCTTTATCGAGTTCTGTGTCGTATGTCCGGTTCTATTTCATTGAATCAGTCCAAGAGCAAAACCAATATATTGTATTGTCATCTGAACTATACACAATTGCCAAGTTCGATGATGATACAACAATTAGAAGTGTATGTACTTATCTAGATTCTGTTACACAGTTAGTTACAGTTCGATATAACAAAAGAGTGTTAAACATATATTAACATTTACACATACGTAGCCAAAAGCCATGAGCTTGGAACGATAGCAAATGCTACAAATAAAAATACAATTTTCCTTTGAATTACTTCAAATATTGGAAGTTATGTTTAGTTGACCGGTTTCAGTTTCCTCGCTTCGTAACTGAATTTGAGTCCTCCCGTAGTCAACGGCGCTTGAAGTAACGAAATGACAAACGACGCGGTTTCCTCACCTGATCGCTTCCGGTTTTACGTGCCGTTTGGTTGACGGATGGTGCTCTTTTCGGGCGCGTGATTCGGCGCGACTTTGACGTTCTTACCGAGCGGCGGAAATTATTTTTATTTTTGTTTTACAGTCGAATCTGAATGAAGGAGAACTAGTTAAGTGAGAAAACCCTATGAGGGAAATCGTCATATCCGTAATTTTAACCCTCAAAAACTTGTATTCATAAAAATGAGAATGTATAGATTTCTATATGAGAGGGTCGATTTTAACTCTGGGCCTCTGTGACTGAAAACATCTTCCACTTCAGATCTCTGTAATCGAAAATCGAACATATTTGTTTTCCGTTCTTTGTACCGTTAGAACAAAGAACAGAAAATAAATACGCTCGGCTTTCGCCTATAGAGGTGTAGGGTTAGGGATGTTCTCAGTTATAAAGGTCGAAACGTTAAAAACTAGGTCTGATCTTTATAACTGAGGAACTTTTTGAGTTTCATGTGCCAACACTTGTGCAGCGCACATACTCACTGTTGCTCTAGCAAATAATAATAAAGCGAATCTTTTTGACTACTTCAGGCCACTGCTTTTATGAAAAAATGCGCGGCCTCACCTATTTATAGCGATACTTTTTTACAAACAATTGGTAAATATTAATCACCAAGGATAACTCGTCACATTTTTAGAATTCCAAAACGAAGAATTAAAGTGTTTTCGTTCAATGATAAACTTCACATTATCAATTCGTTCGAAGTTATAAAATCGTGAAATGAGTTCCAGAATGAGTCTGGCATGATAGAGTCTACCTTTTATAAGATCATAAAATACAACGATTCCATAATATCTCAGTGTTCTGAGGATCACGGAAATATTGAGAGGAGCTAAATCAAGAACTGCTTAAAGAAGGGCGGGTTTTGGACCGGTGCAAATAAACAAAATTTTGTACCGGATAGAAAATACCTTGAAGTTGGATCTAGCAATGAGGAGTGACCGAGCTTTTATTTTATAAAATCAGCATGTTGACGCCAACCTTCGAAGACTTCGTAGAGATGTGGTTATTTCCGGACATCACATGGATGACGACATCGTTGAGAAAACAGTCACAGTGTTCATGGACGAAAATAGCAGCGAAGATAAAGATGATCAGGAAAAAGGGATTTTGGATTCAGAAGTAAAGACCATTTCAAAGAAGCAAGTTCCACATGCACTAGAAAAGCTCCGTCGGTTTTTCGAGCTTTCTGCTCGTGATAAGACAATTTTTGAAAACATTTACAAGCTGGAAAAGATGTTTAGAATACCAAAATAAATACGCAAAAGGAAGTAATGGATTTGACTCTGAATATATAATTTTTTTAAATAAATGATCACTGTAATAACACCAGCAACTTTGTTTTTGTAAATAAATGTTTATTTATTTTATATATTTGAAATTTGTACCAAAATTCAAGGCGAGAATTGAAAATTATATTTACATATCTATATACTCGTATCTATCACTGTTCCTGTGTTTTTATACGTCTGTAAGTGAGAGAATCCACTCCTACACATTTATAGATGAGAAACTGAGTAAGTAAAACACTCCCATAAGTAAAAAAATCTCGATCCCTTAAACTCTCGCTTACCCAGGTTTTATTGTACAATGGTGCTGTAAATTATTTTCTTTTTAATTTTTCAACAAACTAAATTTTACAGGATAAAAACCTGCTTGAAAACTTGGCTATTCTACAGCGTAGAGATTTTAAAATGTCCAATAGATAAACATAAAAGTGTCTATTTAATGACATTATTAGTTAAATATCCTTTTTGATAAACAATTTTTCACCATAAAGGCTTGTTTCTAAGTCTGTCTTATTTTAATTTAATATTGTTACGAAACACATAGTATAAAAATACTTTGGAGACAAAAAAATTAAAAAGATGCTTGATTGTTTTTATTGCGCTAAATTTTAATTTTATTGTGTAAAATTGTCTAAGTGGTATTACTGGTTTCATTAAATTTTGCGTATGAGTTACGTCTATTAAATAACGAGACTATGATTCTACCGAGTAAAAAAATAGGCAGAATTGATTAAAGCTATTTGCGCTTTGATTTTGAACACGTGTGAACCTGCATTGTTTTGATTTAGCAACACTCTATGGCGTTCCATTGATTGTGAATCGCCATATATTTTATTAATATTCTCGATGGTGGCCTTAAAAACGTTAAATTTAAATTTAAAGTCCGTAAGAAGTGTACGCAGTAATACTTATGACGAAAATACTTTCAGTATGATCCTTAAAACAAACGCGCTGGAAAATATTGTTATGACAAAAAGCCAAAGTCAGAACTCAAAGCTATACCAGAGCAATGTCAATGTCAAGGGTGTAATTTTGAAAGAATGTACTCCAGAAGGCATAATACTTAACCAACATTATTATAAGAAAGTTTTGACAAAGCTGAGAGAAATGATTGGAAAATATCGGGTACAATTCTAGAAAAATGATTTCATTCTTCATCAGGACAATGTGCCTACTCGCACAATACTTTCTCTTCAGCAGTTTTTTTACCAAAAAGCACATGAACACACTTTAACATTCGCCATATTAGCCCAAACCGTGCTGCTTTTAGTTTTACATAAAGTTTAGTCAGTACTTCAAAGAATACCTTTTGTATTATTCGATACTGTGAGGAAGAATATGGTAGATGTTTTGAAACAGCTGACGGAAGTTGATTTCCACAATAGTTTTTACCAGTGGAAAATAAGTCTAAACCAATGTATTAGGGCAAATGGTGAGTATATTCAAGAGGTCGAACATAATATATACACTCTGTTACATAAAAAACGGGCGGTTTTGATTTTGTCATATAATTAACAAAATATTATTTATTAAGAGGATTAATTGTAATTGTTACTGGCAGGTATAGTGTATTCTGGCACATAAAAACAAACGTTCTAAATTTGAAATTTATAATTTTTGAATGAAAATTCCCTTTCACTGACAAAAACGTATTTTTGGCGGTAAATGAAATCCAACTCTTATATAAAATATCAAATAATCTCAAATATCCCTTGCGGTGGAGGCTCCGTAATATTTTGGGCTGGTATTAACTCAGATGACCGTACCGAGTTAGTTTTTATTGAAAATGGCATACTTAAAGCACAAAGGAGGAGCAAAACAGAGGTTCTTATTCCTCATGCCCAACCCGCATTAACAGCAGTTGGAGGCGAGTCCATTTTTATGGACGACAAAGTTGGAGGCGAGTCCATTTTTATCGCGCCCACCGCTCTAGAGACGTTGATGCGTATATGCAAGGAGGCCGGAATTCATCGGTTAAATTAATAAAAAATATTCAAAAATAAACTTTAGCCATTTTTAATGTACCAGTATGAAAACGCTCGTTCATATCGTTTTTTTATTTATTCGCATTTTTAATGACTGAAGTAGGTAAAAACGATATCTCAATAATAAATAACAATATTCGCCATATAAAATGCATCAAATAATAATAAAATAACTCTGATATGGTTTATTCCTATAAGTGCCCGTTTTTTTTTGCAAAAAAGTTTATATATATATATATATATATATATATATATACACGCACACACACACACACACACACACACGCACACATATATATATATATATATATATATATATATATATATATATATATATATATATATATATATATAAATGGCGAGATTTAATCAGTACGAGATTGATTAAATCTTATAAGCTATTAGACATAACTTATGTCTACAAAAATTACATATGTATCTTTTAAATAAAGTTTTGGAAACCTTATTTAAGAAAATAACTATAGATGTTAAGATTCTATTTACTAAAAATAATAATTACGAATACATCTCTTTATTTCTTTACTCCTTTTTCTATGTTCAAATAAAATCCCTGTCTACGAATTTTTAATACATAATGATATGTATGTAGAAACTACCTATCGACAAACACCAACCGGCAAAAATGTGACAATCACTTTATTTTATATATAGGTGTTTACCATATGTTTTCTACATACATTTTTACCGGTAGAAACATATGGCAAACACGTACCGGAAAAAATGTGACAATCATTTTATTTCATATCACATATGTACTTGTCGGCAAACACCTACCGGTAAAATGTGACTATCACTTTTATACCAAAACTACCAACTGGTGCTATTTTAAAGAATATTCTTCTAAACCCTTCGTAGTAAAATATTTAAGACGGATGTTACCACAATCGAAGTTCGGTATAAGTGTTACTTAATAATAGTAAAAATTAAGCAGAAAAATGAAACGAGGCAGGCTGTATGACCTTTCCCACTGCGTTAACCGAGTGGACGCGCGGCATTTTTACTTGTCGCGCGCAGCGTCGGGCGCGCCGCCCTGCCGTTGACAGGGCGGGCGGGCGACGCCGCTCGTGCGCGACCACTCCGACCGAGCGGAAGTACCGAGGGAGAGACGACAAGCGGCCTGCTTCATGAAAGAAAATGTAACGAAATACAATAATGTTTATTTAACTGGGTAGAGCCACCGAAAAAGGGTAACGTTGCCAATTTAATAGATTAGCCTGAATTATAAAGCGTAGAACGCGCTGTCAATTTCGTTTTGGCTCTGGGCAAGAGGTTCAGTACGAGTCCATTTTTCTTTCATCGCTTTGTATTTGTAGAAAACTAAGGATGATGGAGATGTAAATGGATGACTACAAAACTAAGGAAACGAACAAAAATGAGTGATGTTTTACTCAAATGGAACTGGTCTGGTCACGTCATGAAAATGAACAGGAAAATATGGACGAAAGATGTAATGGAATGGTATCTTAGAAATGGGAAAACACAAAAAGGACGTCAAATCAAAAGATGGGAGGATGATTTACCAAAAGGAAGGAGAAGATTAGCTCGGAACAGAGATGAGTAGGAGGCAATGGGGGAGGCCTACGTCAAGGGACAACCTGATAAATAAACTGGCTGCTGACGAACATTTTATCCTATTAGTTCTGAAATATTACTTTTTAGTAATATTGTGTAGAGTATAAGTTAAAAATGTACATTAAGGTCATAGAATAAAGGCTTTATTCTTATATTATATTATAATCTCTTTTAGTTAGAAAGAGACGCATTTTAGGGATCATCAGTACCACTTATATTTCAGCAGATTTCTCTGGATTAATTATCTCCGACGTTTCTGGATGGTTTCATAAAATCTAACTTATCAGCGATTATTATATTATGCAGTTATTGGGGAACATGATGCCTTCTGCACGAGCTTATGTTGTTTTGTCTAGAAAGATTTCCTGATGTGTTCTTTCAGTTTCAAAACGCAAGTGTTTTATTCGATCGCAGTGAGCACCGTGATGCGCGTAGAGTTTTTAATGAAAGCATGCGTCAATATTGCAGTAGAGTAGAATTACGCAAACGAATCACGATTTACCGTGACTTGAATGATCTTTAAGTCATTTCGAGAGTCTGCAAGAAGTGTACACAAGAAAGTGAAGGAACTAAATGGCTCATTGAGGAGGAACGCTTCTTGACGGAGCGTTAGATAGGAGACCCGGGACAATACTATGGGGGTTTCAAAGGTTCACTCCGGTATATGAGGCTTGTTGTTACGAGTCCCGAAAGATGTTCTGAAACGACTTGGGTGGTGACTCGGAATAGAAACGTCAGCGAGTTATAATAGTGAGTATTTCAACTTCATTTTAATATGCCACAGGATTTGAATTTGGTATTTTATTTCCGGATCCAAAAGGCAAGTTTCCAGTGAATGCAAGATATAGTAGAAAGATAATGATATATTAGGACTAGCGTTGTAAAACTGTATTCGCAAGAACTGTGTTAGAAAAGGGGTTAAGTTAAGTAGAAGTGGCACTACGAATTTTCCGAACACGCTTGGGCGCATATAAAGATTGAAAGGTACATAGTATCTCCATTCAGAAATTTTAAAGATTGTTCACTTTGTGAAATATTAGATAATATATATTTTATGGACGTGAAAATATTGTGATTTTTTCAAAACCTACGAGAATTAGAATCATTGCCATAGTTTTCATCTATAGTTTTAATCTAAAGTTTAAACTTTAAATTAACTCCGAATAACGCTGTTTTTTTTCTAATTTAGATTTTAAATTTGGACGAATATTGTCAATTATTTTTGAGTAAGACATTTTTGAACTTTTCAACAATGTGTTTTAAACTATTTTATATAAAATTATGGAAATAATGGTTTTTGAAAAATTTATAACTTTTCCTTCCCAAGTGATACTACACAAAATATATCTAATAACAAATTAAAAGGAACGAAAGGTGTCGCGGGACACCCGGTTGGAACGAAGTTCCTTTCGGAATATAATATGTATTAAATAACAGGTACAATGAGATAAGTTAACAACGTTTGAGAACAATTAAATTAAAAATTAAAAGAAAAAAAAGAAAGAAGGAATCACGATATTCTTTACATTTTGCGCATTGGTTTTTTTATATTATATATTGTGTCTAAGTCGTTGATACCTTAATTAATTCGCTATTGAAATAAGGTTATATATATGTATATTTATATACATATATATATATATATATATATATATATATATATATATATATATATATATATCCAAGCAAAGACTTTTATTTAAACAAAACTTATATAATAGGTGAATGGTATTTCATAATTTAATATTGGTTTAGTTACTATATGTGTAAACTTTTGTCGATGCAAATAACCAAAATTTAAGTTTGAAATAAATCATCCCCTCATTGTTACTTTAACATTGGTAATTACCTGACTTCATCATTACCATCCTCCATTTCCACTGTATCCCTTTCACAATTCATTCTTTATTGATAACAATAACACAACTTTGAAACTAGTGAATTAGAGTATTATGGTACGCACGGAGTGCTAAACACACACGTTTAAACGATCACAACTGATGCGCACGCCGCACGTATATATCATAGTAAATATACCTGTACATTGACACACGCTTGTAAACACGCAAATACTTATACTGTAGTAAAGGTATCGGTCGAAATATTACGCTTTTGTACTGTAGCAAGTGTTGGTCGAAATCTTACGTTTTTTTCGAGTCAGCTCTTATTCACCAAGTGTGTAATGTGCGATAAAGAATTTTGTTTCAAAAGCCTCTGTTACTTCGTTAGCCTCTTTCATAATTTGTATATACTTCTTTGAATTTTTATATATTAATATGCTTCATAATTGGGCCAAGTTTTCAATTTCTACACCAAACGATTTCGAAGAAGAATTACAAACTGACATGTGATTGATCACATAAGGATCCCCTTTTACACGACCGCACAAAAAGGAATGTTATTTATGTGAATCGAGATTTATGTACCTAACTATATGAGTTTTATTTTCCAGTTAGTTTGATTCCTTTCTTTATTATCTTGGAGCGACCTTTAAAATCGGTATATTTTACCAATTCACATCCATACCATGTTAAAACAAAATGAAATATATATATATATATATATATATATATATATATATATATATATATATATATAAATTCTATTGAGTGCAGGATTATCGACAAAAGCTCGTTTAGAGCATTCGAAAAATAAATAAAAATATAGAAGAAGATGAAAAATGTGTGGCTTATGTTAATTTTAAGTTGCTAGGAGCTGGAGAAAAAGGTATACCTAGACCAAAATATAATGTTGGAGAAAATATATTTTTAAGTGCATGGTGGGGTATAAATGGGGTTATTTATTTGGAAACTCTTTCAAGTTAACAGTACAATTACTGCTAAGATTTATTGTGGACAAGTGTACAAAATCACTTTTAAAGTTCCTTCAAATCGAATCCAAGTTTATTTTTTACATGACAATGTTCGACCCCACGTAGCAAAAGTAACACCTGAAAAACTACTTTCATTCGAATGGAGTATGTCACTTCATCCACCGTACTCTTCAGATCTTTTTCCATCTAATTATCATCTGTTTCGCTCTCTGTCTAATAATTTACATAATAGAACATTTAAAGACGAAAGTCATATCAACACCGAACTTCACCGGTTTTTCAGTCAAAGGCCCAAAGATTTCTACTAGGACGAAACTTTAGCTCTGCCTACAAGTTGACCACAAGTGTTATAATTGAGGATTGATTTTGTTAACTACGTATAAAAAGTTGAAAAGTTTGTGCACAGAGATGGCCGGTTTACAAGTTGCCAACCTAATAAACTATGTACGTATATATACTGTACCTGTCTAATTAAAAAAAGCTTATTTTCAGACTCGACATAAAAAATGCATAGCATATCTTAATTAATGTTTTGTATTGGTTGTAATGGCCTTAATTAAAATGATGCTACAGTATTGTAGTATCTATTTAAATTAACGCGTGAAAGTGAACATTCACTTTTTAAGTAAAATAAAAGTTAAGTAAAATAACCGTATATAAAAAATAAAATGTCTATTAAAGTCTGCAATTAATATAATGATTTACGTAGTTATATCTACGAGAAAGAAGCGACAAGGTAAGCAATTATTTATATGATAAGAAATATACTAAAAATGCGGGTTACCCCATTAATAAGTCTGAGCGTCCTGGGGTTTCCTAGGTAAATGGTCGTGACAACATATACCTACATACAATTATTAAAAACCTGTGGTTTATAGAATGTTTGTGAATAATTTATTCTTTGTTTCTTTTTCTTGCTTTATTTTTAAATAATATAAACGAATTATTAAGACTTGATCCACCAATTTGTTTTTAAATTAAAAAAAAATATATTATTTCTAATAAATTAGTATAAGCTAAAAGATTTTATATGGGGATTGTTTTAATCTCTATATAACCTAACCTAACCTAACAAAAATAAATAGTTTCTAAATACAGTGCCGGTTGACGAAACGACTTATGTCAATTGAGACCTGTGTATCATAATCTCTACAGGATATGTGCACAGGTACTTATAGTCCGATATCCGGTTAAGTAAGCACATTAATGATATAGCCTGGGTAAGTACTCCGTGGATGTAGAAGTGCATTTCTACCATTTTGGTCACGATCCACCAGAACGCACGAATAATATGTACTTGCCCTCATGTGTCGCCACTTTATGTGTCCCCGAAACAACTACTCATGATTGAATACCTCGATGACTTTTTCGATGTATTATTTATGTGTTCTGTGACAACCATTTTTTGCAGAAACTACTTGACATAGAAACTTGTAATTTGGCGTAGTAATAAAACATGTTAATACGTTTATGTCTATGAATGGTATACATATATATATATATATATATATATATATATATATATATATATATATATATATATATGTATATATATATATATATATATAGTGAAAAATTAATGTTTGTAAACAGTTTAATAGAAATACTATGTACTAAATGGATATAAGAGATATGTACGGAATCCTTGTAGTGTTTTAGAGTTCTACTCGTGCTTGACTGGTTTTTTAATAAATGTGTACGATTAAAGAAAGGAATTTTAAGGACCCTGAAGATGAAAAAATCTCACTTCTCTAGGGCTTAAGAAGCATGCTATCGTAATAAAATTTAAAGCTCGTGTGAAGATGTTTCCTACGGTATGAGTTTGGTTTCAAAGGACATAAATTGTCAAAAAAAAACGGGTACGATATTTTACGGTTGAAAGTCTATTGTAAATCCTTTTTTTTTATTGTTTAGTTCATTTTTTTCAAGCATTCGTGTTTTTAATTTCTTCATTATTTACTTGTTTCTTTTTTGTTCAGGCGCTAAACCCAAGAAAGTTCCGGGTCATGTTGTAACACCCAAATAAGGCAAATTTTGAAAACCGTTGAACGTATAAAGCTTGTAAATCAGGTATTTTCTCTTTTATTTAACATACGTGCAATAAAAAATATTAATTCTTATTTTACCTTTGTCGTATTTTGAGGATATTTCTTTTGCACTTCTTAATTATTCCAATTAAGAACTAACTTTACATTCTAAATAGGTTTCCAGGTGATAACTGAATATATATGTATCATTAATATTCGGATTGTTCACTAAACATTATTCCAACCCCGGGATTTGCCATAGCTACTGCAATCGAATATTGCGTCGACATTCAAATTTTATTTTTTTTTAGATGTCCATAATTTTGATGTGCGTTTACCCAGCTGAAATTAACAAAACCTAATCTAACCTAAAATAGCCCAGCATGATCCAAACTAACTCATCCTAAGTTAAATTAAACCAACTTAACCCAGTCTAATCTAACCTAATCCAACCTAATTAAAATTAACCCAACGTAACTTTACCTAGCTCTACATAAAGCAACCCAATCTATCTAACTTTACCTAACCCAACCTAGTCCATCTTAACATAATTTAATCGAATTTAACACAATCTAACTTATCCAACTGGTGGGTAATATATTAAACCTAACCCCGTCCAACGTAATAGTATTTTCTTTTAAAAATTATTTTCTGACATAAAATTTAGAAAGCGTGTACTCCTCAATCATCCTTACCCTATTAGTTCCACTATCCATCAGGTCCCAAAAGTGTCCCGAACTAAAGAAAGTGGTATAATTTGGATGGTGGAGTAACAACATGTTTCCCTACACCGCTCCACTCCAGGGTTCAAGTGGCACGTTTCTAGTTCTAACACAAAACAACTTATATCTTAACTTGAATGACGTTTATCTCTCAAAAACATACTTGAACAAGAAATATGTATCTCATATATTAGCTTGAATGACGTTTATCTTTCAAAACTACTTTTAACCGAATGAGATGTATCTCATATATTAGCTTGAATGACGTTTATCTCTCAAAAATACACTTGACCGAGAGAGATGTATCGCGTATCTTAGCTCGAATGACGTTTAACTCTCAAAAATACACGTGACCGAAAGAGATGTACTTCATATCTTAGCTTGAATGACATTTGTCTCCCAAAAATACACTTAACCGAGACAGGTATATTTCATATCTTAACTTGAATAACGATTAGCTCTTAAAATTAAGTTTGACCCTGAGAGATGTATCGCATATCGTAGCTTGAATGACGTTTATCCCTTAAAAATACACCTGATCCAGAGAGTTGTATTTCATATCAATCAAATCATTTATCAATCAAAAATATGCTTAACCGAGAGACATATACGTCTCATTCTTAGCTTGAATGACGTTTATTTTTCAAAAATACACCTAACCGAGAGAAATGTATCTCATATCTTAGCTTAAACTTTAAACCGAATCGCTGTGATAGTCTCGACGATTTACATTTATCAATATTAATCCCGCGCCCTCGGTCTTACTGCTGAGGGCTACTAATTGCATTTTCAAGTTCCTTAAGAGGTATTTGAGCTAAAACGTACGTTTTACTTTGTAATTAAAATTTCTGCTCAGTGATAATTTAAATAAAATCAACTTGGCAGTTTTTACGTGATGATCAAACAGAAAGACGAAAAGGTAAACAAGAAACAGACAGACAAACATCCCTAAAAAAATATTCTAATTTTAATCCAAAGAATTGTTCCAGTAAAAGTGCAATTCAAATCGAGAGAGTAGTTTTTGCCTGATATACGAATAGACAGACAGATAAAAATAAAAAAATATGTTTTTGGTTCAGAGAAGCCTAAATAGTGTATCCCACTCATTAAATAATATTTATGGCCTAAAGGTATTTTTGTTTCTTTACTTGTTATTTAATTTCTACTTAAGCAATCAAACAAGCATTACCAAATTTTGCACAATCCATCTTGTAACGACCAGTAGAAAGAGACGTCACTCTATGAGAAAGTGAGATAGAATACAGTTTAGACTGTCCTCGTTTTTTTCTTGTACCGGCGTTTCTGTGCTGGTCGTGCATGATGGATGATGCGTAAACGTTTCAATAGTAATATTTCACCTTAGTATATTGTAGATTTTTTTATGCCAGAATAAGACGTACTATATTTAGGAATAATAAAAAGCGCACCGTTGGATATCACTACTGCTACTTCGCTTAAGTAAACAACTTCTTCATTAAACCATCAATTACATGTAGTCGTTACGCTTTCAGAACATGATGAAAATACCATCTACGGAGTATTAAATTCGGAATTTCATCAATTTTAACATCGACGAATTTGGTTAGTAATAAAAGCATGGTCGTACGTTCTGATAGCAAATATGTAGAGGATATTAAAATGTATCGGCAAAAATGGGTCTCACGTTACAGAAATAGAATATAATGTTTAAAAAACGTTCATTTTTAGAACATAAAATATCAAACAACAGGCAATCAGGAAAGAGGAAAAATGAAACAAAACAAAAAAAAACTACTGTCACAGACTCTCATATATTATGTTTTACTGTAGAAAGAATCGTTAATTAGAAATAGAAATAGCATTAAAACTGTAATTAAGTGGATAATAGTTATGCCAAACTATTGCAAAAACAAACGACATGGATTTTATTAATGTGTAGTCATTGCCTAAATAAATTAAAAAAATAAACTGTCACTTCTGTGTTGTCAAAATGAATGTTCTCTTCTTTCCTTTTTACGTGGTTTTTTCGATGACACTGTCAGATCTGCCAGTATCATGGATTGGTATGTTACATCTGTTAATGTAACGAGGCAAAATTTGTTTTTTGTTTAAACCAGCTGGTTCGAATCGTTTCGTAGAAATGGAACTTATAAATTATTAAGAAAAATAACCTGACATTATCTCATTTGTCTGATTGATGACGGAAATAAAACTTATAAGGGGCTTATTTTCCATTTTCTCTAAACAAGGGTAGATGGGTTTTGGGATGGGATCGAATTTGTTTAGATATTTCAAATCAAGCACCAAATATAAATGATATATACATACATACTCATGGTATCAAAAGCGTTTGGTATTTATTTTAGTAAGGCGAGGGTCCTTATCTGGCCCATTCCGGACTATTAACTAATTATAGGGCGCCGGTTTGATACTCGAGTCGTTTAATGCCCCCGGCCATTGTGCGAGCAGATCGCCGCCCTCCGCCGCTTTATGATTTACTTGCGGTGAGGATGGTAACGGCGATGGTGGGAGTCAAGGCGCGAGTGGGAAGATCAACGTGATACTGCATGCTACAGTCTCGTGCCAGTGGGCGTCGTGTCACGATGTAAATAGTTGATGTCACAGGCCAAAGTAAATTATGGATGTGGGGAAACACCACGTATTCATCAATGCCGAACATTTTAGTAAGAATCGTTTTATCGTGTTTAACGAAAATAAATTGCAAACTCAACTACTTGCTACGGTCTGCGAACCGTGTCACTCATTCTTAAACCCAGTGTTAGAGCAAAAATTGAGAATTCAAAAGTTTAGTTTAAAAGGTAATTTTATTCCGAAAAATCCTGTATAGTATGAATAAAATGGATTCCGTACACGATTATGTATATTTAATAATTTAAATGTACTTAGAATTTCTATTAAACCATTTAAAAATATTAATTTTTCCCAAGAAATGAAAATTTGTTTCATTGAAGATAAAATTTATTATTTTTTTTACAACAAATTAATTTTATGGAGTGTGTTTAATTAAAAAAACAACAGTGTATCATTAAGGGTACGCATGACAGAAGCGAAGCTTCATACTAGAGGTGAAGTGTATTTATTGTCACCGATAAAAATACTCGATATATCAGATCACAATGCGTACTCAGTATGCGAGATGCAAAATACTTGGTATTGTAAATACTTGTATGGTATGGCCGACCGGACGTTCGTACAATAGTTACTTTATGATCGGGCTGCCGCTTAACCCTGCCTCTCTTTGTCTAACTATAACTATTTCACTCACACATATCGTACTCAAGTTTTCTCGCTCTTTCATATTTAAAACATGTGAAATAAGGGACAAACTGAATATTTAAATACTTGTAAGCCGTAATACTTTTAAAGTATATAATACGAGTATGTTAAACATACTCGTATACTCCTTTTACTCATTACGTTAAGTATTGCTTCACACTTCGCAGTTTGCGGACAAATATTTACTCAATACGACAAGTACGAGTATTTTAAAATAAGGATATTAAGTACGGTGCTCTTTTCGAGTAATAATTCTCTGTTTTTATATTGGCACAGTTGAGCGTTAATACTGTGTAATGTAAATATTGTAAATTAACGATGTATGTAAAAACTAACAGTTAATTAGATTTAATTATTGTAAATGTATAGTGTATATAAAAACTGAGTTTTAATTAGATTAAATTCTAATTTCGTCATTATGCCAACAAGAAAGTACAATGCCCTATAATAACATTTTATAGACTTGGGTGACTATTTTGTTTCTCGCAATATTTACAAAACTAAATTTTCATTAAAAACAGCTACATATAATTTAAGGAAACATTTAAATAGAAAACATCCAATTTAACAATAATCAATACGGAACAATTTGTTTGTTACGAACATCTTACTACATTATTTAAAAACAATTTGGCTAAAATATACATGGCAAAAATAAAAAAAGTATTTTTAATAACGTGATCCATTTTTTAAAATTAATGGTAATTATGGTAAATAATGTGATTATTTTTTTAAATATGCCATCTAAATGACTACGTCAAATGAATCATTTAGTTACCAGTCCTAAGTCTGGAGCCATAAATATTTATGTTAGTATGAAGAAAAAATTATTAAAGTGTCTAAATTTTATTAAAATGTCTTATTCAGAAATTTAAGGAATTCCCGCCAATTTTAGCTGTAATAAATGAAGGATATTAGCATTGAAACTTTCATAATAGAAAACAATTAAAATTTATTACACGTCTTCTGCGACTGTAAGTTTACAGCCATTTGTAAAACGGTCCTCTCACAGCGGAATTACGGTGCCCATACTCGTCGAGTATTTTTTTCACCGATATTTTATAATACTCGTACTCGTCGTACTTAGTATCTCAAAATACTCGTATTGCCCAAATCTACTTCATACCCTTCCCTATATAAACGAGTAACCGTAGAATCACCCTCCCTCCTTCTCTCTGTCTCTCTTTCTCTACCTCTTTCTGTCCCTCTATCTCTCTCTCTCTCTCTCTGTCCTTCTTTATCCTTCTCTGTCTCTGTCTCCCTCTGTCTCTTTTTTTTCTCTCCCGTTAAGAATCAGAAGTTTCTTAACGTACATCTCTCCCTCTCTCCGTAAAGGACTGGAAGTTCATTTCACTTTTTCTCATTTAGCTCCCCCCTCCCAAATATCCATTAAGAAACTTGGCTTCAATAAATTGCACAGCGTAAATATGCAAACTCAATTATTTGTCACACTCGATGAGCCACGTCTTTGATTCTCACAGGATCATTAGTATATTAAACTTAGCGTCAGCCTAAAAATTGAGGATTCAAGAAAATATAATTTAAAAAGTATTTTTATCACGTAAAATACGATTTAGTACAAGTAAAAGGCGTTCCACGAGGATTCTGTATTCTGTACACATTTAGACACTCATAAAGACTTTAAGGGTACATAATATTTCTATTTAAAAAACCTACCTTATCTTCCATATGCGGGAAAATATAGTATAAATTCCAAAAATGACAAGATCTAGGATAAGTTTGCGTAAGCTTCTGAAAGCTCTACTTTTTCTGAATTGTGGGTTGAGTAGTTTCGGAAACAAGGAGGTGAAACATATTTTATTGCATATTTTCCAGTACATCTCTGAAGGTATGCTATTTAAAATTATGAAATAAATATTTTGATCATCATATCATTAACCCTTTCAAATGATACGTGTAACCCCATAATATATATGGGATTTAAGAAAATCGAAAACTTGACTTGCCTCCCTAAAATGTCCATATTCAATATTTTTGCATGTTAGCTATTCAGATATGTATTAAACATATTAACCCATATGTTTAATTATTAAGCCAATTTTCAAGTTTCTGCGTCAAACGATTTCTGAGATAAGCCAACGTGGAAGACGGACAGAGGGACACGTGATTGAACTTATAGGGGTTTCGTTTTTCCTTTCGAGGTACGCGAGATATATTTCCTGCGTCGCAGTTAATGTAAGTCCTTATATTTTTTATAGTCGAATCATATACGCGATTAACAGAATTATTTAATTTTTATACGATTTATTGTCAAAACGTATTAAAACTAGTACCGAAATTTTGATTTCTTTCTAGATGGGTTTTCATCAAATATATATTTAGCTTTTAGGGTTTCGTACATCAAAAGGAAAAAAGGAACCCTTATAAGATCACTTCATTGTCCGTCTATCGGTCTTTCAAGACCCTTTTTCTTAGGAACATGTATAGGTATCAAGTTGAAATTAATATCAAATATTTAGGTCTATGGTTCCTTTAAATTGTAAAAACATCTAAGCAATGCTGTCGAGAAGAACCTTAACCATACGGCCATTTATGCTGCATATTTTTACATTCGCAAGTAAATCAAAACCTAATGGGTAATCCCTGTCGACCTAGAATCACGAACTTTCACAATTAGCAAGATCTCACAGAAAAAGTAAAGGATAAAAACCAAAAATTACCTCGATATCGGTTATTTTGACCCCAAAGACATATCACCTAATATATCTTTCTTGACCATAAAATTACAGTGAATTTCTTAAGAATTTTGAGGTAAAGTGCACTATTGTTCTCCTATAAACTTTAAGCAAGCTTCTAGAAATCGTGTTATTTTTATAATTTTAAATTCTTAATGAATATATAGGAAATATTGATTGTTTTTCAGTATGTCTCTGAATAGTCTATTCAAAAAATATCCATGACACAAAAAGTTAAAAAAATTACTGGTAAGTGCCTATGACCACACGATACAAGTGAAAACCTCTGATTTTAAAATATATATATATATAATAAAATAATTACATTGATGTTATATGATGCATATTAGTTCGGCGAATGAGGAACAATGCGAGATTATTATTTTAAAATATTAACTACTAGTATATTTAAATAATATATTTAACTGCTCTCAAATATATTAAACTACCCTCAAATAAAATATTAAACACTAACTGTATTAATTTGAAATATTACACTGATTATATACAATACAACACGCGTATTTCATTAAAAGACTCTAAAATTAAGTATTAAACACTGACTGTGTATACTTGAAATATTATATTGATTAAATACAATAATTTACGCGTATTATATTAAATTACACTCATATAAAACGTTAATCAAAAATATAACGTATTTCTTGAAACGATGTACTACGTGTTAGACAGTGAACTCGCTTGGCCGATGACGAAGGAGCCGAGTTTAACCGTAAGAATGAAACAATACGTTTATGAAATCTGAAATATGTTATAAATAAAATTCAATTTAATAACTAAAAAAAAGTGCACATGGTGCATCTAAAAGATAGTACACTTGATATTTTAAATGTACCCACAGTACGCCTAAAACATTAGTTCGCTTGGCTAATGCCGAAGGGCGCCGTGTTTATTCGATTCAGAGTCACCGCCCGAGCGTCACCGCTCAGTTACGTCCACTGCTCAGAAGTGCAAAGGTGTAATTACAGATGTTTTCAGTTCAAAAATTAATTCTTAATTCGGCCACTTTGAAATTACTACATAAATAGTTTTGGGCGTTACCTTTAAGATACACTCTAGTTAATATACTTTGAGTGTTACCTTTAAGATACACTCTAGATAATATGCTTTGAATGTTATTTTTAAGATACACTCTAGTTAATACACTTTCAGTGTTACCATTAGGATACACTCTAGTTAATATGCTTTGAATGTTATTTTTAAGATACACTCTGGTTAATATGCTTTGAATGTTATTTTTAAGATACATTCTAGTTAATACACTTTGAGTGTTACCTTTAAGATACACTCTAGTTAATATGCTTTGAATGTTATTTTTAAGATACACTCTAGTTAATATACACTTTGTTTTGCATTATGTTAATATGCTTTAACATAATGCCAAATTTAAAGTTTCTACACCCAAACGTTTCTGGAAAAAACGGCTGTGACAGGCATGTAGACGAACAGTTCAGTGATGTCTACATATATCATAGGGATTAGCTTTTTGGCCTTTGAGGTACAGAATCCTGAAACATGTATTGGAAAAAGTACTTTTTTCGAAGAAAGGTGTATGCTATATCATCAACACTGCGTATTTTTTTGAACGGTAACCTCTATCCATGATTAAAAAAAATTAGATATTTTCGATTCCGATGACGCAAAAGTGTTCTGTGTCATAATAACTGTTTTTTTTTTCATTTTACTGTCTATTTTGATGCATCTTTTGTGTAATTTTTTTCTGTTGCACGTTAATCACAGTCATTGTGCCATAGTGATTCTTTCTCGAAGCACAGAATGACGCGAAGACGCAACGGCGTCATTCTATTGATTTACATACCAGCACGCAACTACTAGTTTTATAGTCGCACAACTTTTGATTGGATAGTGATATCTTGTTGATTCTTGTTGATTGTTTATATGGCCAAGCTCGTTTTATAATGATGATTTAATCAATGAGCGATGAACAATTACCTATGTGCAAACCTCGAAATATTATTCTCAATTTCCACAGCCTCTTATTCACAAGCCCGGCGTGTACCTTCGGATTTAAGACACAGGATGTGAATCGTGTTTTATTCCACTGTAGTGAGCACGACGATCCGCGTAGAGTTTTGTTAAAGAGCATGCGTCTAAATATTAAAGTAGAATCACGCGGAGACATAAAACGTGGTATCTTTAGTCATCGAGACTTGGTTGGGAATGGTCCGATCTTTGAGTCATTAAGAGCGTTCGCCAAGTGCGTTCTTGAAAAAATAGAGATCCTAAATGACACATTGAGTAGGAGCAGGCTCTAACCCTGTTGGGTGGAAACGCTTTGATTGTAGATACAGGACACTATTAGGAGACTTTCGAAGGTCCCCTTTTTGTGTGAGGTGCGTCGTTACGGGTCCCAGGAGGGGCCCTGAGACTACCCGGGTGGTTATGGTAGGAATAGCCTCTTATTCACAGAACGTATTGTTTTTATAACGTATTGTTAATGACCGTATTTTTGTAATGCTTGTTAGCCTGTCTATTTGCAGACAAAATTAGGTCAAAATCGATTAAATATATCAACGTATTTTTTCATTACGGTATGCCAAAGTATATCGAGTACGCGAAGTCGAGTGTTCGAAGAATGGGAAAATATTGTATCTTCGTACAAAATTTAATGTTGTGACATTTGGTTTGGGTCGTGGGCCACTGAACAACAGACACATGTGTAATGTGTTATTTGCAGTTTGCGTGAAATAGTTTGTGATAATTAGTGCGATTTTCCAACGCTAGTTTTCTGTGCATGTAGATTTGCGATATTGTCACTTAAAGATATTTTCAGAATTCATGATAAAAAGCAAAAATAGGCTTGCACTATTGTTATTTGCAAATTATAGTAATTTTAGTACGATGATGAGTTTTAGTACAATGTTTGCACTTTTACTACTAATTTTAGTACGAGAGATTGTGAAATTATTCGTCGTAATAATTAAACTATAAAATGAAATAAATTTAAAAAAATCGATCATCAAGTCATACTGGAGAAATTAGTGTTCCGTGTCCATTTGAATATTAACAGCAACGCGCTCGGACTATGCGCTTAAAAGGGGTCTATCCGCCGCGCTACCAGCTGCCGATATAGAATCACATTGCATATGCGCGGAGTTGAGTGGAGAACGTTTTGACTGAGGCAAAGTAAACATTTTGAAAAATTTGTAAGGACAAAAGTTGTTCGTTATGTCGTAAGAAATATTTTTTCTAGAAAAAAGTTTACCAATAGTTCAGCGGTAATAAGGAAATAAATAATTGAACTGCTTATAAGAATAATCGCACCGGAATTTTTCAATATTTCAGATTTTCTGAACGGTCCTTTTGGCGATCAGGGTGAGAGCAAATATTCTTAAGGGTTTTTTACGAAAAATTTTAAAATACACCATAAAAAATATCGAAAAATATTTTTTATGGTGTTTTTAATATTTCATGCACGATTGAAACATTTTTCATACATGGTATATACATGGTTGAATTCGTTCCCCAATAAGCTTTAACTTGACATCCGACACGATAACTTTAAAATATTTTTGTTTAATTTCCCAGTTCACCCCCCCCCCCCCCCCCCCCGAAATTAAGAAATCAGGATCAAAATTCACCCTTTTATACATCACGTCCATAACTGGCCCCCCGTACTTTATCTCTGTGCCTAATTTTTAAGTCGAGCTTTTTCCGAGAAAATCGCCTGTGATAGACGGATGGACGGACACCGAAGTGAATCCATTAGTGTTCCGTTTTAAACTCACTAAAAAAGATATAACTGGAAAAGTGCGCATTAGACGCTCTTTATATACAACGCCGACGAATGATTTTTGCCGAAGGTTGGTAACTCCTGATTTTTTTCAACAAAGCCGGTGGTTAATTTTCCACCAATTTATTAAACAAGGCAAGAAGTGCGTACCGCCTACTAAATATCTGCCGTCTCCTTTAGCGAATGCTCAGTCGTAAGTTCGATCATCTTTTCCGTTAGCACGTTTTAACTTGTAACCTTGGAAACAGTGAGAGACTGTATATCACACGGATTAAGGTTCGATTCTCTATCGTTCGCTGTGCGGGGCTGAAGTGGTGTTTAAAATAGCGTAGCTAAAATGCCACAGATCAGTGAGAGGCAGTAGCGCTCACCTGCGATCATCAGCGTAACGATTGTACCTCCATTGGAGTGTCCCAGGTCCACCAGTGGACTGAGATAGACTATTTATTTGATTTTGTTCATTGTGAATTTTTATAAAATTATATTCTGTCAGAACGAAGATAGTACAGAAAGGATAAAATAATTTTTCGTGTTTCATATGTGCTTCATACAATGCACAGACTTACAAATATCCCGTAGCAAAATTTCATTTTGATCTTAAAATTTGTTCGTAATTATATTCTGTTAAAAACGATGATGATACAGAAAGGTTAAAAAAATATTTTACGTTTCAAACATAACTGTTACAATATGTGAACCAACAAATATGCTGTAGCGAAATTTCAACTCGACCTTAAAAACTTTATAGAAATTTCTAAGAAATTCAAATAGAATTACATTTTGGTAGAAACGAAAATGATAGAGAATAGATTAAAAATACTTTGCATTCCATATACACCTCTTACAATGTTCAGACTTACAAATAGACCGTAGTGAAATTTTAAATTTACCCTAAACTTCAAAGAAATTTATAGAAAATTTCAATATAATTATGTTCTGTTAAAACGAAAATGTTAATGAAATAATGCTGATGAAATATTAAAGAAATTTCTACGAAATTTCAGTTTCATACTCACGTCTTGCCTACAAATAATCCATGGTGAAACTTTAAACCAACCTTGAAATATTAAAGAAATTTCTATGAAATTTCAATACAATTATATTCTGTTGAAAACAAAGATGATACAGAAAAAATGAAAAAATGTTTCCGTTTCATACTTACGTCTTACCTACAAATAACCCATGGTGATCCTTTAAACCAACCTTGAAATATTAAAGAAATTTCTGTGAAATTTCAATAGAATTATATTCTGTTGAAAACGCAGATGATACAGAAAAGTTGAAAAAATATTTCCGTTTCATACGCCTACAAATAACCCAAGGTGAAACTTTAAACCAACCTTGAAATATTTGTGAAATTTCAATAGAATTATATTCTGTTGAAAACGAAGATGATACAGAAAATATAAAAAAATATTTCCATTTCCTATGCACGTCCTACAATGCACATACCTACAAATAACCAATGGTGAAACTTTATACCAACCATGAAATATTAAAGAAATTTTTATGAAATTTCAATAGAATTATATTCTGTTGAAAACGAAGATTTCCATTTCATATGTACCTCTTACAATGTATATACTAACGAATATAAATTCATCTCAACCTTAAGACTTTATAGAAATTTCTAACAAACTGAAGTGATACTATCTTTCAAGCATAATCATTTTAAATAACTTATTTTATATTCATACTTTTTATAACTGTTTCTTTTCAACTTATCTTTTCTTTTTTTCTTTGAACTTTTTCAACTTATTGGGCTATAATAAAGCACCTTTTCATCACCTTGCTTAGCTCGACGTGTACGATGGAATAAATCACATAAAACGACCTTTCAGAAATGTAAATCTTATCTTAAATTTGACAGTAATGGACTGTGCTTAATGTGGTAATTATACTAAAGGTACAATTGAGAGGATTTAAATTTTCCCATTACAATAAGAAGTTATCTGAATTTGATGCTGAAAGGAAGGCATTATGAGTCCATTGAATAAGTAATTGTAATTCAAATAATAACATAAACTTTAAACACCTCCAAAGAAAAAAAGTTGTGTCTGAAACATTTTAAACGGAGAAAGGTGGGCGAGGCTACGCAGGGCGTCGTAGGCCGCTACGAACCCGACATGATTTTGAAAAGTCAAGAAAACTGAATCAGTCACTTGGTTCTAGATGTTTAAAATTGTTCCTTTATCCACTAATCATAAAAAAGTAAAACGTTAAAAGTTTAGGGTTTCACACCTCAAAAGGTAAAATGGATGCCTTACAAAATCATTCACTTGTTTGTCCGTTTGCCTGTTGTCGCTGTTTTTCTTAGAAACACTCGAGGTATAAACTTGAAATTTGGCACAGTAGTAAAACATACTAACCAGGGTAATAACTAACATTTAAAAATAGTCTGATAGTACTAAATTAAGTACAGGATTTTTTTAAATTCCGTGTATAGTGTCGTCGACATCGTTTAAAAGGGTTTGTTGTAAAGGTTTCAAAAAAATTTCGAAATTATACTAATTCTTTAGGCGCGTTATGAAAAACGATGAGAATAAAATTTTAAAACAGAGAATGAAGCTGTCACAATGCAACAAAAAATCGACACCATGAAGTTCACTAAACATAAATTGACGTACTTTATTTGACAGATAAGTAGTCCAATCATCTACAAAACCGTTTCGAATTCGGTATGTATTTATTTGCAATATAAATTATTAAATATTTAAAATTAATAATTTAAAATAAATATTCTGCGTATTCACTTCTTTTTATTATAATTTAAACTGTTTTAGTGAATTTAACAATTAATCCTATACACGTGTCGTTGAGTATTCATTTAAATTTTTAAAGAAATTAAATTAAATTTTAAAATTAATTTTGGATTTATTCAATTCATTTTAAATCTAATTTTAAAGTTTTTACTATTCTGTATGAGAAAATAGTAAAGTTGAAATGCAATAATTTGGTAACGGTCTGGCAATCTAGCCAGTTTGGCTTACAATGGAAAGCCAATAGAAAAATAAAATGGTAGGAAACTCATCGGACCAATAAATTTTAATTTTTAAAATGTTGATTGAATTTATATTTTATCAACAGTATTTATGATCATGCTCTAAACCTTTTATTATTTTATTTTAATTAATTATTAGCGTGTTAAATATCTCTTCTATTATGCCAAAGAAGTATAACTTCTAACGCGCGTACATAAGTACATGCACAATTTTTTTTTATAATTTTAGGGCACATCTTTGGAGATATGCTGAAAAATATTAAAAAAATATATACTTGCTGTTATTTTTCAAATTACTCAAAGTAAAATGAGGAAAAAAATTTGGTTATTAAGCAAATTTTTAAAAAAATGCAACATGTTTTACGCCTATGAAAGATACAGTAGGCGTTATTTATATTGCAAATACTTTAATAAAAATACCAAATACCTTTAATTGTAATTATTGTAAAAGATTTTTTGTAAAAGAGTATAAATATGTACGCAACACTTGTACTGCGAGTTCTACCCTTATTTGTAAAGTTTCTTTAAGGCTTTTATTTATACGCTCACAAGTATGTATTTATGATTTTTATGAATTTTTTAAACATTTTTCAAGAAAAATGTTTATTAATTATTATTATCAAAAAGATCGCTCATAAAAATAAAAAAAAGGTAATTAATTTAGATATAGATTGAACCAAAATTATCAAGATTGGAAAAGTATAGCGCGAACAACTGTTATAAACAATATAATTGTTTCTATTTTATAAGTGTTAAACCATTGAACTGGTTTCAGGGAAATATTTTTTGTGAAAACAATTTTTCTCACGATGTAAGGAATGACTTTTGTCCTTACAAGTTTTTCAAAATATTTAATTTTGTTCATTCGAAACGCTCATATTTAATATTCTTGTAAACGGACCTTTCAATTTATGGAAGTATTTTTTTTTATTTTGAGTACGTAATTTGTCCTAAAATTTCCATATAAATATTTTTAACCGTTGGTTCCGAAGATATGTGTTGGTTAATACTCTTTATTACCATGTGAAATTTCAAGTTTCTATATCAGGCGGTTTCTGAGAAAAACGCCTGTGAGAGACAACGAACATACTAACTCATGAGTGATCTTATAAGGGCTCCGTTTCTCCCTTTTTAGAACTGTGAATGTGAAGTATGAAAAAACTATGTTATTCTTTTTCATTTTTCGTAATCGGATCTTTTCCGTTACCAGCTTTATCTCCATAGCCTTATCAAGGACATCAGGAATTTCTGATCAATCTTGCAGACAAATAATAAACAACAACAAATAATAGCTTGCAATTCGTGAATAATACAAGTATATATTTTTTTATTTATTACAATTGTCTATATATGGTATTGGCAAAAGTGCAAAGATATATTTGCTAATAGCCCACCTGAAGATGTTGTAATACAACGAAACCTAGGTCGTGTTAAAGTAACCAAAAAAGTAGAAATAATACTACATCACGTAGTTTCATTTAATTGTGAATAATGAATTTCTACAAAATTAACGCCAAAAATATTCAAAATCTATTTTAGTTATTACTTATAGTAAATAAAGCAATTTATCTTCAAACGAGGTACGGAACCCGCAATACTCGGGCAAGGATTGTACTTGGCTGGTTTTATTATTTTACGATATTCATTGAAACTGAAAACGTTAAAAAATCCGGAATATGACGGTAACAGTTTAATATTTCATCAATTTTATAGTACTTTCCTAAAAAATTTCTTCCTTTTCATGTTTTTCTTGTTACTCCTTTCCATCGCGTAAAATAATAAATTAAAAGGAAAATTTGAGATTAACGATAATAAGAAAATTAAAGATAAATGGAAAATGAAAGATAATAAGAAAATTAAATACAATAAACTGATCAGAAAATTTAAAAAAAAATTTATTTACGTAAACAACACACGTTGTGTGTTGTTTTTAATAGATGTGTTTGTTTTCTTAATAGTTATTATCTTAAATGATTTAACCCTGACAGCTTTTATGTGATCACCCATCTATTCTAATTCTTGTTAATAGAATTGTGTTTGTAAGTGTTTCAAAATTGAAACATTAATGAAAAAAGTTTCTAGGAAAGAAGACTTACGGTTAGTAGGACATGAAAGATAATTCCTTTTGAGTGGTTTTTGGCTAAAATCACTCTAAAAACTAAAAAAAGTTAAAAAAATTATTATTGTAATATATTCTTTAAGAGCTTTTATAAGATGCCAAATTATTAATTTTTAAAATTTTTTTCACAATTTTAATTTTTCCTATTTTGGTGAGATTTACAGTTTGAGGTTCTTCTTATTTTCCCGATTTTAACAATCGGGAAAATAAGCCCCTTCCCTTCATTGGCTCGTATTTTAAGTAATGCGGCTACGGTTTATATTTTGCAGACTTTACAAGACAAATGGACACACGACGTTCTGCATAAAATTTCGCAAGTGTAAATCCGGGAAAACCTAAAAAGAATTAATACTAAGAGAATTAATATAATAAGAAGCATACGGTAATAAATATGGAAAATATAAATTAAATGTAAAATATTAATACGTGAAGTCATTAAATTTACTTGCACAAGAAGGTACGGTCAAATATATCTGTCCCCAAATTGTTGGCAAGCGACACAAAAAAAATGAAACGTGATTTTACTTAATTTTATCCTTTTGTTTAATAATATAATTGACAACAAATGGTTCCAAGATGATTAGTATACAATACATACCACAATTTTTAAAACGCCAGATCAGTCTACAACAAATACCTCAACTGTCACAACACTTACAACAATTATTCAAGACAGTAGATTAACCCACAACAAAAACTACAACTTTAAAGACGCCAGATTAACGTATAAGTGCCTTAATTTTTAAGAGGCCATATCAATTTGAAATACTTAAAACCGCTAAATAAAAATAAATACTTGAACTTTTAATACGCCAGGTTCATCTATAACTCTTACCTCAACTTTTAAGATGTCAGATCAGACTAGAACAAACGTCTAAACATTCAAAATCTAAGATCAATTATTTTGAGAAATGAATGGACAAAACTATAAAAATGACTGAAAATAACAGTGCTTATCTAATAATTCGTTAGTAAAAAAAAGCGTTAAAGTTTCATGGAAAAACTTTAAGAAAGTCCATCAGAAACAATTTAATTTTGACGACTGACACGCATGTTTAATTTTTATAAATTTCAATATTTAAAAAAATATTCAGCGTTAAATGCTGAAGAAACATTTGTGAACTCACGAGCTATGACAAAATGCCAGTTCCTAATTGTATATAAGTCTGTTGCCAGTGATCTCGAGGTTTATTATTATAAAAAAAATCACGTTCTTCCACTCTCACTACGACTGTGAATGTGATCCAACTTCTATGATTCATTCCCCATTCAATTAAGTGTTTTAAAAAACTTCGCACGTTTACATAATTATACTGTCTGCTACTTAGAAGTATCCTGAAATATTACAATAGGTTATAAGATATTCTTTGCTTAAGGCTTTATATTAGTCGAGAATATAGATCCAATACAAGCAGACTTCAAAATTTAATTTGTCATCAATACAAAACTATACGTTCACATCTTGAGTTTCCATTCCTCTACACAGCTTCAACACCAGATTTAGATCCCGTAAGCCTTTACCATAAATATTTATCTCCTACGTTTATAATAATAACACTCATTTTATAATCCCATAATTCGAATATTCCGAAAATCCTTTTGACAATTTTTAATGGAAATCGTTAACATACAAAAAGGAAATACAAAATATGTTATTAATAAATTAAAGCCTAGCTAAAATGGAAAAATACATAAAGTAAAATTAATTTTAATTTAAAACAAATATTACTAATTAATAATACATTATAAAACAAATTCCTTAATACAACTAACTCTTAAAAATGTTATGTATAAATGTTCGTAATCATTTTGGGCAGATATTATTAAATGGTATGGCGTAATTTTATACTTTTTATAATAGAATTAGGTGATTGTAACTTGTTTTTTGAGCCTTTCAAAAATTACAATTCATCGTTGACGAGTTTAAGTTATTATTTATCTCAGTAAATGTATGGATCTAAAGGTGAATTTATGTACTCTACTAAGCAAAAGGTATTTTTAAATGTTTACAACTACCTCTTAAAAAATGTATGTATAAATGTTTGTAATCATTTTGTGCAGATATAATTAGAGGTATAGCGTAATTTTATACTTTTTATAATACAATTAGGTGATTGTAACTTGTTTTTTGTGTCTTTGAATAAATACATTACGATTCTTCGTTGACGAGTTTCAGTCATTATGTATCTCTGTAAAAGTATGGATCTAAAGGTGAATTTATACACTCTACTAAGCAAACAGGTATTTGTAAATGTTTATCGGTAATTAAAATATTAACTATTTCTATTAAACCACCTAAAAATGTTGCTGTATTAATCACCAAATCAACGCTTCTCGCTGCTCTATTACCATGAATCGTTTAGGTATCGCAACGTTTATGTCACCAAAAATTCAGTCGGACTGTTGCAACACGGTTATCATGAACGTCTGCAAAACTATAATGTTTTGATATGGTATATTTGGTCTATTTAATATTTTCTTTTATAATATAATATAATAAACTTATGGTAAATGAAAAACTATAATATTTTGATATGGTATATTTAGTATTTTCTTTTATGATATAATGTAATAAACTTATTGCAACGCCCTGGTTAACTGGCTAACATGCATAACGTAAGAGAGACGATTTCATTTGTTTTTACTGTATCAATGACATTCTCCAATATTATCAACGAATTTGAAAGTTTTGGAGAACTGAAATTTGTTTTTCGACAACCGTGTATTTAATTATTATGCCTATTTACATATCAGCTATTAGCGCAAGCGCCCTGTGCTCATAGATTGATTATAACCTGTTTACAAACAATCTATGAGCTAATTCGATATGAACTGAAATCAACTATTTCAAACGCCAGTCAATCCAGCAAAAGTGTAAAAAAAGTAAAGTGTAAAAGAACATAACTCTAGATAGATTTAGAAAACCGTTAAAAACATAGATAAGACAGGAAATATCAGCAAAGAGCATAATAACGTCAGCTTTAATGGCAATTGAGGTTAAGAAGCAGCTAGATTAAAAAAAAATTGAGGAAAATTTTACAAAGTAATGAAGAAAAGTATTATATATTGAATAACGATGACGATGTCCATGGAAAAACACTAAGATCAAAAAGATGAAATTCCTTTTAGTAACGAAATATGGAAGAGATATAAGCTATGGAATTCTTGAGGAGATATTTATGATTGTACATTTTTAGTAACTATAAAAATACTTATAAGATATAAACCGCAACACCTGGAGCGCATGCAACAGCAAAGGTTGTAAAGAGTAGCTGTCGTTGAGAAAAACACACACAACAGGTCATATCATTTGTGGTGCAATAAAGTTGTTAGTGACTTAGGTGAACTTGCTAACCGCGTTTTTCTTTTTAGATCTTACAATTTTTTATCTGAATAATAATTTTTTTAATTTTTTCACGTTTTGTATAAATATATATATATATATATATATATACATATATATATATATATATATATATATATTATATTTTTGAGTATAAATTTTGCTTGAATCATTTTTAATTTTAGTTATTTTAATTTTCGCAAATTTTTAATACCGCCGTTTAGCTTCATTTTGCAAAATTAAAAAAAAAACAATTCTTTAAAAATTCTTAATAGTTTTGAAAGTAATATAAAAATAATGTAGTAAGGTCGCTTTGACGGTAAAAAAAAGTAAAAAACCATTAAAAAAATAAATGGGATAACCTTTTCTAAATTACTTTTTTCTTCATTTTTTTCATCATATTTCCATATAAAAGCAGTCAGTCTCTTTTCCTCACTTCACGTTATATTGTCCGTTAGATTAGGGCTTTTCTGGATTGGACTTCTTGGAAAAACATCATCGACATGCTTTAAATAAAAAAAGTTCAAATTATAAAATATTAATATTAGGAATATTATATTTTTGTGAACACTCCGTTAGATATTTTTTAAAAATGTTTTGTTTACGATTTTATTATCCTAAATAAAATATTTATGATAACTGAATCGTAAACAAAACATTATTTTTTTTAAAAGCTAGTCGCCGGTTAACATGTGTGATCACGTAAAAATAGTCGCACTCGCTATTTGTCACTGTTCATACTCCTCTGACAAGATGGGTTCATTCGCTGAAGGAATGCGAGACGTATGTGAACGTGATATTGAAGTCCTGTGTAGAGGAAAATGTGCAGTGTGTTAAACCAGGGGTTCTTAACTATCGTTTTATGCAATTTTTCAATTTTTTTTTTCCTTATAGCTAATTATAATTATATAAATATTCTGCTGGAGGACTGATTTTAGTTTTAAGCTATAGATACGTCGTAAGTAGCAGTGATGGTAATTGCTTTGTCAGACTCAAAATTTTTAGGTGTAGCTTGAAACTGTAGCAATAGATTTAAGCTCTTTAGAAAAAAATGTTTTTGTTTTGTTTAGATTAGAAAATATTTAAATTAACCTGAACAATAAACGAACAAATTTTTAGTTCATTCAGTCAAAGAATAAATGAGACGAAATTTAACTAAACTAACAATGTAATGAAAAATCAGATGGGACAAGCTTCAAATTTATTTAGAAGTAGAAATCTCTTTTTTCTAATAATTTTGTTAGTCTGTCTATATTTGTAAATTTTTTAAATTAATTTTCATTTATTAATTGAAAGAATCATCACCCTAACATAAGAAGTGTTTAATTTTACTAATAATAATTGCTATGAACATGAAAATTGTTTATTCCGAATAATTGTAAAATAAACTTTCCCCAATTTTCAGTAAAACGTCATAAATTTAGTCATCAACCAGAAGACGTCCAACATAGGTTTCCTGTATAGATTTCTACAAACATCTATCACGTGCTCAAATCCAAATCCGTGTCCGTATCCAAAAGGGTCCCATGACCTTTGTCAGGTCATGTGTCCATCTAACGAGGAACTTCCTGCTTATCTTTTAAAAAGTTCCGTGGACTATATTTTGTCCAGAAACCCCATATATTTTGTCCAGAAACCCCATGCACTTTTCATAGCTCTCTGAGTGACTTGGGGTTTTTTCGAAAGCTCGTCAAAGATATTTTTCTTTTTGGGAATAGTTATATACCAGAAATGTAACTCTTAGCATCTTCCTACAGGTACCAAGTGTAAATCTATTGGTTTCATTGCAATGAAATTTATTCTCTTAGTAAAAATATAGTAATTCTAAGTTGTGGTCTAAAGTGTTTAAAACTTAATTTTTTAATACTGTGTGTTATTTCTTTTGTGTCATTTTGATAGCATGTTCAAATCAAATCAGCATATCCTACTAGTCTTCTAAGAAGTCTCGTACCTTTCTGTTTAGAACCTTGCTGAGAGCATGTCAAAAGTATTTTTTGTTTGTGTCAATACTTGTATATTCTAAATGTAATTCTTAGTGCTATCCTACAGACGCCCAATTTAACTGTACTGATTTTGTCGCAATAAAGTTTATTCTCTTTGTAAAATGTAGTAACTATGAATTATGACGATATGATCTACCGATTGAAGATCGACGTAATCTTGGCATACTTGCACTTCAATCCAATATTTTGAAATAGTTGTATAGTTTGCAGAAGTCTAAGTTATATCAATAGGATATTCAGAAGTTGGTATGCTCTCATTTTTAGGGTTTTGTACCTCAAAAATAAAAAAGGAACTCTTATAGGATCACTTCATTGTCTTCCTGTCTGTCTGTCAAGATCCTTTTTCTCAGGAGTGCGTGGAGATATGAAATTGAAGTTAATATCAAACACTTAGGTCTACGGTTCCTTGGCGTTGTAAAAAATTAAACGCCCAAGTTAAGGAAACCAAGACAAACCATAAAATACGGCAATTTATGCCGCATATTTTAGCACTTGCAAATAAATTAAAACCTATAGTATACTTCCTGTTTACCTAGAATTATAAAATTTGGCTAGAAGCAAGCTCTCACGACACAAGTAAAGGAAAAAAATCGCTAATTTGTAGTTATATCACATAATTTTTTTTTCAATATGTGCCTGTGAAAGATACAGTAAGCAATATATTTTCGTTCTAAAAATGAAAATTTTGTAAATAGTTTAACAGGAATAGTATGTACCATTAAATGTTTATAAACGCCTAAATATGTGGGAACCCTCGTAGTGCGAGTTCCACTCGTGCTTGACAGGTTTTATTTTACACAAAGTACATGTGTGTTTTACCCTAACATTTACTATCCAAGTCGGAAAAATTCGGCTTGGATAGTGAATGGAATCGGCTGGATCCTGCCACCAAACATTCATATTCGATCAAATATTTTGAATGCTATCTTTAGCAGATAGCATATTTAGATTTTCAATCTTCTTTCTTAGTCTTGATTGCAATTCATATTAATATGTCCTTTCATATTGATATGAATTGCGATTCAGAATGATTAAAGGATTGGGTTAGTATCCAGGAGGAGACCAATGAAAGTAAACGAAAGAAGGCGTTTTTGAAGAAAATGTTAGTAGATAAGAATGAATCACATTTGTATCTATGTTCCTGTATCTAAGTACACACATACGCACGAATATACACTATCAAAGGCTTTTATAAAGGCGGAAGAGAACATCGATCGATTACGGACTTTTTTTTATTTGATAGTGTTTAGCGAAACGAACAAAACGATAATTTTTCCAACTCGGAAATACGTTTCGTTCTTGAGTTATGCTACCGGAAACGTTAAATCTAGTCCTACAAAACTAAGAGAAAACTAATTTGATTGAAATTGTACAAATTTTATTTGTCTATTGTTATTAGTCATTATTGGCAAAGTATTTCCGGGGGTAAAGGCAAAAAACTGAATTGGTTGCCGCCCAGTTATTGTCGAATCACTGTTATTATATGAAGAGTTGGAATAGGCTATGGTAAAAACAAAAATTGATCTGTTTAATTTTTTTTTATCAAACGCCCAATTTAATTTAAATTTATATTCAAAATGTAACTAGATCCCATTTTGATGCAAGTTCTGGCTTTAATACACACCGTTTATGCTATATAAATTTGATATATCTTACATCGTTTTGAAGTAAAATTGATTTTGCTCGTGTAATAGATCAGTAACATTTCATTGCCTATAACGCATTTCTAGATCCATCTATAGGTATGTTTTTATTAATATTGATAATAATAATTTCAAGAAACGAACATTATTGCGTATTACAAAACGACAATCACCATTTATGGCATTTTTATAATAAATATTGTGAAATAACATTTATTTTTAATCAATTATTTTAAGTAACCCTTAGATGGGAATACAATTAAAATTATCAACACCTTTTATTATCGAGTACATTTTTAGGTTCTGTACCTCAAAAGAAGGAAGGATCACTTCGTTTTCAGGATCACTTCGTTTTTCGTCTGTCTGGGAACACCTTTCTCAGGGACACGTGGAGGTATCAACATCAAATTAAAACCAAATATCTAAGTTTATGGTTCTTAGAGCTGTAAAAATCAAGTCGACGCGAAGTCGACGCAATAAAAAAACCTAAAAATACGGCCATTTATGCGGCATATTTTGACACTCGCAAATAAAACAAAATCTATAAGGTACTTCTCGTTAACATAGAATCATGAAATTTGGCAAAAAAACAAGATTGACATCATAAGGAAAAAATCAGAAAATTGCTGATTTGTAATTATATTTTGAAATATGCCCGTGTTTTTATGTCTGCGAAAGATATGGTAAGCTATGTATTTACGTTGTGTGAAATTAATATTTGTAAATAGTGTAATAGGAATACTATGTCTGCGAAAGATATGGTAAGCAATATATTTACGTTGTGTGAAATTAATATTTGTAAATAGTGTAATAGGAATACTATGTCTGCGAAAGATATGGTAAGCAATATATTTACGTTGTGTGAAATTAATATTTGTAAATAGTGTAATAGGAATACTATGTCTGCGAAAGATATGGTAAGCAATATATTTACGTTGTGTGAAATTAATATTTGTAAATAGTGTAATAGGAATACTATGTCTGCGAAAGATATGGTAAGCAATATATTTACGTTGTGTGAAATTAATATTTGTAAATAGTGTAATAGGAATACTATGTCTGCGAAAGATATGGTAAGCAATATATTTACGTTGTGTGAAATTAATATTTGTAAATAGTGTAATAGGAATACTATGTCTGCGAAAGATATGGTAAGCAATATATTTACGTTGTGTGAAATTAATATTTGTAAATAGTGTAATAGGAATACTATGTCTGCGAAAGATATGGTAAGCAATATATTTACGTTGTGTGAAATTAATATTTGTAAATAGTGTAATAGGAATACTATGTCTGCGAAAGATATGGTAAGCAATATATTTACGTTGTGTGAAATTAATATTTGTAAATAGTGTAATAGGAATACTATGTCTGCGAAAGATATGGTAAGCAATATATTTACGTTGTGTGAAATTAATATTTGTAAATAGTGTAATAGGAATACTATGTCTGCGAAAGATATGGTAAGCTATGTATTTACGTTGTGTGAAATTAATATTTGTAAATAGTGTAATAGGAATACTATGTCTGCGAAAGATATGGTAAGCAATATATTTACGTTGTGTGAAATTAATATTTGTAAATAGTGTAATAGGAATACTATGTCTGCGAAAGATATGGTAAGCAATATATTTACGTTGTGTGAAATTAATATTTGTAAATAGTGTAATAGGAATACTATGTCTGCGAAAGATATGGTAAGCAATATATTTACGTTGTGTGAAATTAATATTTGTAAATAGTGTAATAGGAATACTATGTCTGCGAAAGATATGGTAAGCAATATATTTACGTTGTGTGAAATTAATATTTGTAAATAGTGTAATAGGAATACTATGTCTGCGAAAGATATGGTAAGCAATATATTTACGTTGTGTGAAATTAATATTTGTAAATAGTGTAATAGGAATACTATGTCTGCGAAAGATATGGTAAGCAATATATTTACGTTGTGTGAAATTAATATTTGTAAATAGTGTAATAGGAATACTATGTCTGCGAAAGATATGGTAAGCAATATATTTATGTTGTGTGAAATTAATATTTGTAAATAGTTTAATAGGAATACTATGTGCATTTAAATGTTTATAAATGCCTAAATGTGTACCGAACCTTCATAGGGCGAGTTCTACTCGTGCTTACAGGTTTTTAAATACCGTTACTTTTGTAGTCGATACTCCTTAATCGATATTTTTACCCATATGAGTACTTTATATTAGGTATCAAATCGATTCACTCTCAAAATTCTGCCCTTAATGTAACACTTCAACGGATTTGTTTTCTTTTTCTCACGTTGAATTTCTTTTTTTACTTATATAAAAATATCGAATAATTAAAATATTGTAAGTAATAAATACTTTGAATCTAAAACTTTCATATCATTTGTATTAAATTTCTTATTTTAACGAGTAAAATTTGTGTAGTAGTGTGTTTGTAAAATTTGTTATAAATAGAAATTGATAGAATACAATAAAGACAGTAAAAAAGGTAAAAAATATGCATAATACAACATTTAGGAAAAGTATCGATACCTTGGGATATCGATAATTTTGCTTCGATACCGTATCACTGCCCTTATATTTAATTACAAAATCGTTAAGGTTTATATCTCACCTTCAAAGCTAGGTTGAACGAAATATTACTCACGTACGAAGAGCGTTTTTCATATTTTAAATTAAACACTCTGACTCAACGAAAAGAACGTGCTGACTGCATATTGATCCATAAGCTTATCCATAATACAATTGACAGCAGTACACTTCTCCAGCACTTTCAATTTAACATTCCACGCAATAACAGTAGACCGCATATATATCGTCTTTTATTTGTATCAAAAAATTATTCAGGGAAGATTATTCAGGGTACGGCTTATTCTATTTTGCCCCGCAAAATAGATAAGCCGTACCCTGAATAATCTTCCTTCAACTGTATATTTCTTTGGATCCTCAACTTCATCCTTTAAAAATAAACTTATTGACAGAGAGAGGTAACTTCTACTTGTAACAAAGTGATATTTAGTGAATTGTTATGCTTATATTTGAAATAATTAAACTTTGTTTATTAACTTCAATTTGTTTGTCTATTTGACTCTATGTTCTATCGATTAATTCCATTATTAATTGTTATTTAATTCACTGTAATTAATTAAAAATCTTAATGTGCATTTTATTGATCAACTTCATTATTGTTCATTTATTGAGTTTATTGAAATTAATTGAAATGTTTCTTATTCGTAATAATATTAAATGATAATGGTAACACTAAATTAATCATGTTGTGTCCACTAATTTCGGTGTTGTCACAAGAAAATTATAAATATATACAATAATGTGTTCTCGAATTAAATTTTTAAAATTGTGACAAAACTGTTTGTGGGCCAATAATAAATATATAAATCATATAATATAAATAATCTATATATTAACGTGTGAAAATCGAAAAATAGTCTTACCTTTTCTAGTATTTATTATAAAAGAAATGCATTTATATCATTCGAAATGTATTTTGCCATAGGTTTGCACAAAAAGTCGTTAAGTTCAGGCGTTAAGGCAGGTAAAATAAGTGAACAACATAGACATATAATTTCGCTTCACAAAACGCTTTGACTAATTAAATGAAGGTATTTTGATCATGTTCAAGGCTGTATGAGCTTAGATCCCTTTGCCCAGCCTGCAAGGGAGACCGTAACAAAAAAAAAGAAGTTGTGCAAATGAACACATAGCATTCTGTCCATTTCTTTCTTTATCTTTATTTGTTTATTTCATTATTCTACCGTTTAATGGTTAAATTACTTACTTGTAAGACATTTTATTTGTTTACTAAATTTTTGTCATTTATTCCTTCCTGCTTCCTCTTTGCACTTTGCCACTCTTTTCCTCATAGCGTCATGTTTAGAATTAAGAATTTACATACAAATAAATTCAAATTGATATGAAAAATGAGTTGAATTTAATTACTTTACAAACGAAATTGGTCTAATTCCGACATTATTTTACACACAGTTTACAAATATTATAACTGTAATTAAACTATGTAGTTATTTATAACTGAACCACATTAAGAGAGTTTCACTCCACGAGTTCCGGGCAAATGAACAATTTTTCCTTTTTCGCGTTCTGTAGATATTTTCATAATGTAATATTGTTTTTGTTTTCTTGTTACATATTAATTATTAGAGTTTTGTTCCTCAAAAAGAAAAAAGAGAAACCTTATAAGATCACCCACGTGCAAATTAACCACTAAATTGAAATTGTCTATATGCTTTGGGATATTATATGAAAAGTCTTAAAAGGGTCTCAAAAGTATTTTTTTCATAATTTTCAGAGAAATAATTATTAGAGTTTCGTGTCTCAAAAAAACGAGTATTCTTTAGACCATACGATCGAAGTAAAACTTGAAATTCACAAAATATGAACTTTAAAATGAATTAACAATTTTATTCACTTTAAACGTAGAATAGTTAATGTATTGAACAAAATTATAATTTATAAAATTGTTCAAGAACGAAATGAAATTACAAAATAATAAAAAAATTACCGTTCGCGTAACGCTAGCAGACTCGCATATATATATATATATATATATATATATATATATATATATATATATATTTCATGAGAGGAAGAGAGAAAAAAATGTGTGCTCCCACCTCTCTCTCTTGTCCCTACAGTAATACACGGAACTTCCGTTCGCCTTGCCCGATTACACTTTTCGTAACGCTCTCGTCACGAATTCACCAGCTTACTCCCCAAGTCAAGCGTGCGTAAAGAAGTTTTACTTCAAAAATTAATTAAAATTTAGTACATAGTTTGGGATATAGTTTGAAAAGTCTTATAAGGGTCTCAGAAATATTTCTTCTTCTCTTCAGAGAAATACCAAAAAATATGCAAAAAATACGTTCACTTTCTCTCAGTAGCTCCACTGCCCTGGTATTCTTGAAGGCTTAAAGCCACTCGACAAAATGTTAGCAACTAAAACTAAGATCCTTTTCTTCAATATGAACCATGTCTTGTTTTGAGAACCTGGTTTCCTTTGGAAACTTAGAATCTTTTGGTGTTGCATTTAATTGAATCTTGTTTTTTTTAAACTCTACTTCTTTATCTTCCATTATTCCAAATAATAACCATGTATACGCATTACTATTTTCTTATTTAAAAACAACATAATATTTAATGCATAAACAAATTTATTATACCCGTAAACATTACAACTTTATAGAATTTACTTTCTTGATAAAATTTTTTTCTTCTTTGTCGTTACACTCTTTGCAGAGTGGGTGTGGTGGTTACGTCGACAATAGCGGCTCGTTTCACAATGCTTTGCGACCCTTCGTGAACTTTCGCTCTCCTTGTACATTCGTACAGGGGTCTGTTGAAGGTTTTCTTTATTTGATCTGTCCACGTCATTGGTAATATGCCGCGTAGACTGATGCCTTCGACTTTACCCTGCACTACCTGGCACTCTATGGATTCGCATCCACACCGTGTTATGTGTCCAAAGAAAATGAGAATTCGAGCTTGTATTGTGCTTGATATTCTTTGTTTGATGCCCAGCTCTCGAAGAATGGACTCGTTGGTTCAGAATTCCATTCAAAATATACCGGGATTCTTCTCCAGCGCAACATCTCGATCCGTTTTTTCTCACTTTTTCGTAGAGTCCATATTTCAGCTGCATAGAGGAATATGAGAGTCTTAACAAGTCTAGTTTTGGTGGTTTTGGTCCGGTCCTTCCATATTTTCCTCAGTTTGTCTATAGCTGAACTAGAGATCGCCATAGGCCGCTTGATCTTGTCTATACAGCCGCCATTATTTGATATGAGCGCCCCCAGATATATATATATATATATATATATATATATATATATATATATATATATAATGAGATATGTAGACGAATATACATATATATATATATATAGTTCGTTATTTCTGTAATCTCTGGCGATTTGTTTTTTTCACGGTCGATAATCATCATTTTGGTCTTGCTGCGATTTATTTTACTTTTTGAAAAAATAAAAATATCCCCTAATTTATGATAATTATATAAATAATGTTGCTTTAGCTCGATATCGTGGCGAGCGCTTGTTTTTTTTAAGTTTCCTTAATATAGCTTTTATGTTCTGTTTAAATACGTTAAATCTAGCAAGTATTAACGACAAAATAAAATTGAAAACCTTTGAATATGTAGAAAAGACGTTTATTCATTAAAATTGTAAGTTTGAATATCTCTGCGCCAGGTGTATAATTAATAAGTAGCGAGAGTTTGTTCGTCGTCCGATTCGGGCGTCTCGGCTGCGCGCGGCTGCAAATATCCAGATGCATTCGAAATGCAACTGGTGAATATTCATAGGAATAACTTTCGACTTGAGAAAAATATTTGTTGATTTGTTATTTCATATATAATATGGAGTAATCGGCATCTATATTTCTAAATAATTAGTATCCGTAATGAGATTTGGTATGTTGTTAGATTTGCTATCTAGGTTTGCCATTTTTTTAGAGTTTCGTACCTCAAAAAGAAAAAAACGGAACCCTTATAAAAAGGTTAGATTATCTGTTCGATCACGTTTTCGATCATCTATCAGTCTGTCAAAGCTCTTTTCCTCCGGAACCACTTGACGGGGAAATTTCAATTCTATTCTATTCTCTTAACATTTACGTAACCTTACTAATTATCTTAATGCAAATTTTAGGAAAGGAAAATTACTCGAGAAAATAAATTTAAATGCCGGTATCATTTGATTGTTATAAAGGTCTTAAATATACATATATTTTTCATTTTAGGCAGTATAACTTCAAAGACATACTGAAAAATATGCCAAAACATATTCGTTATCATGAATGATATTAAAAAGTATATAATATTAAAAAGTAAAAGTAAATTATTTAATCTTTTAATATTAAAAGATTGAATACTAGCACCGTTTGAAAAGGCTAGTGATAAAGGTCTTAAATATACATATATTTTTGACTTTAGGCAGTATAACTTAAAGATATACTTAAAAATATGCCAAACCTTATCTATTGATTTCGTTATTGTGAATAATAATAAAAAAATAAAGAAAATAAAAAAATAAATACTCGCATCGTTTGAAAAGGCTAGTTATAAATAGACTTCCATTCTGATGGTTAAACAATCGATAGAAAATTTTTTATAAAAATTAAACTCTTTAGCAAATTATTCCAAAAATCCATAGCCTTCTATTCTAATAGTTAAACAATCAATACAAAATTGTTTATAAAAATTAAACTATTTGGCAAATTATTCTGATAATAAATTTACTTCTATTCTAATGGTTAAACCATCGATAAAAAATTGATTATAAAAATTAAACTCTAGCAATTATTCCGAAAATAAATAGCCTTCTATTCTGATATTTAAACAATCAATACAAAATTGTTTATAAAAATTAAACTATTTGGCAAATTATTCTGATAATAAATTGACTTCTATTCTAATGGTTAAACCATCGATAAAAAATTGATTATAAAAATTAAACTCTTTAGCAATTATTCCGAAAATAAATAGCCTTCTATTCTGATATTTAAACAATCAATACAAAATTGTTCATATAAATTAAACTATTTGGCAAATTATTATGAAAGTCAACAGATTTTATTCTGATAAATAATCGACAGAAAAAATAAATATCGAAATCAGTCAGGTCTTGCGTATGAAAGCATAATATATAATAAATAATATAAAGAAAGCATATATAATAAATAGCATATCCTCATATATAAAAATACATACGTATAGCCTAGTGGATGCCATTTTTAAATGCAAATTTAAATCGTAATAAATATTTAACCCAATTAAAATATGGCATCATTTTAGAAGAAAGATTTCGTCTTTCCTAGAAAATTACCAGAATATAATGAATTCCATCATAAAAACTCGAGGCTGACGTGATAGTCGACAACAAGCACATACATGTGTTTACAGTTGCTTAAGAAATAAAAAAAATCTTTTTTTTTTGGTACCGCTTTACGACCTTGCTACTACTTTTATTAGGTAAACAATTTCCATATTACGTCAGCAGTTACTAAGAATCTTTATTTCCCTACTAACTGTCATAAAACATACACACTTTCTCCAGTGACGCATTTGGAGAAACCAGGTTTTTTCTGCATCCAGTTTTATGTACGAGCAGTATGCCCACGAGTCCTAGCGCCCAATAGCATTATAATGTAGGTTATAAAACTGTATTGTCTTAAAGAGGTGAGCATCGAAATTTCAATGACAGTTCGTCCTACACGTCTGTGGTTCTAGCTTAAAATATAATTAAGCCACATATACCTGCTACAAAACTCGTATAATTGCTATTATTGTAAATACATTTATTGGTATACAGAACTGCTTCTACACCTCAAATTTGCATAAGATGTAGAATCTTTGAAACTAATTTAACTTTCAGGGTTCCGTCTGATGAAAATGAAAAAAAACGTAATTATTCTAGGATCACTTGATCGTCTATCCGTCTGTCGTTTGTCTGTCAAAGAACTTTTTCTCAGAAATAACTTGAAATATCAAGTTGAAATCAATATTGTATACTGAGACCTATAGCCTTACTTTGCTGTAAATATTTTTGGTTCAAGTTTTTTGTTCACGTAACAAAAAGATATCTTTTTGTTTTTTGCCATTTAAAATGTAATTGTTTTTATTCATACAATAGTTTCACTCAGTGATCATCAAAACCTATAGGGTACTTCCGGTCGCCCTACAATTTTGAAAGACGGTATAATGGAAAATCTGATAGCATAATCATACGTTTTTATAATTAGTTTGTTTTTGCGCCTTTGAATTTTTATTTTAAAACGAATCAGAAATACGAAAATTATTTCCCTCCTCCACCTTCATCGAGTTGCTCCCTCGACAATGTTCATTTCCAACGGTATTCAAAATGATCAAAGGCTATTCTTTATCAGCGAAGCCATACGGCTTCACTGCTTTGAAAAGTAATTATACGAACAATTTTATTCAAAACATTTTTGCGAATATAAAATGACTACGTAACCTTAATTTAAAGATGCCATACACATTTAACCCCTTTACGTTACATACTACATTTAATAACTTATCAGCATCCTATTAGATGGGATAATACGTACATACAGTTTGATATTTCATGAAATGACTACGTAACGCTAAATTACACATGTTGCTATACACATTTAACCGCTTTACGTTGCATACTAGATTTATTATCTTATCAGCATCCTATTAGATGGGATAATATGTACATACAATTTGATATTTTATGAAATTACTATGTTACGCTAATTTATATATGTTGCTATACAGACTTAAACGCTTTACGTTGCATACTACATTTAATAACTTATCAGCATCCTATTAGATGGGATAATATGTACATACAATTTGATATTTTATGAAATTACTATGTTACGCTAATTTATATATGTTGCTATACAGACTTAAACGCTTTACGTTGCATACTACATTTAATAACTTATCAGCATCCTATTAGATGGGATAATATGTACATACAATTTGATATTTTATGAAATTACTATGTTACGCTAATTTATATATGTTGCTATACAGACTTAAACGCTTTACGTTGCATACTACATTTAATAACTTATCAGCATCCTATTAGATGGGATAATATGTACATACAATTTGATATTTTATGAAATTACTATGTTACGCTAATTTATATATGTTGCTATACAGACTTAAACGCTTTACGTTGCATACTACATTTAATAACTTATCAGCATCCTATTAGATGGGATAATATGTACATACAATTTGATATTTTATGAAATTACTATGTTACGCTAATTTATATATGTTGCTATACAGACTTAAACGCTTTACGTTGCATACTACATTTAATAACTTATCAGCATCCTATTAGATGGGATAATATGTACATACAATTTGATATTTTATGAAATTACTATGTTACGCTAATTTATATATGTTGCTATACAGACTTAACCGCTTTACGTTGCATACTACATTTAATAACTTATCAGCATCCTATTAGATGGGATAATACGTACATACAATTTGATATTTTATGAATTGACTACGTAATACTAATTTATATATGTTGCTATACAGACTTAACAGCTTTACGTTGCATGCTACATTTAATAACTTATCAGCATCCTATTAGATACAATAATACGTACATACAGTTTGATGTTTTATGAAATGACTATGTAACCATAATTTATACTTGTTGCGATACATAGTTGAATGGCTTACTTTGCATACTATGCTTAATAACTTATCAGCATCCTATTATCTGGGATAATTCATATATGAAATGACTACGTAGCCCTCATTTATATATGTTGTAATATACCCTTGACTGTTTTACGTTGCATACCGCATTAAATAATTTATCAGCATCGTATTACCTGGGATGATACATGTATATAGTTTGATATTTTCTAAAATGACCACCTAATCTTAATCTATATATTTTACGACACATACTTGACTGCTTGATTGATGGTTACGAACCATTTTGAAAAATTTAATCATAGAGATATATTTACATAAACTAATTAAATCGCTATGGCTATATCGAAATATGATTTGAAAAAATTGTATAAAATAATGAAATCCACACAAAAAATTTCCATAATCTTTATGGGTAATTATTATAGATTGCTGGTTATGAACCGTTTTGCGAAATCAAATCATAAAGGTATATTTAGCTAAACAAACTAAATCGCTATAGCTATATCGAAATGTCGTTTAAAAGAATGGTATACAATAATGAAATCTACAAAAAGGTTTCACAGTCTGTATTGCTAATTATTACAGATTGTTGGTTACGAACTGTTTTGCAAAATCGAACCATAGACATATTTTTAGCTAAAGAAACTAAACCGCCTTAGCTATATCGACATATTGTTTGAAACAATTGTATACAACAATGATATCTACAAAAAGGTTTCAAAGTCTGTATTGCTAATTATTACAGATTGTTGGTTATGCACCGTTTTACAAAATCGAATTATAGAAATATATTTAGCTAAACAAACTAATCCGCTATAGCTACATCGAAATATCGCTTAAAAGAATGGTACACAATAATGAAATCTACAAAAAGGTTTCACAGTCTGTATTGCTAATTATTACAGATTGTTGGTTACGAACTGTTTTGCAAAATCGAACCATAGACATATTTTTAGCCAAAGAAACTAAACCGTCTTAGCTATATCGACATATTGTTTGAAACAATTGTATACAATATTGAAATCTACAAAAAGGTTTCACAGTCTGTATTGCTAATTATTACAGATTGTTGGTTACGAACTGTTTTGCAAAATCGAAGCATAGATATATTTTTAGCCAAAGAAACTAAACCGCCTTAGCTATATCGACATATTGTTTGAAACAATTGTGTACAATAATCAAATCTACAATAAACATTCAGAGTATATTTGGCTTACTATTAAAGATTTTTTTACAAATATTTTTGCATTATAGGGCGGCGTAGTCCTACACTCGACTGAATACCAAAATAAACAACTAAATCGTTAAAAATAAATAACTAAACTATTAACATATTAATCCTAAATAATTATTATTTAAAAAATTGTGAGCGTCACAGAAAATACAAATTTTGTTATATTTTCATATTGAAATATTTTTATTTGAGCGAATTGAAAACGAAAAAAACAAATATTCAGATAGTTGTTAATAATAAAACATTAATTTAAAACACTAATTAATTTTATCATTTTATTTTTATAAAATAATATATCACAGAAATATTTCTTACCAATCTATTAAAAATATATTTTTAATTGTATAATACTGCTAGCCGACAAGACGCGACTCAAGTCAAATTAAATCAGAAAGAGCCGACCAGGCGCAAAGCTGGCCGAATTAATTCGGAAAGAGGCGATAAAATACGAAGATGTCCGAATCAAGTCGGAAAGAGCCGATAAAACATGAAGATGTCCGAATCAAGTCGGAAAGAGTCGATAAAACATGAAGATGTCCGAATCAAGTCGGAAAGAGTCGATAAAACATGAAGATGTCCGAATTAAGTCGGAAAGAGCCGATAAAACATGAAGATGTCCGAATCAAGTCGGAAAGAGTCGATAAAACATGAAGATGTCCGAATTAAGTCGGAAAGAGCCGATAAAACATGAAGATGTCCGAATCAAGTCGGAAAGAGTCGATAAAACATGAAGATGTCCGAATTAAGTCGGAAAGAGCCGATAAAACATGAAGATGTCCGAATTAAGTCGGAAAGAGCCGATAAAACATGAAGATGTCCGAATTAAGTCGGAAAGAGCCGACAAGACGCGAAGTTACCTCGAACCATCGCGATGTGCCATCAGAATGTATAAACTCCCGTTCAGATGTGCCATTAGATGTTTCACATTAAAATAATTAAAACAAAATGCTTTCGTAGTGCTTTTTTGCCCATGTAAAACCGGAACGGCAGCTGTTCGAAAAATACCTCTTAGTCATTTGCGCAATATAACATATGGAAATTGTTTCATAAATTTTTCTTGAGCGGCAAACATTAGTTAGACAAATATACATCTACATTAATAAAGACCATTTAGGTAAATACATATCACGCAAGACGTATAGCCCTCTTCAGAACACATTTAGAGTTGCCATATACTTTCAGAATTTGTGCTAAAATACGGACACAAAAAAATACTGGCATCTTGTAAAGCATTTAAAAATACGAGGAAAAAATATATTTGACAAGTTTAAATATTGAATCGGTCACGTCGTTCGCAACGGATAACGGGTTCTAAATGAGATTCGCCGAAGTTATGTTGTTTTTCTTACAAAAAAGAGCTATAGAGAGGCGATGGAGTGTGCAGAATGATGGAGTGGAAGTTAATAAGTAAATAAAGTCAGTCTTCCTCGATAGTTGTTTGTTTATTTATATAGATTGATTGACCTCATACCGTAATCTTGGCGTACAGTTGTAGATAGATCGCATTTAGAAATACTAGGGGCAAATAACGTTTAGAATTATGTGGACGGACTGTTGAAAATTATTTTTTTGTTATGCCAGTTGCTTATTTCTAGTTTTAAAGGTATCGGAATATAATTCAGTTAGTCAACAGGACATGAGGAGATCTAAAGAAAAGTCCTAGACGGCATTTATATATATTCTATAGATAAGCCATGGTAAATGATTTAAATTAAATTAGTGCGAAGGACAGAACTGGCGAAGTTTAACATATTTTAAGCCTTTTCAGTGGATAAAATTTGGTCCTTCATACTTTATAATTTGGTTTAATATCCTAAGGAAAATTAAAAGGTATTTGAAATAAACAAAAGTATAATTGCGATTAATTATGTAGGACATATTCACGCATGGAGATGACGAAGGTACAGGAGACGGGGGAATATCACAAGGACATCCTGTCGCGATATATTATTATATTTTTTTAAAAGTATAATAAAGCGTAGGAATAATTTAATTAAAGAAAAATAAATATTTAAAAACAATTTATTGCAAGATCGACGGCGAGTGAAAAAGTCCTGCCTCTCCTGAAACCTTTCTCCTTTTTCCTTTGTACCCTTGTCCTTTCCTGTCTTTCCCGTCCCAAATCATGTCAATAGTTTATATTACTTATAATTTTGTATTTTATTAAAATTTTTTTTTGTCTAATGTACTATAAACAATTTTCGTTGTAAAATATCTTACAGTCTACCGACTAAATTTCAACACCAAATGTTATGGTTGAGTGGAAGAGATTGCTCATGTAGCGATAAGTCCGTTATATGTACTGTACATAAAAGATGATAAATAAATAAGATCGGAGGTAGTGACTAGTACGGTATATGATAAATTAATCACTACTCAAAATACTGATTATTGTTGAAAACGCATTCTGAAAAAAAACACAATATGGTCTTGAAACCATTAGACATCGAGTTTATAAACTACTATAGAGGAAGTTTCACTATATAAACGAATCTCTAGTACGGTATATGATAAATTAATCACTAATCGAAGTACTGCTTATTGTTGAAAATGTATTCTGAAAAATAAAAACACAATATGGTGTTGAAACCATTAGACATCGAGTTTATAAACTGATGGAGGAAGTTTCACTATATAAGCGAATCGCTAGTGCGGCATATGATAAATTAATCACTACTCGAAATACTGCTTACTGTTGAAACTGCATTCTGAAAAAAACACAATATGGTCTTGAAACCATTAGACATCGAGTTTATAAACTGCTATAGAGAATATTTCCTATATAAGCGAATCGCTAGTACGGTATATGATAAATCAATCACTACTCAAAATACTGCTTATTGTTGAAAACACATTCTGAAGAAAAAACACAATACGGTCTTGAAACCATTAGACATCGAGTTTATAAACTGCTATAGAGAATATTTCCTATATAAGCGAATCGCTAGTACGGTATATGATAAATCAATCACTACTCAAAATACTGCTTATTGTTGAAAACACATTCTGAAGAAAAAACACAATACGGTCTTGAAACCATTAGACATCGAGTTTATAAACTGCTATAGAGAATATTTCCTATATAAGCGAATCGCTAGTACGGTATATGATAAATTAATCACTACTCAAAATACTGCTTATTGTTGAAAACACATTCTGAAGAAAAAACACAATACGGTCTTGAAACCATTAGACATCGAGTTTATAAAGTGCTGTAGAGAATATTTCTCTATATACTACAAATAATCTTAATAAACACAAGGTCAAAGTATTAATTTACATTTCCGTGTAAGGTTAACATACGGATTTGGCTTCAACACTGTAATTACGAAAGCTCAACTCCAGCTCTGGCTATTAACTAGCAAGCAGGTAATGTTCCAGTACTACGTCCCGGAATTCTCAGCCGTCTAATGAGCTGGAGAGAGGGAATAATTCGTTGACTTTACGAGGACGAAGCGACGAGTTACGTGCGAGCTCGCGTCTGCCCCACTCCTCAATCCAGCCCGGATGGCGGGTCGTTCTCTGAACACATTGCTCCGACTGGAATGTGAGAGTTCACGTTCAACTTGTATTTCATGCTACTATATTATTGTTGAAGCCGAACTAGCATTTGTTGTAAACAATTATTTCTTTCGGATTTGAATATAAAGAGTATAAAAAAGAACTTGGCCATTATTCATACAGGTCATTATTTGGATTAAACCTATACTGGGTTTTATTTGAAGCGTTTTTTCTCTAAAAAAATATTATGTTTTTCTCTTGAAAACCGCACTTATGACAGTGGTTTTATCAGCAACGTTTGATGCATCAAATCACCTATCTATATATTTTGAATAACATATATATATTTTTTTGTTACAACGAAATATTTTTATATGTATATAAATACATCAGACTTATTCCTACAGGAGTAGTATTCTTTATGATGGGTAAAAAAGAAAAAAAAACGTGCGACATGAGACGACAAGAAGGTGATACATTTTTATATCTATCTGAAAATTAGTCTCTCTCGTAGGTCTAAAAGTTTTTTGATCCCATCTCGAACATTCCCTAAAATTCCTGAAAGAAATTTCCGTCTGAAATTTTAGCAAGTTATTGTATAGTCTAAAATGTGTAAAGATAGAAAGCAGATCTGACACGTGTAACGCAAAGATAATTATTAGTAATTTTTAAAAATATTTTTCCACAATATTTATATTAAAAACATTACCGGAAACAGTCAGTGGATAAAGCTTCTATGGAATTAATAAAAATACGTTTATTAACATATAAAATTACCATAAATTTACCGGAACCATCATTCGTTCAAAAAAAGAAAAAAAATCTTTATACAGGTTAGCAAGTGTATCAAGATTTTTTCACATTTCTCTCGAAAATATAGAATGAACATAATCCATAATTTTTTTTTAAGTTTCGGCTTTTAAAACTTAGAAATTTGTTTTTCAATAACACAATATTTTTTAGTACCAATATTTCCTGAAACATAATTATATTTAAATATTTCGTTATCATAAGTACAACCTGTAGGAAAAAATTAAGAAAAACACTCAGCTAACAGTATTTTAAATATTTCTTTAAGCGAAATTATATTTATTTATTTTACTTATTTCAACCTGCAATGTACATGTAAAATACATACATCTGGTGGATTTATTGCTACATGAGCAATCTCTTCCGGTCAATCGCATTGGTTAAATATTAAAATTGTGTAATGAGGAAGGCTGTAAAAGACATTAATAACCTAATCGATTGCAACATTTATAAATTAAAATATTAATTAATATTTATTACAAAAAGTACATCATAAAAATAAGTAAGTGAAAATTAGACTAAATATAAAAAATAAACACTTAATTACAAATATTGAGGTGCCATGGTTGGGAGCAAGGAAAGGGAAACAAAGTGGAATTAGGAAAGGAAAAACAGAGGGATTGTGAGAAAAAAGACTTTCTCGGGCAGCATTTGAAGACAACTATAGAGGACGAGTTCCTGATATCTGGATCCAGTCCATTCCAAAGTTGCGCATCTTGGGCAGCGAAGGACTTTATAAAAGGTGGTTGTATGTTTGGATAAAAGAAGACTGAACTGGTTTCCAGTCTGTACTGCGTGCAGACACGTAACTAAATCTGCTCCTAAGATATGTCAGATAAGTTGGATTGTTCAATATGTTGTAAGGAAGCTCAAGGATAATTAGATTGCGCCAATTACGGACTTCCATCCATTTAAGTTACTCTTACGTTCTGAATTGAGAAATATGTTCATATTTTTTGCAACCAAAAACGTAGCGGGTGCACAAATGTTGAAACCGTTCTAATTTTTTAAGATGATTCTCAGTAAAATCTGGGTAGCAAACATCTATATAGTCAAGTAGTGGCAGAAAGAAAGTTTGGCTGAGATTAAGGTTTTAATATTTTTCCAATTGGAAATTATGACAGGATGTTTAAAAAAATATTCACCTGTTTAAAACGCAATTAGATCAATAGTTTGGCCGATATTTTAAAAATATGTATATTTTTTAGAAAATTATATTAAAAAGCGAGTTATTAACGATCACAAGTTATTATAGTGTGTTGGCGCGTATCCCAGCTCATGCACTTAGGGTGACCATACTAACATTTAGAAAACTAGAAGTGATGAGCTAAAATTATTAAAGTAAAAGCTCATATTCTGAATATAAGATTAATCAAAATTATTGTCTCAATAAAGTTTCATATATCACAAAATATATTATATATTTTTATATACACAACAATTTCATCAATTGCATAAATACACATTTCATCTATTGCATTAATAATAAAATCGATTACAATCTAAATCCGTAATTTAAACATAAATAAATAGATGCGATTAATTTTAACCAACTTTAAAAATTAAATCGGCCGTAAAAATAAATTTTAGACACATAGCTAATACATTATTGCACAAATATAACTACATAAAGTTTTAAAATTCCTGGCATTAACTATTATAAATTTGAAAATTATTAAGAAATTAAGACTAAATTCTTACGCAATTAAATGAAACTACGTGATGTAGTATTATTTCTACTTTCTTTAAGTGCTTTATCACGATCTAGGTTTCGTTGTATTACATCTTCAGGTGGGCTATTAGCAAAGACTAGTACAAAGCCATAGTTTATTAGTAAAGTTTATTAGGCTATTAGTAAAGCCTCGCGCAAGCTGTCGTAGGAAAGACGTAGTTTCATTAATTGTGAATTAAGAATTTCTATAAAATAACGCCAAATATTGAATATATTTAGCGTTCATTTTAAGGAAATTCATAATACTGAATTCTTAACAATTTACTGTGTATTTTTTTGATTTCATTAATTTCGTTCATTAGTCTATGGATGAAATTAATGGTTTGATAGTAGAAGTTAGCTTTCTTGAAAGCACAGAATATAATGAAAAAATATCGTCGGACAATCCTGGGTGCTTTTAAAACGAGAGCTGTGTCCAGCAAGAAAAGGACGAATGGCCACCCTAAAAGTACTAAAGTGGATACTCCTTCGGGTCCCACTATGCAATATATAATACTTAAATCAAAATTTAAATTTAAGAAAAAGTTTAAAAATGGTCCAAAAATAGATCATTATTCATTATGACAATTTTTTTGGTTATAACGTAAATAAAAGACGAATTTAAATTTTTGCCGATCCTATGTATATGAAACACGACCTTCAGACCACTATGTTTCGCTTTCATAATTTTGTACCCAATATCTAACTCAAGAAAGCCGACTTGCTATAACAATTTGACAACAGCTGTAGTGCGAAAAAGGTGTTGCTTTTACTGTTTGACTGGCCTTGATTTGTTGAAGGAATCCCTTAAGAATAGTGCAAAAGGAAAATATTTTCCTGAAAAATGTTGTGTTCCAGAAAAAGCTGGGTGGCTGCGGTAGATGAAGGTTGATGGTTAAGCTGGTAATAGAAACCTGGAATTGTGCCTAAGGGAGTAACTTGGAAATAGGCCGAAGCCTTAAGGAGCCATCACGAAATAAGAGTTTGTTGGAAAATTCAATATTCTAACCTTTCGGATTTACATTTCCAGCATTTATTAAAATATTACCCATTTATGTAGGTACTTATTATTTTTTTATTACATAAATTGCAATAAAATAAACCTGTGAAATACGGGCAGGACTCTCACTGCGAGGATTTTGAATACTTACACACACACACACACACACACACATATATATATATATATATATATATATATATATATATATATATATATATATATGTATAAATGTTAACATTTAAATATACCTAGTATCTCGATTTCATTATTTGCAGATGGTTTTATTATCTTTGGCTACGTAAATATATCGCGTGGTATGTTTTTTAACGTTACAGAAATGTTGTGAATTTACCAAAAATACTTTGGTTTCATGTTTCATACCTTCTTTGATATTTTATTGTTCATACATATTTAGAAATGTGGCGAATTTACGAAAAATATTTTGGTTTTATTGTTAATACCTTCTTTGAAATTATATATTTAGGCCTTTTTAGTATGTATTGTTTAAATGTGGGATCTGAGTAATATATCCACCTTTATACAGTTACAGCCTTCTATGTAATGTTGACTTTGAAGTAGACCTATTCTATATAAGCTGTAACTGTAACGCTTGTTATATTACTCAGATCTCTACACTATATACATATTTTACGTAAGTTTCAAGTCCTCATCTTATTTTGTTTAAAAGTTAGAAGCCAGAGAGAGACAGATAGAAAGACGGACAAACGAGTCTCCCTTAACAAATAGGATTGGTTCGGACACTTTTGGTACTGAGCTGTAAATATAGGAGAGAACTATTTGAATATGATTTTCAAGAAAGTACTGCATGGCTTAAGTACATAAGTATTTATGAATTTAAATATGTATACTTTTAATTAATAATAAATTGTAACGATTGTAAAGTTTAAAAAAATAATGTTCAATAACAACTTGTTTTCCTCAGAAACAAAGATTGTGAAATAATAATCTTGCCAGTGAAACTAAATTACCGGAGGCTATTTGGAGAAAAACAAAGTGAAGAAACTGACTGCACGTTAATACTAATGCTGCGCTTTCTTCATTGTCCTCATCTTTTGTTTTAACTGCCTCTAGCAAGGATACTTGGCATTAGATCATCTTACAACGTGTTGCTATAGCATAATACAAGTAATGACTAAATGTAGTAAACTTGATTATTTGTTCAAAAATTACATAAATTTCAAGGGGTCACAGATAAAAGTGGAAATCGTATTAGTCGAAAACTTTTCAACTTGTAAAAACATGGAAGCATCTTTACATTTTCTTTAATTAAATAGACAAAGACTTTCAATTAAATGTAGGGCATCTAATCCTGAACTCTCCGGATCCCTAAATCTGGAGATCACCTTTGATTTGCAGGAATTTCCATCAAAAAATCCACCATTTCGAGATCGGAATTATATTATTGCGATATCGCGATTGAAAATACGAACAAAAAAATTATTGAACATCTGTGTGATCTTCGCGCAATTCCGCTCCATGTAGTTGTCGCAGACACTCACGCGGAGATTGAAACTTAAAATATTCCGATCTAGGTGCAAAACTGTACTTCCATATAGATGTGAGACATGAAAGGCAACATAACGTCTTAGAAGGTTACTCAAAGTTCTCGTCAATCGCTTCCTTATATATATATATATATATATATATATATATATATATATATATATATATATATACATATATATATGTATGTGTGTGTGTGTGTATATATATATATATATATATACTGGCCCGAGATGAGGTCTAACGGAGATTTGTTAGAATGACGAAAGGAGCTCCGATTGAGTACCAAATAAAGCACTGCAAATATAAATTGATTTAGCATAGCTCAGAAGGGAACCCATTACTATTCTCAAATAGGCTTTGGATTGACATATTTAAGGGAAGAGAAAACGTGGCCGTCCGAGGTAGACCTGGTGATGGATGATGACGAAAGAAGCTTCGATTGAGCACCAAATAAAAGGCTGTAAATGTAAATTGATTAGTAATAGCTCAGAAGGGAACCCATCACTTTCCCCACACAGGTTTTGAATTGGAACCTTAAGGAAAGAAGAATTTTGGCCGTCCGAAGCGGATCTGGTGACGGATGTGGTGGTGGAACCGAAGAGCTTTAACAAGGTAGGTGTAATCATCATCATTAGCAAGACATATATCGGTGTGACAAAGTACCGTGGGTGATCTTTGTCCCGCCAAAGGGACATAGGTATTGAATCAGCAGAGCACTGCTTTATATATAGAATTAATGTGTGTTTTTGTTTAATTTTTATTTTAAATAATCTGAAGCTTAAGTGTGATTTTCTTTGTTTTAATGTTTCTTAATTGTTTTATTTTCACTGCTTGCCAAATAATAAGAGGCTTAATCAATGCGACTTTGTTTAAGTATAATACATTGTACTGCGAATAGTACTTGTAGTAATGCAAAATTAGTTAAACAGTCATTTTTAATATAAATACACCGTTTTCTTATGACAATATCAATCGTGATAAAATTGAGATCAATATCTGAATACCTAAAATTCCTGAAGTCTCGGGATGAAAATTTAAATACTTGGATGAATGCTCCAGGTAAATGACAATAACTTATAAACTACCGATCTAATATTCGATTCTTATTATCCTGAAATTTTAGGAATTATATTTTCCAGATTATGGTGACGTTTCTCTCACTTTGGTAATTATGGAATAATCAATGTAAAAATAAACAGACTGAATTAAGTAACAAATAACTTATCTATTATTTATACAGATTGTTCTGTGAATTATACTTTGTAAATTATGTTAGCGAACTATATAAAAGTTCTCAATTGTTTCTGAAAAAATTACTGTTAAATTTGGGATTTCAATGAAAAAAGTGATATTATTTTATAGAAATACACTTCGAATATACTTAGTTCGATATATGCAGTCGCCTGTATGAATTATAGACGCATTTTTTGTTACATCTATCTACCTTGAAAGTGTGCTGGTAAGGAGATGAACTTCAAAGTAAATGTTTTGTTTTGTTCCGACCGCTTGGATATATTTCTGGCACACCGGATACGATACAGCGCTGTTAGTGATCCTATCTCCCGATGAGGCGTCAGACGTGAACGCGTCATTCATTTCGTATTTTACCAGAAGCAGAGAGATTATGATATGTTTGATTTATTCATTATGAGGCATCTCATATACCTTTAAGAATTGTTTTTTTATATGCTTTAATAGCTATTTTTCTTATTGTTATGTTTTATACAAATTTAAAAAAAAAGATGCTTATGAACAATGTTTTTAAAACGTTAACCGTATTCTTCACTGGAAATTATTATCGAGTTAGTTTAATAGTTTTCAAAACATTTGCATATTTGGATTTAGTATATTATTTTTTTAAATGTTAGAAATTGTGTTTTCCTTAAAAATATCATATGAAGACATACAAACAAAACTAAACTTCGTCCTTTATGTTATAAATTATGTAGGCATAAACAGATATAAATCATTGATCTAGGGAAAGTTTCACCAAACAACGTTACATGAAAAATAAGATAACCTGAGAATCACATTAAAACTAATATGACAGAGTCATAATTTAATACTAAATTAACTAACCTAGTATCATATCGTAAACATCGTTGGACGATTTCACATCAAGAGAAACAAACCTATTCTTAAAAGAAAAGTATAACCTCTACAATCTAAGCTGTCGAGCAAAGTAACCATAGCAACGACATTAACGTGACAATCATTTTTTTCTACTGAATGCACGTCCTTTCAGTAATTTTCTAGTGTATGGGAAAAAAATTAGTTTTTTGGCTTCACCTCCAATAATACGTTTCCGGTTGTAGCCAGAAATATTAGATACATTCTATGGATCAATATAACCTACAGTTTGTCTGTTCCCAATACAATTAGTTTTTCTTTACTTTTTGGTTTAGACTTTTCGACGGTATAACTCAAGGAACTCAACAGATTTCTGAGTTCAAAAACTTGTAATTTTCTTTGTTCCGCTGGGCATTAAAGAAAGTCAATCGGTTGCTCTCTTCAGATTTTATAAGCTTTTTAGAGTATACATACATAGGTACAAAAGAAAAAAAAAGTATAAAAGAAAGATAGTAGACGGTTAAATAGGTGTTAAATTTCAATATTAGAATTTTCACCTTTAAAATTTAGCCTAGGTATATGAAATGTGATATATGTTTGAGCCGCATACCAAATATTATATTCAATTTCGAAATTGGCACGGGCCACATTCATTAGCATGGACGGAACGACGCGTCTGTAAGCAGGAAAACAAAAATATAAAAAATTCGTTCGCGCCAGCGTTTGACAGCTGTCACCGGCACCATTCCAAATTCGAATCCCGTTCCGCGTCCGCCATCTTCAATTTTTATTTTTAATGGCGCGTGGCGGCTAGTCTAATGGATTTTCTCATTACTGCCGGCCGGTGTTACGTGCGAGATTTTAATGATTTCGAGATCACGTTTTAATATTTATTTCTGTTTAGTGACACGTGTGTTTAGGTAGGTATTCAATATCCGGGTCGGGGGTTCTGTGGATGTGCTTTTCACACCATCAATTTAGTTTTTAGAAAAATTTGGAAACAATTGGTTTTATTTAAGACCTTGCAGGAGACCAAGAGTATATTTTCGATGAGAATGCATGTACGCAAGTCATACTGTAAGAAGAACAAAAATAACCTTTATCAACTTTTACACGAAAATAAATAAATTAAGTAAGTTGCTGTTTGTTGTTCCATTATTTTTTGGTATTTAATACAAACTATTTACAGATGGCTTAGTTAGCGTGAACTTTGTTGATATTAGCAATAGTATCATTATTAACCACGTCGTGATTAAAAACAGATTTTTCTTTGTTTTTTTTTCACTTTTTAACCTAATTTTTCACATCTAAATGAAACTACGTGGTGTAGTATTGAATTCTTTACCCCGACCTAGGTTTTGTTGTATGACAACAGCCGCATGTGGGTAATTAGCAAAGATTGGAAGTCTTTACAAATTGCCCACCTGAATATAATACAACGAAACCTAGGCCAAGGTAAATAATTTAAATAACTTAGAAATAATACTACATTACGTAGTTTCATTTAGTTGAGAAAAATTAAATTAAAATGAATTTCTACAAAATTAACACCAAATATATTCAACTTTTTAGCCCAGACGAACAAAAGAAATGTCAGTCTTTTTCCTAAATTCGAAATAATAAAGCGAAATCTTTATATGGAAGTTAATATAACGTGTGTTTTCTGTTTTTCATTCAAACCTAAGTATAAGCAGTGTCGGAATACCAACGATTAAGCACACTAGCGAGCTGTATTATTCATTATGACATATTTTCATAGGAGCGATTGGGTTCATTATCCTGAATGAAAAAAAGAAATAAATTACCCTTCAAGAGCAAATATTTTTCACGTAACGATGGTTCTGTGCATATATAGGCTCTTATAAATGTTTAAGGGCACGTAGTATTTCTATAAACTATTTACAAATATTAATTTTTCACGATATAAATATATTGTTTACTATATATTTGACAGGTGTAAAAATCGGAAAAAAAATTAATATTTATAATACTCTTATTAGACCGATAATTCTGTATGGCATTGAATGTTGGCCTTTAACAAAAGTAGATGAAGACAGACTTCTTATTTTTGAAAGAAAAATACTTTCTAAAATATTTAGCCCTGTCAAAGAAAATAACAAATGGAGAATTTTGTTTAACCATGAAATTTCAAAGAAAATAACAAATGGAGAATTTTGTTTAACCATGAAATTTCAAAGAAAATAACAAATGGAGAATTTTGTTTAACCATGAAATTTCAAAGAAAATAACAAATGGAGAATTTTGTTTAACCATGAAATTTCAAAGAAAATAACAAATGGAGAATTTTGTTTAACCATGAAATTTCAAAGAAAATAACAAATGGAGAATTTTGTTTAACCATGAAATTTCAAAGAAAATAACAAATGGAGAATTTTGTTTAACCATGAAATTTCAAAGAAAATAACAAATGGAGAATTTTGTTTAATCATGAAATTTATAGAAAATTGAAAAAAACCAAATATTGTCCGAGGCAATAAATCATTTTGTATCAGGTGGATTGGGCATATTTTTAGATTTGAAGACAACAATCTAGTCAAGAAAGTGACCTTTTCCAATGTGGACGGCACCAGAAAAAGAGAAAGACCTCGCACAAGATGAATCGATTGAGTCGAGAATGATTTTAAACTTTTAAAAATTCAACGCTGGCGGGCGGTTGCAGCTGACTGGATCCGCTAGAGAAAGCTTGTGGAGATAGCCTTGACCTGTAATAGGTAGTGCTAACCAAGAAGAAAAAAAACATCATGCATATTTCAATAACTATAATATTCAGGCTAGAGTTTATCTGTAATCTTCTAATCAGATTTTACCAACCCCGTATCTCATGATTTTTGATTCAGTAGTTTAGTAAACAAGGGGAGAGGTGGTATTATCTATTTTAGCACATTTTTTTGTAATTTTAAATACACCATTTAAAATAACATTTTTGTATTACTCATAACGAGCTCCAATGAAATAATATTTAAAAAATAATATATCAAATGAAATAATATATCAAACGAAAGAATATATAAAATTAAGAAAGAAATGAAGTACGTTATTTACTCCCTTTGTTAGTCTTAAATGGATATATTAAAAAAGTTAGTGGAAAATATATTGGTTAATAATATGTATTACAATGCCAAATTTCATTTTTATTTTAGCATATTTTTTGGATTCTCTTTTTAAATGCGCCATTTAAAATAACACTTTTGTATTTCTCATAACGAGCTCCTTCAAATGATATAATACATAAAATTAAGAATTTTGTAAAATTAAAAATTAAGAATATAAAATTAAGATTTAAATACACCATTTTGGAAAATATATTGGTTAATAATATTTATTACTATGCCAAATTTCAAGTTTCTACATCGCATCATTTCTGAGAAACCAGGTTGTGACAGACAGATAGGCAGACAGACATGCGAGTGATCTTCTAAGATTAAATAAGTTTTTTACATTTTCATATTCAGACTAATATAATGAAACATCTGGTATGTTTGTTTTTAATGAAAATTATTGGAAAAATGTCAACACTTTGTGTATCGTCATCTTAGTGGTATTAATGAAATGAAAACTCTGTAGTCTGTGTCTGCACTTTTTTTAGCAGTGAACTAAACAGAGCCGTCGGGTCGGTGATGCTCAATCGGATAAACTAGGCACAACATCGGTCAAGCTAGTTCACTGTCTAATACGTAGTGCATCTTTTCAAGAATTGTAATTTTTTGTTAATACTTTATTTGATCATAATTTAATATAATGCGCGTATGTTATTTTACTAAAATATTATTTATTAACAGAATTCAAATAGAACCCCCGTGTTTGGAGTATACTTAGTATATAAAATCCTCATATATGATACAAGTGTATATTTTCTCTCTTGACAAATGCATTTACATATTATGTAGTTTATTTTATATGTAATTGCAAAACTATTATAAATTCTTTGAGTGTATTTGTATGGAAAAATGTATTATTCATATAATGGACAAAATATGATCACTTCTGTTTTGGTTTGTTCATGTATCTCCGGGAATGTATAGGTGAATGCATAACTAATATTACAGTTAATTATTTTAATTTTATAATATTCGTATTCAAAATTTTCAACATATGCAGTACGATTATATAGGTGGTCAAGGTTTTCACTTCTACAGTATGGTCTTAAGTACAACAAATTTTTAATGGTGTTATTTAATTTTGGAAAAGTGTTTCGTAATAGTTTTTGATAGCTTGATTTTCCTTTGAGTGACAAGACTTGATAAAGTGAATATGTTAAAGAGACCTTATGTTTAATATTGGAATTTTTCATATTTTAACGGAGATTTTCTTGGAAACGGACAGGTTTTTCACATTCACCGAAAACATTTTACGACATGATGAGAGGAATAAAGTTAAATTGAGCTCATGAAAATATGTTGTAAAAAACTAAGAAGTATAGAAGATAAACTAAGAAGATATTTCAATTGTCGATATTAATCATTGACTTCTATAACAATATATATTGCGTATTTGATTTAATATCAATAATCTTAATTTTTATCGCTTGTTTTTATTCTTAACTGGTTTTTCAGTTTATAAATTTCGTAATGGGACAGATTCATTAAAATGTTTTGCAATCAGACACATAACTGATATTTAACAATTGTAATTGTCTATTAAGCAATAAGTTCACCAAATGTGTGTGTATATTTGTGCATACACACACACACACATATATATATATATATATATATATATATATATATATATATATATATATATATATATATATATATATATATATATATATATATATATTGCAAGGCTATCTCCACAAGCTTTCTCTAGCGGATCCAGTCAGCTGCAACCGCCCGCCAGCGTTGAATTTTTAAAAGTTTAAAATCATTCTCGACTCAATCGATTCATCTTGTGCGAGGTCTTTCTCTTTTTCTGGTGCCGTCCACATTGGAAAAGGTCACTTTCTTGACTAGATTGTTGTCTTCAAATCTAAATATATATATATATATATATATATATATATATATATATATATATATATATCTTTTCACTGCCGGCCAAGCGCAATATGTCATACTCATAGCTGCACGTACACTGTTAACATTAGCATGTTGGTGACGTAAACCCATATGATTTTCCTCTACCAAAAATTGGTCAACATACCTAAAGAAGTTTTAACTTCAAGACTATATTTTAACTTGTTTTGAAATACCTCTCTATAGATGGAACTTTGAAATGTGATTTTGTTTCTCTCACAGACTCCGTCGAATGGGATATCCTTGGAGAGCTTTCGGAACTCAAACAAAAATGTCTCGAAAATAATTTTATATGCGCCCTCTTCTTCACGAGATACGAACCTCCAAAGCATTTTAATTTATCGCTGCTCCCCTAAAAGTTAACATTATATTCAGGTATATCAAATTTCATAAAAAATTAAAATCACAACTGCATTTAGTAACAACTTAAATTAAATTTATTTCCGTTATATATATATATATATATATATATATATATATATATATATATATATATATATATACATATATAATACCATTAATGTTGACATTTTTGTGTTGCATTATACTATTCCGAATAGGGAAATGTAAAAAATTAGTTTATTAAAAAATTTTCGAAAATTATTTCATGTCCAGGGTTCTCTACCTCAAACTGAAAAATGGAACCCTTATAAGATCACTCGCATGTCTGTCCTTCTGTAGTATTATTTTTTATTAAAGGGATCATGAAGCTATATTAATATATAAAGCAGCAAGTTAATTTGTTTGTTTGCTTTTATCTCTGACATTGTATTAGGAAAAAAATCTTGTGTTGGGAAACCCATACTTTGAAGAAGATTATAGACATTATATCATCATGCTACGATTAAGAGGCAGAGCAGTAATAAAAAAAATTAACAGAAGTTGGGGAACACTGCTTAAGGGTTGATGTACTCCCTATCAGGGGAAAAAGCAGCATACCTAAGATAATTATATTTGGGCAATAGCTAGCATACAAGTAAATGAGAAGCGGATCCAATGCACGCCAGAAAGATTTTTAAAAATTATTTAAAAAACTAAAATTAATATTAATTTAAATAAATTAATAAAATAAGACTAACTTTGATTAATTGACTTAATGTAAAGACGCGAGAGAGTAGGGAGAGTACAAGGGTTAAATACGATATAAGTTAGACGTTTCGCTAAATTGTAACTGACCAACAACCAAATATATTGTCTCTTTTATTAACAAACTAGTTAAAGGGATGATTTTTCTATTTTCCCCACTTTAACCACCGCTATTTGGACAGACCTACCACATATTTGTGTCGTCCAATTTATGGCGTATGGTATGCATGCCTCATATACGTGGGGCACACGAGGCCATCATTCATCGGAGATGGTGCGGTGGGGAGGGAATGGGTGAGCGGGCTTCACCCAGGCTCATCTGTTAACGTCACCAGCAGCCGCACGCTGTCCGCACGGGCCGTTCGTCACATCGGACCCAGGGCTTCGTATGACGGTATGTGTAGTTATTTAGTCGCGTTAAATTTAATACCTCCATTATAATTTATGAGTTTTTCTCAAATTTTATTTATTTATTTATTAAATCACTAGCCCCGGCCGCAGCTTTGCTCCATCTTATGGATGTCGCATCGCAGTTAGGGTTTCGGTAATATTTGTTTTTACTTAATTCATTCCTCTTATACGATGAAAGGTACAAATATAACTTATACTAAAAGGATTCTCTACAGATTTGGATTTATTAATTATATATCTAAATGTGTACGGAATCCTTTTAGTATAAGTTATATTTGTTTGTAATAAAGTTTAAAACGTTTAAGGGCGCATAGAATTCCTGTAAAGTTATTTGCAAATTTTAATATTATTTTTATTACGTAACTGTTGGGTTAGCAAGAAAGGAAAGGAAAACTTGGAAAAACTTTTAATTTTATTTATTAACTCTTAAAACACTTAACCTACAATATAATAACCATGTACATCAATAACTTGTGACCATCCCGAGGACTGAGATTGGATACAATCGAACCAAAACTTTGGAGGCTGGGAGTTAAAAAACAGTTAATGGTTTGATTCAACATCTTTAAAATAGTGAAACTTTTTTGGCGTAGAAAATTCTTGAGGGCTCGGAAGAAATGATAATCTGATGGTGCTAAGTCTGATGAATAAGATGGGTGAGGTAATGAATCCCAGGCAAACTTCTCCAGCCTTCTCAAACAAAAGCAACGTGCTGCTGAATGATATGGTGTAGTAAATGAACTTCGATTCGTCTTGGTCGCACTGTAATCCACTCATATACAAGTAGTTGCTCGAAATATACAAAATATAAAGCAAACGAATCGATTAGAGATATCTGAAATTATAATTAGGGTTCATTCGTGTATAATTATTTCTTCATTAGTTATTAGAAGTTCCAAATGAGGGTAGTTCAACCATATAAATGTTACTTGTAATTAAAATTGCAATCATTAGCATTTTGTGCTTATTGTGGTTGGAACATAGAAAATTCTCTGTGTACTTGAGTGTGTATTAGTAACTACTATGGTAATTTTTAATAAAGGTATGCACATTTAAAATTTAGGTTTCTTACTGTTTAAATTAACAAGAATTTATAAATGTTACGTGGTTAGACTTGGAACGTTTTACTCCCAATTTTTTTGTGATATTTCAATTTCAAAGTTTGAAGAAAAAAATTTGGTAATTTCAAATTCAATTTGATTTTTTATATGATAAATGCAGCTTTTGGCTTAAGTGGTACTTTATGGTTCGCAACATACATGGAGATTTTTTTTCGGAAGCACTTTGGGATTTAAATAACGCCTATTGTTTTTATTCGTAACAAGACAGCCACAAAAGATGCAAAATAAGCGGTGTTTATATGCGGAACTGTTTATGATTTAGATAACTGTTATAGTGAGGACTTAACAGTTGCCAATGAAAAATTAAAGTTTTTTGTATGGTGGCATCAAAAAAGTGAACCAAAGCAGGACATGAATAATTTCTTTAAATACAATAACTTGTGCCTGATTGAAACATTGAGCTCCCAACTACATTGTCATCCATTGGTGAGGAAAACCAAAGACCTTGGACGAGACTCTACGAAAGAAAGTAAGGGTTTTGGTGGTAGCCCTTCCGTATCTGAGTTGGCTCTGGCACTTACTATGTCCTTGTAAGCTGAAAGATATTTTACAGTCGTCAATGTAATAAACAAGGCGTCTACATCACCTGCTAAGTCCAGCACCGGTTAAGAAGAGCCCAAGAAGGCACTGAATAATACAGAAGTATTTTATTTAATGTCAATAATCTATACCTTCTCGAGTATTCACAATCTTAGATAATCCAAAACATTATGTTATCTGTCAGATAATTTCATTGAAGTGACAAAAACCTATGCTGAAGTACAACTTATGATTGGAATTCTAGTAACTGTGTGACGCAGTAAAGATTTGATCAAGTTGATTGAAATCAAGTCAGTTTCACTCTTTCTGATACATCACGGTGCATCTAAGAAGTTTATTAAGATTTTGGTTTTATTCTTTTAATTCACTTATAAAGTACTTTCATTGGGACACCTTAAGGGTAAATGCCATAACTCGCCACAGGTTTAAGAATATTGGTTGTACAGAAGTATTATCTCCTAGAAGAAACAACCCTTCTGCTGTTATTTCTTCTTTGCGTTTGCTTTCCGTCTTAGTTTCGCATCAAGTATAATACTTAAATATGTCGCAATACTTTCATATAGGATCGTTTAATGTAATTGGATGATTTTGGGCCTTTTTATTGATGAAATCAATGTGAACGGACTTTATTTCAGTCAACTTGATCCTCCGCTTTTTTGTCCAGCTGTATATTTAGTCTAACGAAATCAATAAATTTTGTACTGCTTTTTCGTGATTATTTCCACTCATAGGATCGCTGTGTTATTAGTGAAGGTAGCAGTCTTGATTTAAGTCAAGAATGTCGCTGGTGTATAATAGATCCCAGAACGCTGCTTTGTGGGACCCCAGGTTTGAATGTCTTAGATTACAATATGCTTCATACTGCTTGATTTTGAAGCATCTATCCAGTCCAGGCACGCAAATGCAAAGATTTTTTCTATTGTAATGCTTAAGTTAAAATTATCAAAAAGTGTTTTTAGATTCTTACAACTAAAGGTATTTGAGTATTACTATTGCAATATATGGCAGTTAAAATGTTTTATTACTATGACAAATTTCAAGTTAATAAATCAGCTATTTTCTGTGAACAACTGACTTGGCTCTTATACATAGACGGGACGGACACGTAAATAAACTTAGAACCTTTTTTGCCTTACCTTTTCTTGGCCTTTTGAAGTATACAATGTTCAGAATAAATAAACAACAATAAAATTAAGACAATAGAATTATAACAAAGCTGTGCCAGCAAACTGAAGACGTTTCGAAAACAAATAGAGAAATATGTTATATAAGCTTCTATGAAACTGATTTTTTTTAAAATTGGTGTCTATCTGCCTGCCTGTCCTTTTATTTGAATGGGACTTTCAATGGAATAATGCTTCGGGTTCAGATTAAAACTTTGGTTACTTTTTGTTTCATTGAAATATTTGTTTTAGTTATTTGTTTGTTTGTTTGAGCATCACGTAAACATTATCAATTTAAATTAAGTTTTCAGAAAAATAATGACTAAAGTTCATATTAAAATCTAAAGTATTTTATTTGACAATTTTTTCTGAGAAATTTGAAATTTAATTATTAATTCTCGGACAGTAAGAACGAGTGCGTGAACTTAAAATTGAGATTATCGGGTTCATTGCTATTATTCAGCTCAAAGTTCATGCTAACATACTTTTAACTCAACAGGAAAAACGGAACTCTTAAATCTTAGATCAAGTCTGTCTGTCACATTCATTTTAACTATATGGAAATCACTCACGTTTCTGTCTGTCACAGCCGTTTTAAACCAGTTGAGAGTTTTTTTTAGATATGGATGTTATTCAAGCTAGGATATAAATTAATTTTATTTCTGTGAAGGATAAGGGTATTTGAGATCAAAACATTATTATAGAAGAAAAATTACGCCGCAAAAATAAAAAAAAATGTAAATGAACGAAGTCGCAGGCAAATGCTAGTTATAGGAACTATTCAATTAGGCAATTAAATGAACGAAGTCGCAGGCAAACGCTAGTTATAGGAACTATTCAATTAGGCAATTAAATGAGCGAAGTCGCAGGCAAACGCTAGTTATAGGAACTATTCAATTAGGCAATTAAACTATTTATAAATATTAATTTTTTATTACGTAAATACGTTGCCTACCGTGTTTTTCGCAGGTTGAGAAACAAACTAATTATAAAAAATGTTTTATTCGACATAAAACTAGAAATAAATGATTTTTGAGTTTTTCTTTTTAGTTGAGCCATAATTCCTCTCATTCTTTCAAAATTTCTTTTTACTTGAGCTACAGGACTTCCATTTTTTCAAAATTATAGATCCACCGGATGTACCACATAGGTTCTAATGATAATTGAGTAAGATTATTTTATGAATAAAAAATATATATTTTAAGGGCAATGTCTTTTTGTTGCATGAACCAAAAACTTGAAATTTTACAGCAATAAGTCTATAGCCGTCAGTATACTATATTAATATCTGCCTCAGTATACTTGATATTACAAGCCGTATCTGCGAAAAAGGGCTTTGTTAGGTAGGCGGACGTACAGACAATCAGAAATTTCATTGACAAACGTACAGAAATTGTATTGCTAATACCCCACCTGAAGACGTTGTCGTATAACGAAACGAAAGAATTGAAGTAAAGTAGAAACAATACTACATCACGTAGTTTCATTTAATTGGGAATAATTAATTTCTACAAAATTAACGCCAAATATATTTAAGATCAGTAATATGTTCAGTATGAAATACAAAATTGTAATTTGATAAACAATGATTTAGATTGGCAGTACTGTGTTCGTGCAACAGCTAAATATCATTAATACTTATATGACTTCCTAATTATTATTCCTGAAAAACGGAATCAGAATAATATTTTCTTTGTTTTGAGATGTCAAAAAAAACTTGATCGAATCCTGAACGTGATACATATAGGATTCGATCAAGTTTATTGTTGATCGATCTAAAGAAAACGACTCATTTGGGTCGAGATAAAGAAAACAATTTTATAATACGTATAAAACTCGTAATACGAAATTTCCGTACTGGCTTAAGAATATGTAAAATTTTAAATTGTGTATTTCTGTTGCTTAACAGATATTAGTAATATTGATATTGTTTTTCATCCGCCCCGTAGGTTTGAACTGTGGAGAATTACCCTAATTATGATACACGCCTTTTTCTTCCACCTCCGCGGTCTCTAAACTCCTCCGTTCCGTTCGCCAAACAACATCGGTTATCGGAGTTGGGGCTGTAGAGGCGGGAATGATCGCCTTGAGTGGTGAATAAATCAGTCGATCTCCCTCTAACTTATATCGTTTAACCAGCGCTCTGTTACAATATTTAAGTTTCCGTGCCTCAAAAGGAAAAACGAAACCCTTATAAGATCACTATCTGTATTTGTGTCACAGCAGCTTTTTCTCAGAAACTGCTTGACGAGGAAACTTGAAATATGCATACTTATTAAATATATTAACCAGAACGTATGTTAATAGCTCACATTCAAAAATATTTATATGATAGTTTTAGGGGAGGCAAATTAACTACATGAATTTTTAGGGTGGGAGGGGAATTGAGTACTCAATTATTTTCTTAAATTTCCTATATAGTATGGAGACAAGGCTAGTTATAAGGGTCTCAAACATTGTTTTCATAATTTTAAATAATGTATCTTCAGAGAAATAAAGAAAAATATGCAAAAAAAGTATATTTCCTCGCTTATTCCCATAACTACTTAACCTAATTTTATGAAAAAATATGGTTTCTAGAAACATACACAAAGGAAAAATACAATGATGATTCTAGATGTCACGATTTTTGAAACATGCATCATGTTTTTACGCCTGTGAAAGATATCGTAGGCAACATATTTACGTTGTGAAAAATTAATACTTGTAAATAATTTAATTAGAAATACTATGTATACTTAAATGTTTATAAGTGCATAAATGCGTATGGAACAGTCGTAGTGAGATTTCTAGTCGTATATATAAATATATGTATGACATATGATATATATATATATCATATATATACCACATATTGTATTTTTTCTTCATCTCGATCAACAAAATACTTGATCAAATGCTAAACGTACCACGTCCAGTATTCGATCAAGTTTTTTGTTTGACATCTGAAAACCAAGAAAATAATATTTTAATTCCGTTTTTCTAGTATTTATAATTAGTGATAATATTTAGTTGTTGCGTGAAAACAGTACCAACAATCAAAATCATTGTTTATAAAATTACAATTCTGTGTTAGATACTGAACATATTAGGGATGAATAAAATTTCCATATTTTTGGTTTTCCGACCGTCTGTCTGTCCGTCCTTTTTTGCAAATGTGGCTTATAATATCAAATATATAGAGTTAATATAGTATATAGCCCTTAGGGCTATTGCTGTAATATTTAAAAATTTTTATTCACGCAACAAAAAGATATGGCCCTTTAAAATGTGTTTGTTTTATTCAAACAATAGTCTTACTCACTTATCATTAAAACCTATATGAGATATATATATATATATATATATATATATATATATAACAAACTGAATGTTAACTTGTCGTGTCGACTGGAGTTCAGTATTTCCTAAGATTTAATAAATACCGGATTAAATATATATATATATATATATATATATATATATATATATATATATATATATATATATATATATATGAAAAGCCGGACATGGTCCCAAGATCAACGCGAAGAAACAAAGCAAAAAAAAATGTCTATACCTATTAGTCAAGATTATCTTTTTTTTCAGATGTGAAACTGATAAGTTTGTTGTATATTTCTAGTTAATTTATCCATGCAAATTGACCGAAACAAATTTTGCATTGTACTTATTACTAAACGCAGTTCTGATTCTGTTTTTTTATGTTTTTGATATGCGTGAATATATTAGCTTGCAGGAGGGCAGCGATACATAAAATTCTTTGGAGGCTCGTATCTCGTGACGAAGAGGGCGCATATAAAATTATTTTCGAGACATTTTTGTTTGAGTTCCGAAAGGTCTCCAATGATATCCCATTCGACGGAGTCTGTGAGAAAAACAAAATTACATTTCAAAGTTTCATTTATAGAGAGGTATTTCAAAATAAACTAAAATACATTTTTGAAGTCCAAACTTCTTTAGGCACGTTGAGCGATTTTTGGTAGGGGGGAATCGTATGGGTTCACGTCACTGACATGCTAATGGTTACTGACATGCTAACAGTATATCTGTAGCTATGAGTATGACCTGTTGCGCTTGGCCAAAATGAAAACATGTATATATATATATATATATCACATAAATGTATATATATATATATATATATATATATATATATATATATATATATATACACATAATCTACAGCTATGGCACCAGACTGGCGCACGCGCAGCGGTCTGTATACACGTATACACATATATAATATACCCGACTGCATATTGTGCTCGGTGGACGCTTTTTGGATGGGTAAAATCTTGTGAGTTCGCGTCACCAACATGCTGTAATACACTTGTAGGTAAGAGTGACGTGTTGTGCAACATTAGTGCTGTGTATATCTATACGAGTACAATTAAATTGACTATGTGGACACTGCATTATTTAAATTGTGTTTTAGTGTGATTATTATTTTAATTGGTAATTCTAGTATCACTATGCAGTACAACGTTAAGTACCAAATATTTTAATATTTTCATAGAGAAAAATTAAAACAAAAAAAAAACAAAGCAATCATTTTCAAATATTACCAATATTCGTATTAATATTTGTGTTTGAAAATTAAAAAAAACACTCTTATTTCATAGTTCCAAGTTTTCACTACTGTCGGCAGTCGCCATGACTATATATGTTTTTTTCCTTTATTTCTTTGTTTCAATGCAATTGTCCAAAGCGCATATAGTATTGAACCCAGGTAAATAATGAAAGTGACATCCTCCAATATGCAAAATGAAAAAATAAGCTTATTTTTCATAATAGTTTGTAAATGATATTTCTATTGCACTAATCCATAAAACTTTCAGGTCCTGCGGAGTCGCGGAAAAAAGCCACGAAAAACTCCAAACGAGCAAAAAGGCATAAATTTGGACGACAACATAATAATTCATAGTCAGTTAACCTCCCTCTGAATTTCAGATCAAATATTATCTATTGAAGAAAACGTAATGTGGAAAATAATTTGAAATGCCTTTTGGAAAATTATTAATTTTCGCATTAATAAACATCAATAAAATATTTTACTTTCAAAATTAAGTTTTTTCACTAGATGCAAGGGCCAAATATACAAGACCACATTTTTATCCGTTTTTCTTTTTCTGCACAATAATATACGTTACGACAATTAGTTTTTTTGACAATTTGAAGAAATCTTGCACGCTGGAAATAAAATGCATGCCAGCAAACATTTATTTTCTTTCTCGTTAATATCATACATATATCTAATATGGCTGGATGCTTGTGACAACTTTTAATTAATTCCATAAAAAACTATTTATAATGTTTGATAAAAGAATCATTATTAAATTATTCGAATAATCAGTTTAAGGATAGGCACAACGAATTAATATCAAAAAGACAGAGATAAGATATCTTTACAAAATACTACAGTTTGTTTAAAAATTATTTTAGTTAATATTGGTACTTTTAACTAAATAAAAAGAACGAAAGTTTTCACCCGATTAGAATGAAGTTCTTTCGTTATATATTATATATTAAATAACAACCACAATGAAGTAAGTTAACGACATTTGAGAGTAATTAAGTGAAAAATTATAATAATAATCTTTGTGCATTGGTTTTTTGCTTGATCTTATAAATTGTGTCCCAGTCGTCGAAGCCTTAGTTAATTTGCTATATATATATATATATATATATATATATATATATATATATATATATATATATATATATATATATATATATATTTATGATGTGCTAAAAAAACAATTTTAGCATCATTTGTATGCTATCATTGGAAACATAGCGACAATAACACTATAAAAGGGACACTTTGTTTTATATTTCATTTTTATTTCTGTAAAGATAGGCCCATTTTCGTCAGTCCCTGTTCATTAAAATTAGTCTGAAATTGAATAGAGCTCGTACTGCGAGGGTCTTGTGCCTTTTTAAACACGCATAACAGTTGAAATATTTAAAGTTGAAAATTGTTTAGTTAAACTACTCGTAATACGATAGTTGACTCATTCTAAATGTTGATATTTTTTGTAGAATATTGTGAAATATAAGTTAATTAAAAACCAGTCTTGAAAAAAATTCAAAAATTGATTGAAAAATAAGCCAGTTGTTGGCTTCCAAATTTGAAGATACGGATAGAGTTGTGTATATCTTTGTCTCTTTTCCTCTCGTAGAATATAATGTGCAATATTAAAAACGACCTCACAACACAGTATTGCCGTCCTTCCGTAAAGGTTAAATTTAAACTTTTATAACTCGGTCAATTTTTAAGAGTATTAAAAAAACTTTCACTCTTCATCAAGCATCAAATTATGATAAATTATGATAATTAAAAAAAAATTTAGTGAAATATCCAATTGTTAAAATTTATTTTTAATCATGTTAATGTATTACCCAATATACATTCAAAGGTGCAAAAAATCACAAATTTTTCAAATACTCTAAGACCTAGGTGGTGGTCCTATTTTTTCTGTGATCTTCTAGTTAAATTTCACCAAACTTGTTTTTTCATGATTTTTTATTCGGTGGTTTCGGAAATAAAGGGACAATGCGATTTTTAAAACGTTTTGATAAACATCTCTGGCCACTTAAAATTCTGAAAAATATTTTTGTGTTTCTTATACATACATACAAATGGGTATTTTCTTTGTTCATATATATTACTATGCCCAATTTCAAGTTTCCACATCAAATGGTTTCTGAAAAAAATTGCTGTGATTAGACAAACGAGTACGTAATTTTCCAAGGGTTCCATTTTCCTTTTAAGGTATTGGACAAAAAACATATATACTTTGGTAGACTCCGGCAAATCACAAGGAGGTAGATAAAAACCATAAATTTTCCTGCGCATCACATTAGATTAAAACATAATTTGTATTAAAACGATATCCATTAAGGCCAGAGACGGGCAAAAAACTGCGTCAAATACTAAAACCAGAGACAAGAAACTGGCCGTCTCCGGAGCTAGCACTCATCTTCCGCACTTATAAAGAGATTAGAGACACGCCAGGGGGGTAACTTAACAAAAAAGATAACTGCGACACAGAATGGGCGGGAACTAAAACCATGCGGTTGGCAGCAATGCGCCCATAAATAATGTCTGGGGGATTGCATAGTTAACGCGAAATGGACGGAGCATTATATTTTGTCTCACCGTAGTCAATAATTTCACTCTATATATCATTTAATCAACATTATATTTTACACTTTCATGACTTCGTCAATTTTTATAAGTCATGAATTTTTAATCTTAAGATGCTTATTATAAAGTTCCCCGTGCGTGTTTTATTAACAACTAGCGTGTCAGCCTCTAGTTTGGACGATAGAAATAATTATAACTCGCGCAATTTGACTAGTAAATCAACCTTGAATAGAGCTTTTTGCAAACAGAAGATCTTTCTCTAAAAATAATAAGATTTTTTAATTATTGAAGTATTTATTATGATGTGAATTTTCTAGGTTGCAATTCTTGACCGATTTTTTGTTGATTCTCATTTCTATCGATTGGGTAACTGTGAGAATCACAGCTATTCTTTTTCGTAATGATTTTTCAATTTGTTTTATTTTTATAGAAAATTTTCTATAAAATTGAACACGAAAAGAGGGAGTCCTCTTTTCATCTTCGGCGACTGTTCTCAGCTTGCTTTTTGTACGGACCTTCTCAATCCTTTCTGTCAACTCCGTGTCGTTTTTAACATTTATTATTTTACTTTTTTCTTACAATAAAAAATGAGGGACGCGTACTTTTGGTTTTCTCAACGATTTTTATTAATTCCTACATTATTGGCGTGAAACATCTAATGGCGCGCTTGGATGGAAGTTAAAACATTCTGATGGCACGCTGTGTCTTGCCATTCGGCCAGTTTTGTATCTTGTCGCCTCTTTCCGACTTAATTCCGCCAGCTTCCCGTCTTGTCATTCGGCCAGCTTCGCGTTTTGTCGGCTCTTTCCAACTTAATTCGGCCAGCTTCGCGTCTTGTCGGTTCTTTCCAACTTAATACGGCCAGCTTCGCGTCTTGTCGGTTCATTCCAACTTAATTCGGCCAGCCTCGCATCTTGTCAGTTCTTTCAACTTAACGTTTCTCTTTCTACTGCCCTGCACACATGTTACCTTACGTGTGTATTAGTGTATCAACATTGTTTCTTGTTTACTAACGTTTGCAACTTTACTCATGCATTGTATTGAACTCTTTTAAAACGTTAAAAACGTTCATTAATTTAAAATATTAATTACAGCGATAGTAAAAAAAATTAAATGTTTCATATATGCCATGCATTCCATGACGGTTCGATCATTTTTTAACATTGGTTTGAAGAATAAAACTGAAGAAAATGCTGACAATTGCTGACTCTTGCTGACAATTGCTTATCACCATTTTTCGGCATTCCTATTTTATTACAGCGATATTTTTGCTTCATTTTAATGCATTAGTCTTTTTTGACATCATTTATTTATGACGAAAGGTACCGGAAGAGCTTGTTAACTTTGACCACAACGTAAGTGGAAATTTCAGTCGTTCATCGAAGCTATATATTCTAGCCGCGTTCCGTTTGGTTCACGTTCGATTCGATTCGCTTTCAGAAAACCGTCGTCGACCAAGAATTTTTAAATCTGCCTCTATTTTGAAGCAGTTATCTGATGCTGTACAGCTGTTAAGAATATTAAATACTTAAACATCTGGAAGGTATCCCGAATCACTATCTATTTGAATACCACGTACACTCATAAATACAGCTATGTTTTATAAATTTTTCATCACATAAATATAAACTTTTCTTTATTTATTAGCGTTTCACTCGACGATATAATAACTGCCAAACTAATTGACTTGAAGTTTTCCTTAAGACTTATTTTGTTTTTAATTGACATAAATATATGTAATTTGTTTTAAGATGCATAGATCGCGCGTATTGGCCTTTTTTTAACTCAATGGTTATGTATCGTTTATCGTTTCTAATTTGTACAGATCCAATTTTGAAAAAGTCGATAATCTGATTAAAAATTATTAAGTGTTTATTAATAAAGGTCTTTTTAAGTCAAGTATTATGATATAAGTTAAGTCCTTTACGATTAATAAAAACTTAATAACTTAATACTGCTGCAATAAAACAACGGGAGAAATAAGTGCAACACAACCAACGTGATTTTAATGTTTTTTTTTATTTGATTGACAGAACACTTAACCTAAACTTTGTTTTAAATAATTGCAAGACCCGTTCAGGATTTATTCTGAAAAAAACAATATAACAAATTTTCATACAAATTATGTTTTGGAAAATATTTATTTGTTTATACTTTTTTCACTTCAATTGCAGTTTTTGTTATTAAACATTTATAAACATTTTAAAAATCCTAGACAAAAAATCATATTACGGAAAAATAGAAATACACTACTTTAAAAAGAGTGATGTAATTAAATGCAAATGAATGTACTTTTCTTACATACATCGTTGTGTAATTTCTATTTATAAAATGTTGTAAAATAAGTAATTTATTATAGGTAACAGCGTATTTAAAAAAATTCTCCTGTCATAATTTATTAATCGCATTATTAACCAAAGCGTATGTAGTTATACTGTTAACACATTATGATAGATACATTAATTGATGTCAATCAAAATAATATCGAATATTTTCTACCGTCGTATGACCTGTATATGTGTGTCCGTACTTCACAATCAGATCTTCATAGGCTGATACATTATTATATTACGCTGTGAAATAAAAAAAAACTGCATGCAAATAGGGTCAACCATTTTCCATAAAATGATAATACGACACACGCAACATGCAATCATTTAAGTTAAACGCATGTATCGTCTCCGTTTTGTCGTGGCTAAAACAAAAGTCAAATATCAGACATAAAAAAGTAAAAATTGTATCAAAAACCTGTCAAGTACGAGTGGAAGTCGCACTACGAGCGTTCCCTAGATATTTAGACATTCATAAAAAATTAATATTTTTCTTAAAATATTTACGAGATTTTAATTTTTTATAATGAAAATATATTGAAAATATCTTTCACAGTCTCATATTAAAAAAAAACTATTACTTTTATGTAACAAAAATATGAATTAACGATTTTCAGATTTTTTCCTTTACTTCTGCGATGAGACGTTGCTTTTTGCCAAATTTCATGATTCTAGGTTAACGGGAAGTACCTTATAGGTTTTGATTTATTGGCCTGTGTCAAAATATGCGGCATAAATGAACGTATTTTTAGTTTTTTTTAGTGAGTTGACTTAGAAGCTTGATTTTTATATTTCCAAGGGACCGTAAATCTATGAATTTGATATTAATTTCAACTGGATACCTCCACGCGGTTCTTTGAAAAAGGGTTTTGACAGACAGACAGACATCGAAGTGATCCTAAGGGCTCCTTTTTCTTTTCAAAATACGGAACCCAAAAATGGAAATAATTAAAAAAACGCTTAGAAATATTTGAAATTTCTCAAATTGACATCCATTTCTATACATTAAAATACTTTTGAAATCGAATTTTTTACGAAATTAATCTTAAACCACTTTTATACCCGTTAAATACGTTGTTTTTTTGAGTCGAACCCGAACCATAAGATTTTACGTGTTAACGTAATGTTCTCCGATTCTTTTTCAGAATTTAATGAAACGAATACAAATCCTTTATTTCGATAAAATGTAAAGTATTTATCAATACCAAGAACGTTTGGTACTACTATATTCTCTAACATTATTAGCGTAAAGTAGAGTAGGAAACGTACACGCCTGGAAAGTTCCTTATTTTCTGGTCGTATTTTCTTCTCAAACAAAGCGATATTTCTGAAAAAAATATAATTTTTCCACTTTGCAAAGTTATAAAATTTCGATTTTTGTTGTTAAAACCAATATCGATTGGAAGTTTTTCTGGTTCTCCTTGATCGGCCCTTTTCCCTCATTGCGGTATTTTGGATCTTTTGGTCGTATTTTCGTTTCATATACGCCGATATTCCGGAAAAAATGTATTTTTTCAAATTTGAAAAGTCATAAAATTTTGATTGATTTTATTAAAGCTAATACCACTTGAGGTCTCATTACAATCATTTAAGGACTTTCTATTGATTCGTTGGCCGACGTCCTAGCATTACGCGTTCACAAGCTAGACCGGAAGCTGCAAAATATACATAATTCTATATTTATGTCGCATACGGCTGCTACATTCTTAGAATATTTAAATTTTTAAAATAATTGGCTAGAATTTTAAAAACGCAAATTTTTCCTATCGGTTTTATTCACTGAGTTACCGCGTCACGAAATTCGGCATAATTTCGTGACCTCGAAAATTTTGACCTGGCTACTAAATCGAATTTATAGACGTTTTCACGTCAAAAAATCGAAAAAAATCCACTTTACTAAAGTGAATAAGCAATTATAGCTGACTGGACTAGAAAAAACATGTCAGAAAATGTATAAATGCTTTTTTAACTTCAATTGATATCAAGTTAAAGAGTCGAATTCTCAAATGTTTACGTTATGTTTAGTTAACATAACTATTTGGTCATATGTGACATGACAAGATATTAAAATTGTGAATTCATGCCTCGGTAATAAAATGGTATTAAATTAAAGTGTGCTCTCCACGTCAAATTAATGTGTGCGCGTCGCAGTCGGCCATTTTGTCATCCCGGCTAGGCAGGCTAGTTATGTCATAATATTTGTGCAGCGAATAGCTGAATACAATAAAATTCGCACGGCTCCTGCGGTCGAATCATAATACGAGGCGCAGATTTATTACTTGGCGTAGTTTAGGCCGACATTCATAGTTTGTTACTTTAGTTTATTATTTTTTTTTTGTTAGAGAAACTATAATTATGTTCCGTCGTCGGAACATGAAATGACAATTTATCCTAGCTTCACTCGTGCATGGTGTATAAAGTTAATTTTAATTTCAACATCTTAATATCAAATTTTACATAGGTAATAAAACTTTGCGTTTGCAATTTAAAAAAAAAACGAGTGTGCTTTAGACCACACGACTGAAGTAAAACTTCAAATTCACAAAATAATAATTTATAAAATTGTCCAAGAACGAAATGAAATTACAAAATAATCAAAAAACACCGTTCGCGAAACGCTAGCAAACTCTATATATATATATATATATATATATATATATATATATGTATGTGTGCATATATATATATATATATATATATATATATATATATTTCATACACTGGCTATGAGAGGAAGAGAGAAAGAAAATGTGCGCGCACTGCTCTCTCTTGCTCCTACAGTGTGATACAGACAATAGGCTTGCACTGTGTCGATATACGAAACATAACTGGCTATGAGAGAAAGATAGAAAGAAAATATGTGCTGGCACCTCTCTCTCTTGTCCCTACAGTAATATACGAAACGTAACTCTCTCTCTTTCTGTCTTCACTAACTTATATCTCCCTCTCAACTTCCGTTCGCCTAGCCCGATCACACTTTTCATAACGCTCTCGTCACGCATTCACCAGCTTACTCCCCGAGTCAAGCGTGCGTAAAGAAGTTTTACTTCAAAAAGATTAATTTTATTTTAGAAGCACCTAGAAAAACACCTTGTTTCTTTTTGTTAAGTTAATGATGAATAGCGACATAAGTAAAATATCGATTCGTGAAAAGGTTTCGCATGTCGACACTGTATACACATAAATGGCGTATCTCTGTTATTGATTCTCTATGAGTTAGAAATATAGTATATACTTAACTCTTACTGAAGGAACTCTTTTTAACCAGCATCAGTCTATATACACGCGTAGAGCCTCGAGCAAAATATAATAACCTATAAATATTGTCGCACCTCAATCGATCATGTTACAGAATGTAGAGCGCCTCACACACTGCCACATTTAATGACTCCGTTCAATAATAAATTCATTTTCAATAAAGCACGGAGCTCGTTCGGTATCATAAACAATGTTTTATTACGACGTCAGGTGTACAAACAGCCCTTTATGACTCCTTCTGTTTTGTATTGTTGAGTCTATGGGCGACCCGTTTCTCAAATGTTTTACAGCCTGTTGTTAAAAGCTGATTCGATATGTTTGACGTTTCATTGGTACGCTTCATCGTTTTCGGGACTTTTGTAATTAATTTCGTGTATGTAAATATTAATTTGATAAACATAATTACTTGTATTCTCAATCTTTAACCAGATTTATCAATAAAATAAAAGTTTGTGAGTGATGTTAGTCGCGGGTAATGAATCGTGAATGGGTCGGGTTTATGGTTTTTTTCTAAGCAACTAAGAGTAAATTCTGTATTATCACTTTTTTAAAGATTTTACAAAACTATTATTATAATTCCACTATTATTCTTTGCATTATTACGGTGATATTTTAATTTTATATTTTATAATAATATTATTTGGTTTATCTGAATAGCAATATAGTTTACATTTGACAACAATTGTGAATGACTTAAATTTACATTATAATAACATTTATGTTGTATTGACGTTTATATAATTTAGTAAAAATGTTTATAATTTAGTGTTAATTTAATCATTGCTAAAAATGTGTTATATTTGGCTTTTGTTTTTAATTCATCTGGCTTTTCCCGATTCATACGTCGGAGATGTACATAATTATTTCTACTGTTGTTTTTTATATTGTCGACTTATTGGTTTTTTATTTATTTTTTGGCATTTTGCATTTGTTATGTACATATTGACTTGATTGAACTTTTTTAGGTACCAATTTCGAATAAAACAATGAGTATAGTTGTGAATAAATCTTTTCATAACAAGATAAAGATTTTCAAGTTATATTTAATTTTCAAGTTACATTTCATTTCCAAGTTACATTTATTTATTACAAGTTACATTTATTTCATTACATTTCATTTACAAGTTACAAGTACATTTGATTTTCAAATCATGTTTGCTTTTCAAGTTACACTTGATTTTCAAGTTATATTTGATTTTCGAATTGTACTTGATTTTCAAGGCCAGAGTGTTTACGTGAAATGGTCTGCCATGGACACTTTGACTTAAGCTCTACGTGACGGGGATTGTTCGTCGTGCGCACTCAACATGTTAACAGTGTCTCACGTGAACTTTCGTGGTGAGAAAGTACACTTACATATATTTGCTTTCAAGTTATATATGACATGGTGTCGCAGATACTTAAAGGGTTAACAGCATCTAACGGAAATTATATCCTTCCCAACAGGAAACTATATTTCCTGTTGGGGAAAGTAAGAATAAGGATAATTATTTCTAGAGTACATAGCCAAGTGATAAAAATGAAACCTTTATATTTCGTTAATGACCATCTGTATGTTCTTTTATCACAGCATCACGTTTGTTTCAAATTAAGACCAACAGAGTTAAAATTGTATAGAATAACCTCAACACATAAAAGTAAAGAAAAATGTTGTTATTCATAGAAGACGATTATCGAATTGTAATTACTAACTCAATATTTACTACTAAAGATTAGTATTTTTCTACTTTGATGACACATAAAAGCTACTGTAGTACTTTCAACATTTCGGCCTTTAGTACTAATGTGAGACAGTCATCATAGTCGCAGCAAAATGTTAAGTAAATTTATTTTATTTTTCTATCCATTTACTAAAGTCATCAAATTATTCATCACAAAGTTAGTTACAATTCAAGTTAATATTACGTTAATTGTCTTGATTTATACTGTTCCAAAGTAGATATTCCTAAACTATTTATGCAATATGTATTGTATTGCAATACAACAACTAATGCAAAGAGAAATGTTTTGTATGGCAATTTTGGTACAAGTATATTTACTTTAGTAGTATATTATTGTATTTAAACTTTACTAAAAGTGTTGACCTTTACAAAGATGTTAAATTAACTACAATTTAGACGTTTATGTTCAAAAGTGTTTTTTGTATGACAAACAGTGTATTCTTCTTCTAAGGGTGCTTCTGCAACTAGTAACTCGGCAATCAACTCTGTATATTTGATATTGTCCTTGGCAAGGCAAATGAGTTTGATAGCACTTGTCATCCCTTTCCATTCTCGGATGTTGCACAATCACGACTTTCTTCTAGAAGAGGCTTTCCTTCTCCCACAACTTTTCCCATCATTATTAGTTGTAAGAGCTCGTTTCCATTATGACTTATGGTTTCCAGATATGCAACTTTACGTTGTTTGATAATTTACAAAAATTTGCGTTTCTGGCCAATCCGTCATAGAACCTCCTCATTAATTACTTTCTGTGTAAGATATCTTGCATCTGTAGGCCCATATGTAATTTTATACTTTTCCTGAGATTTTCCTCGCATCCGTAGACGAAGTTGGATTATAAGGCTACATCTGTAGAGTACCATTTTCATTCTTCTAAACACGCTGCAGGGAATCCCGATGTGTGTTAGCAAAGAGTATTTATGGAAGAAGATATCATTAATTCGTAGATAGAAAATAAGATGAAACAAATCGAAATGATTGTATTACAAGTGTTTTATGTAATTTCAAAACTAAATCATTACTTTTGGCCCCATTGTTTACTTCTGTTCAATTTATATAGGTAGTTGTATCATTTACCTTATAGGTTACCTAATTTGTACCGAAGGATCGGTTTTTATATCATTTCTTTCATTATTTCACTTCATAACTTGTAGTTAAGATATATGTTATAGGGAGGATTGACCTGAATAGGATATATTTCCTGTTAAATGAAAACTGGACCAATAGGGGCAGTTGCCCATATTCCCTACATCACATTTTGGAGGTGATAAATTTATTATTCACAGACCCTTTTATGTAAGATGTCGTTTAATATTAGGGGTTCACAATCCGGTTCTATACTTTGAAGAATCTATACAACATCATATGATATATCCATATCTTAAGTCGATACAAACAAATAGGACGTAGGCTTGGAACAAACGTGTAATTATCGGGTCGAATCATTGAATTCGAATGGATTATGTAAACAAGTCGCACAGTTAGTCGAACGACATTGACGATTTTGTCAATAGTAAAGTATTTGACATGTTTGCTTGGGAATTGGCGGCCTGCGTGGCACTTTTATCTGGTTTATACTGTGTTACGTTTTGATGAGTGATAAAATTTTAAGGAGCAATTAAGAAATCGTAACTAAATCATATAATGACAATAAAATGGAAAAATTATGTTTTTTTAATTTGTTTTCAAAACTCCTCCTCCCAAACGGCTCCTTGAAATTTAATCACTCATCAAAATGTAACCCAGTATGCTCTCCTTTCAGCAGCTTATACCTGTAGACGGCAAGATATTATATTTTTAAGGTTGAAGGAATTTATATAAATCTATCCAACATTTAAATATATTTTGATATGTGTAGTATATCCCAACCGTTTGATAAGACTCTTATTTTTAAAACAACCTGAAATTTAAAAATTAGAATTTTCTGTATTTTTCTATTGTTTAGAAAAAGCAATTCCTAAAAACATTTTCGGAAATAAAATACAGTCTATCGACATTAAAATACGAATTATCGGTCCAAATATTATATTTTTCATTACTATATTTATGTCATGTACTTTTCCACATCTGTTATTTATACACATTATTATATTTTAACTAAATAATAAATGAACTGTTGCATTTCAAAAATCTTTATTTTTATAATCGATCGATCGATACGATATTTGGAGCAACTAATATCGTAACATACAGTTACGATCCTAAATATCGATGCAAAGGCAAATGTTATATCTATTTAATACAGCTCTTAAAATGCAATAGAAAATAATTTTACTAATACTTCCGGATTCGACATTTCAGTTGTGAGATATAAATATTCAATTGTTGCACTTTTAAATTATTTCCCTCCCTACTTTTTAACCTCGCACAACAAAATTGTTAAAAAATCGTGTACAGATATTTAGTAAAAACGTACAAGAAAATAATTTTGGTAAGTTGCATTATTAATTTATATATATATATATATATATATATATATATATATATAAATAAAATCTTCATATGAATTGAGCAGTTGATATGCCTATGAGATAAATCAGAATTTACTCCATGGGTAAATGCGATTGTATTGCACTAGTTGTGAATTATATTTACGACAATTCTGAGTGCGGGTTCATTGAGGATTTATAAATAAATTAAATACACACGTTATTAGTTTGTATGGATGAAGTACACTCAAAAGTAGTAATAAATAAATCATAAAAAAATAAATAAATCGATAAAATTTTGACAGTTTGCTTTTGACACACATAACGTACGAAACAGCTGATGGCGCCAGATAGCGACATTTTTGTTTATTTTGCTGAAAAATTTACACATGACGTACAAAATTAAAGACACTGCTGCTAGTATAGCGTGCGCCATTTTTTTGTGTGCGCCATTTCTCTCCTTATTTCATCGTGTTCATCTATATCTCTTAGTTCTTAGCTAAGTACGTATTTTCCGTCCTTCTTGCGACAGATTTGTGACATTTTGACATTAAAAACGTTGCAAAAAAGAAGTTTCAATTCAAAAATCATTGTAACTAACCCGTAACCTCATTAAATGGAATATTGTAACCACTATATTAACTTAATAAACTGTCATGCTAAATAATATTACGAATATCGATATTATACTGTTATTTTACTAATATGAATTGTGAAATTATTGTCAATCGCACAAAAATCAGAGGTATAAAACATTTTGGAAAAATATTTGATATTTTGACACGTATAAAGTGTATACTCCTACATTTTATTCAGTGCACATCATTTATTTTATAATGTGTTAAAGAGAAATATATATAATAAATCAGTTTCAATTTCACATAGACGATATTAGACTGTCTTTCTAGCATGACACGTAGGGCGCGTGTCATGCCAGAAAAACGATAACAAGATAATTAACTACAATTCGTAACGCTGTCTTTACCAATATGTATCAATATAGATTACGGCACGGTGCGTTACGGCAGTATGAGATGGACGTGGAGATTTATTAATTTATATTCAGTTATCAAAAAACATTACAGTTATTACACTTATACGTTTCAGTGACGATAACAAGACAATTAAATACAATCCGTAACGCTGTCTTTAACAATATGTATCAATATAGGTAGCGTTACTGCAGTATGAGATGGACGTGGAGATTTATTAATTTACATACAGTTATGGAAACATTACAGTTATTACACTTATACGTTTCAGTGACGATAACAAGACAATTAAATACAATCCGTAACGCTGTCTTTAACAATATGTATCAATATAGGTAGCGTTACTGCAGTATGAGATGGACGTGGAGATTTATTAATTTACATTCAGTTATGGAAACATTACAGTTATTACACTTATACGTTTCAGTGACGATAACAAGACAATTAAATACAATCCGTAACGCTGTCTTTAACAATATGTATCAATATAGGTAGCGTTACTGCAGTATGAGATGGACGTGGAGATTTATTAATTTACATTCAGTTATGGAAACATTACAGTTATTACACTTATACGTTTCAGTGACGATAACAAGACAATTAAATACAATCCGTAACGCTGTCTTTAACAATATGTATCAATATAGGTAGCGTTACTGCAGTATGAGATGGACGTGGAGATTTATTAATTTACATACAGTTATGGAAACATTACAGTTATTACACTTATACGTTTCAGTGACGATAACAAGACAATTAAATACAATCCGTAACGCTGTCTTTAACAATATGTATCAATATAGGTAGCGTTACTGCAGTATGAGATGGACGTGGAGATTTATTAATTTACATACAGTTATGGAAACATTACAGTTATTACACTTATACGTTTCAGTGACGATAACAAGACAATTAAATACAATCCGTAACACTGTCTTTATCAATATGTATCAGTATAGGTAGCGTTCCGGAAGTGCGAGTTGGACGTGGAGATTTATTAATTTACATACAGTTATGGAAACACTACAGTTATTCACTTACACGGTTCAATAACGATAACAAGACAATTAAATAAACTCAATGACATTACAATTCATAACAAGGACACATTTCAATAAGAACGCTATCAGGTGGTTGAGCTATTGTGTTTCGTGGAAAAGTATCGTACCGTGGATATTTCGATATAACTAGGTTCTAGATACCGGATTGGCAAACAAATTATGACTACGCGAGCGCAGGTAGTTATCAGATACGAAGAACTTCTTTTTTCAGTAAATGAAGGAACAAATGTTTCCATTTAACTATTGTATAACAAATTTCATCAATGGAGCCATATTAAACATTTTTTTGAAAACGTGCAAGTGTTAAAGCTGTTTCTCGTATCGTGAGAATTATTTTTTGTCCAAAAACTTTATCTCTAAAACTAATTGCTTGGAAATATGAGAAAATTAAAAATTGAATTGTTCTTGAAAATTGAACGCGCTAGAATTTTTGAAACCTGATAATTTTCCTTCAATTTGTATTTAATTGCCAATGTTCATTATTTTTTTTAATAATTCCCTGAGCAATGAGCGATGCTTTTGGCGATAAGGGCGAATGTCAAAAAATTTAAAAAACACATCATATATATACATATATAGTTAAATTCCTGCTTTGGTAAGCCCCAGAATCAAAATTGAACTTTTTAGACTATACGTCTGTAAACGAGCCAACATATTCTCTACTTGTGCTAAATTACACATCGAATAGTTTCCGAGAAAATCGTCTGTGACAGACGGACGGACAGACTGATACCGAATAATATTATAGTTATTACACTAGTACACAGTGTGTTCGAAAAGTTCCAGGACTGTAGCTATAGTGAAATACAAGAACCGTTACATCAAAACACTAGTAGTGAACGCCTTCTCCAAGTGTTAATGACGACAATGTACTTGAAAAAAAAGTTGAAGAAGGATTCTGTAGCAACAGTGCCGCAACTTTCAACGAAGAATCACGCCGCTATTGCATCCCTTTCTAATAAAATTGATTAAATTACGGACAGATGGCGTTTGTTTCCTGTGAATCTGGATTTTTCTTCTTTTAATAAGAACGTAGTCCGAACAAAATCGTATAGATGGCGTTAGCTAGTTCATCTATGGGAGACCTTATTATTTATTTATCAAACTTTTCTGTAGCTTAGGAAACCAAGTTTACAGTAGGAAATTTATTGCTACAAGAGTAATCTATGAAAGCTAACAACAATGAATTAAGCGTACCTAACAGATAAGTGCTTTAGTACGTGATTTGCAAACGCTAATTAATAATATTTGTAAAATAGAGTATACTATAATAAATTTACACGGTGTTAATACGAAACATACAGGATTAGTATAAGATTAAGTATAACAAAAACAAAACGACACGTTAGGGTTAGGAACGGCATAATGATGGATTGTAAAAAGGATTTGCCGACTATGATAGGTAATGTTATTTCAGATGAATATTGGTGTTCAGTTGAAACCATAATCTAGTGGAAAATATTATGAAGGATTACCTGTAGAATTCACGTATATGCTGAGAGATTAGGAGGGTGTAGTCATTTTCAGAACAAGATCTTAGAATGACAGGTATTGAACTCTGGATCTGAGGTATGAACGTGTAATGGTATTATTGAGAATATTATATACACAAAATAGAATATGGTGGTTGCGTAGGTCACAAATCTTTAACCATTTAAGTCGTGACTGATGCTCAGATATATGGTTAAATTTTTCAAGTTTTGAAGACGTTCTAATTAATTGAATATTGCTCATTTAGATTAAAAAACACACGTTTCCACAATCAAGAATGGGCAGAAGTAGAGTTTGAAAAATGTGTATTTTGGTTTGAAGTGGAAGAAATGTTGAAGACATCGATCCGCTTTTTCTCATTTTCTCGTAGAATCCATGTTTCAGCAGCATAGATGAATATGGAGACTACGAGAGCCCAAACATGTCTAATTTTGGTGGCTTAGGTGATGTTTCGATCCCTCCATATTTTCCTCAGTTTATCCATAGCTGACCTGGAGATCGCTATACGCAGCTTGATCTCGTATATACAGCTGCCATTATTTGATGAGTTCCCTTAGATATATATATATATATATATATATATATATATATATATATATATATATATGTGTGTGTGTGTGTGTGTGTGTGTACGTATTATAGTTTCAAGTTAATACCTAGTAATTATTTAATTTTCTATCAAATTTATACGCAAACTAATATTATGAAAAATTATTAATTGTAATTTGAAAGCCGACAACGGTTTGCTCTTATAGCTCCTTAAAACTCCTTCCGTCGATACTTTTCCAGAGTAGATCTTGAAAGCTTATAAAGTTTTGGTCTACGTATAATATTTTAAGTAGGATGAAATTCCGTGAATGACACAAGTCAATAAAAAAAAATAAATAACAGGAAAATAAAAATTTGAGTGAGTGTATATTAAACAAAATCTTACGGTTAACGTCATTTACTTGAGAGTTTTCAATACAAAATCTTTTAAAATTTAAATAAGCTTCTTAAGATGTGAAATTTAAAATTATATAATTCAACTAAAGTACCGCTACTGTATCCAAGAGTTAAGAGACGTAATACAATCTCATAGAACTTTTCTACACCTTGTTTATTTCAATGTATTGAAACATCGTAATATTATATTTTACAAGTACGTAGTAATTATAATCCTTGTTCAATTGAAATATCAATCTGAAAATTCGACGCAAAGGATATATAGACATTCGTGAAAAAGAAAATTAATATATAATATACTTCAAAATTAATTTTACTGTTTGTCCAAATTATGCAATGTCATAATTAGTTTCTAAATAGTCAATGTGTATAATTTTTTATTTGTCACAAGTAAGGAAAATATGTTTATTACAAAACTTTATTGAGAAAAAATAATTTCGGTTAGACGTCCGGGATTTCGGGCCCATGTTTTCCACATTTCTGAAATTTAGTATGGTTGCCCATTTAGTGTGGTTGTGTGGAGGCTAAGATGAAACTCACTGAATTAGACCGACTTAAGAAAGTTTAAACACATTAATGTTTAGGTGTTAATGAAACATAGGAGTCTTTAAGTAATGAAACATAGGATCTTTAATGAAGCCATTAGGATCTTTAATGAAGCATAGGAGCCATATCCATCTCGTCCATTAAAGTCTCGTAGTTTCCACAGTCTTGGAGCTACGTGCCTGAAGTTTTGCAAATAAATATTTCATATCAAGGCTATATATCAATCAATACTATATAAATATGGAGTCAGCCAAGTTAGTAATAGAGACCCTCTTTTGTTTTTCATTATGATTGACGCTTCGCCCTCAGTTATCACCACTGTTAGTTGCTTTCTGTTTACCGATGATTGGAAACTATTCTCAGGGGTAGAAAAGCAATCTGAATGTGAGTTGTTTCATAATAATATCGACTCGATATTTTAATGAAGTCTGACCAACAAGCTACAATTTAATGTGAGCAAATGTGCAATGATGACATATTCGTTTCAACGTGTACCCTTGATGTATAATTACGAGTTAAATGGAACGATGCTTGGAAGAAGATTATCCGTGCGATGTAATTATGGATAAACATCTAACATTTGACGATAATATCATTGGAATCTGTCAAAATGCCTATAAGTACATGCGATATTCCTACAATTTCCATTACAATAGGTGAATTGTGACCGTGTTTAATTCTTTAGTCCATAGTATCATTACCAACCAGTGCAGTCATTTAAAAACCAAACCCTCCCTTATATACGTTTTTTAGAGAAAGTACTAAAAAAGTTTAATGGAATTTTATACAAAAATTAAAAAAACAGTGAGCCGTCACGAGACGCCTGGCAGATGTGAAACATCGTGTTCGTACAAGTAATGTGCATAAAAGACAAGATTATTACAGGAAATAAATATAGCATAATGAAAAAATAAAGTATTACGAATTTCTTACAGAAAATGGTGACTTTATTTAATAAACATTTATTTACAATTAATACAAAAATAATAAAGCACAGCTTATGTGTACCGTAGTAAACAACAGCGTCGAACTGAGTGAGGAGGGGATCGCGTAGTCGGTTGCGCATGGCGACACGTCGCCATACCGCACACTCTACTACATATAGACTATATATATACCTTAGTACAGCGTGGTGACCCATCGCCACGGCAAGCGTCGCCACGCCAACGATCCGGTTTATACCTGCGCCTAGATGTTTCACATCAAAAATGTACGAGTACTAACCTCATTTGTTTCTTTCTGATTTTATAATGGGCATGGACATATGTAATTAACCTCGATTCCGATGGGAATTACTTTCGATGGTACATTTTTTAAATTATTAAATAGTTATATAGATAACCCCTCGGTCTTGGCTTTGATAATGCTTTATGCCCTTGAGAGAACAGTTACGTGAGAGAACAGAGTCATAGTTTATTTTGTTTGCCTAGAGCGTGCACGAACATCCTTCAGCATTAACAATGTTTCAGGAACTTATATTAATGAACGAGGTATTGCGAAAGGCGTCAAAACTTAATATTTTTATTTTATGCTCCATTGATTGCTTTAGGAATATAATTACGGATTTACCTGGTAGTTCACGTTTGGTAATTAGTTTTATGTTCAGTTTGAATTAATGTGTGTTCTTTTCTGTTTTAATAATTATTATTATGTCTAATATAAATTTATATATTTTTTTCATAAACTAATAAATAAAATAAAAATATAAATTTTAATTATTTTATTATATCATAATACAAACTCTGAGGGCAATCGAGCGGAAAGCTTTTCCATAACTAAAACATTATGTAAAATGTAGCGGACGAAAGTCTATAGAGATGTTCACAATGTCAGCAGTTAACAAGCCAAAAAGGCATACTTTCAGTGGCTGATGATTTAATAGAGTAGTTTGGATTTTTATGACGCCTAGTGGTAGCAGAGTGATTGTAATTCGACCGTAATGTACTCGCCAAATCATTTTGTTAAGAACACTAATAGACAGGCAAGAGTAAGTCAATTCAGATTGCTGCTACAAAATTTACCTTTTCCAGCAGGTGTACATTAAGCAAGCGATATTTCATTAATATATAAAACACAGTTATCTATTTTGATTCTCTAAACTCATTCAGTCAATTAGACATTTTAAAATTCTTTGGCTATAATGTTTACTCTGTGCGACTGTTCCGACCACAGTTGTTTAACATTGACATTATAAACGTAAGCAATGATTCTTTTAATGTATTTATAATATATATTTTAATATATTTATAACACACGTTATATATATATATATATATATATATATACATATATATATATATATATATATATATATATATATATTTACATTTATATTTATATTAGATACAGTCTGCACACGGCGAAAAACTTTAAATAACTGCTATCTGAGAAGCTCATCGTCTATATTCGGGAGTGTTTCGGATGTGTACACAACTTAATGTAGGAGAAGGAAGGAAGCTACTAATAGGCGCGTGGTAAACTGGAACTGCAAAGGGAGTAAAAACCTCAAAATGCTTTAGTTTACATTTTTATGTAAAGGTTTTCTAAAAAAGCGAGGTTGTTACCAGCTGCTTCGCTTCTAGGAAATAGAGATTAAGCATCAAGGATTTAGAGAACTCCAATTATAAGGAACTGCAACAGTTGGATGTTAAAACTAGAGTATAGGAAAATTAAATATTTTGACAGAAGGAATTTTCCGGTTTGATTTAGGAAAATATATTTCACTGACACGATATAAAATTTAGTAACGAATGGTATACAATTTGATAATGATTCATTCAGTAGTTTCCGAATTAATAAATATTTTAGTATCTATAATATTACTTAAAATGTTTCGATGCATAAGTAGGAGACACGCTGTCCAGCAGAGGAAGTGTTGTCACCTCATCACTACTGCTCACAAAGTAGGTTTTCCCGTTTTCGATAACAACTTAAGGATTTTCCAAAGCAGTCCCTTCTCCCCTCTCTTCATCACTGCTTTTTATACTTCAAACAGCCAGCCGGACTTTTTCTGTTTCAGCTGTATTAAGGGTATTTGAGACGTAGGGAAAATTGTAGTTATTTTTACCATTAAGACTAAAACACATAACAAAGTTTATACGGAAAAAAATACTTCCTTTTGGAATATGACTCGTATTTCACTCTGAATATTTCAATTTTAGCTTTAAGGAATCCTCAAATATCTTCACTGGCAATCAGTCGCTGAACATATTAAACTAATATGTCGTTGCGAAGTAAATATATCTATTGTACCATTGAATCTCACGTTCACTCTGAGACGTGCAACTTGTCCTGCAGTCAACTTAGGTACCAACACCTTACCGCAATCGTCCTGTGTCAAATACCTGGGGTTTCATCTGGACCGAAGGATGACATGGAAAGACCACATCAAAAATAAGCGTAACGAAATCAATTTTCGATTTAGAAATTTGCTATGGCTTCTAGGAAGACAGTCAGCACTATCCCTAAGCAACAAACTAAGAGTGTACTGCTCCGTAATAAAACCCATTTGGACATATGGGATTCAACTGTGGTCATCGGCCAGTAATTCGAACATACTCTGCCTACAAAGAGCCCAAAACAATATACTTAGGGTCATATCAGGTGCACCATGGTACTCCCGCAATTCGGAAATCCACGAATACCTACAAATTTCAACCATCGTAGACGAAGCAAAACGCTACACAGCCACATACAAAGATCGTCTGACATTCCATCCTAACCCACTTTCGCACATGCTGTTGCAGCCCAACTCGATAAAGAGACTCAAGAGAGCTGACGTGCTTCATAATTAGAGCGATTAAGGGCACTGGCCCTATATTCGCCCAAACAAGATACATACCACAACCTACCTGCTTATAGTTCTAATGACTGATCGCAGGATACAAACAGAAAAAAAAGAAAAAAAAAACCATTGAATACATGTTGGGACGTAGCTGAAAACAGGTCGCATACAAGACGCGACCTGTTTTAATATTTGGAGGGAGGTCAAAAGTTTTGCGACATATGGTGGAATGGTGGTAAAAAAGCCTGGTGCTCTTTTCCTTTACCATATATTCTCCCTTAACCCTAATACATTTCTCAGATCTGTCGAGAATTTATGGTGCCTAACTCTTTGCTTTTGACGGAAAATTATTATTCTTCAGTGTTACTTTTAAAAATAGGGAAACTGTTATTGAGATAAACCGGTATATAAAATATAGAACATTTAATAAAAAATTAGAAATTTAGAGAAAAGCGTATCGTCGTACATACCCAATGATGAATTTCAAGCTATTCATGTTTATTTTTTCTCTAAATTTTATTAACATAAAAAATGAGAAATTTAGAGAAAAGTGTAACTTGGTAACGTTATGCTGATGAATTTCACCTATTCATGTTGCCGCTTATCCTAAGATGAAGCGGTAATTTGCCATATCTACCATAATCTAGTGGAAAATACGATGAAGGATTACCTAAATTTTGTATGATATGAAACTCCTCAAATAACAGAAAAAATATTACTAATTACGATTACCTGGGTTTACTATTTTTCTCTTATTCCTACAGCCAACATTATATTTTTTACCATAATAAGAATGCGAGTAAAACAATTCATACATTATTAATCAACCACATTGGTTTTAGGTTAACCACTGAAATTTACTAATGAATTATGGTCGGTGAATAAAAATAATTAAGTGGAGGATTATTCAATTCATTTAATTAATATGGTTAATTGTAATGTATGTTAATATGAATAAGAACAGAGATATGTAAAAAAGAGTTTTACAATTAGACAATACAAGCAAAAACAAATTAACTTTCTACATAAAAATGGACAGAACTAATTTTTACATCAAGAAAATGCTCATTGTGTTATCATATTTATAATATTGACAGTCCGAAATCCTTAGGACATTGAAAATATTTAAAAAAATTACTTTTCACTGTAATTTTTAAAAATATTTGCAGTTACATATTCACTGAATTAAAAATATTTTCTTACACCTCAGGATTACCATATCACAAATTTATATATCAACTTTAATTCTCAGTTGATTTTTAATGGGCAAAAAGTATTTGGTTCTATATATTACCAGTTATTTAAAATACTATTTATAGTATTTTATTTTGAAATACTAAATTATTTATCTATTAAATAGTATCAATTTTTAAATATGGAAATCATGTGACCAAAAATCTGGGTTGCAATGATTAAAAATATTGAAAACTGTCATTCAATGATCTGTCAAATACTGATGTGTCAAAATCATTATTTTCTTTACTATACGGTGTTATAGTTTTCAGACAAAGGTAAGTTTAATAACTTCGAATAAAATACTGAGTAAAATAATAAAGAAACTAAATTAGTATTCTATGTTTAGTGGATGTATTTCTAAACACCATTTTACCATTGAATACTATTACAAATTTTGAATACCATACAAATTTTTATGCCATACAAAATAAAGGTCAGTAATGTTTTTATCTTTAAAATGTGTTTTACATACTAAATATATGCATATTTATTGTTGTCCATTAATATTCACAAGTGGCCTGATTAAGTATGGCTGGTCGTTGGGCTCCTCTACCTGTCAAGCGTCATGTTAAATCTCAGGTGTCATCAAATGTCAATGTGTTTTTTTAAATGGCATTCATATAATATTTTATTTATTTGTCTTAGTTTTTTGTTTTATCTCAACTTGACTTTCCGGTTTAACAATTCTGGAATTTATGTGAAAGGGTTAAGATGTTGTGAAGAATAGAAATTGTAGTTTCATAATTTTACTAATTCAAGTATCAAAAGTAATTTATTTATTTGTTACAAACTTTAACTTATGCATTATGTATATATATATATATATATATATATATATATATATATATATATATATATATATATATATATATATATATATATATATATATATATATATATATATATATATATCTAGTGAATTTTTTGCTCCTTGTGCAATTCTTCTAGTCAACTTATAGTTAAATATGAAGATTTTGTGCCATGGAAGACTAAAAAACACTAATAACAAACAAAACTAAGATATTAATAAAAAAACACAAAAAGAAAATGTCATAACAAGTGAACAAGCAAAAGTTAAACTTATTATTAAAAAAAACTATAAAAACAATAAATTATTAATTACAAATTTTGACATGGCATGGTTGGGAGCAAGGAAGGCGTAATGGAATTAAGGAAGGGTACTCCTACCCTAAGGGATTACGACAGGAAGGACTTTTTTAGATGGCCTGTTACTCCATTTATAAAGTGCGATATCCTGGTATCTGGACCCAGACGATTCCAAAATTTTATAGCTTAGACAGCAAAAAAATGTTCATAAAAGGTGGTTGTATGTTTGGGAAAAACTAGACTGATCTGGTTTTCAGAGCGTAGCCCTATACCGTGTGCAGACAAGTGACTAAATTCATTTCTAAGGTAAGTCGGATAAATATTTCAATTGATTATTCAAAATGTTGTAAAGAAGTTTTAGAACATATAGAATATGTAGACTTCCATCTGTAAGTGGTGGTTTTCTTTTGATGGGTTAGTATTATTATTTTTTTTTTCATTTTACTTATTGTTACATTTTCTTCGTTCAGAAAATGCAAGGTAAAGTATAATATATTAGCTTTTATTCAGGAGACAAGTTTTAATTGTCTGAATATCAACATATTCAGATCCAGACGTATTTCGCATCGCACAAGAATGAAACAAAAATGACTCCTATGGAGTTGTTTACACCAGCCAGTTTCGTAGCAAAACAACGTCAGTAATGACATAATACAAACATTTATTTAAAAACCAACATACGAACATATGCATATATGTATTTATACAATATTTAGATCACAATTTTTATATACAACTCCATAAGGAGATGGCATCTGTAATAAGTAGACCGTCAGTCTACTTTCCGCAGCCTCCACCTCCGCATTTTGACTTCTTTGGAGGCCGGTAACCGCCTGACGTTCCGGCGCCACATAATGGCATGTATTCTGGAAGATCAGTAGAGAAAGTAATTTTTAATTAGTTTTTAAACTTAGTATAACACGTAACTTTAGTTTCTTTAACAGAATAATTTTTACAAATTGAGTTAAAACATATTTCAAAGTGTGGTCGATGATTGATGGAGGCAAATCGAATGTAGCGAGTTGATTTTTTTGTCCTTGTGTGGAAGTGGCATAAAATAAAAAAAATATCTTTGGTTAGGTAATGACATCTGTCATGCCATGACTTCGAAAATCTTGTGGAAATTTGTGTAGTGGTGTTTGATGTTAAATGATAACTTTTGAAAAGTCACCCCAAAAATAGGAGTCCAGAAATGTTCCATTGGATTATTATCTAAATGTTAAATTATAATGAGATGTTAACCTTTAAAAGAAACATAGAAAATGTGAAAAAGAATAGTTGATCTGATCATATTATAGTTACTATTAATAAAAAAAATTTCAATTTTCATTTAAAAATTGGTCGAAATTTTTAAAATCGGTTATAATTAATTTTAAAATCAGTCATGAAACACAACATTAATATTTGTACACAGAGAAGACACAAGACACATAGATGTGATGTTTTCAAAAAAAATTTTGGAGCACCGTATAATAACAATTTTTCATTACGTATGTGTTAATGTCAGTGTATTATTGACGGTTCGAAATGGATAGAAATGTAAAACATGGCATCGGCTGATAAATATTGGTGCAATATAAAAAGTATGACTGACAAAGGTGAAAAATTATTTTCACTCTTGAGGAAAAATGTTTTGAAAGTAGTGTGATGGCTTTAGAGACCTGACGGAACTGTATGCTGGCTAGTTGGTGACTACACAAATAATTTGGCAAATATCTGTATTTATTTCCATATTCAGACAGCAAACTTTTCAATTCACCTTAATATATAATATTTTATAACCAGTGATGGCCCAGGCTAAATTTAGTGATTAGACTCAGAAGGCTCCAGAGTCTAGATTTTGCATATATTTCAGGCCTGATGTTGAGACTTACCCTGAGCTATCTAAGTAAATTTGTTTTCGAGTCCCAAATCGGGTGTTCGAACTGCCTACCGGAAAATGGTTTAAAAAAATGATTGCTTGCTTGCTACTGAATCTTACATTTTCTAAATTTTCATGTTTTGTATGTGGAATGTTTCTTAAAATGATTGATAAAATATAAAATTTTAACATTTACGGTGACAAATATATATTGGTTATAGAATCGACAGAAGATCAATAGTATAATATCGTTTTTTTGTTTCGCTTTCACACTTTTGCTACTTGACCATTCTCCATAAAACTTTACATATTTCTCCATAAACTGTGATATGGAGACCAACATGGAAACAAATTTATCCTAAAACAGAATTCTTTTAATAATTAAAAAGAAAAAACATTCCATTAAAGATAGGAGCGTGAACATAAATATGTAATAAAAGTCTATAGCTACCATAGCATGACTGCATGTCACGGTTTTCTTTCAGCTTATGAAATTTTTCGATACTGTGTGTCCCAAACTAATCAGCCATTTCAAATGGTTAAATTCAACTTTTTCACAAGAACAATTTTTTTAATTTCACAAAAAAAAAGTTTATCATACGATCGGTTCGTCTTTTAAGATACGTGTTATTCTATATACGTGTTATTCTCTGATACGTGTTATTGATGCTAGGTCCAGATGCGAGTACCTATAGATACACAACTTTGGGTCTAACGACATAACAATGGCATTTAAAACTTAATTATAATCAATGCATTTATTTCTCACAAATAAATTTATACTCAGTAAATATAATTTAAAAAATTATATGAATATAATTTTTCATACTGTCGCAGTGTGCCAATGGTCACGTACGTGGTGACTGTTGGCGTACGGTGGTCCTGTCATGGGGATAGGAGTGTGATTTTTAAGTCGCCGCATTTTTATTATTTTTGCTAGATATTTTATAGTAATTGATAAAAGTTATTTGATAGTAATTGTTACAAATAACGTAACAATAGTTTTTGTGAGTTTCTTTACTCGCTTATAATTCTTAATAGTTTTGTTGACTAATCATTATAATGCAATTAAGTGGTAAAACGTGCGATCATGTACGTATATATACTTGGCATGTGAGTTACGATTTAACAAAATATATATATATATATATATATATATATATATATATATATATTTGTATATAGACTTGGCGGTGAAAACTTTTACTTAATTGTGAAATTAACAGATGTGACTGAAAATTTACTTTTTTATTGGAATAAGTTCTTTTACGCAGCTTACAGTAGAGCAAAATAACAGAAATCATCACATAAGGAAAAAGCGTTATGCCCCCTCCAGACGACCTTTCCCTCCCTTTCACTCTGTCTCTTTCTATTATATGCAGTTATATGTATGTGTGTGTGTTTGTGCGAGTATCGACATTCGAGTAGCAAGCATTGTGCGCAGTCAGCTGTATAACCTCAATTTTAAATATGTATAAATATTATTTAAACTTATTTTATTCTAAACACGAGTAAATATTATTTAAAATTATTATTTTTTATTCTACTGGCTTTCTATTGTAGCCAATCATCTGCCAGACCGTTTCCAATTCGGTATGTATTTATTTGCATTTTAAATTAAAAATTATTGCGATATCATTTACGAAATATTTTATAAATTACAAAAAGATTTCGGCAAATTTATTTATTTTCGTTAATTAATTAAACTTTATTTAAATTGTTTCAGTTAATTTAACAATTCATTATATTCATTTAAATTCTTGAAACATTTAAATTTAAAAAAATAATTAAAATTAAAAAAAAATAAGTTTTAATTTTTAATATAACTAAATTTAATTTAAAAAGTAATTTTAAATTTGATTAATTTGTTAAAAAAAAATTTAAATAAGAAAAAACCTGATTGGTTTAATAATAAAATTAAGTGTTAAAATAAATTTTAAATTTAATTCAATTTTGAAACAAATAAAATAAAAAATTTTAATTTTTAATTGAATTAAATTTAAAATTAATTTTAACTGAAATTTTATTATAAACATTTATTTTTTTTTACATATAATTTATAATTTACTCTTTTATATTTAATTTTTTTAATAAATAACTGTTTTTCCTAAAATATTAAATGAAATTTATTGATTTAAATCCTTACTTTACATTTTTGGTTTGAAACAATTATAAAACATAAAACAAAAATACACTAATATATTCAATAGAAATCTATATATTAAATTACGTTTAGAGTTGAAAAAATAATGTAAGGAACTTCATTCCTGATGGGTGTCCTCCGACTGCACAGTTTTAATTTTTTTACACAATTTTACAAATTCAGGAAGATACTTATTAATAACTTTACACTAGATTTATTGCATCTCATTAGCGACATAATATCATTACCTTTATGCAAAGAAATTAAATCAATTATTGAGCGTCTACATCACAACACATATTATTAAAAAAAAAAAATTTGCCGCAGGAACAACACAAAAAAAATTCTCTTGTAATCAAGGTTTGTACAGATAGTGGTTTAAAATGTTTAAAATTAGCAAAATTGTTTTTCAAGAAAAAATACCCAAATTAAGGGACCCAAAAGTAAATTTATAACCTACGGTACGGTGACACTTTTATAAGTAGTACAGATTATTTGGGTTATATAAAATTAATGTGTTTCAAATATTGCATTATTAATTTTATTACAAATAAAAAGTATTCCGTGACCTTAAACTGTTACTCCTACAAAGTTCGTGTTTGTTTTGCAGTTTATTTGTCGAGTACTCAAAATATAGTACAGGACTAGCAGTATATATTTATTGTTTATAAAAAAACCTCAACAAACAAATAAGTCCTGCTCGGGCCACGCACACAAACAATATATATTTACAAAATTCACAAAAACACTTGGAAACCCTATAATCAATTACGTAACTGTAACACTTATGACGAGTTAGGCAGTTACACGAAAACCTTGGATGTTAGAAAGAACCTTAGAGGTTTTAAACGAAATAACAAAAGGTCAGGTGACCATGAGTTGACACAGGTGTGAAACCTGACACAGGGTGTGAAACTCAAGTTATTCCGGTCCAAAGTCAAAATCATACTGCTATTAAGGGAGCGAAACATGAAAGACCATACAAAGTGACTCCAAGTCTTCATTAACCACTGCCTTAGATATATTCAGCAAATACCCTGGCCTGAAAAAATATCTAACAAAATTAATTAGAATGATGCAAGTTAGTTATAATTGAGCAACAAATAAAGTGCCGCAAATAAAATTGAATAAGCCATATGCACAGAAGGGAAGAAGTTTGTATCCCCAAAAGACTTTGGTTTCGAACACTCAAGGGAAGAGGAAACATGTCTTCAGTCTGACAGTGGACTGTGATGGCAAAAGTGAGTAAGATCTGGAGAGAAACAATCAGAGATGCACAGGACCGATCAGTGTGTCGAAGCATCGTGGATGCCTTCTGCCAAACAGGGGATTGGGCATGTCTTGGTATGTTGTAACGTTGTGAACTGTAAGAGAGACATTACTCAGTGACATCTTGCCGCCATTGCACTCAGGGTGACATTACTGTACGACATCTCTCGTACAGTTCAAGACATTACAATACCCTAACCGTACCATGCCTGGCTGATGCCCTGTCGGCATCTTGTTGTGTGTCATAAACATCAGGTTTCTCTGTTATGTCAGCTAAAAAATGTAATTACCAAATAACTTACGGAATCATGCTACTTGTTAGTTGAATGCATAAGAAACTGTTTATTATCTTTTCGTACTGAATCATCGGTTATCGGTTTGAAATTTTAAGACAAGTATTCCAATATCTCATGATTTATTATTCAGATAGATAAAATATTTAAAAAAATCACAGAAACTTCTAAAGAAAAATAACTGAAATATCAAAAACCTACCATCTTTATATCCCAGCTTATTACCCGAATTGCTCCCTGGTCTTTCATTGCGCTCTATGTACTGTTGACGTTTCTTCTCTTCTCTCTGTTGAAAAAAATTATCACAAATTATTTGAAAATTAATTTATGAAAACATATATTTATATAATGTAAAACATATAGGTACTAGATACGAACGCATACAGGAGGGCTGATACATGTTGAGTGATATGGAATTTGTGTTATATTTGTTCTTTAAGGTTTGAGTATGTTTTGAGTGTTGAAACTCGGGAAAAAACTTGTTGTTCCATTACATGTTGGTGGTTAATGTGTACAGTAAATGTCTGGTCCGTACATTAAGAAGCAAAAAAAGATGAATGCTTAAATTCCGTTACGAGACAGAGTATTCCAAAATTCAAATGGCATAATCCTTGCCACCATACAGAAACTGGCATATAAACATACATCCAAACTACCCGGATTCCAGTTATTTCCTTTTCGTGCTATTGTAATAGAACACCGATGTACATAAATATCACCCAAAGACAATAACATTCCTCTGGCATTTTTGTTTTCAAAAACCAGTTGCAAAGACCATATCATATGAATGATGGCTTACATATAGCCTTACAGTTGGCAACAAAAAATGGGTGAATACCTTCAGAACTTTAAAGAAAATATGGAAGAAATGGAACATCACCAAAACCACTAATATTCTGTGTGTCACCCCTATTTCTGTGTGTCACCAAGATGTGGACACTTCGAGAAATCGAGAAAAAGATAGGAGCTCAGGAGATCTGATGTTGGAGAAGGCTGCTGGAAATATCCGAACTAATATCCAAGAACCATACTCCAAGAACTCTGTATCAAGCAGCATCTATAGACCTTTGCACAATTTGAATATTCAAACTTTTTGGCCGTTATCTCACAGTGAAACGAGAGTACTATAGTGCACCTTTTCATGTAAGATTCAGTTGAGTGCATCAGAGTGTGTGACAGTTGTCTATGTGATAGACTAATCAAATAAAATCTGCTGTGGGCGGCACCTTACAAAATCACACCAGACTAATGGCAAGCAGACAGTGATTATGAGGTGGGTTACATCAGCCCCTAACAGTACCATATGATGACAACGACAGAGAGGAAAACACGTTCAAAACTTACAACTACTCAAAGGAACAGTAAATTTTTCGCTCTTGAATAATCACGAATCTCACATCTACATTTCTACAATATTGTGAAACTGAAATACTTTAACTATGCTTTCCATATACAACTCTTTAATTACATTCGAGCCATTTGAGCAATTGATTCGTAATTGATTTCACCTTTTGAGCAACCCTTGCTGCACCTTGACTAATTATGGTATCCCCAAATTAACAAAGGTAGCATACCAGGAAGCTTTCAATATGAATAATATGAACTAGTGGGTTTATAAAACTTGGTGTAAGTCCTTAATTGTATCTAACTGGATGTAATTTTTATCTGACGGTTTATTAACCAAAGATATTGTCATAAATTTTATATTACAACTATCGACTTCAAGAATTACGAATCAGAAGTCACAGCAGAAGGAAGAAAATAAAATTCTGGCCCACCTGGATCCATCAATCTTTTACCCTGAAATTGTATGACATTTACTAAAAGATTCATCTCGAAAATTAAAATCAGGAAAAGACAAGGAAAATCAAAAATATACACAAACACTCCTCAGAAAAACAAGAAAAGTAGGCTTCCAGGCATACAGATGTTTCAACCATCATCAGAAAGCAAGAGTAAGAACCACAAGACTTGATATCAGTCCCTGGAGAAAGTAAAATTAAAGGCTGTAGTGATGAGGAAACAATTAGCTAAATTTAGAAAAGGAATATGTTCATTATATCGCTTATAAATAAAGAGTTCTGTCACAGACTTTGAAGTGTTATAATCGTCTGAGAAGAAAGAAGTCCGGGACAGGTGGGTACCTTTACCAACCGAAAAGAACTAGACCTAACTTTGGTCAATTTTAAGGATAAAGCCATAATTTACACTACATGCTACAAGCTTCTTCCTCTAGCTTATATAAATTTGTAAATGATCCAATTTCTTATAAAGCTGAATAATGAAACTATTGCTTGATTATTTCAGTTATTAAAATTTAAATTAAAGTTCCATTAATATATGTTAAAAATCAGAATAAATAATAAACATATTATATCAGTAGCCGTGACCACATCTTCATTCAGGTGGATTTCAGATTTGGTTTGACAGATGATTAAAAAAATCGAAAGAAATATGAACATATATAATGTATCAAGATTGCTATTGTACTATAGATGGCGCTCGTTCGAATTGGTTTTGCTACTGTAACATAGATAGCACTTTATGGATTATTATGGAAAATATATTAGGTACTGATTAGAATATGGTAATTATACAATTCTATACAGGAAGATCCCCAGATTCCACTGTAATTGAATGCATATTTTACCTACATTAACCGTTTTAGTGCCATGGTTTTTTACTCATATATACTTAAAAATGCCAAAGAAATCTTTTGTTTTTGATGTCATTTACCCTTGTCTCAAAAAAAACTGTATCTCTCCCAAAAATTATCCAATTTTAATAATTTTATCGGTGTTTTCTTAATAAAAACTTGTACTAGGATAATAAAATACAAAGAAAATTATGGAAATATTATTATGAACAAAAATTATAACAAAAACTGAAATCAAGGTCACATTGTATTTCCGCAGTCCGGTACATCCTCCGTATCAGCAAAAATAATTGTTATCGTCACTATTATCACTATCACTCATAAATTTGCATTGCGGCAAATTGTGAGCGCGCCACAATATCTCTTTCTTTACAACTTGAAAAATGATCATTTTCACTCGAATTATTTTCGTATTCCGACATTATGTGTTAAAAATTTTCTTTAATTACTAATAATATTATAATTTGAACTATAAGTAACATGTAGAAAGATAAAAAATTAGCGATGCGTGTGAGCTACCTCCCCTACCGCGCGCTAAACAGCTGATTTCGCGAGCGCCATCACGCTCGTAGAAAATTTAGTTACTACGCACACAAGTTACTAACTAAATTTTCGAGCGTTAGTGGCGCTTGTCGGCACTCAAATGGATAAGTATTCAATATGGTCTACGCTTCACAAGAAATCATAGACAGCTTTATTTATATATATTGATTATCTTACACTACATCAAATATCTCGGAGTTTGGAGCTAACTGATATAGCCTTTTTTGTTCTGAAGTCTTAGGAACTTAACTTCAACTTATGGTGTACTCAATGTGCCGATGTGAATTAATATTTAAAAGACCAATCTTTAATCACTAATTAACGTTAACAATTTCAAGTGTATACATGTTTTTTATAAAAATTGTATTAATCTATCCAATCCGCCGTTACCACGAGAAACAGAAGTACATCAGAATAGCTCAAAGAAATAAACTGATGAAGATTTATAAATCCACCAAACCTCTTTTTCCTTCTCCTCATATATTCTAGCTGCTTCCTCGAACTCCTGTTGTTGTTTCTCTCGTGCTATCTGGATCGCTCGCATCCTGTCCATATTTACGTCAGGGTCTGGAATATAATGTTAATAATATTTTTAAATCAAATTATTTATAACTAACAAATCAACTCGGTGTTATATTTGTATTCTATATATATTTACACAAATGTGTCAAATCAATACAAGACTTAATGTCTCAGCCTTTCTTGATTTTGAGAAATTGGTGAGAAATTAACAAGGAAAGGTCCAGTGGCCAAGAAATGAGTTCTGTTTTAGAGATACAATAACAATTTATAATCAAAGGAAGTGTCCAGGAAATGAACTTCCTATAAGCAACTCTGATGAAAAATTGAGAGAGCTACACTCTCTATAAATGACTGGTCTTGGTTGCTTGACCAATCAACTTCCACCTTGTGAAAGAAGATTTCTCTGAAGATAAAAAGGGGAATCCCCTTGTGCATTCATGCTCATACGCCAATCGGCTTCAGTTTTCTTCTAAAAAGGAGAATCTTCTACATTCTAAACATGGTAATATAAGGTAATCACTGCATTACATTCATTTTATAACATTCTACACATCGCATAGCAAAACTAGTAATTTGAAAATAAAATTGTACTAGGTTGACACATTATTCACTAAATATGCTCAGTAACTCCTAATCTCATTGAAATCCCATCATAAAATTTTACTGGGTGCATTTAGACATTACAAATTAATTTAGATAATTTTTTAAAATTATCATTTTTTGAGAAATTCAACCGTGACCAAATTGTGAACCCTATCTTGGGGCTATGCTATTAAAGTCCCATTCAAATTTTTTTTAAAAATTGTAACCTAATTTATGGCATATGATATTTAAAGACCCACTCAAGGGCTTTAAGATGAGGCTACTCCCAGGTCTGTGTCATCAGTGGTTGTTAACGTACAGGTTTAACCTACAGTTTCTAACCGTGTGATTTTTTGATAAAAAGTTAAATTTTTAAAAATTAGTAACTTCAAAAGTAATCCATGCTACTCAACTGAAATTGGTATTATTTCACATGTCTATGATATATTGCTGTATACCAAAAATCATGAAAATCTGAGACATCAAGTCTGAATCAGTGTATTGACATGCCTTATAGTGCTGGGCCTAAAGATTACAAGAATAAAGATGACATTCATAATAGAGAAATGAAAAAACCAGCTCGTTAAAAGCTTTTTTAAATCCTCAATCAGATAAAGGAGAAATTTTGTGTTTTATTATGAAGAGTCAGGTTACTTTTCATCATTGTAAATGATATTTCAAAGGAACTCTTTAAACCAACAAGATGAAATAAAGTTTACATTGTTCGTCGTTGTTTTCTCCATATGTACATGTAATATAAATCCTCAATCAAATGAATGAGAAATCTTGTATTTTATTATGAAGTCGGGGTATTTTTCATTATTGTAAATGATATTTCACGGGAACTCTTTAAACCAACAAGATGAAATAAAGTGTAGAATGTTTGTCGTTGTTCCCTCCATACGTACATGTAATACAAATCCTCAATCAAATGAATGAGAAATCTTGTATTTTATTATGAGAGTCAGGTTATTTTTCATCATTGTAAATTATATTTCACGGGAACTCTTTAAACCAACAAGATGAAATAAAGTGTAGACTGTTTGTCGTTGTTTCCTATATATGTACATGTAATATAAATCCTTAATCAAAAGAATGAGAAATCTTGTATTTTATTATGAAAAGTTAAGTTATTTTTCATCATTGTAAATGATATTTCAAAGGAACTCTTTAAACCAACAAGATGAAATAAAGTTCAGATTGTTTGTAGTTGTTTCCTCCATACGTACATGTAATATAAATCCTCAATCAAATGAATGAGAAATCTTGTATTTTATTATGAGAGTCAGGTTATTTTTCATCATTGTAAATGATATTTCAAAGGAACTCTTTAAACCAACAAGATGAAATAAAGTGTAGATTGTTTATCCTTGTTCCCTCCATACGTACATGTAATACAAATCCTCAATCAAATGAATGAGAAATCTTGTATTTTATTATGAGTCAGGTTATTTTCATCATTGTAAATGATATTTCAAAGGAACTCTTTAAACCAACAAGATGAAATAAAGTGTAGATTGTTTGTCGTTGTTCCCTCCATACGTACATGTAATACAAATCCTCAATCAAATGAATGAGAAATCTTGTATTTTATTATGAGAGTCAGGTTATTTTTCATCATTGTAAATGATATTTCAAAGGAACTCTTTAAACCAACAAGATGAAATAAAGTTTAATTTGTCTTGTTTCCACCATACGTACATGTAATATCGTTGTTTCCCCCATACGTCCATGTAATATACTAATCCAATAAATTCGTAAGTCTGATATAATCGGCTAAATAATGCATAATAAGACATAAACAAAGCTATGTAAAACTTGATAAGAACGAAAAAGACAAAAAGATTTCGTGTGATTGACTAACAAATTAACATACAGACATACAAAAATTCTAAAAACAGGTTTTCTGGCTTCCAATTTCATTCTTTACACTATATGAATCACTGTTTTTAAAACATTTTTCATTTACAGAATTCACTCGGTTATAATTTTATTATAAATGTAGATTAAAAATTCCTGATATTTTAAAAATATAATATACGTGCATTTATGTACCTCATTTTGGTTTTTTTTTTGTAATTGAATTCATATTTGACTTTCATGGGGTACATAATATGGGTTAAAAATTGTATTTTATTTTTTGCCTGTTCCCGGTTATGAATCGTCGAATGGTTTGTTTTTTACATTCTAAAAAACATCAACTATTTTTAAAAAGTTTTTTTAAAAACTATATTTTATTTCCATAACTTTAGAACTCATTCTCGACCCCAACTCGCTGGTCTCCTTTCTCTAATACATTTTTTTGCTATAATTTCTTGCTTATACTAAACTTATAATCTTTAATCAATGTTATATACATTTCATTGTTAACTGCTCAAAATGTTATAAAAAAAATTTAGACCTTTTTCAAAGACTTAAACCTTTCGCAAAGATTAAGCTATCGAACAGTAAAAACTGCATTAAATACATTTAATAGCTTTTGAGGTTAGCCAAAACAAAATCAATGAGATGAGTCTGTGCACTCAAATTTAAATTTAAAGGGTCATTTGTTAACAAACATACCCGGTGTTATTCAATAAGTGCAAAACAATATTGTTGATACCACATAATTCATACTATTTCTACTTAAGTATTTAAGACACATTTAAATTTAAATTATGCATTAATTAATTGCGACAACCCTATTATTTTAAATAGGGGAACGAGAACAGCGGAGCCGAATATCATGTCTCGTAGACAGTGATGCTAACTTAACATTTTACCTGGCTTTTTTCTCACTAACTCAATTACAAGGGAAATGTGTCTGTCATTTCTCCGCCTTTATTCATAATTGCATAATATTAAAGTGTCCATCTTTGTATAAATGGTTTTAATGTGAACAAATATTTTATAAAATGATCTGATGATGGGTCATTTGTTGATTTAAATTTTTTACATCTATATATAAACTTTGCATATCCTGTGTTTCAGATAAGCCCACATTGTAAATGATCAGTAGAGGAATTATATGTTATGTTAAAAAAATTAGTTGGACAACATTTTTATCTAATTTGGCCGTTATATAAATACATTGGTGTGCTCTTTGCCCAATTAATTTGTATTTAAATGAAACAATGCTATTAAAAATTTGTAAAAGTACGTTGTATTTTAAAATAATAGACTTTACTGCGAATTGATAGTTTAATTTTTTCTTTTAATTTTAGGGTTCAAAAGAAAAAGGCTAAATCCTTCTTACGTAGCACTCACGTGTCTGACTGTCCGTCTATAACAGTTGATTTTCTCAGAAACTAGCGAGATACAAACTTGAAATTTGGCATAGTCTTACACCTTATTAACCTACATATTTTGCACTAGCTAATTTTTTTAAATATTTTTATAATTAAAGAGGGGATAAATAAGAGGTTTGTTGAGAGGAAAACTAACTAATTTTTTCATATTTTGAAATGGCATATTTAAAAAAATATTCTGGAAAATATGCAAAAATAGAGTCAGTAAAATCTGACTGAAAGATTACATGAGAGTTATAGCTATTATTTACGATTTTAATAGTTAATGGTTGGATTTTAATAAAATGGGCGCAATGTTTTTATGTTTTTATATTAATGGCTGGATTTTAATAAAATGGGCGCAATGTTTTTATATTAATGGCTGGATTTTAATAAAATGGGCGCAATGTTTTTATATTAATGGCTGGATTTTAATAAAATGTGCGCAATGTTTTTATATTAATGGCGGGATTTTAATAAAATGGGCGCAATGTTTTTATATTAATGGCTGGATTTTAATAAAATGGGCACAATGTTTTTATATTAATAGCTAGATTTTAATAAAATGGGCGCAATGTTTTTATATTAATGGCTGGATTTTAATAAAATGGGCGCAATGTTTTTATATTAATAGCTGGATTTTAATGAAATGGGCGCAATGTTTTTATATTAATGGCTGGATTTTAATAAAATGGGTGCAATGTTTTTATATTAATGGCTGGATTTTAATAAAATAAGTGTAATGTTTTTATATTAATGGCTGGATTTTAATTAAATGGGCACAATGTTTTTATGCCTACGATAGATACAGTAGGCAATATATTTATATTGTGCAAAATTTACATTTGTAAACAGTTTAATAGAAATACTATGTACACTTAAATGTATATGTGCCTAAATCTTTTAGAACTCTCGTAGTGCCAGTTCCGCTCGTACTTGACAGGTTTTTATTTTAGCTGTAAGAGCAATATGCTATTACACGCAGACTCAGACCAGATTTACAAATTTAACTGCTAATGGCTTTGGTTTACACTCTTACTTTTGAAAACATACACACACTTCTCACTACTAAACATAGTTCATCCTTTTATGAACATTGCTTTATTGTTCCACTGAATTACAGAATTTATTGGATCTTAACATCAGAAATCCACCATTCATATACTATTTAGAAAGTCGTCATATAGAAGTATAACACTCTGCACTTAAGCATTCCGCGTTTTACTCTTGAGCAGTTCAAATGCATTATAATTGAATTACTTACATTGATAGTCAGTATACTGACAGATGACACATCGTTTCGCTTGCATTCGCTGCGTACTACGTTATTATATGCACAGTATTATTATCTATCGATATTATAGGACTGTTTATATTTAAAGACCTTTTAACAACTTGACGACATGCATAATTTTCAAATAAATCAATATTTACCATATGTACAAGTATACCTTCTGTATAAAAACTACCCAGAATCGTTAAAAAACACTCACAAATATAACATCAAAATTTATTTTACCACCTTCAAAGTAATCCCCGTTGCTTGTAATATAAGGTGATAATGTCGGACCCACTCTTCCATACACTGCTCGTAGGTCGAAAGTGGTATGGCCTTTGATTTCTGCCGTGAATTCCATTTGATGTCTTCTATCAATCGATGTCTTGAATCGATTGATTCAATTATTTATTTGATTCAATCAATCAGTCGAGATATTCAATCTATGCTCTTTGCAGGAAATTAACCTTTTCTGGAACCAATCTTCCGACAACGTGTCTCATGCACAAAACATTGGGGAAACGTCCATGAACGGTCATTTTCCATGAACATCATTTTTCTATCACTAATTGTTTCGATTTTTTCAATGTTATTGTCAGTAGTAGACACTAAAGGCAGTCCAGAACGAGGCAAATCTTCGAGCACTTCACTCTCATCTTTGAACAATTTGCACCACTCATATGTCTGTATTTTCAACTTTTTTAACATTTTTAACGATTCGGCAAAAGAAATTTCATTTAAAACACAAAATTTAAGGCAAACTCTTCGTTCAGTTAATTTAGCCATAATAAACTTCATAGAACAATGTTGAGGTCGACCTATTACAACAGCTGCTGTGAACACACTAGTTGAAAGATTGCGCTCAATTTCGGCTTGGTAATTAACAACGGTTCTACCAAATTCCTTTTAAGTGGCTCATTTTTTTAACAATGCGAAGTTAACTACGTCAGCTAAATAATATGTTTTACTTCAAAAGTAGTGCAAAACTATCACTGTCATTAATCAGCCATAACGAATTTTTTAGACATCAGTAGACATTATAGAAAAAAAGCTGTCAAGCACGAGTACAACTCGCACTGCAACAATTCCTTTCACATATAGGCACTTATTAACATTTAAAGGTACATAGTATTCCTATTAAAATATTCACAGATATTAATTTTACACAACGCAAATATATTGTCTACCATGTCTTTCACAAGCATAGCGTAAATTCCAAAACTAACTACAAATTAACAATTTTCAGATTTTTTTCCCTTACTTGTGCTGTGGCCTTGCTTCTTACCAATTTTCATGATTCTATATCAACAGGAAGTAGGAAGTAGGTTTTGATTTACTTGCAAGTTTTAAAATATGTAGCTTAAATGGCCATACTTTTAGAGTTCTTCTTGAATTTGTTGAAGCTTCTAAAGCTTGATTTTTTTCCAAAGGACTGTGGATGTAAGTATTTCATATTCATTTCAACTTGTTACCTCAACGCATTCCTGAGAAAAAGTATCTAGACAGACAGACAATGAAGTGATCCTATAAGGGTTACTTTTTTCCTTTTTGAGGTATGGAATCCTATATTTGATTAATTATATATATTGTAATAATTACCCATTATAAATATGATATGGCGATAATTAGAGAAAGAAAAAATATTATATCATCAGATAAACTATAAGTCAGCTTTTTAAACTGAAATGTTTTATAAGTCACAAGACGTTCAGACATTTTTAATTTAGTTTTATCATAATTATTGATGATTTCAAAGTGGAGAAAAATATGAAGCAAAGAAGATGAAAAATTATGTATGAAGGTTTTTAAATTAAATTATCTTAATTTTTTAATCTGCTGTACTGTATGGCAATTTCCCATTAACATCTGTTTTTCTTCGGCTGAGGAAAAAGCTAAAAAATATTAAAAGCAAGATCTGGAGAATAAAGTGGATTTTCAAGCAGTTCAAAGTTATTTTGACGAATAGCAGTCTTGTGAGTGTTATTTGTTGTGAGTCAGCGGGTGTCTCTTTCCCAAACATTTTTTAAACAGTAGTAATTGATGATGGCTTTCACTTTATTTTTCCCAATTTGTGCTTCAACTACTCTTGTGCATGTAAAAGAAGCCGTGAAATTTCATGCTATTTACATGACTTTTGTATGGTCAATTATATGCCTAAATACAACAAGATAATTTTTTTAATTCATATTTTTTTGATTCGTTTGTCTTTGAATCATTCCACGTATATAATGTTTGTAAACTCATATTAATCAAATACTATCTTATTTTTTGACTTTACATTCTGAAGTACTTCCTTCAATTAATTCATTTTTATCATGATATATATTACCATAGAACATCCGAATATACTACACAACATAGCAACAACGTTATCGTAATTTGCTCAAATATTTTCGCCGGCACATATAACATTTTTTTATATTCGAAGTCAGATGAGACAAATTTTTTAGTAAAATTATATTTCATTTAAAAAAAATTATCATTTGTATTACTTTACAAATAAACAAGTGCGCCCGTTCAAATTGCATTTATAAAAAGTAATATTTTTAAACGCAAGATATTATTAAATTTAAATAAGGTAGGTACTTCTTGTAATGCCTGTGCATATAAAGATGTAACAAAGAATATGTTCATTATTCATACAGATGATTATATGCATCAAACTTAGTATATATGAAGATGTCTCTGTAAAAAATTGTAAATTTTATTTCGTTCGAGTTGCAATTTTGACAGTGATTTCTTCAGAAACGATTGAGAATAGTCATACAGTTCTTTAATATTTTCTATTAAGTTTGATGAATAAAATAACCTGAATGTATATTATGTAAAAGTTAGCAAGATGGTAAGAATAGAGAGGATATACTATGCATATACAGATGTAACAAAGAATATGTCCATTATTCATACGATGATTATGTGCGTCAAAAAGAATATGAAGTGTGTTTCTGTAAAAAATTGCAATTTTGACAGTGATTTTTTCTGAAACGATCGAGAATAGTCTTACAGTTCTTTAACCTTTTCTACTTAGTTTGATGAACAAAATAACCTGAATGTATATTATGTAAAAGTTAGCAAGATAGTAAAAATAGAGAGGATATGCTATTAAATTACAATCGTTACCTTTGTGGTAAGCTGCATCTTCACGTTGCTGTTGCCACTTGTAATAATGAGGTTGCAGCTTATTTACAGCGCACACGGCCGCAATGAGACCTGCTGTGATCCACCAGCCGTACAGCGATAATATTTCCAACGCTGAAATGAAACAATTACTTTTATCTTATATAAAATAATTTCCTTTTTGCTGAATTAACAGATTTTCCAGACAATCTGGTAACATTAATCGGGACGATAAAGGATGATGGAAGAAAATGAAATTTTCACCTCTATATGATATAGAAGATAATAAAAAGTACAGTGATATCAAAAAATCTGTGTTAATGAAAAAATTAACAAATAGGTATTTAAATTGATTATCAATAAGCAGATAAAGGTGACAATACAGAAAGTAAAAAATATTGTATATAAAAGGAATGTAAAGCTCAGCTTTTCTGAAAAATGGGGTCAATAAGTCGTATGTTTCTGACAACAGAAAATCAGTGTTACCGTTTATATACTGATAATCACTTTTGATGTTACAGAATCTTTGAAACAATGGACCTATATCTTGTTATAGAAAAAATTTTTGAAACAATGTGCCTGCGTCTTGTAAAAGAAAGCATTTGAAAAATTTTCAAGACATCAATTTGTATTTGGTCCTTTTAACCAGGATGATTTTACATGTTCGGCCCGAGGAATCTATGTTTTGTCATAAATTCTGAATTAATTATTTAATCTTATATCAAGATTTAATTAAAATATTTTATTTCGTAGTGATATTTGGCACTCAAAATATTACAAAACTGCACTATTTATAGTACCAAATACGGCTAGGATAGTGCGAAATTAGACTTGGGAAAAATATAATTTTCAAATTATCAATTCAAACTGCAGCGTTTTACCAGTCAGAGAATTATGGATATTACTTGGTAACACCTTCTTCATCCATCAAACTAGTCATCGCTGTGCTATTACCGAATAATAGGCGAGACTGGTAATGGAATAAGACATGAAAATGTAAATATTTATCTTAAATCAGGAAAATAATGTAATAATAATGGGTGAAGACGTAGTCTCCTATGACTATGACACTGTGTATATTATACCAGAAAAAAACCATCTCCCACTTTCTTTTTAAGTATTGAATCCGGTGGTGTTTAAACCTATATATAAACAATAATATCCGTATAACGTTGTATATACACGGTGTCCGGAAATAGATGTTAGATTTCGTTGGCTGTAAAGGCATATATTGTCGTTGAAATAAAACGTAAAACACCCCCTTTTTCTAATTGAGGGCAAAAAAAATATTGCACATAACTCTTTTTAACACTCCTAGTACTTGCCCGGAGTACAGTGTTTACCCGCAGTGATGATGTCTTCGCAACTGTTCGTGAGTTATTCCCCCGAGTGGCGCAATGTGCGCAATTATCGTGTGTATGAAAAAGATGACAATACACATTTTCAATTTTCTGAAAAAAGTAATCTTTGAAATTTTATTTTAACGACAATCAACTATTTTTCAGTCAAGGTATAATGTCTTTCTTTATCCGACACTTCTTCCTGAACACTTTGTATAATATTGTAGTTAAGAACTGACACTGTATAACGTCGTAGTTAGATTCCAAATGGCAAAAAACCAGTGACCAATTCATAAAACAAAAGCAGGCTTTCAGCAAAAGGAGTCATTTCAGCTATAAAAACTATGAGTTGCATCAAAAAATATACAACAGAAGAGTTAACCAGCTTAATAACACAACTGTATGTGAGATTGATATCCAAAAGACAAATACGAAATATAAGTGGCGAGTGGAGAGACGAAAAATGAATCCAAACAAACTCGGATAACACAAAAAATTATGGTAAAATACTTTTAGGTCCTTGGTTTATTCCATGTCAACAACCATGTCAAGGATTAATACTGTGTGTAAAATCAAAACATAAGTTGCAGAGTTCAAAAAAAGACTAATTAGTTAAACAACTCACGACCCATTCGACTCTATGTATCAAAACTATCTCAAATTATGCAATATAATACAATAGGGAAATCAATAAACAATTATTGATTTCCCTATTGTATTATTTTGCACGCCGTGAACCAACAAGATATCTGCTCATAGTACACGAAGCACAACAGGGGTCACAATCCATTTCTCAGAGACCGAGCAGGTAGAGCCATTTACTGGTTAGCTACTGAGTACTGAAATTCACTTGTCTCTTTCTCTGATAAGAGTTCCATTCAGATAGGCAGGGCACCTCAAACCCCAGAGCAGAATAAAGTCCACACATTATTCTGCAACAGAGGACACTGTCATTATGTTGTATTGGCAAGATGCCACTCCACAATGCCATGAACGTTGAACGAGGTTGTTCTGCAAGCTCATGCTCTGGGTTGTAATTTTTTTTAAAAATTGTTTTCTTAATAAAAATCTGCAAACTGTTTTCAGAGCCCACTATTTTCAAAGCCCTGCCCTTGATTTGGTGGGCAGCATAGGGGACTGCATATAGGATAGCGAATATTTCCATATGAAATTATTTAATTTTACGACCCATATACTAAGCTGATATATACCGGATGTTATCGGACCATGATTTATGATATCTTTATATGACCTATTTATTAATTCTATATCATATCTATTTCATTTCGTCAGATTAATGCACTTTGAGTGATATTCAAAGATTCCGATGAAACCTAGTGTATATGAAATGGATAACAAGAATTTATGATTTTCAATTTAATTAAAAAGTGAAGTGTCCATGAAGTAGTGTCCGTAAAGAAGTGTCCATGAACTTAATGTCCATGAAGAAGTGTCCATGAAGTAGTAGCCATTAAGAAAGTAGTGTTCATGAAGAAGGGTCCTTGAAATGGGTTATAAGGATTTATCATTTTGAATTTAATTAAAAACTCATTATATCACACTCAACAGCCACTTTTTCAGATTAGATAAGATAAAATTTAGGCAATCTCTGATTTTAAAGCTCTTCTAATAGACTTCAATGCATCGAGGCAGATTATAAAATGTAATACGATCGAAACTAAGTCTTTAAGATTAAATTGAAGAAAAAAAAACAATTTTACAGACTTTTAAACATTCCACAGAATAGAATGCATACCAATACGACACATTTTCTTGCAATTTAGTTTGGAACTATGAATTGAATTATGGTGTGCATATTTTCGAATAGTTACAAGTATACTCTCGTAATCCTACACAAATATTATTGATTAAATACAAGTCAACTTAATTTGAAAAATGTTGGTATCTATTACAATATTATCGATTTTATTAAATAAAGTTTATATTATCGTAATATTACTTTGGCTATCCATTAACCCTGTGATTTCTGGAATGTTATAGAAATTTCTTGAAAATCTATTCAGTTAGCAACTAATTTTCTGTGAATAAAGTACGTACAAACTATGGAAGTTTCAAGAAGAGAATTTAGAGTTCTCTTTTTTCATGATTTCCATTTAGCATAGGAAGCATAACGCAATATATGCACGATGGGTGAAAACGTATTCTACTATGACCAGGGTTCAAAATTATCATGGTAAATGTGCCTTGTGAGAATTATCATGATAATTATCCGCTAATTACCAAACAAATATGTAACAATCGATCTTTATTTAACTAGTATTATTTATCAACTTTTGCATTAGAAGCGAAAGAAGTTTAGTTAAATTGTATATATTTAACAATTGAGGAAATATTTTTTTTAATTGTGATCATGATTTCGCAATTAAAAACATATAAAACAAAATTTACAAACAAAAATCAAACTACATATTATTTGATAAGATTAATGAGTGGAATATCATCCTCATCCTTCTCAACCGCATCAACTGTTTGAGGATTGTGTGAATCTGAAGATTCCGAATACAAAATAAAACTTAAATCTGATTTCAGATTCCAATGAAGAATGATTGACAGTTTGACAGATACGAAATAAGACAGAAAAATCCCCTCTAGAAATATTAAGTGGCATATGTAATATATCTAACAATTACTCAAAAATTGAAGAGTGGCAAATTAAATATTTTGGATTATATCTTTATAATTATCAAAAATAATTATAATCGGTGATAATTATAGCCTTGAACCCTGGCTACGACCCAGCCAAATATTGGTTCAAACATAAGATTCAATGAAGGTAATTTGGATCCCTGTGTTTAAAATTTATTCAGTCATAATTTCCCATATTCACTTCAGCAAAATTAAAAAGCCAGAACCTAGACAGCCTCATTAGATACTTTTGTAGACTAGACTTTTTCCTTCGAGTAGATGATACATCAGGTCAGAGATCCAATCAACGTGATAAAAATATGTCCATTTTGGTCAATTCAACCAACATGACAGTTTTAATTATCTAAAATTTAAAAAAACTAATTTTTCCTTTCTCGCCTAACCTAATGACTTCTTCAAGAAAATTTTAAAACTTTTCAATTATTGAAATTAAACAATCGTTTAAAAATGTTATTTTTTGTTCTCTAATTTTTTGTTTTTTTTTGTAATTTTGCTTGACTTCTAACCCTATTCAGTTTTACTTCCTAACAAAAACAGACTGACAGAAAGTCATGAAAAACAACATAGTCAGCAAGACAATAGTGTTGTTTTAGCATCTCACCATTTTATGGTGCAACCTTCCGCATGAAATTCGACAAGCATCGCATGAATTATACCGATTAGCAGTAATAATTATTCACAATCCACAGATTAAATTTACCGTGAAGAGCAAACTTCGCTTTAACTGATAATATTTCTTATCGATTCCTTCTATTCTAACGATGTCAAACAATCTCAACATTTAATTCTTTTTAAAGTCTCTCAGCCAAGTAATATTCACAAAATTTGAATGAAAAAAAATCTCATTATTTCCTGTTAAGGTTTAGTACACGCATTTATATTTAAAATTTTTCTATTAATTATTTCCTTCTTCGAATATCTAGGAGCGACCTCCTGAGCCGCTATATTTTATAGAATTTTTCACACTTTTTGAGTATTTTGATAGCAGTCCAAGACTGTATATTCACTCTTTAATCAAACACCAGTTTAAGTTTATGTCGTCTGACAGAACTTCTTACATTGTCTCATACTGGACTGGAAAAACAATATCATGCTTTAAGGAAGAAGTGGTAATATTCTGTTTGGTTACCATATGAGCTAACACTAATGTACCTTCAGACCTGAGACTTGAGACTTTATTAGTTGCCAAGCTAATATATTGTGTTTGGGTATATTTCTAAACAAATTAGGGAACTTGCAAAAAAATTTAAAAAATCTTGTTTCATGATGTCCCCATAAATTTTATACACCAATAATTATTAAGTTACATTGACATAAATAATAGCCAGTTACAAAATAAAAGTTGGAACAAATGCAGTTTAGCAACAATGAAAATTTCATTAAATGACAGAATATACATTAAAAACGATGTATAACAAAACTAATTTTGATATCTTTTTATTTAATTACAAAAAATTGATTTAAAAATAGTTCCCATACAAAATGCATTCTTTCATGGAAATGTTTGTTAAAATTGTTTGCATTCAATTGCCATTTTTACTAATGCGAAATACTGAATATATAAGTACATACATAAATTGATATCCAAAAATTTCAATAAGCAAGAAGGATAGTATAAAGAGAGGTCATAAATTTAATGTTTAATAATCATATTAACCGTTTTAGTGACATGGTTTTTTACTCATATATACCTAAAAATGCCAAAGAAATTGTTTGTTTTTGATGTCATTTACCCTTGTCTGGAAAAAAAACTGTATCTTTTCCAAAAATTATCCAATTTGAATACTTTTTTCGGTGTTTTCTTAATAAAAACTTGTGCAAGGATAATAAAATACAAAGAAAATTATGGAAATATATATTGTGAACAAAAATTATAACAAAAACTGAAATCAAGGTCACATCGTATTTTTGCAGTCCGGTACATCCTCCGTATCAGCAAAATAATTGTTATCGTCACTATTATCACTATCACTCAAAATTTGCATTACGCCAAATTGTGAGTGCACCACAATGTCACTCCCACTATCACTTTCTTCACAGCTTGAAAAATGATAATTTGCACTGGAATTATTTTCGTATTCCGACATTATGGGTAAAAATTTTATTTTCCTGGATCCTTTTTATCTTGTAATTACTAATAATATTATAGTTTAAACTTTATGTAACATGAACACGTAGAAAGATAAAAAATTAGCGATGTGTGCGATCGACCTCCCCTACTGCGCGCTAAACAGCAACTGATTTCGCAAGCGCCATCGCGCTCGTGGCAAATTTAGTTAATATGCGCACGAGCGCGATGGCGTTTGTCGGCACTCAAACGGTTAAAAGATTATCTTTTAACTAATTTTTTTATTAGAACAATGAGAAGTGAAAATTTTTTAATAAATATTTTGTTTGTTATGTATATTCTTTCATTTAAACAAAGAAAACAAGTGACATTATCATTGGTGCTAAACTGTAGTTAAATTTAAAAGTCCATTGAAGATATTTAGGATTCTAGGGTTAATTACAATTAAAAGTTCAAGAAATCTTTTTGACATAAGCTGGTAGTGAATGTGATGTCCTCTCCACAGAAGAGTGGGCAGATAGTGACATTTTACTAACCTTGAAACTACAAATGTACCACGTTTGTTGATCCAAGGTTAGTAATACCTCTTTCTCAATTTTTATGTTAAAAGTCCGGTTGATAATAAATACTATTAATAGAAAAAAATAAAATGTTAAATGTTGCCATAATTACTTATGTATTTGATATAGAGTCATATAATTTGATGGCATAACCTTTCTGGAATATTGATTTTGTAATTACATTAAGTATTGAGTTCAGCTGAAGGACGTGACTGTTTATAAAGATACAAAATATTAAGACAAAATTTTAAACATTCTATAATAAATCATGATTAGCTGCAAATTCTGCATTAACAACTGAAGAACGTGATTGATTATAGACACAAAATAATAAGAAAAATTAAAACATTCGATACTAAATCATGATTAGCAGCAAATTCTGCATTAAGTTTTAAAAACACATCTCTTGCATAGCGCAGTTGCATTGGGTTTTTATTCAGCATAACGTTTTCAAGAGTTGGAAAATCCGAGTTGTTCTGATTTTAGGAAGGAACCAATGAAAATTTCACTATTTATTGGTTATGAAATAAAAATATGTACATTAAAAACGTTGTAATTGACAGAAATAATTTTCAATTACTTTTTTCAAAATTAATTGGAAAAATAGCTATACTACAAAGTATGATTTTGGAAGGAAACACTTCAGTTGTTTAATTTCTACAAAAATACCGCCAAATTTATTCAATAAGGAACTGTTTGTTTTAATTTTTTTGACTTAATTGCCATTCACAATGACATGAGATGACAAAGCACTGAATATGCAAATAGAAACGCAAAATGGATATAAAAAAACAAACAAAAATTTAAATAATTTGCCTACTGCTATCGGAAAATTGAAATATTGCTTATTATTTCGTTTATTAAATGGTCGCTTAAAAAAGATTATAAGAGAACTTTTTCAAATTGATTCTTTTTCCAAAAATAATATGGCCCAAAACGTTTTTATTAAATATTTTGTTTTTATTCATATTCTTTCATTTAAATAAAGTAAACGTGAAATTATCATGGGTCCATTAATATCTGAATTTGGTTTAAACTAGCAATTCGCCCGTCTTAAAAACTTGTTCGTTCGTGCAAAAGAATTTAAAATTATTGACCTAATTATTATTTTCAAATATTTAAACATTTTATCGCAAGACACTTACTTTCCCTAGTCCGTAAAGGAAGCTCAAAATATTAAAACAATGGAAATTCTCCATTGAATTACATAAATATTAATATACAAACCGTAACTGAATGGATTGTATGCAAATAATCCTTCATTTACATCCATCGCTAATTAATCTAGAAGAATCGAGAACCGAAAGTTGTTAAATGAAATTTAGACTCAAATATATATCAAATATGTATGTAATTATTGTCTTCTAATTTCAATATATTTGCACAATTTAATTATTAGATAAATAACAAGACATTCACTTCAATTTTGACTTGCGTCAATCAAAATTAATTTTTTTTACTGGAGACAAAACTGACGTGTTTTCGTATAATATGCTCAAACGTCACAGACAGCTGTATTCCGCAGTGTTGCCAGAGCCCTCAAGTCTAAAGTTACACGGAATGGGGATCATATTTTCAACAATAAACCTTTTATCCACACTATTTTAAGGTAAAATTTAAAAATGATAAATATGTAACATTTAATTTGATGCAAAATCGGTGAGCCTAAAAACATGTACATTACGCATTATGATTATTAACCGTTTGAAGTTATAACTCGAAAAAGAAAATTGTTTAATGGTATTCTTATTATTAATTTTATGCAATCTGCATACAATCTTAGCAAGTATAAAGGCGGCGTTAATTTTTTGTTTATTATTTAAAATTCAATCTTACCAGATATTACAATTTTTTAAATTAATTTTTGGCGTTTATTCGAAACGTCATCAAATTAAAAATGATAAACTCTGACTAAATTTGATTTTTATGTCATAAACAAAAAATGGACCTACTTTCATATTTGTTAGGATTGTATGCAGGTTTTATGAACTTAATTAATTTTTCGATAATGCCTAAATAATATAATTATTACAGTACGTCGTAGGATGAATCTAGGTAATTCATTATTTTAACAGTTGGCTGACAATCCCGAAAAAATGAGAAAGGCGTTTCTAGTAATAAATGACCAACTACAAAAAATAAACCACAAAATAAATTGTAAACGTTGTCGATTTTGATTTATTGACAGACACTTTTAAATTGTGAACTTTTCAGTAATAAATAAGTATTTCGCAATTTATAACATTTAATTAAAGTATTCAGTTAATTATTACTCGAAGAAACAGAACATATTATTAGTTTTTAAAACAACGATGAACGAAAATCATACTCATTTTAGGCCATAAAAATAAATAAAATACCTAGCGCATCCTCCATGTTATTATATTTGATTTTAACATGCAACATAACTTTTGCGATAAAAGCAACATATATAGATATGTTGCTTTCGTTTTATTCTCATGTATATGAGAGACTGTACGTTATATTACATGGTATACCATTGTACCGTTACAATTAATGTAACGGCGAAAATCACTGGTTAATTAGCGCTGTTATTTGCAATATATTCCAGTTTTCACCATGCACTAACAGTTGTAGGATAATTTCAAATTTGATAGAACGCGCCACGGATGCCAGCCAGAACAACAGATATAGTACAATTTGGTCAGCGGTCACATTCCATGTCTCTTCCAGACAGTCAATTTCCAGACTGGTCTGTGTCCCTTAAGCAGTTCACAGTGAGCCATTGTTATTATTGGTTTTGTTTTGATCGTCATCCATCTTATCAGTTGTGTCTCTGCGCTTTTCAGCTCTGAATAAAGCATACTGTGCTAAAATCAGTGTCACTTTTTAATAGAAAAATAAACATAAAGTTGACCATGGTAGCAGTAGCACAAATATGATCGCCTTCAGTTAAAAAAGTTTGCTCTTCCTTCTAGAATTGTTTGTTTGAAATCGACACCACAGGATTTTCAATTGCCAAGAAGTAAGTATAAATACCATACCACTAGTCGATCGTATTCTGTGGTTTTACCCATAGATAATACACTAAAGTTTTACCCACGCAGAATAAATTTAATTCCATTGCGACCCCTTTCTCCCACCCCCCCCTCCCGCTGTCCGCTCCTTTCACCAAACGACTTTGTAGCCTTTGTGACATTTATTCAAACCAAGTTATGAATTTTTTTTATAGATTTACGTCAAAAGTGCGTTTTTCCTTTTTTTTTAAAAACACTATTGTAAGAAAAATTAAAAAACAGAATGAAGCAAAGGGAAGAGTCAAGAAGATCAGCAAAAAACTGTGAACAAAAAAAAACGAGTGTGCTTTAGACCACACGACTGAAGTAAAACTTCAAATTCACAAAATATGAACTTTAAAATGAATTTACAATCGCGTAACGCTAGCAAACTCGCAAAAAAAAAAAAATTTATATATATATATATATTATATATATATATATATATATATATATATATATATATATATATATACATATTTCATGCACTGGCTATGAGAGGTAGAGAAAAAGAAAATGTGCGCGCGCACTGCTCTCTCTTGTTCCTACAGTGTGAAACAGACAATAGGCTTGCACTGTGTCTTAGATATACGAAACATAACTGGCTATGAGAGGAAGAGAGAAAGAAAATGTGTGCTCGCACCTCTCTCTCTTGTCCCTACAGTAATATACGAAACGTAACTCTCTTTCTTTCTGTCTTCACTAACTTATATCTCCCTCTCAACTTCCGTTCGCCTCGCCCGATCACACTTTTCGTAACGCTCTCATCATGCATTCACCAGCTTACTCCCTAAGTCAAGCGTGCGTAAAGAAGTTTTACTTCAATAATCGCCAAGCACGAAAAAAGGAAGATGTTGTGTAGAAAATTATGAAACTTAGACTATTTATTTGACAAGTGATTATGAAAATAAACAGACTTCTGCTCTGATACTTTACGGTAGCTCATATGTATTACTTACGGACCAACGGACCGTCACGTACGTGAAGGTCAGTTGGTTGGTTTGAAGAAATAGTTTATTGTTTTTAATATGGGAGTGGATTTGTGTTTATTGCTTACTTGTGTATCAATGACTTTTGCTAATTAGTGAATATGTTGTTTGTTATTGCGAATATATAGACAAGATTCTATTGTATACCGAAAACAATTTTAGTGTATGCTGAAAGCAATGCGTTGAGATGCGAGAAGGATAAAATTACTTTGTACATAACATTTCGGTAAGTTCATAAATATATTTCGAAACAAAATAATGTGAATTTTAATTATTGTTGCGCATGCACAAACTAATTTTCAAATGCAAATATGAATGTCATACGAGGAGGATAAAATTATTTTGAACATAAAAGTTCGTAGATATATTTCGAAACAAAATAATGTGAATTTTAATTATGGTTACGCATGCACAAACTAATTTTTGAATGCAAATATGAATGTCATACGAGGAGGATAAAATTACTTTGAACATAAAGTTCATAGATATATTTCGAAACAAAATAATGTGAATTTTAATTATTGTTACGCATGCACAAACTAATTTTCAAATGCAAATATGAATGTCATACGAGGAGGATAAAATTATTTTGAACATAAAAGTTCATAGATATATTTCGAAACAAAATAATGTGAATTTTAATTATGGTTACACATGCACAAACTAATTTTCGAATGCAAATATGAATGTCATACGAGGAGGATAAAATTACTTTGAACATAAAGTTCATAGATATATTTCGAAACAAAATAATGTGAATTTTAATTATTGTTACGCATGCACAAACTAATTTTCAAATGCAAATATGGGTGTCATATGAGGAGGATAAAATGACTTTGAGCCTAAAAGTTCATAGATATATTTCGAAACAAAATAATGTGGATTTTAATTATTGTTACGCATGCACACACTAATTTTCAAATGCAAATATGGATGTCATACGAGGAGGATAAAATTACCTTGAACATAAAAGTTCATAGATAGGTATACTTCGAAACAAAATAAAGTGAATTTTAATTATTGTTACGTAATGCGTACTTAGTTAATGAATAAACTATAAAATGAAGCAAATGGATAAATGCTATTTTGTGAATTTACTACGTATTACTATTGTAATATTTATGTGAAGTATGCGAAGTTATTTAAGAACGAAACCTACGCTTTTGTTTTCTAGCTTTTTTTTCAAATGACAGTTCATCTTGACATTCATAGTACGTAACAATACATTACATGTTGCCAAACTGACAATTGGCGCTATTTACACAGGGTGCTAATTTACACATAATTATAATTTCATACAAAATAATTATTTTACAAAGAAGGTGAGTGATTAAACAAAATTGCCAGATTATATATGATAATTGCATAAGTGGTTGATGTGGCGCTATTTTGTGAAGACCTTATATTATTTTGCATTACATTATATTCATTTCGAACTTTATATTTTAATTTGTTATACACTTGAAAAGTATAGAGATTAAACAGTATTTCTGATGTATATTCGTGAAGGGCCGTTGGTCCGTAAATAGTATATATGAGGATATGCAATACCAACGGACCTTCATGTACATCATTATTCAAAGGAAAATTTAGATTATGACAAACATTTTAATAAAATTGGAGACACGGTAATGTTATTAAGAAAATCTCTTCTTTTCAGAAGCTATAGTAAAATTTGATTACTTCTAAAATTACCCGAGTTATACTTAATTCTATCGTCAAACGGCTGGTATCCTAGTATACCGCGAGACGTGTGTGAAAGACGCGCTTTTGATGTAAATCTAATAATAGGAATCTTAAAAATTAACATATAAAAATAATGTTTCATAAACATTTGCTAAGGATAAAGTTGATATTCTGTTGGAGTATGAGACCATCAGGGTAGCTCTGCCAGATAGCACAAATTTAACTTGCGAGTCTGCTTCAACGAGGCTTTTTAATTTTCTAAATTTCACATAGATGATCGTCTTAGATGAAGATATTCATAGATATTGAAATTTCCTTCTTTGAATCATTGAAACTGATGCTTGGTTTCGTTATAGGAAAATACACCTTCATCTGTCGCTGTGCACATGTTGCACATTTTGTCGCTGGTTTTTACCCTGAAGAGAATTTATGAAGTAGGAGTAGGTACTCTTAATTTCTTTTCGTGAATGTGTAATATCAGCCGATGAATGGATCTTTATCCCACTTTGAAAACGAAATAGATTAAAACTTTATTTTTATCTAAGTCTCTATTCTAGGCAAATCGCAGAACTTGGTACTATTTTCCATAAAAACCTATTGTAGTGTTTGTATAACATAACGCGTCTTGCAAATGTGAATTTTGCACAGGTTTTGGTAACCTATACTGTTTACAACGTATTTTGCAAAGAAAAAATAATATTAAGGAACCGTACACGGGCAAGAAATATTTTACGTTTAAGCTATTCAAAAAATACATTTTTAAGTGTTGGGGCAAAATAATATGACGCCATCTAGTGCTAAATTAATCAACACCATCTACTGTTAAGTTAGATTCTCTAGTGCAACCTTATTCGCACATGCGATTTCCAAATTTAGAGTATAGATGGCGTGCTTATAACACGGTAGTGATACACTATTACAATATGATAACTATTATAATGGAGTATATCACATGTAAAATATTCTACAAAATGAAGTATTTACATACAAAAAATACCTTTTATTAAAAATTAGCCATCAAAAAGTGTTAGATGTGAGAAAAAATATGTACTCGTTTCAAGTATTTAGCAAATAATCGCTGTTCTCTGATCTGATAATATGTATATAATGACATTTAACTAATGGTCGCCAGTAAATCAAAACAAATACTTTCATTATAATTAAATTTTTCTCAATCAAATGAAACTACGTGATGTAATATTATTTCTACTTTATTTAAATTCTCTACCATGACCTAGGTTTCGTTGCATCACAACATCTTTAGGTGAGCAATTTGTCATACAACGAAACTTCGGTCGTGGTAAAGAATTTAAATAAAGTAGAAATAGACAATATTACATCACGTAGTTTCATTTAGTTGAATAAAATGTAATTATAATGAATTTCTACATAATAAACGCCAAATATATTCAACTGTTATTTTAGTCTTATATATCGCAGGTTCTAGAAAATTCAAATTGTTATAAAAAAATTAAATTTGTGAAATAAATTTTACAATATTTTCTTTTTCCGCCTTACAGCAATTTCCAAAAAATTGGACCAACCTTAAAGAATGTCTATATGGATTTCACAATTTGGGACGTTATGAAATACGTTTCAGTGCCGATTTAGTTAAGCGTTTAGCACAATTTAAAAAAAAATTAATTAACACTAAAATTAAAAAAAAAGTTTAGTATTTTTCAAAATATATAAAGTACAATCTTTAACGGATAAATGATTATCCGTCAAAGATGGTCGTAAAAAATAAAAAAAGGCGATTTTAGCTTAATCTTTTTAGGTTCCGAAAATGTTTGGGAGATATTTTTATTTTGTATAACTCAAAAGATATCAAAGAAGATTCAGTTAAAAAATAAATTTTCGAATGTTTAGAATTTTTAGTTTGCCCCATGGGTAAAATAACTTTTGTTCTTTACGTTTTTTTATTATATCAGGTGTTTTTTTATTTTTTTACTCAAGTAAAAACTTGTTACTTGAGTAAAAAACTGCAGTAAAAAAAGAAAAAAATATTGGAGCAGCTTATAGTAGTTCCCGTTTAAAAGTGATATTATTATTATTAATATTAAAACCTTTATTTTCTTTAATATCGTGTTTATTTATAGAAATCAACGTAATTTAAATTAAGTTAAATTAAAATCTGATTAATAATTCTAAAAAAATATATGCTGAAGTATTATATTTACATATTATAGTTGTTTTAAAAATAAATAGATAATTCAGTTTTGAATTTTTTTTATCTATTAAGGAGCCCTGCGAGTAAAGGCCTCTTCTATTATGTTCCACAACATGTGGTCTTCAGCTTTCTCTATCCAATCTTGTCCAGGCACTTTTGTAATTTCGTCTGTCCATTTCACTGATGGTCTTTCTACTTTCTTTTTCTTCTTGGGCATTCCAGACTGTGACTATTTTTGTTTATTTCCTATTGCTCATTCTTGCCACGTATCCGGTCTATTTCTGTTTCTGCCTTTGATAATGATTAAAGTGTTTTTGTTTTTTCTCAAATTGTATTTTTTCCTTCTTTTGTCTAATCATTTTATTTTTAACATAAGCATCTCCATTGCTCTTTGGCGTTTTAAAATGTTTGTATTGGTATAATTATTATATACCCATGTTTCTGATGCATAGGGAAGAAAAGGCAACAAGTGAGTCTAGAACCTTCATTTTTAATTATATTGATAAAGGAGACTTGAGAATTTTTTCGAAACTCCAAAATTTATCCAGGTTATATTTATGTGTCCTTTTACTTCTTTGAGGAGTCTAAATTTTTCCCTAGATATATATTCTTCTACGTACTCTAACTGGATTTTATTGCGTAGTATCTGTTTTCATAAATTTCCCAATAGTTTAGTTTTTTGGATGTTTAGTTCTACGACCTACTTTTTAATTAACATAATTTAGGTCATTGATCATTACTTCTGATTGTATTGTTGTTTAAGAAGAAAAAGTGTTATATCGTCAGCGAATTCCAGAGTATTTAAATATTGCCTATTCATGGTAATCTCTTTTTAAGATCAATCCAAGTTTTTCAATACGTTCTCAAATACAGTAATAAACATTCAAGGTGATAGTGGATAACCTTGACTGACATCTCTATAAATATTTATTTGAAGCCATATTCTGTCTAATTTAAATTGATTCACACTTTGTCTGTATATGCCTTTTAATACATCTACTAGTTCCGAAGGAATGTTATATTCTTGTAAAGCTCTCCACATACTAACGTGAGGTATTCTGCCGAATGTTTTAGTATAGTCAATGACAGGTATACACAAAGGTCGATCAAATTCTCTATATTTTTTTATAACTTGGTCTAGAACATAAATTTGATCTACTGTTGGAAGGTTTGCCTTAAATCCAGCTTGCTCTATGGGCCGGTGTTTTTCTGTGTAAGTTTTAAGTCAATATTCGAAGCAAATAATTTTTAGACTGAAGGGTCGATAGTTGCTAAGGTTGCTAGGCTCTTCTTTTTTACATATTAAAATAATATTAGATTTTTTACCATTCGGTGGGTATTTTTCTTTCAGCTTTAATTTTGTGGAACAATTTTTTCAATGGTCCTATCAGCAAGAATTTTCTGATTTTTATTGCTTTATTTGGTATGTCAACTTCAATTTATTTATATTTGTCAATATTTCGGATGATTTAATTGTTTTCTAATCGTGTTATTAATTTTGTATTATGTTCCAAATGTTCTATTTGTTCATCTACAATAGTCTACCGTGAGTACTATAATTTATAGAATTCAGTCGTTGGGTTTATAATATTTAACCAGAGCTTGACTTTTCATTGGTGGAGTTGGATTTCAAATTTGAGATTAAATTTTTAGCTGTGCTCTATTCTTTGTAACCTTTACTAACACTTCTTTTATTTTTTATACGTTTTTGTATACTTTATAATCTATGGTCCTTCTGTTCTTTTTTCATACATTTATAATTTATTTTAAGAAAGTTTTCAACTCTAGTTTCTTATCATGTTTTAGAGGTTTCTTATAAAGTATTTGAATTTTTCTTTTTATCATGTATTTGGTTTCATCATAGAGTATGTTTCTTCTAATCGTGTTCGTAATTTTTGCATGGTTCTAACTATATTTTATATATTCTTTTAAAATATCTGTAGGTTATATTTTTCTGTTATATGACCCCATATAATCTATTTTTATAGGCAAACGACGTTAATTTTGTTTATCGGAGCTTCAAAGTAAAAATTTTCTTCTTTCATAATTTTTAGTTGTGTAATTATTAAATATTTGTGGTCGCTGGGGAATTACAATCGATTTATTATTTCCATGTTTTTGAAGTTTGTTTTCATTTTGGGGAAATCATTGTGTGCTCGGATTTCTTAAGTAAAAGCCATGACCAGATTTTTCATTTTATTTTTATAATACTGTCCATTATCAAAGAGTTGTTTTCTATAGCAGTTGTAGCGATTTCTCTCCTCTGTTATTTGTTTTCCCATGGCAGTAAGCTCCTAATATTCTCTTCTCCTGGTTCTCGGCGACAAATTTGGACGTTGAAGTCACGTATCAGGATTACGTGTTTCCTACTATGGTCGTGGTCATCTTTTAGTTTGTCAGAAAAATCTTCCATTACTTGATCTGTAGTTTCTGTTATGTGCTTGTATGGCCTAAGAATTATATTTTATGTTTAAAATACGATTTGGATATCTATTTTGGACATCCTTAGAAAGCTTTCCATAATTGAGTTATGTTCTTTTTTAATAGGGAATTCTACTCAATATAGTTATTTTGCTATCCTTTGTATCTCGTGTAGTTTGTTATCTTCTGTAGTACAGTATCCGCTTCTTCTATGTCTGTTAAACCAATGTTAAGCCAAATATATATTATTTTAAAGAGATTATTGAAATCTCATATCGTACGTACATATGTGGAATAGATTTTTTGGAGGTTCTTTGTTTCCTATGGAAACAAATCCGGTTGGAGGTCATACTGATGGCACAGCAAATTGCGATGTTCGTTCAAAATTAATAGATATTAGCAATTTGTTTCGATACTCACACGAATACACACACATATAACCGTATATAATAGAAAAAGAAAGAAACAGAGAGAAAGAGAGGGAAAGGTCGCCTGAAGGGGGTATAACACTTTTTATTTACGTGACGATTTCTGCCAGTTCGCTCTACTGTAAGCCGTGTAATGGTTTGCAACTCAGTACATCTAAAAGAAGCGAAACTTATTTGGCGATCTGAACCTATGGAAACTAATCCGCTTAGAGGTCATGCTGACGTCACAGTAAATTGTGATGTTCCATTCAAGATTAATGGATATTAGCAATTTATTTTCCACAGTATTATACGAGGAGCTAGGTTTTTCAGTTAAATTTCAATTATTACGATGGTGGTTAAGTTATATAGTACTGAATATAAGATCGATCAGAGCCTCGGAAATTTGTGAGTGGTTTAGATAATATTCTTTTGTTTTAATTTTTATTTTTACCTATTCTCAGATAAAATTGTTCTTCTTGAACTTTGTTGAACTTGTTGTATTTTGTAAAAGGTGTTTTTTTCTTTTCTCTTTTGTAGTGACCCTCTTAGTTTTTTGAGCTTTTCTTATATTTGTGAGGATCTCCTTTTATATAGTAAATAGAATTTTTCAGATTTTTTTTATTTTAGTAATTACTTTTTTGCCCATTGTATTAAATGTAACAATAACCCGTCGTTTTTTATTCTAACCTATCTTTCCCAAACATAATTGTTACTAAAAATAATTATTTCTTTAAAAATAATATTTTTCCAAAAATAATATTTTTCTTTTCACAAGGTCATAATAATAATTTTTTTCTTCTACAGACATTTTTCGGCTGCACACTACAGATACCTTTCAAGCTGCTGTATTTTTATTCCTTGTTCTTTCTTCCATTATTTTTTCTGAATTTCGTTTTCCACTTTTCAAATTTATTAATTTAAATTACTGTTTACCGTTCTCAGTATATTTTCCTCCACGTCCCACAAATCGTCTGCTTGTTGGTTAAGTGTTTGTTGTAATTTTTTAATAATCTTTGTTAGCGCTTTCATTTTTATTATTTCTTCACATTTCCTCCAGGCTTGAGACTGACAGTTTTAAAAGAAACATTTCAGCTGTTTCGCTCTAACCCATTATAAAGAAAACGATGTGCACCGAAAAGCATATATAGGCATAAACTTTTTACGCGTTGGAATATTGAATATTTTAAAATATGTTTTGTACCTCTGACTTTTGTGTGATCCACATCTAGAGCTGTGTCCTTTTTCTCCTTAAATTGCACTGTTCATATTGGTAAAATAACAGTGTGATATTAATATTTGTAGCAATACTTAGCGTGGTGATTTATGAAGTTAATATATTGGTTATGGTATATTGTTTACAAATGTTATGGATGAATTACAAAGAGTGTTGCGAAGAGTTGTCGACTGATTGGCTCATATTTCAATTGTTAAGATGTGTTTCTAATTTACTTTAAGTAACAAGTAACAAGTTCAGTCATCGAGAAATTTTCATCTGCTTTATTTTGGTTATTTTTCTTGAGTGTTTTTTTTTGGTTATTTTAAGTAATTAAGTTGGATTAATTTGAAATTACTCTTCAAGACCTATTTTCGAGATTTTTACATGAAACGGAGTCACTATTCAAATGACTGTGAAGCTAAATATTTAATAAACAATTAAAAACTGTGAAGTTTTCATTTTAAAGAACCTTTCTAACGTATGCTATGTAATGGGGTAGACGTATGTAGCATATTTAAGAATATACAACTTTAATTTCTGGGTAAACAAAGTGGGATTGCCTTACAAAAAAAAAAACTGCAATCGGTGGACCCCCACAGGAACGAAGTTCTTTACATTATTTTTTCAACTCTAAACGTGATTTAATATATAGATTTCTATTGAATATATTAGTGTAGTTTTGTCACGCCAAAAAGCGTAGCCCTCTTTTATTCAACTCTCTCTTTCTCTATCTAATTTGTATATTTTATGTTATGTTTTATTATTGTTTCAAACCAAAAATATAAAGTAAGAATTTAAATCAATTAATTTCATTTCATATTTTAGGAGTAACAGTAAATTAAAAATTACGATTTAAACATTTTAAAATTAAAAATTTTTTATTTTGATTATTTAAAAATTGAATTAAATTTAAAATTAATTTTAACATTAAATTTTTTTATACTACCAATTAATTTTTTTGTTATTTTAATTTTTCTTTATTAAATCAATCAAATTAAATCTAAAGTTAATTTTAAATCAATACGTTATTTTTATTTTAATTTATTCAAAAATAAATTAAATTTAAAATTAATTTTAACATTAATTTTAATTATTCTAATAATTTAATACTTTCTCATTTCATTATTTTAAAATTTAGTTATAAATTAATTAAATTTAAAGTTAATGTCAAGTTTAAATTTAATTATCTTCAAAATTGAAATTGAATCATTTATATTTTTTAAATTTGTTAGTTACTCTAATTTTTTTAATAAATTAATAAAATTGAATATTACTTTTAGAACTAAATGTAGTTATATTAAATGTCAAAACTTATTTATTTTTATTTTAAATTTAAATATTTCAAAAATTTAATTGAATATAATGAATTATTAAAATTACTGAAACAATCTAAATTAAGTTTAATTAGTTAATGAAAATAAATTAATATGCTGACAATTTATTAATTTGGAGTATTTATTAAATAATAAAATAGTAATAAAAAAAAATTAATTTTGCCGAAAACTTTTTGTAATGCATAAATTTTTCATATTTAGTAAATGATATAGCAATAATTTATAATTTAAAATGCAAATAAATACATACCGAATTGGAAACGGTCTGGCAGATGATTGGCTTACAATAGAAAGCTAGTAGAATAATAAAAAAATAAGTTTAAATAATATTTATACGTGTTTAGAATTGAGGTTATACAGCTTACCGTACACAATGCTTGCTGTTCGAATGTCGATACTCACACGAACACACACACACATTCGACCGTATATAATAGAAAGAGAGAGAGAGAGAGGAAAAGGTTGCCTGGAGGAGGTATAACGCTTTTTCCTTACGTGACGATTTCTGCCAGTTCGCTCTACTGTAAGTTGCGCAAAAGAACTCCTTTCCAAAATGGTTTGCAACTCAGTACACGTCAAAGAAATGAAACTTCTATGGCGATCTAAACCTCGATTTGTATGTATATAAGTAAGGGGTAAAACGGAAGAAAGAGAGAGCGATAGAGAAAAAGAAAGAATATTTTTAGTGTAAGTTCTTAGATTGTACTTCGTATAAAAATATTTGAATACTATGCATTTAGTAAAAAAATGTCATTACAAATCAACGTAAATATCTAATATAATCTTTGTATATATTTACATAGATAATTGTCAGTTATAAAAAATAGCGTGACGTCAGTACCAGAACACGACTAAATGCGACTGAAGGAAGTCGGGATGTATTGCTCCTGTTGTAATTATATTTGCGGCAACTGTATACCCGGGTTCATTGCGGAGTTATAAATAAATTAAGTACATATTTTGTTAGTATTATAATGGATGAAGTACACGCAGAATTAGGAATAAATCAGTCATAAATACATAAATAAATCGACGGAACAGTTTATTTTTGACACACATGAAGTACCAAACAGCAGATAGAGTTATTTTTGTTTGTTTTCGCGAATGCGTACACGTTTTGCCTTATGATATATGAGATGAAAATTTCTCGACGACTTAACTCATTATTTGTTACTTAAAGTAAATTAAAAACACATCTTAACAATTAAAATATGAGCCAATGAGCCACAACTCTTCGTAACACTCTTTGTATTTCATCCATAACGTTAGTAAACAATATACCATAACCAATATATTAACTTCCTAAATCACCACGCTAAGTATTGCTACAAATATTAATATCACACTGTTATTTTACCAATATGAACAGTGCAATTTAAGGAGAAAAAGGACACAGCTCTAGATGTCGATCACATAAAAGTCAGAGGTACAAAACATTTCTTAAAAATATTCAATATTCCAACGCGTAAAAAGTTTATACCTATATATGCTTTCCGGTGCACATCGTTTTCTTTATAATGGGTTAGAGCGAAACAGCTGAAATGTTTCTTTTAAAACTGTCAGTCTCAAGCCTGGAAGAAAATATGAAGAAATAATAAAAATGAAAGCGCTAACAAAGATTATTAAAAAATTACAACAAACACTTAACCAACAAGCAGACGATTTGTGGGACGTGGAGGAAAATATACTGAGAACGGTAAACAATAATTTAAATTAATAAATTTGAAAAGTGGAAAATGAAACTTAGAAAAAATAATGGAATAAAGAACAAGGAAGAAAATATATATATCGTGTTCATCTAGCCCTCTCTGTTGAAAGCCAAGTACCTATGTTTCGTCATTCTTGCAATAGATTAGTTACATTCAAAAAGTTACAATAAAACTTTTCATTGAAAACGTATCATTAAATTTGAACTTTACATTTTACTCTCATTGCATCCAAGTAAATTTTACTTCAAGAAGGATTATAGTAGCTAACCATAATATAGAAAGCTTCCTTAGAATAATTACGAAAGTACCACGCAATACCATCACATTTTAGGTTCGTTGCCAGTAGTTGACACAAGAGAGCTTTAAATTTTTTTTTGCAACTGAAAATGCCAATTCGCATGTGGAATTCTTCTTTAACAATATAAAAAAAATGTTAATTAAACTGTGCAAGTGTACTTTTTTGGCGGACACTTATAAATTAACAAATACATAACAGTTTACTGAGGGGAGAATCATAAAAACAAAACAAGACCATTCATTAACTATCTTGGAATAGTTTGAGCATTATTTCTTCCAAAATAATTTTTAGGGTTCTGTACCAGGAGGGTGCTAATGCTTGTGGCAACGCTTATTGTCCCTCCGTTCATATTGCTGGAAGCTTCTAAATTTTTAAATAAAATAAGACTAGAATTTGAAATTTAGACACAACTTGCAGCACCCCGCGGTTTCATTAGCGTATAAAGACTTAATTTTGCTGCTTTCTTCCACTCCTGTCACTAAACGCTCTGTTTGCTAAACGATATTGGTGTGAAGTCGTTATGATCGGGGGTACTCGTATGTCGGCTGGTATACTCGGAATGACCAACCAATAATAAGTCGGTATCACTCTACGTTGCACTGTTCAAGAACAGTTCATCAATATCTGTTACATTTTTCATCCGTACTTTTCTCTTTTTAATCCTAGCGTCATGGCTATACATTATGGCCTTCAAAAAAGGAAGTTTTGAAATCAAACCTATAGTTATAAAGATTAGTGCAAACAAACAATTGATTAAACAAATTTTTTCGCTTTGTACAATAATATAGACATGAAGGCTTAAACCTGAATAATTATGTTTAAACAACACACAATTATATTAACAAACTACAATTATATTTCAGGATGGCACTAAGAAAGGAAAGGGTGTCATAAAAAAATCCTAATTTTTTTTGGGGCAATTTTGAAAAATGTTTTTTTAGCAGAGCATAAATTTATTCCCCATTTTGTTTAAATTACGAGGGGAGGGGGCATCTCAAATATCAATTTTATTAATCTACATTATTACCAAATCTCTTTTGGTAACTCTCATATCAAGAACAATGGAATTTCTAGTCACTATTGTAAATATCCTGTATAGAAACAACTAATGCGAAAATTACATTCAACAATAATAGTCTGAATGTTATGAATAATATAAATATAACTTTTTTACTTGACACGTTTGACGTGAATTACCTTACCTGATGACATAAGAAAAGGATGGTACATCAAAAAATAGAAGTATTGCTAATATATTTATTTGTTTATATAATAACATACGGTTACAGAAATTATCCAGGCATAAATATATGTATGTCAATAGTAAAATAGATACTATAGCACAAAAAATATGTCAATAAATTCTTTATATTTCCCGTTAAAAATTCACGATCGGTTGAAACTATGATTAGATAGTAAAGGAAATGAGTATGCTACGTAAGAATGCTGGTAGAATTCGGTTCTACAAGGTGTTATACATTTTGTAAAACGACGTAGGCCACATGAAGACTGATGAGGAATTTGAAGACCTTCCAGTCACTCTCCACCTACGCATCTATCTGTTTGTGGATTGATCACCGTTTACTTTTACAGCAGGAAACTTTTTGGAAATAGTTACGCTGAATCATTAAAATATTTATAGGAATATGCAATCTTATGTTGTGATCATTCAAGAACGGCATATAGGAATCTTTCTTCTACAGGAAATGGAATGCTGGCGTGATGGTCTACAACTGATATTTGCAGGGAAAAAGTAGCAAAAAAGACTATTAAAGGAGAAAACATATCAAGAATTGTTTTTAATTTGATAGCTTAGAATCAAATTCATAGATTTCCTTAATGTATATACTGGTGAGAAATGTTATTGCATGTTTTAAAAATACGTGGCGCCATCTATTGAGGTTGTGTTGTGTTGATTGACGTTGTGTTGTGTTGTGTTGACGTTGTGTAATTACAACGCATCGAGTAGCTAGGCACTTCTTTATTGTTGTTGTACTAATGGAATGAAAATTAATTTTTGTAAATACTAACTTTGCATGTTTTCTAATTAAGTAAACCCGTTACGATAAAATTAAAACTAAATGTTATTTCGAGTTGAGTAATCTGAATTAAATTAGTGGATTTTATATAAAGACAAAAACTCGAAAAATGATCTAAATGCTTTCTCTCACTTGTCCTTTACTCTTTCCAATATATATTTTTAAAGTATCGACAATCAGTTTACAGTGTTATTATAAACCTGTGTACAGGTAGAAATCCAATTTAGAATCCATCACTAAATCTTTACTAAACATTAATGTTGGTCTGTTTAATGATTACTGGCTTTGGATAACCCTTCATAATTAAATTATTTTGGTTTCCTCTGGAACTGCTCACATCTGAAAATAAAAATAATTTGATATAAAAAATACAACTTATAATAGGGTATTTGATTATTTTTTAATTTTATATATGATAATTTCAAGTTGACGGGATTTGAAAAACTAAAATTTAAACAAAGGCTGTAACACTGAATTGTGATATAATTTTTACTAATGTTCATTGTATTCCATAAGAGTGAATGAGAAAGGAGATCCAAATTATCCAACAAATGAGAAGTTAATAACTATTTTATTTCTTTAACAATTTTTTATACTTTTGAAGTAAAACTTCTTTACTCACGCTTGACTTGGGGAGTAAGCTGGTGAATGCGTGACGAGAGCGTTACAAAAAGTGTGATTGGGTGAGGCGAATGGAAGTTGAGAGGTAGATATAAATTAGTGAAGACAGAAAGAGAGAGAGAGAGTTACGTTTCGTATATTACTGTAGGGACAAGAGAGAGAGGTGCGAGCACACATTTTCTTTCTCTCTTTCTCCCATAGCCAGTTATGTTTCGTATATCTAAGACACAGTGCAAGCCTATTGTCTGTATCACACTGTAGAAGGAAGAGAGAGCAAGCAGTGCGCGCGCACATTTTCTTTCTCTCTTCGTCTCATAGCCAGTGCATGATATATATATATATATATATATATATATATATATATATATGCGAGTTTATTATTTATTTTGTAATTTCATTTCGTTCTTGAACAATTTTATAAATTATTATTTTGTTCAATACATTAAATATTCTACGTTTAAAGTGAATAAAATTGTAAATTTATTTTAAAGTTCTTATTTTGTGAATTTGAAGTTTTACTTCAGTCGTGTGGTCTAAAGCACACTCGTTTTTTTTCATTTCTAGTTTTTTTACAAGGTTCATTCTCACGATTAACAAAACCGATCCATAGCACAGGTACGTAGAACAACGTTAACTAATTAAGTAGTACGTTATCGCGGTCAGACGTGTGTTATGCATATTGTGTACATCGATCGAATTATTCGTAATTCAAGTGTAATTTTATGAGTTTTTGGAATTTTATTTTTGTGGTGAAATATGAAGGTGAAAATTCATAAAGGTTTAGAAAAACGTACAAGTTTTAGCGGTGTATTGAGTGAAATGGACTTCCCTTCAAAAAAGGATTAAATATGTGAATAGAGGTTGATTAGGTACGTGAATTTACAATTATTGATAATAAATTGAATTCCATTTTTTTAAATACGCCTTAATGATGTTGCTATGGAAATTAGTTTTTGTGGTGAAATACGAATATGAAAGTTCATAAAGGTTTAGAAAAACGTGTAAGTTTTAGCTGTGTATTGAGTGAAATGGACTTCACTTCAAAAAAGGATTAAAAGATGTGAATAGAAGTTGATTAGGTACGTGAATTTACAATTATTGATAATAAATTGAATTCCATTTTTTTTAAATACGTCTGAATGAAGTTACTATGGAAGTTATGATGGTCCTAAGTCCATAAAAAGTATGAAGTTAGAACTGGAATTTTATTTCACAAGGTATAGTAAACTTATTTCTCAAAGTAAATATACATTCAATTTATTCAGAATGTATTGAAACTTCTGTAATATAAAGACTTTTAGAAACGTATTATTAACAAGTAATAAAAAGATTTCAAACTTTTGGCAAACATTTTTTATCATTACGATTCGGGAGAACATTCAAGATCAAGTGCGGACACTCTCACATATTTTCCGTAACGTAAAATTATTAAGATGAACATTCATTTCATCTTTTTCAAAATCAAATGAATGCTTCTCTGACTGAATTAATTCTAACTTTTATTTCCAATTACTCTGGAATGAAGATCATTTTGATCACTGATTGAGAAATAATCTTGTATGTTCATGATATTTTACAAATAAAAGCAAATTTAGAAGAAGTTAATTGGCTCTATTAAGCCTGATCTTCTTAAATGCTTTGTTAAATGTTTTAGTTTTTTTAGTTCAGTATTTATTAAAAATGAAACTACCGCCAACTAATACCGTCATCTAGTGGAGAATTACGAAACTACGTATTAATCCATTGATATCATTAGTCGGTAATAACTTTCATGTATTTTTGTGACAGCTTATTAAAAAATATGTGGTTGTTAATTAGTTTATAAATAGTTGCATTAAGTAATAATTTGAACTATGCGTGATGTTTTTTTTGGATAATCAGCAACCTTGCATAATCATCAAGTACTGAATTTCATCTAAATCTGTTATGGTCTTAATAACAAACAGACACGCAAAGGGATACTGAATTATTTAAAATTTGTGAGTTATCTTCCAAAAACTGTGTCTACTGAATATGAGCATTGTTGAATTGGGTATTTGACTAAATCTTTTTCTTTTCATTAATCATAATTTCAAGGTACAAGCTGACGAAGAGTGAACATTTTTTTTACTAATTTTAAAAATTGATCGAGTTATAAAAGTTTAAATTTAATCTTTAGACAAGGACGGCAATACTGTGTTGTGAGGTCATTTTTAATATTGTACATTATATTCTACAAGAAAGAGGGAGGGATATACCAAACTCTGTTCGTATCTTCAAATTAAAAAACCTATAACTGGTTTATTTTTAAATTTTTTTCAATAACGGTTGTTAATTGATTTGTATTTCACGATATTGTACGACAAATATCAAAATTTATAATAAGTCAACTACCCTATTGTATCGTATTGGCTTTTAATTTATAATAAGTCAACTACCCTATTGTATCGTATTGGCTTTTAATTTATAATAAGTCAACTACCCTATTGTATCGTATTGGCTTTTAATTTATAATAAGTCAACTACCCTATTGTATCGTATTGGTTTTTAATTTATAATAAGTCAACTACCCTATTGTATCGTATTGGCTTTTAATTTATAATAAGTCAACTACCCTATTGTATCGTATTGGCTTTTAATTTATAATAAGTCAATTACCCTATTGTATCGTAATGGCTTTTAATTTATAATAAGTCAACTACCCTATTGTATCGTATTGGCTTTTAATTTATAATAAGTCAACTACCCTATTGTATCGTATTGGCTTTTAATTTATAATAAGTCAACTACCCTATTGTATCGTATTGGCTTTTAATTTATAATAAGTCAACTACCCTATTGTATCGTATTGGCTTTTAATTTGAACATAAATTTTATTCAGTCGTACTTATTACTTGACGTTTCATTGTTTATTTGTATTCCTCTATAAACCGTAATTCGTTCGTTTTATAGCGAACAATTTTATTTATATATTTTTTATATATTTTGAATTGTCCAAAATGTGAAAGTAAATTAACAGTTTTAATAGTTTGATTAGTTATTCTTATAAAACTTGCACTTTTTCGGGAAATGTGATAAAACGAATTCTGTCTATTGTTTCATTTGGTTTTTTTATTGTGGATTAGGTGTAATTACGCCATTGCCTATGTAAAATGAACTAATGCGATTTTCTTTACGGTAATGCTGTCCCATTCGTATCTACATTGTGCTCGCTGTCCTATCAGTGTTGCCAACTCCAATAAATCCAAGTCGCTAGGCTCAATATTAAAAGTCGCTAGAAGATTCTATCTATTTCTACCAGGGGCCGAGTCATGTAATATATATATATATATATATTAATAATTTTTATGCGAAAAAAAACTGAGCATAAAAATTATTTTTTTAAATTTTAAGTGAGCGGCGAATATTTTTTGAAATGAAATTATATGGCAATTAATTGCTTCTAAAATACTCTTTCAGAATTCGCAATTGCTCAACTTCTATAATTACTACTTAATTAATAATTAATTTTTAAAAAAAATTGATTATCAAAAAAGTAATTTTTCTATAAATCGAAAAATATTTACATTTTATACATTTTTTTGGCTAAAAAAGTTGCTCTAGATTTGCTCTATCAACAAATAAAACTAGTTAATTTTTGCAATATTTTAATAATTATCTTTAAAAAAATGTTTGCATGGTAATCACTCCACTCCATAAGTCGTTAGATAAGTCGTAAAATTATTTTTATTGACAAAACTTTTTTTTTGTCGCTAAGACTTAAGCTAAAGTCGTCATTTCTAACGACGAAGTCACTAAATTGGCAACACTGTGTCCTATATCATAAACAGGATAAATTTCATAATTACAGTTACCCACTTATTACTTGACGTCTCATTTTTATTATTATTTCTCTATAAACCATAATTCGTTCGTTTTATAATGACAAAACCTGTCTTTTAAACGCAACGTTTTGCTGTAAGGTATTTATGCTGTGTCTTATTTCCTTAAGGTATGAACAAGCAATTATGTTTGATGAGTGTGTAGAGGAATTGCTGTAAGTTTTAATGTTTATCAAAGAATTATAATATAATAGAATTTAGATATAATATAATAGATTGAAAATGTAGAGGAATTGCTATAAGTTTTAATGTTTATCAAAGAATTATAATATAATGGAATTATAATATATATAAAAGGTTTATGCAAAGAATTATTGAAAAAGTGGGTGGTCGGTAGAGACGTGGTAAAGCCCTATCGTATATATACATACCGAATGTCATTTCTGGATCTTCCCTCTCCGTTCCGTAAATGGAGATCGTATTAGTTGAATTACTTTGGCGTCTATGCGGAAATTCTTCTGCATCGCAAGTTGATTGTTCTGCAAGTATTTTGTACATGAAGACATTATTTCATTTCAGGATAACACTGTTTTAATCTACGAAGTTATTAATTAAAACATTCGATTTTTTTTAGATATGTCCCCATTGTGGCTGTTGGAAAACGATCAACTTTTCATTGGCCCTTGTTTATTCGCAGGATATTTTACGAAAAAATTATAAAAAATAAAATTCCTATTTAAGGTCTAGAATAAATTGTTTGCAATCAATAATTTTGTCGGCGCACTCACGGACTTTTTATAATCAGCAATGGTGTTATAAAATATAGAATATGTTTTAATTTACATTTCCATAGTCGCACCAATAAAACAATGGATATGAATTGATATGATACAGTGAAGACTCGTGACGTATGAAGACCAGGCTAGCGGTTGGACTGTGTGAATGTTAATACAAGCCATTTATTTTAAATAAAAATAGTCAAAGACTAGAATGAAATGATGAGACTGGTGGTATTTTGAAAGTTGATTTACGAAGTATTGAAATGTTAGGGATAAATAAAAGATACTCTTCTAGGGAGGAAGTTCATATGCTGCCTCTTATCAATATCTTATCAGAGCGAGGCAGCTTCATGGTAATAACGTATCACTCTATAACAATAACTGTAGTCTCTTCATGAGTAGACCTGTAATTAATGCCTTGCATTTGTTTTGTAACATTTTAAGAAAGCCCTATATCCTACGGTAAAGAATAGTCAAAAATAAAGGAATTTTCAATCTTTTTGGGTATTCAAAAACGTGTATTTTAATTTTGAACTAAATGATGCTTTGTAATGAGTCAATAACCCAAAAAAATTAGTTTATCACAGCAATGTTTTTTTATGATATGTCCCTTCAAAGTGATGAGAATAATTTTTCCTAAGAATTTTCATTAATCACGCTGCCTGTTTAGGCAGGGAAATGCTGGAAAAAGCTACGCTGGACTATGTAGAGGGAGAGATAGTATGTACTTCTGTTACGTAGTTCTACAAATCATTTCATTTAACATACCCATTTATTAAAAACTGAAAAAAGTAAATTGTTAAAAATGAAATTGTTAAATTTTTACTACTTTTATTGCAGTCGTATTGATATACACTAAAGACACAATTGAAGTAATTTTAACATCACCGCTTTATGTTCAGTCAGAAAATGATCAATAATTGCTTAAACAGGATCATGTGGTTTAAAGAAGCTTTCAAAGAATTTTATAAGTAGAGGCCTTACAATTAAGTTATAAACTTTACTATCGAATACTTGTTATTAAAACGATAGTAAATATAATTAAACTCATTCAAAGATTCCTTCCAATGACGTGCAACCAACTTAAGAGTGAAAATATTTTTTTCATAATTAATACTTCTTGTTTTGTTGGTTTCTATGCAACCCTTCACAATTTTTTGATATAATATGATAAATTTGCTAGGTTACTAAAAAGAAATAAAATTCGAAAAGCTTGCTTATCAATCAAATACAATGGCACTGCAAGAATGTGGGCCTTCAAAATAATCACAAAGCGTTTCATGCTGTTTTTTTTCTTTTAATTATTGTATATCATAACGTTACCTAAGGTTATTGGTGAATTTCAAGAGTTAAATGTAATTAGGATTAAATGTGGAAATTTTATTAAGACAAGGAAATATTTATTGGAGTATTAACTAAAGAATTAACTTATTGCCTTTCGGTAACTTTGTTTGATAATAATTCTTTGGATAAGTAAAATGTAAAGTATACAGGTTGTCCAGTGGCAGATTTCAAAGTTTGAACAAACATAGTTTCTGAACGCAACACATAAGAGGGGCGCGGGGGGCGTCGTTAGAAGCGCAAGCGGTGCGGATGTTTTAGTAGCCATGGGACAGTGGAGTGGAGAGCACCGCGCTTTTGCCGTCGAGGCGTACATTTCGAGTGGATTTTCGCTGTCTGTAGCATGCCGTCGATTTAATAATCGTTACAGTATTCGTCGATTACGTGATGGACCATCGATCAACCTCATTCAGTCATGGGTAGCAAGGTTTAGAGCTACAGGATCAACATTAAATAGGCCCAGGCCAGGACCTACACTATTGGTAGCCACGGATGAAAATGTCGAGCGTGTTATGGTTTCTGTCGTTGAAAATCCCCGTTTATCACTGCGTACACGTTCATCGATATTGGGAATTCCGAAATCAACTTTACAGGTAATAATGCGAAAAAAGCTCAAGTTCCATCCATATAAAATTCAAATTGTTCAAGATTTACACGATTCTGACTTTGAATTAAGAAAAACTTACGCGGCACCTCCGCGTAAGTTTTTCTTAATCTTTCTCCGCGTTTTTCTTGTTGTTGTTGTTGAGGTTGTGTTGAGATTTCGTACTGCTACCCGGATGGGCAACATATTCTTTAGTGACGAAACTCATTTTCACATTGGAGGATATGTGAATAAGTAGAACTTTCGTTTCTGGGGTGTCCACAACCCAAGAAAAATTCATCAAGAGCCTTTACATAAGCCTAAAGTAACAGTCTGGTGTGCCATGTCTGCATCTCCAATCATAGGGCCTTATTTCTTTGAAAATCAACGTGGCCAAACTGTAACTGTGAATTCGGAGAGATATGCCCAGATGTTAAATGAATTTTTCAGAGTAGAACTACAGAATAGTCCATCCTTCAACCAAAACACATGGTTCCAGCAGGATGGGGCCACAGCTCACACTGCTAATGTATCCAAGAATTCAGTGCGGCAGTTATTTCCAGAAAAAAACATATCCCGAAACGGTACCGTACCGTGGCCACCTAGGTCATCCGATTTAAGCCCTTGTGACTTTTTCTTATGGGGATACTTAAAATCCGTTGTTTACAAAACAAATCCGAGCACTGTGACACAACTTAAAGAAAATATTCGAGCCGAAGTCAGTAGGGTACTCCAGTCGCTCTGCAAACACGTTTTTGAAAACATGCGTGCTAGACTCGAAGAGTGTGTCAGACTCGATGGCCGCCATTTGGAAAACATGGTTTTTAAAAAATGAAATCCGCATTTGTTATTATAAAGTTAAAATAAACCTACTTTGTATTAGAGGTGTAGTTTTTTTTACAATTTTTCAAACATTGAAATCTGCCACTGGACAACCTGTATATTACCATTTTTGTGTATTGAAAATCCATTTACGAGAAGATAGTATTTTACATACATCTTAAGTACAGAAATACTTAGTTATTCCTAATTCTCAAAGCTAAGGGGTATACAATATTTTTTATTGAATATATTTGGGTTTAATTTGTAGAAATTCATTATTGACAATTAAATGAAATTATGTGATATAGTATTAATTTCATTGTGAATAATGAAACCGAAAGCCAATAAGTTAATTCTTTAGTTATAAATATTTCCTTGTTTTAATAAAGATTCCACATTTAATACTAATTATATTTAACTCTTTTAAAATTCACCAATAAACTTAGGTAACGTTATGATATACAATAATTAAAAGATAGAAAAAAACATCATGAAACGCTTTGTGATTATTTTGAGGGCTTATAATTAAATCGCAAATGAGTTTCTTTGATTTACATACTTTTTTAAATGCTGACATTCTCGTAGTGCCATTATATTTGATTGACAAGCAAGCCTCCCGAATTTTATTTCTCTTTAGCAAATTTATCATATAAAATAAAAAAATTGTGAAGGGTTGCATAGAAACCAACAAAACAAGAAGAATTGATCATGAGGAAAATATTTTCACTCTTAAGTTGGTTGCACGTCATTGGAAGGAATCTTTGAATGAGTTTAATTATTTTTAATATCGTTTTAATAACAAGTATTCGATCGTAAATTTTATAACTTAATTGTAAGCCTCTACTTTCAAAATTCTTTGGAAGCTTCTTTAAACCACATGATCCTGTTTAAGCCATTGTTGACCATTTTCCATCTATGTAGTCTGCCGTAGCATTTTATTGCTGAACATAAAGAGGTGTTGTTAAAATTACTTCAATTGTGTATTTAGTGTATATCAATACGACTGCAATAAAAGTAGTAAAAATTTAACAATTTCATTTTTAACAACTTATTTTTTCAGTTTTTAATAAATAGGTATATTAAATGAAATGATTTGTAGAACTACGTAGTAGAAGAACGTGTTACCTATCCTTCTACCTAGTCCAGCGCAGACTTTTCCAGAACTTCCTTGCTTAAACAGGCAGCGTGATTTATGAAAATCTCCTTAGGAAAAATTATTCTCATCCACTTTGACACAACATATCATCCACTTTGACGCAACATATCAATACTACATCACGTAGTTTCATTTAATTGTGAACAATATTTTTTGGTAAATGTTGTCATTCACAGTTAAAATAAATATGCCATCACGCACTCGTATTTCTTTTATTTCTCGTCTAAAAACAACTCTAATAAAAAGACATAAAATAAAGGCGAAAGTATAATAAAATTTAATGTTGATGTGAAGGGAGAAACGACTCTCGCCATTTCGAATATAAAATGGAGTATTTTGAAACTCCATAGCATAACTCGCTTTATAAGATTGCCATTGTCGCTTTCTCTGTCTGACATATTGAGCTTACTTTACTCTTAATATGACCTTTTCACAGTTATACTTACGTCGCTCGTTTTGTGCGTCATATTTTTCATGTCGGCTTTGAAAGTTTGCTTTTACCGCCGCTAAAGAGGGCTCATTCAAAAAATGCTAGAAAAATTTGTAGTAGAATTGATTTTAAGTACAAAAACAGCAAAGATTGAAATTATAAAGTTCACATTTACATACCGTTATCCACGGTGCTGCTGGGCTGCTGTGCGCTGTTCCCTGAACCAGACGGCTCCGGGTCATTATTAACGTTTACCGCTACTCCATCGGGTTTTTCTACTGCAAAAGATATTCCATTGCTATATGAAAAAGTAAATAAGTATGTGTTCATATGATTGTCATTTTGCAATAAAATTAAATTTTTTTCCTTATTTCTTCAGACTTGGAAAGTTTTTGCGGCTTAGTTTTCTTCTTCACCAATTATTGCATTTTTGTGATCCGTAAACTGGACTCAGAATGCACTAAATGCGAGTAACTTACATTAGTTCCGTAATTTAATAACTTTCAATTTTGTATCTTAATGATTCTGGAACATGAATTATTGTCTATTATTAAGCATAAAAACGATTATTATTCCAGCAATATTAAAGAATTTTCTTTGTGAGCTTTGATTTTGGTCTGGGAAGTTTCTTTTAATGGAACCTTTACAAAGTTGCATATGCTTTAAGATAGTGACAACCCTAATCTACCGAAGCAGTGCAGGACGATCGTCTATACAATGTTGGCGTTTTTTCTTTTTTGGTGAATTTAAATATGACATTGACGTTAACATGTGATGCTTGACATTTCAGATTGGTATTGCGCGCAGAAAGCCTGCAAATGGTACTATTATTTGTTTTTATTGTCATCGTACTAAATAGTCAATAATCTTGTTATTTCGTAACTGTCCAATCTACAGTTAATACACCCTACGTCCCTGGAACTTCCGGCATGATATTAGAAGTTGAATAACATTGATTAGATGGAATTGATTAAAGACTAAATTTTTTATTGTTTATTTTTATAAAGTATGTTGTTAACTATTTTATTTGTCTGTGGACGGAAAAAATATATTACGCAGTGTATTAAAATTATAATATACGTTCGTTTATCAAGATCGCTTTTCATTTTATATTATGGTTACCAATTTTATTTTATTTTTCTTGACTGTTAACCTGTATTGTTTTTTATTTATGTTCTAAAATACTCTTTTTAAATTGTATTTTACTATACAGTGTATTAAGAATATATGTGCGTTTGTTAAGTATTGTTTTTTATTTATGTTCTAAAATGTTTTTTATTTATGTTCTAAAATACTTAAATATACGTGCGTTTGTTAAGTATTGTTTTTTATTTATGTTCTAAATAACCGTTGTATTGTTTTTTTATTTATGTTCTAAAATACTCTTTTTAAATTGTATTTTACTATACAGTGTATTAAAAATATATGTGCGTTTGTTAAGATAGGTTTTGTTTTGTATTATGGTTACCAATTGGTTTTTTTATTCTTATTGATTTTAACTGCTGTATTGTTTGGTATTTTATGTTCTGAAATATCCTTTTTTAAATTGTATTCTACTTATGTAATGCCAGACCCATTTCCGTTGGTCTCCTTTAAGTCAAAATATTCGATCGAATTCGATTACATTACAATTCTTGGTGTTATCGAAGTAAAGGCATCTTATAAAATAGCATTAATTGCCGATAAAGTATGTATAAGTTCGTCACTGAATTGGGCTACTACGCTGAAGCGGATTTAAGTATGTTCGTATCAGCGCGGCGTTTGATAATTCATATCTGTTGCGATAAATGGCAATAGCGACCTTGGATTTTAATTTATCCAAATGCTCACAGGTCGTTCGTGAACATATTGTACGTTGAAATATTCACGGTGGCTTACTGTAAAATTGACTTTTCGATGTACGAAATTAAAGCGACCTTGGATTTTAATTTATCCAAATTGTCACAAGTCGTTCGTGAACATATTGTACGTTGAAATATTCACGGTGGCTTACTGTAAAATTGACTTTTCGTTGTACGAAATTAAAGCGATCTTGGATTTTAATTTATCCAAATGGTCACAGGTCGTTCGTGAACATATTGTACGTTGAAATATTCACGGTGGCTTACTGTAAAATTGACTTTTCGATATATGAAATTATAAACTAGCAAGATTGAGTATCATTGAATGCTAGATTTGAATGCTTGGTTCGAATAACTTTAAAAAATTTCCTGTGAACATTTTTTATTGAATGCCTGATAGCTGTATCGGTGTATCTTGTTTTGAGCTATTAAAATTTGCTAATTCGTTTTTTTTATCTATCACATTTGCTGTTATTTACATGTAAGAATAGCATTGCCTTAATAAAAATTACTTAATAATTTAAAAACTTCTCAATTTTTTTAGTTTTTCATGGTAGCGTACTTTAAACCCTTATAAAATTACTGGAGTGTCTGGCCGTTTGTCCGTCACAGTTTTAAGTTTCAACATCAAACGATTTTTATCAGAACCGTTTGATGTCGAAACTTAAAATTTCGTATAGTAATAAAATATATTAAGCCGCAAAATATTGACGTAGCTTAAATTTAAAAATATTAATTGTAAATTTTAAGCAGGATTTTTAAATTCCAATATATTGTGGGGTGTCGTTTATACGTACTGGTAAAAAGGGTTTCAAAAATATTATTTTCACACTTTTAGGTGGTATATCTTCAGAGGTAAACTGAAAAATATGAAAAAAAGAAATGTTTCTCGCCCCCCCTATTTCCGGAATCACACAACCTAAAATTATGAAAAAATATGGGTTTTTTGATAACCACTCAAAGATTTTATGGAAACTACACTGGTTATTCTATATGTAATATTTTTTTAAATTTATATATGCATTTTACATATATTTTACACCTACAAAAAGTTTCTACTATACTTTTAAGCGACACATTTACATTTTTATAGTTTCAAAACCAATTTTCTCAGTTGAAACTTGAAACTGGCATAGTGATACATATTATTATCTCTCTATTTTGCATAAATTTATACCACTAAGTTTTATAAACGTTTTATAATATTTTTTTTTTCTCATGTCGTATTCATTTAAAAAGGTCTTTTATGAGGCATACGTAAGTATTTTTTTTCAGAATTTTAAATTGCGTACTTGCAGAGTAATTCCAAAAAATGTCTAAAAATATTGCATAAAAATCATCATGGAACCGCTTAAAAATTAGAAAAACCAGAAAATTAGTTTTTTCTCACAAATTTTTCAATATTTTATAACAAATTTAAATTTTTTGCATTATTTACTTCTGTGTAATATTACTAAAGTTGCATGAATTTAATTGAAGAAAGCGGTGAAAAACATTATGAAACTCAAGTTTTGCACCTCAGCGTCCTGAATGTCGTAAGCTAATGTTAAGAGTCATTGACCTGGTGTACATTTTTATTTAAGTTTATTTTGCTATTTTTCCACTAAATAAATATTATAACGATGAGTTTTCTGTTATCGAGTAGAGCAATTAATGAATTTTTTTTAAGTAAAACTTCTTTACGCACGCTTGACTTGGGGAGTAAGCTGGTGAATGCGTGACGAGAGCATTACGAAAAGTGCGATCGGGCGAGGCGAACGGAAGTTGAGAGGGAGATATAAGTTAGTGAAGACATAAAGAAAGAGAGAGTTACATTTCGTATATTACTGTAGGGACAAGAGAGAGAGGTGCGAGCACACATTTTCTTTCTCTCTTTCTCTCATAGCCAGTTATGTTTCGTATATCTAAGACACAGTGCAAGCCTATTGTATGTATCACACTGTAGGAGCAAGAGAGAGCAGTGCCCGCGTACATTTTCTTTCTCTGTTCTTCTCATAGCCAGTGCATGAAATATATATATATATATATATATATATATATATATATATATACATATATATATATATATATATATATATATATGCGAGTTTGTTAGCGTTACGCGAACGGTGATTTTTTGATTATTTTGTAATTTCATTTCGTTCTTGAACAATTTTAAAAATTATTATTTTGTTCAATACATTAAATATTCGACGTTTAAAGTGAATAAAATTGTAAATTCATTTTAAAGTTCATATTTTGTGAATTTGCAGTTTTACTTCAGTCGTGTGGTCCAAAGCACACTCGTTTTTTATAAATTTTCACTCGCTTCGTCTTCAGAAAAGTATTATTTTGTTATTTTTTATCAAAATTAAGAATTTATGAAAAATTATAAAATTCTAATGAATTTCAGATTTTTTAAAATGAGGCTTTTCTTTTTTTTTCTTAATCAGTAACACTTTCAATTTCCGGGGGATTTGCGAAATTATCGACGTATTCGAACTCTTCAATTTCAATATCAAGATTCTTTGCTATTTCTACATGAATAATGTCTTCAGAATCACTTATGTTTTCAAATATTTCTTTTTCTCTGTTCGAGCAATTCGCATCACAATTACTGCATAGGGACAACCCTTATTTCATATACTATTGAGCCAAAAATCATAACAAACGGGGTTGGTAAAATCTGATAAGAAGATTACAAGAAAATTAGATGTTATAATTTGTCAAATATACACCATCTTTTTACGTCTATGAAAGATATATTGTATAACACATTGAAATATATTAACATTGTAAGGAATTAACATTTGTAAATAGTTTAATTGAAATAATATTTGCCATTAAATGTTTATAAGTGTCGTAATCCTTGTAGTACAAATTCTGCTTATGCTCGACAGGTTTTATTTTAAATTTTACAATAAATGTGAGAATATCATGAGGGTTAAATATTGAATATATTTGGCGTTAATTTTGTAGAAATTCATAATTCACAATTAAATGAAACTACGTAATTATTTCTACTTTCTTTAAGTTCTTTACCGCGACCTAGGTTTCGTTGTATTACAACATCGTCAGGTGGGATATTAGCAAACATTTGTGTAGAAACCAGCCTCTTAAACAGTAAATTAGCAACCAATATATTATACTATTATAGATACGTTGACGACATCCTTATCTCCTGGAAAGGTACACAGCGACAGTTAGACCAGTTTGTTAACTTTGCCAACTCCCTACACAACAATATCAAATTCACTTTAGAAGTAGAATCCGATAATAAACTAAACTTTTTAGATATTACAATAGAACGTTAAAACATCAATAGAACGTTACAAAAATTACATCTTCAGGTGGGCTATTAGCAAAGATTCTTAGGATTCTTAGGAAAGATTGTTATTAAATCTTTGCTAATAGCCCACCTGAAGATATTATAATACAACGAAACCTAGGTCGTGGTATAGAAATCAAAGAAAGTAGAAATAATACTACATCACGTAGTTTCATTTGATTGTTAAAATTAAAATTAAATTAAAAAAATAATTATATCGAAGCGAATACTCACCCAGCACTGGAGGATGGCAAAGTCTGTATACGCTTGTGATGACATCGTCCATTGTTTTCTGTTCATCAGCACACAATTTCCTAATCTTAGCTGCCCATTCATCCCATTTGTCACCGTTCTTTCGTTTCATGTTGCTAGCCTGTCGGTTTATTGTTAATTTATTTTTAAGTTTAATTTTTGTTTCAATTATTTTTTTGCATTAATTTTTTGTAACATAAAAAATTTTGTAAATAAAATATGTTAAATTGCAACAAGATAGCGAGTATGCTGACTGCATACTATCTTCGTTTTAATATCAATTCAACAGTCTGTCTCACGCTACTGCTGTACATTTTTTCACATAATACTCTTCACCCAGTGTACTCCAAATAACCTTCCAGATGATTGATTTTCTTATGTTTTCGTCATCATATATCAGCTAAGTAAAACGAATTCATAAATTATACACCTTAATCTTGTTCTGGAATAAGTATAGCCACAGGTGTAAACCGTAGCAAAAACCTTATAGAAATTACCCAAGTTAGTCCACAGAGACAGAAATGAAAACGCGAGGGGAGACGTTGTTTTATATTATCAAGTATACGTACTTCTTCTGCGCATAATCAAAGATATTCTCATAACTCTTGGATGTATGGTTGCAATGAAATATTACAAAAATTATATTTATCTCCTTTAGGTGTTAAGTCCGCAATTATTTTAATAGATCATGCAGGTGCCATTGGATGTAATGGCCACAATCGCCAAGCTAGGTACACAGATTGACGATCGCAATACGTAGCTTCAAATACAAGCAGCGGCTCTGCCGGTCAATGGTTTGTGGCATTTTAGCTACGCGATTATAATATATGCTACTTTAGTAGGAGTAGGTCGTAACATGTTCTTATGGCAACGAAACGTAACTAGCTACAGGTGCGCAATAGGTGCTGCTGAAACTATTTATTTGCGTAGATAGCTATTTATTGGGACAATAATTCGGCAAGGGTATAGACATAATCGCTTCAGTGGAAGTATATTTTGAATGTTTTTGTCGTTGCTATTGTTATATTCATGCGTTCTCGCCGTTTCATTTGGTCATTTAAGAACCATATTGTAATGGAACGGTTTTACAATTAATTATATAGGTATACAATGTATATAAGACTTCTTGATTTTGTTTTACGATAAATTTGTATTGTTTTTTTAAATCTGTATTTGATATTATTAAAATGGATTAGTTAAGTGACAAAAATTTAATTTTATCAATAAAAAGAAAAAAAAATTTAATAAACATCCTAATTAAGAAATTTAAAAAGAAGTATTATTTTAATGTCAAAAATGTTTTTTCAATTTTTTTTGGAAAAAAATAATTGTTATCAAAATAAATTTTTAAAAAAGTTATCGCAAATTGTTAGTATCAAAATAATGTTTTTTAATTAAGATATTTGCTAAATATTTTTTATTTATAATTTATTTTATATAATTTTATCAATAATAAAATAAAACGAGTTTTAAAAATATTATTTTTATTCGGAAATATTTTTTAATTATTTTTCCGAAAAAAACAATTCTTTTGAAGTAAATTTTTTAATAAAAAATATTAAAAAAATATTGTTATTTGAAAACTAATATTCTTTTAATACATTTTATTTACGATATTTTGAAGTAATTTTTTTACAATATATTTTTTTTATTTATTATATACATTTCACTTACCTTTACTCCTTTCAAAAAGATAAGATCTTGATAATACGAAAATCTCGATTCATATGGTAGACCTTTTTCGAGACAGTCTTGCTTCCTCTTATTCTCTTCGTGGAACTTCACGGCGTATTCCTTCATCACGACATTCATGGCTTTTTTTGGATTGGTAGGTTTACACTTTGTCATATATATCTCTCTTAAACAGGGCCATGCCTTTTTCATCGCAAAATTATTTCTATAATCCGCATGGTTTGGGTCCCAGAGGCAGGGATGCTTTTTGTACTCCGAAATCAGTTCCCTCACATTGGGATCGGGAATATCTTCCATATCTATCGACTTTTCAATAATATTTACAAAGCGTTGTAAGCACTTATATTCGACAAGCGTGATCGATACTTGTGGTCTACTAAATTAATATAATGTGAAATGATAAATAATTTTGTCAAAAGATAACAGAATGTGAATCGATAGTGACGCATCTTTTACGTACATATCGATTATCGCAAATAATTTTTCTCTGTCCTTCATTTGAGGAACTAAAATGTTCCATGGTACATAAGTTTTGGAATTATATTAAAATGCATTTAAATAAATATTATTCAAGTACTGAAATAAATTATCTTTCACAAATTGCATTCTTATATGGAATTTAAAACCTGCAATCACAACCAGTCGACTTAGGCAAAAGGATACAAGATACAATTAAGTTACGCAAACACTTTAATTGAGTACATAATTTATTATTTAAGGGACTCCACTCTAAATATTGATGAAAATATTTCTTATAATCAAATATGTTTTATAATGACTGTCGGTTTAAATTTATTAATTTCGTTAAAAAAACATGGATTCATTTATGAGTATGTGAGATCTAAGTGTAGATTCGACCGGTTACATATTTCGAATATCGATATTACTTGTGACAAGATTTGGGAATCGATTCTTCTAGTACGAATACTCGATAATAAATATAAGGGATTCGTCACACCACTATGTACAGATTGTACCTATTACTAATCAGATAAGGTGGCTATATCGTCAAAACAATAATGCTTTGTTCTACTGCCCAGGAAAAATTGGTTATGATGAAATGGAATAGCAAAATCTGTTACAATCGTTTGTTTGTTTTAATCCAAACAATGATTTTAAATTTATTTGTATGTAAAATTAAATATTCCTTGACATGGTACGTTTTTCATTTTTGTAATTAGTGAGAAATAGCCCAAGAAGTGCACAGATATGTTGATATGATGATATCAGGAAAACAGTGCGACATTAGAAGTGGGTAGAAACTGCGTAAGATCGAGGTAGATGGCATAAACTGAAGGAAGCCGACACCTTAGGCATCAAAAATCCCTAAAGAAGAAGGAGAAGAAACCGATTTCTGACACAGGTTTTAAATTAACAAAGTTCCTTTTGTAGTTCTGCAATGAAACAACCATTTATCCGTAAGTCATAGTCTCAGAATTTCTACAGTTTTAGAACTATGTACGTAAATATGAAGACCATGGGGTGAGAAATGGCCTCGAAGAATAGCACAGATACATTGGTATGATGCCATCAGAAAAAACAGTGTGCAGAATCTGCCTAAGATCGAGATAGATGGAATAAACTGAAGGAGACCTACACCTTGGCGGTTGAAAATGGTTAAAGATGTAGAAATCGACTTCTGACGCAGGTTTTAAACTAAAAAGGTTCCTTTTGTAGTTCCGTAATGAAACAATCCTTTGTCCATATATCATAGTCTTGGTGTTTTTACAATTTTAAACCCATGTATATAAACATGGACACCACGAGGCATGAAATGGCTACAAAGAAGAGCAAAGATACATTTATATGATGTCATCAGGTGTTGGTAGAAACTGTCTAAGATCCAGAGAGATGGCATAAACTGAAGGAGACTTACACTTTAGCAGTCAAAATTGGCTAAACAGGAAAACCGATTTCTGATACAAGTTTTAAATTAACAAAATTCTTTTCGTAGTCCCATAATGAAACAACTCCTTTTCCGTATGTCATAGTCTCGGAGTATCTACAGTTTTAGAGTTATTTTCGTAAACATGGAGACCATGTGGCGAAAAATGGCCACAAAGAAGAGCACAGATACGTTGATATTATGATATTAGGAAAACAGTGTGATATCAGAAGTGGGTAAAAACTGACCAAGATCGAGACATATGGCATAAACTAAAGGAGGCCTGCACCTTAGCGGTCAAAATGGCTAAAGAAGAAGAGAAAGATTTCTGAAACAGGTTTTAAACTAACAAGATTCCTTTTGTAGTTCTGTAATGAAACAACCATTTATCCATAAGTTACAGTCTCAGAGTTTCTACAGTTTCAGAGCTATATACGTAAACATAGAAACCATGTGGCGAGAAATCGCCGCAAAGACGAGCACGGATACATTAATATGATAAAATCAGGAAAACAGTGTGACGTCAGAAGTGGGTAGAAAATGGTCAAGATCGAGACAGATGGAATAAACTGAAGGAGGCCTACTTTAGTGCTTAAAAATGGCTAAAGAAGGAGAAGAAGAGATCGACTTCTGACATAGGTTTTGAACTAAAAAGGTTACTTTTGTAGCTCAGTAATGAAACAAACTTTTTTATCCGTGTCATGGTCTTGGAGTTTCTACAGCTTTAGATCTATGTATGTAAACATAAAGACCATGTGACGAGAAATTACCACAAAGAAGAGTACAGATACATTGATATGATGACATCAGGAAAACAGTGTGACATCAGAAGCGGGTAGAAACTGCCCAATATCGAGACAAATGGAATAAACTGAAGGAGTGGCCAGCTTAGCGGTTGAAAATGGCTAAAGAAAAAGAGAAAAAATACATGAACATTGCAAGTGGTTATTGTATATGATGCTGTCAATTAATATATAGCAAAATATTGAATCATACATTTTAATGTATCTTTCCTTGCGAACTCCTAGAAACATATCTCTTATAATGTCGCTGTACAAAATGAACAGTACTAAGGTTTTATTTTATTGTCGATTTTATAAACTATTTTTTATTATATTAATTTATTTACAGGATAGAATGAGGCTGATTCTACTAATTTACTTCTGCCCTGTATTCGACGCATCGAAGCAGACCTTTTAGAAAGTTGAGAACAAGTTTTAATAGACGAGTTAAGCAATATTAATTGGTTACTAAAGTACAGACAAGGCGAAAAGTTTGTTGTAAACCTTTCAAGACGTCTTAATGATGATAAAAAGTTTTAATATATCATAGAATACCTACTCTCAAATGAAAAAAGTTCATCCAATTCAATCCATGGTTTAGGAAGCTTGCAATATACTCAACACGCAGACACACTTAGATACATACACAGTCACACACACTCGCAGCAAAAGTACGAATTTAGTATTGAAAACGCAGATTTAATAAAAAATGTAAATTATTTGAGTTAGGACAACTTAGTCACGTAATTAAACAAGTCTATAAGATACAAGACAGGAATTAATATAATTGATTCTTAACTTTATAATGAAATATCGCTTCGGGTAAATAATTGTATCAAATAACAGCACGCGTCTTAGTCGTAAGCTGGTACAGTAGCTTTACGCGGGAACGTAAGGTTCAAAATTACGAATCTAGTATTGAAAACGCAGATTTAACAAAAATGTAAATTATTTGAGTTAGGACTACTTAAGTCTACAAGATACAAAACAGGAACTAATATATTTGATTCTTAACTTTATAATGAAATATCGCTTCGGGTAAATAATTGTATAAAATAACAGCACATGTCTTAGTCGTAAGCTTTACGCGGGAACGTAAGGTTCAAAGTACGCCTTTAGTGTTGAAAACACAGATTTAACAAAAATGTAAATTATTGGAGTTAGGACGACTTAAGTCTACAAGATACAAAACAGGAATTAATATATTTGATTCTTAACTTTATAATGAAATATCGCTTCGGGTAAATAATTGTATAAAATAACAGCACATGTCTTAGTCGTAAGCTTTACGCGGGAACGTAAGGTTCAAAATTACGAATCTAGTATTGAAAACGCAGATTTAACAAAAATGTAAATTATTTGAGTTAGGACTACTTAAGTCTACAAGATACAAAACAGGAACTAATATATTTGATTCTTAACTTTATAATGAAATATCGCTTCGGGTAAATAATTGTATAAAATAACAGCACATGTCTTAGTCGTAAGCTTTACGCGGGAACGTAAGGTTCAAAGTACGCCTTTAGTGTTGAAAACACAGATTTAACAAAAATGTAAATTATTGGAGTTAGGACGACTTAAGTCTACAAGATACAAAACAGGAATTAATATATTTGATTCTTAACTTTATAATGAAATATCGCTTCGGGTAAATAATTGTATAAAATAACAGCACATGTCTTAGTCGTAAGCTTTACGCGGGAACGTAAGGTTCAAAATTACGAATCTAGTATTGAAAACGCAGATTTAACAAAAATGTAAATTATTTGAGTTAGGACTACTTAAGTCTACAAGATACAAAACAGGAACTAATATATTTGATTCTTAACTTTATAATGAAATATCGCTTCGGGTAAATAATTGTATAAAATAACAGCACATGTCTTAGTCGTAAGCTTTACGCGGGAACGTAAGGTTCAAAGTACGCCTTTAGTGTTGAAAACACAGATTTAACAAAAATGTAAATTATTGGAGTTAGGACGACTTAAGTCTACAAGATACAAAACAGGAACTAATATATTTGATTCTTAACTTTATAATGAAATATCGCTTCGGGTAAATAATTGTATAAAATAACAGCACATGTCTTAGTCGTAAGCTTTACGCGGGAACGTAAGGTTCAAAGTACGCCTTTAGTGTTGAAAACACAGATTTAACAAAAATGTAAATTATTGGAGTTAGGACGACTTAAGTCTACAAGATACAAAACAGGAATTAATATATTTGATTCTTAACTTTATAATGAAATATCGCTTCGGGTAAATAATTGTATAAAATAACAGCACATGTCTTAGTCGTAAGCTTTACGCGGGAACGTAAGGTTCAAAAGTACGCCTTTAGTGTTGAAAACACAGATTTAACAAAAATGTAAATTATTGGAGTTAGGACGACTTAAGTCTATAAGATACAAAACAGGAATTAATATACTTGATTCTTAACTTTATAATGAAATATCGCTTCGGGTAAATAATTGTATAACATAACAGCACACGTCGTTGTTGTAAGCTGGTACAGCTACTTTACATGGGACTTAATCTTTATGCTGTCGAATCCGTTTTATTCATTACATAAAACAAAAGGCCAATAATAAAAGTAAAACATAAAAATAATGTTCCGATACTAATATTTCTTCAATTAACTGGTCAAGTTTCGTTATAGGGCCATATTTTGGAGCATTTGCCAGGGATGCGAGGTCGTCTAACTGGACGTCTTGTAGTTTAATTGATTTAGTTCTTCTTTGGTTCTTCAAATATCTCTCATTTTGGTCTAGTACTGTATTATTGATTAAATATCTGTTTAGCTTTGAAATGTTTATTTTGAAATTTTGTGTTAATTAGACATATTTCGCCAATACGAGTTTAAAAATTTTCTTCATTTGTTATGATATAGGTAATTTTTAATATTTGTTTTCGTATATCGTCGTCTCATGGTTTCGATTATTGCTTTACGTTTTATATAGAAATGTCGATTATTTTAGTAAAGTCAAATAAACGAAGAAACTATGAAAGTAATTTCTCACAGCCAATCAAGTTAGACTTGTCTAGCCCCGTTCGAGTCCAGTCCAGCCCAGCGACCGAGAATCGAACCCGGGTCGGTGCGGTGCACTGCGTCTTCAAATTCCGTATGCCTTGTGATCTATCCAATACATCAGGGTTTCTGACGATTAAAATATTTTCTTCACCACTATTGTCGAAATTTGAAAATATCATCGATTGGAGTCGTGAAGAAACTTACGTACCATTAGCCATTCTTACAGATTTCTGAAAAATTAAAATTGTAATCTAATCATTTATTTTGTATATATTAACATTTATGTATATTATGTAATTTGAGCAATGTCGCTGAAACTGCACGTTTTTATTTGAATAAGGCGTTATCGCTATTTTTATAGAATTGATCCAATCACACGCGTTTGTTTCATTGTAAAAGACTTGCTAGATAACATTAGAGTGTCGAGCGCGATCGATCGTTCAGCGACAAAATCATCTTATGAACGCACAAAGCAGCGATGCGTCTAGGTACGCTTGGAACGCATAAGCAGCGGTGCGAGCAGTCACACTTTGAACGCATAAAGCAGCGACGCGAATAGCCACACTTTGAAAGCATAAAGCAGCGGCGCGAGTAGGTACGCTTTGAACGAATAAAGCAGCGGCGCGGTTAGTTACGCTTTGAATGCGAAAAGCAGGGGCGCGAGTAGTCACACTTTTGAACGCATAAAGCAGCGGTGCAAGTAGGTACGCTTTGAACGCATAAAGCAGCGGCGTAGGTAGTTACGGTTTGAACGCGAAAAGTAGCAGTGCGACTAGTTACGCTTTGAATGCGAAAAGCAGCGGCGCGAGTAGTCACACTTTTTAACGCATAAAGCAGCGGTGCAAGTAGGTACGCTTTCTCAAAAACACTCTTGCTAATTTGAGTTATTTCTCTAAACGGTTGGATGATATTATTTATCCAAATTAAATCCATAATACGAAGATTTTTATTTTTCGTACCTAAACGTTTTTTGTTATTTGGAAGTATTTTGTCACGTTTATTTTTAGGGCTTATGTTTTGACCCTGTGCGTAAAATAAGCCGATTAAAATCGATTAAAATTGTCTCTCATATTCGAGTTAATTTTAATCGATATGCGTATACTTTGACAAACTTTTCTAATAGGACTATTTGACGTAAATAATCTTAAAATTATTTTCATGTACTTCTAAGGGTTTACATAGTGTAAGCTAAGACACTTCCAAAATGTTTTTTTTGTACTTCATTATTATAGGTTACACAAAACATTCATAAATTTTACACCAAAAATTTTATCGGGAATAAATCCATCTATTGATGAAAACCGGAACGAAATCCTTTAGTGCTACAGAGATTATTCTGCACAGACAGAGTGGTTACAGAGATTACTCTGCATAGACAGACAGATAAGACGGGAGAATTTCTTTTTTACTATGCGATAATTGGTATTTCTCCTGCGCATAATCCAAGGCAGTTCCACGATTTTACAATTATGGGGTTAAATTATTTAGTATTAAAAATAATATTTTGCCTCCTTTAAATAGCAAAGGTAAAACTAATATTTAAATGGATAAAGATTAATATTTTCAAAAATCTTAAATTTTGTTATTACGGCCTACACGTGAAAGATCGCCGTCTGACTTTTTTAGAAAACTATTTGAGGCGTACAGTATTTTCCTGTATTTCTAACTCTCGTACAGTATTTTTCTGTATATCTAACTTTTTGGTAAGTATTTTTCTGTATTTCTAATTCTTTTGTTATTGTACAGTATTTTTCTGTATTTTTAACTCTTTGTTCAGTGCATGCCAACAAAAAAACCCGAGACGTTATTTTTCCATTTATTTGAGAATAATCGTCAAAGGTTTCCTAATTTATACAACAAGCTCACAAATTGTATATTTAACAGATAGTGCTTTAAGCTCGTATACTATTTGACAAAAGGTTCCTTTAAATGACGCGAGTTTCCTTAAGTAAGCCTTCGACTTGTTTGTAAAAGTTAGTAGGTATGATAAGCAAAAATAAAAATTAGAGGAAAGTTCCTCGTCTACCCAATCCGTCCACAGTCCATACGGCACATTAACCATAACTTATTGGCCTTGCCAGGATTTGTTGCAAGAACACATTGTCAGGTCACAAACGATTCTGCATTTTACTACCGCAGATTGCCATTTACAATTAATGATTTCGGCAGAAGTATTATCGATTTTTTTATTAAATAAACGTTTTTAAAAGAATATCGACAGTTATGTGTAGTTAGGTAGGAATGGAAGCTGGAAAGGCGAATAACAGCAATATCTGAAATAGAGATACCGCAATAATGTCTGATTAGTGGATTGAATTTTATTTCACGTGGACTCCAGATGACGGCGGATAGATGATCCGTTTAGGATCAAATGGTATCTAAAGCGAAGTAATCGACGAAGATTCATAGGATACTTTCCTGTAAAGCAACATGGGACCCCCCCCTTTCAGAAATCTTTTAAAACAAAATTAGCTATAGGCACGATCATGTAAAATCAACTGCGAATTAAATGAGATGTCTAAACTAATCTCAAGAATTCAAAAAACGTTGTTTAATAAAATTATTAATAGCGTTTAAATACATATTTGTGTTACGGCAATGCGAAGCGATGCTAGTGTTGATTACATTTGCCGTACAGAAGACCATTAAAAGACCATATCTTGTTAGGGTTAAAAGTTATTAAAAGACCATATCTTATAGGTATTACAAGAATAAAGAGATACTATTAAGTAGAAAAAATAAAAAAAATAATCTCCATAAAAGTTTTAATTAAATAGTTAGAGAAATGATGTATATTTTATGAAATACAGATCGTTTTTATCTGACTACGGCACAGTAATCAATTGAACAGTGTATGTATGTTATGTTTGTGCGTACGTATGTAAGCATAGTTGTTTGATCGTAGTCCAAAAACTGCTGACCCGATTTTAGCAAATGAAGTATCAATCAGTTTGTATTTAATTTATAAGTATAATAGGCTATGCTTTTAGAAATAAAAAACATTTGGTGGACTTGCAATAAAAAAACAGATTTGAAAAAAAAATTCGCGCAACTTATCGAAAAGAATGTGCTAAAGAATGTGCTATTATTTAAAATAATTTTATCTTAACTGATTTGGATTTATTTAATATCAGTTAATTTAATATAAATTGACTTTATTAGATTTGATTTAATTCAATTTACTTTCTTTTAGTTCGGTTTGGTTTAGTTTAAATTTATTTTAGTTTAGTTATGTTTGCTTTTTTACTTCAGCTTAACTTTATTTTATATGTTGTGTTACTATGGTAGCAATAACTGTAATCACCAATTATTTGTTCTATCCCAAGCAATGTTTTGTTGAAACAGAGTGATTACATTGAAATTTAATTATGACAGTACCGTTTGTGTGTCAAATAATTTAAAATAAATAAAATATTAAAGTCTATTCCCACTTTACATGTGACTTCCAACATTACTAGTTATACCCACAGAAAAATGTTTTCAAGTAGTTAAATTTATAGTTTTTAGTAAGACTTGTTGATTTTGAGAATTAACATTTTCTTTGAAAGTTAAAGTATTTGTGCTCTACAAGAAATGCACCAAGCTTTCCCGAGAGTCTATAGTATCCTACTCAAGCTTTTCTTTTATTACATTTGGAATTACGAGCTTTATTATCTAAATAATATTTTTTAGAGAACTACGATAGACAGGTACTTAATGATCATTTTGAAAAAAACTGAGACTGACTAAAAATGAGTTTTTGGCAAAGGCGTTATTAGGTCCACATTGGCAAGGCATTTATTGAGACAATACCGTTAAGAAGGCTCATGCCATCTTCCTTTCCAAACTCTTGAAATAGAAACTAAATACAAGTGAATTGCATCCCACAAGCTTACTTCTTTTATATGCTCATAATATACTTGTGCGTTGAATCTATTATAGTTCTGCAGAATGCTATTACTTTATGTGTGGCTAAGCTACCTTTTCACATCAAAAACCCTGCTAAGCAAGTAGCGTCGCACTACTAGAGTTCTGTACATATTTAGGCACTTGTTAAGATTTAAGAGTACATAGTATTAGGTTCACTAATAAGTAATAAACGGTCATTAATGTTACAATTTTTAATTACATTTCCGTTTTAAAATGAACTAATAGTCGATAGAATAATCAGCATAATTTTGTACATGTCTCCAATGCACTAGCAGGGAGTGGACAGAATCAGCGTGAAATTGAGGTGATTTGGTATGAAAAAAATTGGCCTATGAACTGCTGTAGGTGGTCTTCGCCATCAAAGTTTTTTTGGCGTAAAGCGTTGCTGAGCGATCTAAACAAACAATAATCTGTGAGCCTGGGGAATATGGCGGGTGAGGAATCTGTGTCTAACCAAAATGTAAAACTTTTACGGGTTAGGGCTACGGTTATTGTGTGATTATTTTTTTAGAAAAATAATCACACAATAAAACATCCACGAGCTCGTATGCTCTCACGGTGCTATAGAAAATCAATTACACCGCTTGGGAATAAACTGGAATTACGGTGCACGTGTACCACATGAACTTAGCCCGGACCAGCCAGCAAGTAGAAGATTGCACATAAAGAGAAAAAAGTAGAAGATTGCACATAAAGAAAAAAGTAGAAGATTACACATAAAAATGTAACGCACTTCTGATTGATATAATGCAAAGGACACGATTTATGAGACCAAATCACTAGAGATAATTTGTAATGTTCGTAACTTTTTAATGTTACACTTTCACCTTGACGCAAATATTACTTTGATTCCTCCGATCCATGTACTGGAAAATTTTATTTTGATGTAAGTTTTGTTTAATCTCGTACACATGCGAGTTTAAAATACGAAGCTTTGAAGTGATTTACGGAAAATAGTGTGAAAGTATTATTTAGTACGTACGTCTGTTCAAAATTATTTTAAACATGTAGAGAGTTTCCATAATTATTATAATGTTATTATCTTCAAAACAGTCAAGAGTGTACGGTCATAGGCGTGTCAGAATAAAAATAGGTTATATTTTGTTATATATAATTTTATTGGCAAATAGTACAGGTTGTGCCATCTAGTGGAAAGAATCATTTGAAGATTTTAATTTAAAGAAGGATTTGAACATTTCGAAATTTTTAAATATCTAAATATTGAAAATTATTCTTTTCATACATCCCTTAAAATACACCCCAAAAATATATTTCTTCAAATTCGGTTTTACCCTAATATCCGAACCTTACCAACTTTCTAATAAAGGAACAATGAACATTAGGGTTTTTTGCACGGCGTTAATTAATTTTTTTGAACACCTTTAAAAATGATAGTACTCATAAAGAAATAATAAACAGAATTTATATTTATCTAATATATAGTTCAAATCCTGTATTAGACGTGTACTACCCTAAATCTCTCCATTTATTTCTGTTGGTTGTCTCGTGACTCCAGAGTTTCCAGCTTTGTCCACCTGGATTTTTGTTTATCGTATCTTTGGCTTCCAATTGGCTATCTCCATTCCATAGTCTACGCTCCATAATTTTTGTGCCTTACTATCCAATTTTCACTTTAAACCGGTCTTTTATATCAACAACGCAAGTTTTCTGTCCCTCTGTAGCATAAAAGTGCATTGTTGAAATTGAACTCATATATTGGACGATGAGAGTTAAGTAAAGTTGCTATTCGCATAAATATATTTCAAGTCAGCGAATATAGAAAAATTGTGTCTTCGCTTTCATTTTTTTGGGCCGTAGAAATGAACTGAAAATTATGAAATTTTTTGTAATTATAACCTTATCATCTTATTTTCCTTTTAATTGACTGTAGCAATTAAAAATATTTTTTAATGACTATTTTATTTATTTTTAATATATTTCATTAAACACAGTGTTTAATGTTTTATCAAATTAGAAACATACAGAACAATAGAAAACATAAGTCAATTATTCTTGATTTAAAAAAGAAAATTTTATAATTTTACTTTAACATTATACGAGTGTGCCTAGTGGTGGAACTTTGACCGTAATCAAATTTTTAAGTTTGAGCGTTATTGAAGTTCTCTCTATAGATGATTGTGTTAGTCTAGATAAGTCGCCTAGATAAGAGCGTGTGTTCTGTGCCTTAAAGTTTCATATAAAACCAACGCTTTTTTACCTTGATATACACTTCACAGACTATTGAAAAAGGAACATTGGAAATCACAAAAAAATCACGGCTCGAAATGTATTCACTCAATCTGCCGTTTTAAAATTCTTTGGCGACAATCTCTACTCTGTGCGACTGTTTGACCACAGACTATTATGTGTTTGACATTAACGGTATGAACATAAACAGATATAATTTAATTTATATGTGACACGTATTATACTAAATTTCTCTCCATATAAACTTTAATTGTGCCAAATCTCACATGTCTCCGTGCGCGCAATGTGCTTAAAAAGGATTATAAAATTTTCTCTTCACGTATTAATATATAGATCGTCGCCCCATCGACTACCGAGAACTTAATGTAATAAACTGAAATACTTTTATAATATATTTATAGTGAGTTCTATGTTTATTAAATTAAAATAGTTTCTTGAATTATTACAACTTAATGAACATAGGAATAGTACAAAGAAAGCACACAGAATAAGTCAAGCGAACAAATGAATAGTTTAAAAATTTAAAATATATGTGGGCAAGAATTATTCAATATTTTGCAATTATTGATTTACTGAAGAAAAGTGGATATACACCACTATTTCATATGAACTGTTATATGATAATCCAAAATAGAATATTGAGTATTCAATGTAACATTTTGAAACTGTTATTAAAACAACACATAATTAAAATAAAAAATTTGAAGAAGGTTTGATTTTTTATTCAACACAAATCGAAATTTACAAAATAATTCACGTCTGACCCACTTATTCCGCTTAACCAACTGTGAGTTGTGATACGTGTGTGCAGACATAGGGTCACCTTTAAATATAATGACTATGGAACAATTGGCCTAAGGATCCGATCTTGTTTGTTGTACAGTAAGAATATTTAAAAACATGCTGTTATTTAAAGAACAAATAACTACAATAAAAAAAATTGAAGAAAGTTTGATTTTTTATTCAACTCAAATCGAAATTTATAAAATAATTCACATCTACAGGTTGACCCATTTATTCCGTTTAACCAATTGTGAGCTGTGATACGTGTGTGCAGAAAGTGAATGAAAAAAAAATATCGAAATCTGGCAGAGAAAGGATTTGCAGAAAATTTTCGTTAAACGCGAAAAATTAACAGCCGCTTGAAATCCCGTTGAAGTCCCCACCATGCTGCATAATCTGTAAAACGTCATCACCATTGACCACAATGACTAGAAATATACTTAAAATTATTTTGAAAGCAATAAATAACATCGAAACCTATAAGGAATCTTGCAATTTAGAAATTAAATCATTGCATGGATAAAATGTATTGAATAAATTGTACAGTAATTTTTTTTTAATTTACGAAATAATTCACATGTACAGGCTGACCCACTTAAAGTAGCCACTTTTAAAGGAACACAATTTCTACGCAGAACGATTCACGTCACAGATACGTCTTGGTCACGCCTCACCCTTAACTCCGCCATACTACTTCTGTAACCGCAATACGATACCGCTTCTGTAACCACTCACGCGGCGCTGGCACGAATTGCCTAGATTACAATTACGACGTTATCATTATGATTAAAATATAATATATTGTCGACAAAGTCCCATACTGTTACCTTATGTAAGACCCATATAGATCACATCCGTCACGTGAATATCGAATATCTATGAAAGTTTAATCAAAATCCGTTTAGCCGTTTTGAAGTTTATCTCGGACAATCAGGTTGGCACAAATATCTAAACAAACAGATATATAGACAATTATTTAAAATATGGTTTATTATGGTTAAATATCGCATGTAAAACAAATGTAAGTAACGTAACCCAACAAGAAATAATTGAAAACGTTGAATTAACGGACAGACATTTTTAATTTACTTTATTAAACGTGTTGCCATACGAGATTTATCATTACTGTTTCCTTTAAGACAAACGTGTAACTAAGTAACGATTATATCGACTTGTTTGCTGTATTTAAATTTTTATCGATTGTTTTTTATCTACGGGAACGATAACTAATATGAGGCAATATTTGCCGATACTGATAATTAATTTGTGTGACAAGTACACCGGACGTACACTCGTACATGTGTGCGTATGCACGTGAAAGGCAAAAATGGAGTAATATATAGCATTGATTAGGTGCAAACAATCGGCACATGTGTTTAACAGAACCATCAGTTCTAGTGATATATTAGCTAGTTGTATGTATATTAGCGGATTAGCTACAGTGAATAGTTTTCCAGAAAACGTTTGGGCCACGTTTATACGTGAAGTTATAATTCAAACAACATATTCGACCGATCGTTTCCAAAATATATAACCACATCAACCAATTATTGTAATACGGTAGTTAACTCATTCCAAATTTTGAAATTTTCGTAAAATATTGTGTAACATAAGTTAATTAAAAACCAGTCCTGAAAAAAATTCAAGAATTGATTGAAAAATAAGCCAGTTGTAGGCTTCTAAATTTGAAGATACGGATAGAGTTGGGTATATCCCTGTCTCTTTGCCACTCGTAGAATATAATGTGCAATATTAAAAATGACCTCATAACACAATATTGCCGTCATTCTCTAAAGGTTAAATTTAAACTTTTATAACTCGACAATTTTTAAGATTATTCAAAAATTTTTTCGCTCTTCATCAGCTTGTACCTTGAAATTATGATTAATGAAATAAAAAAAAATTTGTCAAATATACAATTATAGTTTTAGTCAGAATAACAAGAAACAGTATTCTGACTAAAACTATAATTTTTACATAATTAATGATTATTACAAATAACTAAAAAATGATAACAAATTTTTACATAATTAATGATTATTACAAATAACTAAAAAATGTGAACCCTCAAAGAAGTCTCACTTTGTACGTGTGTGAATGAGGCTCATAAATTTTGTAATACATATTTATTTTTGTTTCATGGATAGATTCAAAATTAGAGAATATTTACAAAATATTAATTTCGGTGCATATGGTGTGCCTACACTTGTTAACGAAAAATGTCTGCTTCATGTTCTAGCCTGGGACTTTATGAGGTCCAAATCAGAATATATGTTCCTTATTTGGACCATCTAAATACTAGAGTTTTCCGTGATATTTTATGTAAAGTTGTCTTTAAATAGGCGTAGAAAGCCGGCGTCTTTAGATTCATGAGTATAAAATGAGACGATTATAATCAACCATATTTTCTTATATTTTATCATACTCTTAATACACTTTTCAACGTAAGTAAGGTTTAACTGTCGTACAGCACACTGGGCGCCATGCGGCGCTTTACAAACGCGACACGGTACATTTTTTATTTTGATTGGAATATTCCGTGATAATAAAATTATTTCACAGAAAACCAATAATGAAATGTTTTTAAATGGTTCGGCGATATTAATTATTGATATTATTAAGTATGTTTTTCTTTTTATCATCGATATTCTGAAAAGTTTAAATGAGTAAACGTTGAAAATAAAATCATTTCTTAAGTGAAAAATAAATTATTTCTGCATAATAATATATAAAAGTTAGAGGCAAGTTTTGGCTTATATTTTTATGGAAGAATCCAATAAAATCTTGCTGTACTAATTAATCAATAATCTACATATCAAATACAATTTCACGAAATTTGGTTAAGTGATGCTTCTTTCCTGACAATTTATAAACAACGCATTGTTAAGTATTCTGTTAAGTCGATGTAATGACAGACAATTTTTTTTACTTTTAGGAAGAATCCAAAAAAAAATAGCTAAACCAAGTAACGAAAACTCTGTATATCAAGTACAATTGTAGTGAATTTGGTCAAATTATGCTTTAATCCTGATAAGTTACAAACAACACAATGTCAAGTATCCTGGTAAATGTAATGGCAGACAAATAATTTTTTACTTTTAGGAAAATTCCAAAAAAATGAAAATACAGCAGTACTCATTAACCAACACCTGTACATCAAATCAAATTTCAGTGAAATTGATCTTGGCAATTGATTTTATACTTTTAGGAAGAATCCAAAAAAATCTTGCCGTACCCATTAACCAGCACTCTATATATCAAACACAATTTGAGTGAATTTGGTCAAGGTATGCCTCTTTCCTGATAAGTGAAAAAAACACAATGTCCAAGTATTCTCAATTAAATGAAACTACGTGATGTAGTATTATTTCTACTTTTTTAATTTCTTTACCACGACCTACGTTTCGTTGTATTACAATATCTTCAGGTGGGATATTAGCAAAGATGTTGTAATACAACGAAACCTAGGTCGTGGTAAAGAAATTAAAGAAAGTAGAAATAATACTACATCACGTAGTTTCATTTAATTGTGAATAATGAATTTCTACAAAATTAACGCCAAATATATTCAATATTCCAAGTATTTTGATAAATCGATGTAATGGCACACAAATTATTTAATACTTTTAGGAAGAATCCAAAAAAATCTTGCCGTACCAATTAACCAACACTCTGTATATCAAACAAAATTTTAATGAATTTGGTCAAGTTATGCTTTCTTTCTGATAAGTAACAAACAACGCAATGTCAAGTATCCTGATAAATCGACGTAATGAAAGACAAATAATTATACATAGATAAAAACAGTCGCAGTGGCGTACCTGTTATGTACGAATTGACTTGCAATTATGTTCCCGTGTTCTCTGAATATGTAAATTTATATTTTTTTTGAATAAAAATATTACTATGCGGCTTTTAGTTTCTAGCACTTAATGAAGAAAAATAAAGAAAACCTTGCGAAACCAACGTGATTTAAATTAGAAAGTTGAATAATTTATCATTTAAGAAGATATTAATGTAATACTTTATTATTTCTGCACATTTATGACGTCTTGGTACTCCATAGGTTTCCCAGCAAAGAGGCGTAGAGTACATTTTATGCTTAGATCCCCCCTATCCCGTTTCTGCGTGAAAAACTTGATATAACGAATGAATATTGCGTCGATGTGATATTTGGGATGAAAACTTTGGTAATTAAATGTGAGTGAAATATAAAAAGGTCTTATGGAGAAGCACCTTGAGAAGTAAGTTAACCATAGGTAGAGCAAATTTTAGGATTCGTCATGATAATTAAGTCGATAAGAGAATAAAAAGATTCAGTGTGGAAGTTGGAAAAGAAAGGAATGCAACAACGTTTTCAGATGTTAATTAATCACAAAATTGTTTAGCTCTTAAGTCACCTTTATATTAAACATTTTGGATAAGACTTAATTACATTTTAAATAATTTCTTCAATTGTAAGGTATGGCACGGCGGTTCAAAGCGGCACGCGGTTCACGGCGATGCAGCTGGTTATGGCACGGCGGTTCAAAGTTTGGCTAGATGTGGGTTTGTATATCCAAGGAAATATTCAATAGGTTCATACTCAATAATTCAAAATATTAATTGATTTAAGTTATTGTGTATTGTGATTATTATTATTATGTATAATAAATTATTGAGTATGTATTAAGTTATTATGTATTATTCAGTTATTGTGCATGTATTAGGTTATTGATCAGTAAAAAATAGTAATCAGTATATAAGAAAGAAACCTCGGCATATTAACTATCATTAGATTTTGATTGTTTTTTAAAATTTACGCGCTATACTAATTCTGAAACACTGAATTTGTCGATTATAGCAATCAATTCATAATGATCTACATAAAAAATATATAAGTATTATCATAACTAGTTGCTCAACGTGGAAGATATGAGGGTTCGCGTTAAGCAATTAGCAGTATCTACCTTAGTTTTTAAATTAAGGGCTATTACTTGAATAAAATATTTTAAAAATTAATCGTATGCTTACCACAATTTTTTTCTGTATTTTTTCCTCATCGCAACTAATTAATTTTCAGTAAAGTTGATTTAAAATTCGTAGGTTCCAAAACGGGCCAAAAATGCACCAGTTTTTCGGTTATTTTTTTACGAATTATTTTTCTCTTTAAGCTTTCTCTTCTCGTTTCTGAAGGCATAAAACATTACTGTGCGCATTAAGAGCACGATATTGCTAATGCTACTACTTGATAATGTAATAAGGCTAATAAATATATTTTTGGTCGAGTTATATGATACTAGTATATAATCATAAGCATCAGCGCACCTTAAAATCAAACGTGACTGAATATGGAACGAGATCCAAATTTAATAAAAATGTTTTTGATATATAAAAAAAATCCGTGCCTCTGGGATCCAGACCATATGAAAAAAAATGGAATCGACTCCTGGCTTTTGCTAAACTTAAAAAAATCTACGTGAAAATTGGTAAAAGTTTTGCTGGGAAAATAAAAATGAATAGTTTCTTGAACCGATACAAAAGTCAATTTTACAAGGAGGAAAAAAGAAGGCAAGCTCATAATGATGAAGATGGACCGTGTGTATCAACATTTGTATATTATGACGATCTCCTGTTTCTGAAAAGTAAAAAACAATCATCAAAGAAACGTAAACGAAGTACTATCGAAATATTTGTTACCGTGTTCAGTTTGTTTTTATTTGTACGAGTATTCAGTTTGTTTATTCAGTTATACGCTCTTGAACACATTGTTAATATGATATTCCATTATCCGGATTTCGATTAAATATGCTGTACTGTGCAGGAATTTTTTCAGTGTAATTGCAGGTATCTGTTTCTAATTTCTTTGTTATAATACATCACTGATACAAACATCGCACACGATTTCCCTTTTGCAGTAAACTGAAAATTGGCTCACTCATTAGTAACACTCACTCAGTTTTAGTACGAATTTTATGCCAATTTATGCATTGAAAGAAATAAGGAAAACATTCTTTTTTTATATATTTATATATATCTCAGACATATTTTCACGAACTTCCATTTTGATAGCAGCCGGCTATGAGTCAAAAAGGGGGTTATAATTCGGATACATTGGCAAAAAATCGATGTAAGGATTATCGACTTTTTCTTTATCCCTCGCAAGCGGGAGGGCAAGCATCATTTTGTGTGTCTCTTCGATGCTCCCTTTTGCAGTAAATTGAAAATTGAGTTGCTCATTTAGTATTAGTATGAATTTGTTGCCAATTTATGCATTGAGAAAAATAAGGAAAACATCTTCTCATATATTTATATATATCTCAGACATATTTTCATGGACTTACATTTTGATGGCAGCCGATTATGATTCGAAAAGGGGGTGATAATTCGGATACATTGGCAAAAAATCGATTTAAGAATTGTCGACTTTTTCTTTATTCCTCGCAAGCAGGAGGGCAAACATCATTTTGTGTCTCTTCGATGCTCCTTTTTGCAGTAAACTCAAAATTGGCTCACTCATTAGTAACACTCACTCAGTTTTAGTATGAATTTTATGATAATTTATGCATTGAAAGAAATAAGGAAAACATTCTTTTTTTATATATTTATATATATTTCAGACATATTTTCACGAACTTTCATTTTGATAGCAGCCGGTTATGAGTCAAAAAGGGGGTTATAATTCGGATACATTGGCAAAAAATCGATTTAAGAATTGTCGACTTTTTCTTTATTCCTCGCAAGCGGGAGGGCAAACATCATTTTGTGTCTCTTCGATGCTCCTTTTTGCAGTAAACTCAAAATTGGCTCACTCATTTAGTCTTACTATGAATTTGTTGCCAATTTATGAGTTGAGAAAAATAAGGAAAAGATTCTCTTTTTATATATTTATATATATCTCAGAAATGTTTTTATGGACTTCCATTTTGATGGCAGCCGGTTATGAGTCGAAAAAGGGGTTATAATTTGGATACATTGGCAAAAAATCGATGTAAAGATTGTCGTCTTTTTTGTTAACCCTCGAAAGCAAGGCGGCAAGCATCGTTTTGTGTGACCACGTTAATATTATTTATTCCTTTCAAGCTGCCTTCCTTACTTGCCGTTCGATCAGGGGTTCAGAAATGTGATGCTGTTTTAGCTTGTTTTGCAGTAAATAAAAATATAAAATATCTAATAATATTTTACGTACTTTCGTCGTTACTGATAAGTAAATATATGCATCAACATATGTTCATCGCACTAATCAGGTTGATATAATCTAATATATTTTTTTAATGAGTTTAATTGATTGAAATTAGAGGGTAAGATAAGAAGTTCACTAAGTGATTAGTAGTGTAGATACCTATGAAAAAATTAAATACGGCTGTGTGTGTAGATTAATAAAAAACTCGTAAACTTGTCGATGGTAGTAACGAGCCCTATAAACCGAAACATCGAAAATAAAAATTAATCATTGCTTACGTATATAAGTGGAAATTGACGATTCATGATCTATTTTCATTAAGTTTGAAAAGAATGTCATTTTATGTTTAATAAAAAACTGGAAGGATGTTTAGAATAAATCAAAAAATTGTCATATTATGTTTAATATAAACTGGAAGGATGTTTAGAATAAACTGGAAGATTGTCATATTATTTTTAATATAAACTGGAAGAATTTTTAGAATAAACTAGAAGATTTTCATATTATGTTTAATAAAAACTGGAAGGATGTTTAGAATAAACTGGAAGTTTATCATATTATGTTTAATATAAACTGAAAGGATTTTCAGAATAAATTCGAAGATTGTTATATTATATTTAATAAAAACTGGAATATATATAATATAACCGGGTTATATTATATTTAATATAAACTGGAAGGATGTTTAGAATAAACTGGAAGATTGTCATATTATGTTTAATATAAACTAGAAGGATGTTCAAACATGCTATTTTCGCAATTTTCCTGAATGAAGAAAGTGATTTTAAAATGTACAGCAGCATTTTAAAATCACTTTCTTCATTCAGGCAACGTTTTTCTTTAAGAAGTCGCTCTAACCTATTATGAGTTATTTTCGATGTTTTGTCTGCATCTTTCGAAATCCACATGCACCTAATATGGACTAATAATAAAACAAGCTCTTCCGTGTCTTCTTTTATTTTCTTTTCTTCTTTTACCAGGAATTTAATAACCGATCTGTGCTTATTGTTACTAATTTTATTTACGCGTAAGGTAATTATATATATTTTTTATTTCGAATATATATTTATCATTTGATACGCAAAACAAATGTAGTTTCATAAATTTTAGTTTTAATATAATTTTGTAATTTGTAAGTTTGTATGCCTGATATTGTCTACTATTAAAATTGCATTATAGAGATGTGCTTATGAGGGTAATGCGTACATTAGTTTTAATGAAATCGACCTTAAAATAAAACTATGTTTAGGGTACAACTATTTTCAGAAATATTTTAATGAAATCGATTTCAAAATAAAAGTATGTTTAGGGTACAACTATTTTCAGAAATATGTTAATGAAATCGACTTTAAAATAAAAGTATGTTTAGGGTACAACTATTTTCAGAAATATTTTAATGAACTCGAAATTTAAAAAAAAAACAGTGAGCCGTCATGGGACGCCTGGCAGATGTGAAACGTCGTGTTCGTACAAATAAAATGCATAAAAGACAAGATTATTACAGGAACTAAATATAGCATAATGAAAAAATAAACTATTACGAATTTCTTATAGAAAATGGTGACTTTATTTAATAAACATTTATTTACAATTAATACAAAAATAATAAAGCACAGATTATGTGTACTGTAGTAAACAAGTCGCGTAGTCGGGTGCGCATGGCGACACGACGCCATACCGTACACTCTACTACATATAGACTATATATATATACCTTAGTATAGCGTGGCGACCCGTCGCCACGGCAAGCGTCGCCACGCCAACGATCCGGTTTATACCTGCGCCTATAGATGTTTCACATCAATAAAAGTATGTTTAAGGTACAACTATTTTCAGAAATATTTTAATGAAATCGACTTTAAAATATAAGTATGTTTAGGGTACAACTATTTTCAGAAATATGGAGAGTAATTAATAATATTTTGAAAACTTGCTAAATAGTATTGCTTGAAACTTAGCTTTGGACTATTCGGTACTGTTTGAATTAAAAATCTGGCTTTCAACCTTAAATTGTTTAAGAATTTTTTTACTTTTTAATTTCATTTCATAATTCATGTTAAAAAGTATTTTTGTCAACATTAATATATTCAATTATTTTAATCTGTTTAAATTTCTTTCACTTATAGTGTGCAGTACTTTCTACCTTATGGTGACAATATGCCCATTATTCACTAATAAAATATAAAATGTATCATTGGGAAATATCCCCAATTGCGTATCTTTTGGAATAAATTAGAACTATTTTTCTTACTTTTTTATAAATTTAATCTGTCGATAGTTCACTTCGCACTTAACCATTATTTTAATTTTGTGAATGTATTATGTTTGCAAGAATTATATAATTTGGGAAACTCTATTGTTGCGTTTGAGAAGCAGCCATGATCGGGAACCTTAGGGAAGGATTCACTGTAGCTAATGACTACAAACACTAACAGAATGATTTTGTACTGTAATAATGTATTACAATAACTGAATAAAAATTATTTGCAGAACAGTGGGCTAAGAGCGTTGAGTCCGACCATCTTCACGATATAGCGTCGTCAAGCGCATAGAGCAGTGCAGGACAACAGACGAACGGGATACGTAAGAATGGTCTGTAGTCATTTTACGAACATATTTTTGCTAATTTTCTACTTTTTCTGTTCTTTTACAATTCTCCAACATTTTACTCCATTCGTCATTGTACTCCATGTTACATTCTAAACACTATTAGAATGTAACATGGATATTAGAATGTAACATGGATATTAGAATGTAACATGGATATTAGAATGTAACATGGATATTAGAATGTAACATGGATATTAGAATGTAACATGGATATTAGAATGTAACATGGATATTAGAATGTAACATATCTTGCTATATTTGGACATCGGAAGTTCTGCAGTTGCCACGTGAGATTAACTCTGTCCATATTTTGCAACAAATATACATGAATCTGTTGTTACAGGCAATGAAATATATTCTAGAACACTAAGTGATATCTTGATTAAGAGGAACCTGGTATCTGATTGTTATATGTGATAAGCTACTGAAGCCGGGATATCTGCAAAAGAATTCATTGAAGCTAATGACATTATAGAATCGACCGACGAATTGTTATGAAGGAATAAAAAAATATTTACAGGAGAGCTGGTCAACGGTGTTGAGTCCAACCTTCGCCAAGATAAAGCGCCCCGTAGCGCGGATAATAGCTGGGGAAAACAACCAAACGAGCCACGTAACCACGGTGTGTAGTCGCTATGCTGTTTATTAAGTTTTCATTAATATATTTTTAATAATTTGTTAGTTGTATAAATTCTTCCAAAATTGTCTAAGCCAGCTAGAAAAATAATTTACATTCATTAGAAACAGTAAATTTAAGTTATATTGTGACTGAGAGAAACTATAATATCAAGTTATATTTTGATTGGGAGAAATTACGAAAAGAGGTATTTTATTTTTGCACATGACAAAATAAAAGTGTTAATATGAAAATTGAAGTAAATGTATAATATGTATAAAAAAACATACGAAAAATAGCCAAAAACCGATATACATAAATATTATTTTAGTGGCTAATTATATATTTACAGGTATACGTAATGACACAAAGACTCGTATAATATGTTGGCACAGACTTGAGAAAAGTTGAGCCTGGGGTTTATATATATTTAATCATTTTGACAGTCCACGGTGGACCCCGGCCTTCTCAAGCAGACTGTTCCAAGCCTTCCTTCTGGGCGCCACGGTTTTCCAGTTTGTTATGTTGAGAGTATCGAAAACACTTTGTATGCAGTCCGCCCATCTTAATTTAACTCCTCCTCTTCCTCTTGAGCCAGTTGGTTTGGCCGAAAAAACTCGTTTTGCCGTTCTATCATCCTTCATTGTAATTACATGGCCAGCCCACTTCATATGTTGAATTTTTATAGATTTGATTATATCTGGTTCTTTAAGTAAGCAATAAAGTCCGGCCAAAACTTATTCTCTTATAACTATTCTCCTTCTCCAAAACTTATTGTCAAACAACCCACCAAAGATGTCCCGAAACCGGGACATTTGCAAAAGTAGTCAATGAAGCTAATGACACTATAGAATAGACCAACGAATTGCTATGAAGGAATAAAGAAATATTTATAGGAGAGCTGGTCAATGGTGTTGAGTCCAACCTTTACCAAGATAAAGTGCCCCGTAGCTCGGTGATTAGCGGGGGAAAACAACCGAACAGGATACCTAACAACGGTCTGTAGTCGCTATGTTGTTCTTTAAGTTTTCATTAATATATTTTCGATAATTTGTTAATTTTCTATTTTTTCAAAACTATCTAACCAAGTTAGAAAAATAATTTACCTTCATTAGAAATAGTATATTCAAGTTACATTGTGATTTAGAGAATTTATAATATCAAGTTATATTTTGATTGGGAGAAGCTATGAAAAGCGGTATTTTATTTTTGCACATGACAAGCTACCGAAGCTGGGGTATTTGCAAAATATGCAACGTAGCTAATGCCATTATAGAATAGATCTACGAATTGCTATGAAGCAATAAAAAATATTTACAGGACAGCTGGCCAACGGTATTGAGTCCAACCTTCGCCCAGATAAAGCCCCTGTAGCACGGAGAATAGCGGGGAAAACAACCGAACAGGGTACTTAACAATGGTCTGTAGTGGTTATGTTGTTCGTTAAGTTTTTATTAATATATGTTTGATAATTTGTTAATTTCCTATTCTTCTAAAATTGTCTAATCAAATTTGAAAAATAATTTGCTTTCATTAGAATATAATAGCCATTATTTTGCCATAGTTAGAAGTCGCCAAATTCCCATCGGCCCCCAGTTGCTACGTGAGATGAAATGCGTTCTGTTAAAAATTGTCGCAGTGGAACTATCATGGAACTAGAATAATGAATCATATTCCACAACAAATCTATATAAATTTATTGTTACGATTTGTGCGAGTCGATGCTAATACGTCAGCAACATATCTGTTTCTCTTTCCAACTGTCTCTATAGCGTGCTGGCGCACTACCTTTGTATCAGCGCGCGTGTCTTTATTATTACCTACTTGTAAAAATGAAATTATGTATATAAATATTTCACACCTTACATAAAATTATGTAAAAGTGGTTTGATAATATTTATATTAATATAAAATTTGAAAAAGGTATGTAGTATGGATTTTAAAAATGAAATAAAATCCTAAATAAAAATATATTTTGCTTATTTATAAATGTGATACACCGAAATATTGTCTTCATTGTACTTTTGACTTGAAAAATGTAATAAGCCAATAGCGAACACTACATGGATACATTTTACAAACACATCGACGTTCAAACAAAACAATGAGTTTGAACAAAAACAGTTTGAAATTTAAAACTGCTCAGTGAATGTTTGTGGACATAAAATTATTTATACTAACCAAATAAGTTGGTAATATAAGACAAAATTATTTATAAGAACATGCAACTGTATTAGCTTCATTCATCGGAAGGGAAAAAATCTTCTATCCTTATTGATTTTATTTCTTTCTGAGTACCCGTAAACAGCACAATAACGGGCCATTATATTCAATTATTATAAATTAAAAGTGAGGCATATTTAATGTCACCGGTAAAAATACTTGATATCTATTGATAAAATATGTACTTGGTATGCAAAATACAAAATATTTGCTATTGTTGATAATTGTATGGAATGATCCACCGGCAGTTCGGACAATGACTACTTTATGGTAGGGCTGCATATTGTACGTAGGCTTTCTTGCTCTTTCACATCTAAAACGTATGAGAAATAAGGAACAAACCGAATATTTGAATACTCGTAAGTAGTAACACTTTTGAATGACATATATTCATTACGTAAAGCGATGCTTCCCAACTTTGCAGCTCGTGGACAAATATTTACTGAATATGACGACAAAGGTATTTTAAAACAAGGATTTCATATACGGCGATCTTTTCGTCTAAAGGCTTTCTGTATTTCTGTTGGGATAATTAATATCTTGATTCATTTTTTAAATACACTTTCTAAATTATTATCTTAACCGTATCATTTACTTATCACTCCTAAGCCTGGAACCGTGAATATTTATGGTATTATCTTTAATGACACTGCATTTAATAAAAAAATATCTTCTTTAGAATTACAGGAATTTCTATCAATTCTCGCTGTAAAAAATAAAAGATATGAGCATTGAACCTTTAAAAATAAATAGTAACTAAAACTTTTTGGACATCTCATGTGATCATAAGTCTACATATATTTATAGTAGAGTCATCTTGCAATGGAATTACGTCGCCCATACTCGTCGAGTATTTTGTCATCGATATGTTACCAATACTTTATAATACTAGTACTCGTCGTACTCAATATCTCAAAATATTTATATCTATAAATAGATATCAGGTCCAACAGAACTACTCAGGTTAAATTCTAACAAAAGATAGCAAAATCAAAAAAATGAGCGTGCACGCAGCGAGCGGCAACCTAGGAACCCTTACTCTACATCGTACCCGACATCTGCAGGTGACATTAAATTGGCGGGGGGAGGTGAGTGTCACTTCTTTACTTAGTAATAGCTACTATTCTTTGACTGCGCGTTATAGAAAATGGTGACTTTATTTAATAAACATTTATTTACAATTAATACAAAAATAATAAAGCACAGATTATGTGTACTGTAGTAAACAAGTCGCGTAGTCGGGTGCGCATGGCGACACGACGCCATACCGTACACTCTACTACATATAGACTATATATATATATACCTTAGTATAGCGTGGCGACCCGTCGCCACGGCAAGCGTCGCCACGCCAACGATCCGGTTTATACCTGCGCCTATAGATGTTTCACATCAATAAAAGTATGTTTAAGGTACAACTATTTTCAGAAATATTTTAATGAAATCGACTTTAAAATATAAGTATGTTTAGGGTACAACTATTTTCAGAAATATGGAGAGTAATTAATAATATTTTGAAAACTTGCTAAATAGCATTGCTTGAAACTTAGCTTTGGACTATTCGGTACTGTTTGAATTAAAAATCTGGCTTTCAACCTTAAATTGTTTAAGAATTTTTTTACTTTTTAATTTCATTTCATAATTCATGTTAAAAAGTATTTTTGTCAACATTAATATATTCAATTATTTTAATCTGTTTAAATTTCTTTCACTTATAGTGTGCAGTACTTTCTACCTTATGGTGACAATATGCCCATTATTCACTAATAAAATATAAAATGTATCATTGGGAAATATCCCCAATTGGGTATCTTTTGGAATAAATTAGAACTATTTTTCTTACTTTTTTATAAATTTAATCTGTCGATAGTTCACTTCGCACTTAACCATTATTTTAATTTTGTGAATGTATTATGTTTGCAAGAATTATATAATTTGGGAAACTCTATTGTTGCGTTTGAGAAGCAGCCATGATCGGGAACCTTAGGGAAGGATTCACTGTAGCTAATGACTACAAACACTAACAGAATGATTTTGTACTGTAATAATGTATTACAATAACTGAATAAAAATTATTTGCAGACCAGTGGGCTAAGAGCGTTGAGTCCGACCATCTTCACGATATAGCGTCGTCAAGCGCATAGAGCAGTGCAGGACAACAGACGAACGGGATACGTAATAACGGTCTGTAGTCATTTTACAAACATATTTTTGCTAATTTTCTACTTTTTCTGTTCTTTTACAATTCTCCAACATTTTACTCCATTCGACATTGTACTCCATGTTACATTCTAGACACTACTAGAATGTAACAGGGATATTAGAATGTAACATATCTTGCTATATTTGGACATCGGAAGTTCTGCAGTCGCCACGTGAGATTAACTCTGTCCATATTTTGCAACAAATATACATGAATCTGTTGTTACAGGCAATGAAATATATTCTAGAACACTAAGTGATATCTCGATTAAGAGGAACCTGGTATCTGATTGTTATATTTGATAAGCTACCGAAGCCGGGATATCTGCAAAAGAATTCATTGAAGCTAATGTCATTATAGAATCGACCGACGAATTGTTATGAAGGAATAAAAAAATATTTACAGGAGAGCTGGTCAACGGTGTTGAGTCCAACCTTCGCCAAGATAAAGCGCCCCGTAGCGCGGATAATAGCGGGGGAAAACAACCAAATGTGTAACGCGTAACCACGGTGTGTAGTCGCTATGCTGTTTATTAAGTTTTCATTAATATATTTTTAATAATTTGTTAGTTGTATAAATTCTTCCAAAATTGTCTAAGCCAGCTAGAAAAATAATTTACATTCATTAGAAACAGTAAATTTAAGTTATATTGTGATTGAGAGAAACTATAATATCAAGTTATATTTTGATTGGGAGAAATTACGAAAAGAGGTATTTTATTTTTGCACATGACAAAATAAAAGTGTTAATATCAAAATTGAAGTAAATGTATAATATGTATAAAAAAACACGAAAAATAGCCAAAAACCGATATACATAAATATTATTTTAGTGGCTAATTATATATTTAAAGGTATACGTAATGACACAAAGACTCGTATAATATGTTGGCACAGACTTGAGAAAAGTTGAGCCCGGGGTTTATTTATATTTAATCATTTTGACAGTCCACGGTGGACCCCGGCCTTCTCAAGCAGACTGTTCCAAGCCTTCCTTCTGGGCGCCACGGTTTTCAAGTTTGTTATGTTGAGAGTATCGAAAACACTTTGTATGCAGTCCGCCCATCTTAATTTAACTCCTCCTCTTCCTCTTGAGCCAGTTGGTTTGGCCGAAAAAACTCGTTTTGCCGTTCTATCATCCTTCATTGTAATTACAGGGCCGGCCCACTTCATATGTTGAATTTTTATAGATTTTATTATATCTGGTTCTTTAAGTAAGCAATAAAGTCCGGCCAAAACTTATTCTCTTATAACTATTCTCCTTCTCCAAAACGTATTGTCAAACAACCCACCAAAGATGTCCTGACACCGGGACATTTGCAAAAGTAGTCAATGAAGCTAATGACACTATAGAATAGACCAACGAATTGCTATGAAGGAATAAAGAAATATTTACAGGAGAGCTGGTCAATGGTGCTGAGTCCAACCTTTACCAAGATAAAGTGCCCTGTAGCTCGGTGATTAGCGGGGGAAAACAACCGAACAGGATACCTAACAACGGTCTGTAGTCGCTATGTTGTTCTTTAAGTTTTCATTAATATATTTTCGATAATTTGTTAATTTCCTATTTTTTAAAAACTATCTAACCAAGTTAGAAAAATAATTTTCCTTCATTAGAAATAGTATATTCAAGTTACATTGTGATTTAGAGAATTTATAATGTCAAGTTATATTTTGATTGGGAGAAGCTATGAAAAGCGGTATTTTATTTTTGCACATGACAAGCTACCGAAGCTGGGGTATTTGCAAAATATGCAACGTAGCTAATGCCATTATAGAATAGATCTACGAATTGCTATGAAGCAATAAAAAATATTTACAGGACAGCTGGTCAACGGTATTGAGTCCAACCTTCGCCCAGATAAAGCGCCCCGTTGCACGGAGAATAGCGGGGAAAACAACCGAACAGGGTACTTAACAATGGTCTGTAGTGGTTATGTTGTTCGTTAAGTTTTTATTAATATATGTTTGATAATTTGTTAATTTCCTATTCTTCTAAAATTGTCTAATCAAATTTCAAAAATAATTTGCTTTCATTAGAATATAATAGCCATTATTTTGCTATAGTTAGAAGTGGCCAAATTCCCATCGGCCCTCAGTTGCTACGTGAGATGAAATGCGTTCTGTTAAAAATTGTCGCAGTGGAACTATCATGGAACTAGAATAATGAATCATATTCCACAACAAATCTATATAAATTTATTGTTACGATTTGTGCGAGTCGATGCTAATACGTCACCAACATATCTGTTTCTCTTTCCAACTGTCTCTATAGCGTGCTGGCGCACTACCTTTGTATCAGCGCGCGTGTCTTTATTATTACCTACTTGTAAAAATGAAATTATGTATATAAATATTTCACACCTTACATAAAATTATGTAAAAGTGGTTTGATAATATTTATATTAATATAAAATTTGAAAAAGGTATGTAGTATGGATTTTAAAAATGAAATAAAATCCTAAATAAAAATATATTTTGCTTATTTATAAATGTGATACACCGAAACATTGTCTTCATTGTACTTTTGACTTGAAAAATGTAATAAGCCAATAGCGAACACTATAAGGATACATTTTACAAACACATCGACGTTCAAACAAAACAATGAGTTTGAACAAAAACAGTTTGAAATTTAAAACTGCTCAGTGAATGTTTGTGGACATAAAATTATTTATACTAACCAAATAAGTTGGTAATATAAGACAAAATTATTTATAAGAACATGCAACTGTATTAGCTTCATTCATCGGAAGGGAAAAAATCTTCTATCCTTATTGATTTTATTTCTTTCTGAGTACCCGTAAACAGCACAATAACGGGCCATTATATTCAATTATTATAAATTAAAAGTGAGGCATATTTAATGTCACCGGTAAAAATACTTGATATCTATTGATAAAATATGTACTTGGTATGCAAAATACAAAATATTTGCTATTGTTGATAATTGTATGGAATGATCCACCGGCAGTTCGGACAATGACTACTTTATGGTAGGGCTGCATATTGTACGTAGGCTTTCTTGCTCTTTCACATCTAAAACGTATGAGAAATAAGGAACAAACCGAATATTTGAATACTCGTAAGTAGTAACACTTTTGAATGACATATATTCATTACGTAAAGCGATGCTTCCCAACTTTGCAGCTCGTGGACAAATATTTACTGAATATGACGACAAAGGTATTTTAAAACAAGGATTTCATATACGGCGATCTTTTCGTCTAAAGGCTTTCTGTATTTCTGTTGGGATAATTAATATCTTGATTCATTTTTTAAATACACTTTCTAAATTATTATCTTAACCGTATCATTTACTTATCACTCCTAAGCCTGGAACCGTGAATATTTATGGTATTATCTTTAATGACACTGCATTTAATAAAAAAATATCTTCTTTAGAATTACAGGAATTTCTATCAATTCTCGCTGTAAAAAATAAAAGATATGAGCATTGAACCTTTAAAAATAAATAGTAACTAAAACTTTTTGGACATCTCATGTGATCATAAGTCTACATATATTTATAGTAGAGTCATCTTGCAATGGAATTACGTCGCCCATACTCGTCGAGTATTTTGTCACCGATATGTTACCAATACTTTATAATACTAGTACTCGTCGTACTCAATATCTCAAAATATTTATATCTATAAATAGATATCAGGTCCAACAGAACTACTCAGGTTAAATTCTAACAAAAGATAGCAAAATCAAAAAAATGAGCGTGCACGCAGCGAGCGGCAACCTAGGAACCCTTACTCTACATCGTACCCGACATCTGCAGGTGACATTAAATTGGCGGGGGGAGGTGAGTGTCACTTCTTTACTTAGTAATAGCTACTATTCTTTGACTGCGCGTTGCCTATGCTAGTCAACAGGTAGAGACATTCAAGTAAAATGGGTCTTGATTTTCGAATATTTAACAACCAAATATAACTATTCGGTTAGTTACATACTTCATTAAAAAGTACATCAAAAGAAAATATTGTCTGAGGTCAGTAATTACATAATTTGGAATCATTTTAACAGCTAATTGAGTATTTAGAAATAGTACATTTAATAATAATGAAATAAAAATGCTATGCAATTTTTTTTATTTGTATTTATATATAAAATATAATCTAAATGTTAAAGAAAATAATGAACATAAATGTTATATTCCTTTTAAAAAGTCTCTAATATTTTTCGCAATTTGGATTATTTTTACGTGTGTAAGGACGGACGGATGTTAATAAATTTTTCTATTATAGCACGTATCAAATAGAGTCGGTGATTAGAAGTTACAGATCGTTCTAAGGAATGAATATCAGAAAAATTAAGGGATTTGTACAATTAATAAAAGACTTAAAAATACAGATTATCATGACTTCAATAGAACTTAAATCAGTGAATATTATGCGGCCGTTCTATTTTATATATTTTTTTTATTATCGCTTCTGATCATAGGTAAACTTTAAGTACATCTTTAGTTAAGGAAATTTATTTCTCCTTTGTCTCTTACATTTTTCACAATTTGGAATATTTTTATGTGTGTAAGGACGAATGGATCAAATGGAGGGGGTGATTAAAAGTTACAGATCGCTCTAAGGAATGAATGTAGGAAGAATTAAGGGGTTTGTACTGTTAATAAAATACTTGAAAAATACGTATATATACGTAATATTAGAACTTAAATCGGGGAATATTATGCGGCCATTCTCTTTTATATATTTTTTTAATTATCGCAAACTTTAAGTACATCTTTACTTAAGAAACATAAACCTAATCTTTTAATGAAACTATTTTATGGAACAACACCTTCTTGCCTGTAAAAAGATTAGTAATGCACGTTTCACACTCAAGAGTTTTTTTGTTTTGTTTTGCAAACTAATGTGAACATATACGCTTGAGTAGCGATGTCGTCCGATTTCGTTGAATCGGCGTCTGATGGTGAAGAGCCATCTCATCAACTACTCAGGTGCATATTAGGTTTGTTTGTGTTTCCTGTACTTTTTTCTATAATAACTATGGCTTGTTTGCTGAAACCAATATCCTTGGAACCGTTTTCGTACCATTTACCTATCACACGAGGATGCAGTAGGGTTTCGTTAAATAATTGCTTAACATATTGATAGTGATACTTTTTGTAAATTATCATATTTTTCATTTAGCCTCCCATTCTTCCGAAACGAATTTTTATTCTTAGTTTGTACTTTGCGTTTTTCTGGACAAACTTTTACAATTAAATGAAACTACGTGATGTAGTATTATGTACATTTTCATTAAGTTCTTTATCACGACCTAGGATTCGTTATATTACAATATCTTCAGGTGGGTTATTAGCAAAGATGCTAATAGCCCACCTGAAGATATTGTGATACAACGAAACCTAGGTCGTGGTAAAGAACCTAAATAAAGTAGAAATAATACTACATCACGTAGTTTCATTTAATTGTGAATAATGAATTTCTACAAAATTAAAGCCAAATATATTCAATACTTGACAAGCTTTTTTAGCTCTAATTCGGAATAAACTTATGTCGGAGTGCCAAATATTGAATCTGCATCAGAAATATTTACTTGGCCCGAGCTAGTTGGTGAAGGTGAAATTGGTTTTTCACCGAGCTAGAAAGAATATATGTACACAGTTTTAATAATTCGTTCCAGCTTGCATATCCTGCATAAGTTAAGTGCTTGTGCAGGACATGCAGGTTCGATAAGGCTGTAAAATTTTGCTATGTGAAGACTTCGCTAATATTTGTTTCAACAATTACCTTAATAACAGGAACTGCCGACGTTTTCAACATTTTCTTTTAAATCATTTGCCTAAGATGTTTAGAGCAAATCGTAATGTAGGAAGTTGTCATCCAGTCACGTTCTCATCTTTGTATTCTGATTATTTTTATCCATTTTTCCTTCACCAATCTATCTCTAAGTAGTCTAAAACATAGAAAACTTGGTTATCAGTTAGGTCTATATTTTAGTGCCTGTTACGTAGGAGAAATTGCACTTTTTTCATACTTATCCCACATTTTACATTTCTTTTATCTTATACTATTAAACTAGCAATTCTTGTAGGTATATATATATATATATATATATATATATACATATATATATATATATATATATATATAAATTATTAAGTAAAAATTTAAAAAAATATACAGTAGATTTGCCTTATTACAATTTGAGTTTTTCTGCCTATAATTCTTCACTAACAACATTAAGCATTGCTTCTGCTCTTCCTCATCAATATGTAATTTATTGTACTCTTCCATCAACGCAACACCCTCTCAGCTATATCGATAACGACTCTTATATGTTGTAGAATTTCTTTTGCCGATTTGAAACATTCTTTCTCTTCCCATAGCTCAGGATATTTCTGAATGAACTTGAAAGAAATTACAGTAATTTTGAAAAAAATCATTGTGTTTGTTGATATGACATTTTTGATGATTTTTTAAACGATTGCATGATATTTCAAGGATGCCTTAAATCTTAAAAATCATAATTTCAGGACCACTAAAAGACCCTACAGCTATTACAATAACACTTTCGAGTAAAATTTCTAGTATGTGATGCCGGCATGCAAACCAAATCAGTTCCTTTTGCATTTTCTGTTCTCGAAGAACACATGCTCCGTTTATTCGTCCTGTATTAGATGCTGTTGTATCAAAACACATAAGTTTTATTTTATCATATAAATTCCACGATAAAATAATCTCGGAAATAGGAGAAGCCATTGTTTTTTCCTTTCCATCTGGAAGCTTGGGAACAGCCGAGAACTGGTCGACTCCTTTTCCAGATACCAAGATTGGTAGACGATCTACTATTTCATGTCCGGTTATGTCCTCCAGCATCTTTCCATCCCAGTGCATAGTAAGTGTATTTAGTGGTTGGAAATCAGCTTTGACAGACTCAACTGTTCTGTTTTCTAATATCCATTCTTTGGCAACGTAGAAGAATAGCTAACGTTATATTGTGATACGTCACAGCCCAGACGTTTGAGTGAAGAAGCCAAAACAACAGTTGCTTTTCTGTCAGTCAACTTAGCGACCTCAAGAATAGTAGCTAAACTAGAATCTAAAATTCTTTTTTGTGGTGTAGTAAAACCATAGCTTGAAGAGGACCCTGGCTGAGGAGATATAGGATGACTTTGACTTATATCGCTATCACTTTCATTCCCTGCAGAAGAAACTGAAGAAGATAGTAAATGACATTTCTCAGTTAATTTCTTAAATAATTTCTTCTATCATCTTTTGCAACTTAGCTTCTTTTTGTAAATGTTTTTTAAGTTTTTTTCGCATGGCTTCTATTGATATTACCAATTTTTCCTGGACAATTAACTTCTCTTTGTCTTAAAAGAAATTGCTTATCTTCTCCAATAGTTATCATATTAAGAGCATTTGAGTGAGCCATTTCAAACAAAACATTTAAATTTGATTGCCATTTGTTTTCTTTTTCTTTTATTGCTGGTGAGCGTTTCGCTTTATTTTCTTTATTTTTTTAAATTCTGCCATTCTTTGAAATATTTAAGTATTTTTGTGATAACATGTTGTTTTTCTTTGGTAGGAATAGTTGCTTTTTGCCATAGTGTTATCACATCACTTGCTGTTAATGATGCCGATTCTCTATTTGTATTATTCATTACGTTTTTATAATGCAATAATAAACACATAATTTATTTCACTGACGATAATTTTGTTTGCACCAATTTGGAACGAGATTGTCCAATTAACCATACTTCAGTCCTTTTTCGCGTTTTTATAATATTCGATGTCATTTTAGAAATACAAATACGAGAATAAAGCTAAACTAATCACATTTACAATCAAACACAATCACTATGACTCGCAACGATGGCGTCACTGGAGAAGTGTGTAAAAGAGCAATGGACTGTTTATATTGACTAATTGTGGTGTCTGCGGGGAGCACTGAGGTGCCGACGAAGAGTGCCGAAAAGAATTGTTTACGTTAGGAACTAAACATCGTCATCAAAATGTATAAGTAAACCACAGCCAACATCGCAATAACTGCTAATTTTAAGGTAATTCTTACAAAACTTATGAGGCGGTAGCGACCCTTAAATATTAATTAAAACATCCGAAATTTAAAACAAATTATTATTTTGGTAGATAGAATCATTCATCGGTTGAGAGTTAAAACAATTAAAACTTTAATTTTATGAATCACCCTAACGTATATTTATATATATATATATATATATATATATATATATATATATATATATATATATACTAGGTCTGTCATAAAAAATGTTTACACAGGGCATTGTAATTCGGCTGTAATAATAATTTAGAGTAATGATAGTTATTGTTATTTAATATAATATTTTCCCTAAAACCTACGTATAACACTCATTTCTGGTAATAATAAACTCTTAAAAATAAATGCTTTTTTTTCGAATTTCAAAAGTGGGTAGCAACCCCTAACTATAAATTTAAAAAAAAATAAAAAATCCTGGTATGTTTTCTAGTGGAATATATAAAATTAAGGGGTTGAGAGTGAAGAAAAGGTAAAAAAAAAATTTTTCGGTCTTTTATGAATCACCCTAATATATATGTAAATGGTTTCTCGGAAACTGCTCTAACGATTTCGATGAAATTTGGTACATTTATTGCGTGGGTGATTATATTGAATAATTTCGATAAGATGAGCTATGTCGGTTAATTATTTTGGAAATGGCAGCCATTTAAAATTTTCAAAACTACTATGAACACTATTGTATGACTTAATAATTTTTGAATGGAAAAACAGAAGAGAACGGGTGGGGCAGGGTAGGGAGAGGAAGGGGAAGGGAAAGGGGAAGGGGAAGAGGAGGTTTTATTTTTAGTTTCCTGTAAAAATATCAGTTTGAAATTTCAAAATACAGCTTTAAGTTTTCACTTCTGCCGGCAGTCTTTATGACTGCCTCTGATTTATTTAATCATAAAATGGTCTATGAACATAAGGTATTTTGCGTGTAACAGTTCCTTTCTTAAGTACATTATAAAATAGTGAATAAAAATGTTTGAAATGAGAGCTTATAGGGTATGTCTGATTCTCAACGCGATACAAATATGATTAAACCCATTTCGATTGTTCATCAATACATCGTATTCATCAATACATCGTAATTTCGCAATTTTGCGTATTAATACATCAACAAGGTATTTGCTGAAGTGAGTGTAGATCAACGAATTGATTGCGTTTTTCTAAGGTATTATCGACTTCCGCTGTATATTCTTACACACATAATGTATTGATATATATTTTTTTAGTAGTACACTGGTTGAGTAATGAGTTTGATATGATAGTAAATAACTTTATATAATTTTATACCAAAAAACGGATAAGAATAGATATGGGGCGATATATAATAACGTTATTTAAGTCCCCATTTTTAAGGTTGTACATGGGTACATTGTGGTTGCCATGTACGCAAGGTACGAACGGAATTCTATTGTTGTCTCAATGTTGTCTCTCTCCCTCTATACCTTTGTGTGTCTATCAAAAACTTATAACTTCTATACGAAATAACATAGGAATTTGAAATTTACACGTAATTAACAAATTGCACTCAAAATGTCTTAAAATTATACACAAAATGTCTTAAATCATTCTTAACATTTCGTATTTTTGAATCCATTTTTTTACTAGGTCCGTCACAAAAAATGTTTACACAGGGCATTGTAATTCGGCTGTAATATTTCCCATCTCCCATGTTTAAATAACAAATACAAAACTTGTCAAGCACGAGTTGAACCCACACTACGAGAGGTATATAAACATTTAGGTTTTTATAAGCATTAAATTGTACATAATATTTCTATTGTACCATTTAGAAATTTTCTTTTTTTTTCAGAACATAAACGTGCTGCCTACTATACCATTAAAAGGCATATACTTAAAAAAAAAGATCCCGTGTAACTCAGTACACGTCAGGGAAGTGAAACTTCTTTGGCGATCTAAACCTCGGTTTATGAGTAGATAGAAGGGATAAAACGGCAGAGAGAGACAGAGAAAGAAGAAAATGTGAAGAAATTTTTTTGAATTTTTTGAATAAAGTATATCAATTTAATTTATAATTATACACTACACATATTTATAATTATACACAAAATAATTTAAGTTACTAAATTAAACAAAAGATTGATAAATAAGTTTAACTTTTTGTAATGTAAATGCACATATATATATACATATATATGTATATATATATATATATATATATATATATATATATACACATATATATATGTATATATATATATATATATATATATATATACATATATATATATATATATATATATATATATACTTTTTCAATTTCTTTTTCTTCGTACAAAATTTTGACAGTTTACTTTTGACACACGAAATACAAAACAGCTGATATTGCTATCAGTGTAGTGAGCATAACTTTTGTTTGTTTCCGCACATGCGTACACTTCTCTTCTTGACTTGTCCACGATATCCATCATGGTCATCTATCAGTCTCGACTGTTAGTTATTTTCCATCCTTCGTGAGATATATTCGTGATATTCTGACATCACAAACGGTCCAAAAACGGTACAAAAAACGCTACATAAAAGACGTTGCGACCTCCACATTTTACTCTCATCGCGCTCAAAGAAGCTTCAATTTAAACATGTATTATTCCACATAGAATTAGAAATAACTCATTGTGCCTATTTTCAAGATTATAAATCGACGAAAGTAACCTGTAGGTTTTAATGACGGTGTACTCGTAAATAAGTAAATAATATGCTTCAAACTACCCCATTTTTTTGTTGCGTGAACGAAAAGTCTTGAATTTTTAACAGTAGCCATGAGTTAATAACGTATGGCCATAAACTTTAAGGATAAGCTAAATAAGGTATGGTCATAAGCCTTAGTATACGATACTCATTTCAACTTGATGTGTTAAGCTGTTCTGATAAAAAATACTTTGCTAGACAGATGATCGGACGGAGGGACAACAAAGTGATCTTACAGGGTTATTACCCTTTTTTAATTTCAAGGAACGTAATTATATGAAGAGCTAAATATAGAAGAGGTCGAATTAACGCTATTTGCCTCCTCAATGAATGTGAAAAGTAGGCTCGACCATATATTTACAAGGTGAAAAATAATATTAGCATTCATAAATAGGATAATGATGATGTCATGTACCCTTAAATGTTTATATGTACCTGGGTGTGTACGGAATCCAAGTAGTGATGTTATACGTTTACTTAAACCTGTTAACTATATATTTACAAAGTGAATAATAATATTAGTATTCATAAACAGGATAATTATGATATTACGTACCCTTAAATGTTTATACGTACCTAGATGTGCACGAAATCCACGTAGCGATGTTATACGTTTACTTAAACCTGTTATTCTGATCAGGCGATACATAGGCCATTTTTCAGTGTTTTGGAAAGTTTCGTACGTAATGGTGAATTATATATATATATATATATGTATATATATATATATATATATATACATATATATATATGTGTGTGTGTGTGTGTGTGTGGCATTGCAATCGTGGATGTCGTTTTTGATAAAGACAGCAGGTATTCTGACAGGACTTGATCCATTTTGTACGTCCTGCTTTAGAAGTCACTAGAATTTTTTTTGTATATAATAGTTTTCCCTGAACTGAAAAAAAATCTATCGTCTAACATTGCTTGACATTATAGCTGCACCCACCTTGCTTACCAACATATTCTTGAAGTGCAGGATTATCTCGATGAAGAAAATTCCAAACAATAAACACAAGGTGATCCCTAATAATGGAACTCGAGGACAAATCGGTACGCAGTAAAGTATAGTTGCCACCCTGATCTATCGTCCAGTATAGTGCGTGGAAAGCTCGGCAGTTGGCGACGAAATGAAATGCAAGCAAGCGATGGGACCTTTTTGTTCAGCCTGTGGCACTCGGTCCGGTTGCTTCCGCGATGTACGCTGTTTCGCTCAGCGATCATTCGTATCTATTGCGGTGTGCTGTTTCAAGTTTCATGTGTTACCGTCTCTAATTTTGATCACAATTTTTGTGTATAAAACGGCGTGTCACAATCATAAAATTAATTCAGTATTCGTTACCTGGACTTCTGTTATCTTATATCGTATTCGTCACATAACTCCAAGAAAAATACTTGCCTTAGCACGCAACATCATCTTCTGCACTAATTTAATGATTTACTTGCGATGATAAACAAAACTAAAAAAAGAAATTAAAAGGCTAGCAATTGATTTAAAATTTGTTGAAGCTGTTTGCATCATGTAACTAATTTCAGACGGAAAACTGCTAGAATTGTGTGTTTTACCAATGATTATTTTATTCTCAAAATTATGTAAATAGCTTTTAATATATTGTTTTAAACATTGTTTACACATACATATATATATATATATATATATATATATATATATATATATATATATATATATATATATCTCGACTTTTTGTTCTTTTCGGTAACATACTTCACAATTTTAACGTGAAACGTCTTTTATTTCGGTCACAGGGGGATAATTTTAGTACTGTAATTTAGAGGACAGAAGCTATTATGCGACAGCAATATATGTAATGCTGCTGATATAAATGGCTCTGCAGTTGCATGCAGCACGACTGAGTCAGGAACTAAATTTACCATCGTGCGCTGTGTTTAATTAGCAATTACTCAGCAGTACATTGATATATTTGAGCGCGAGTGGTCGTGTTTGACAGAGGTCACGACATTATAATAGGTATGATACATAAAACTCACACTCGTTATCATTAGAAGTTGTAAAATTAAAAAAAAATATTGTTTTATTTGCAAAAATTAGACGACTGCTCCACTACCATGTCAATGCGTACGGTACGTAACGTACAAAACTGGCGTGCAAAAACTCGGGTAGCAAGAGAGAGATTCCGGCCCTCGACGACCCGCTTTGACCTAGGCGGAACGTCTTCGTCTTAGCCTTGTTATATTACACACTCTCTCGTACGCTCAAGGCGTCTGACTTACTCCACTGCAGCTGCGTAACTGATACAGCCTACCCGTTTTTATGTAATCAGTATTTTTATCAATACTTATTTCTGGAATAAATTCCACAATAAATTATACACATTTCTATTACTTTTTCTTAAAATATGTTTATGGAATGTCGATACCGCAAGGTTTTTCTACCGGTGATCATGATCGCTTCATAAAATATTCAAAGTCAATCGATTTTGAATATCACCTAACCAACTAAGAAACCGTAAAGGGAGATGATCAAGGGAAAATTATTCAAAATCAAATCTAGAGTGTTATCGATAATATTGTCAATATAAACTATACTATATTATTTTTAGTTTTTAAATGAATACTGCCAAGTAATTATTTTGCTAAATACCATTATTTCTTACCATTTCTTGTACGCTCGAGATGTTAAAATTGCCAGCTATAATAATACTTGCATTTAAATTAACGAGGCGTGGATCACATAAATATGATAATAAAACTCCTAAACAATACCGAGGATGAAAAAATTAAAACGGTATAAATTTCAATCAATTTCGGATTTGTGTTAATAGGGATTGAGAAGTTTCTTGGTGTGTATTCACTTATTTGCATCTCTTTGCTTTTTTGTGTGCGTTTTCGATGTCGTTCGTGTCTTCTTAATTCTTTTGGGTAAGAATTCTTTGTTCGATTTTAAAAGTCGCAAAAATTACTGCATATATAAAGAGCAAGCCACTGCCGATCCACTCGCTATCTCTTGCGATATTACCTAATTATCTGATAATGCTGATAAACGTGTTTGTGGTAGAATAAAGGGCACCAGTTTATATTAAATCCGAACACGACTGCCTTAGCATGGCGGGCATGCGCGATCTAAATTTAATAGAATTGTTTTCGATATATAAAAAAAAACCGTGCCTTTGGGATCCAGATCATGTGCATTTTAATGAAAGAATGGTACGAATCTGGGCTTGGAATGAACTTAAAAAATTCTACGTAGAAACATGCAAAAGCGTTGATGGAGAAACAGATATTTCACAATTGATAAACGGATACAAAAGTCAATTCTACAAGGAGGAAAAAAGAAGGCAAGCTCATACTGATAAAGATGGACCGTATATACCGAAATTTGCGTATTACGACGATCTACAATTTCTGAAAGGGAAAAATCAACCATCAAAGACCAAGGTAAATGAAGTAATTTCAAAATATTGGTTACCGTTTTCTGTCTGCTTATTTTAGTTACAAGTTATTAAACATATTGTTAACTTGTTTAATAACGTGTTAATTCTATCGATCTTTAATGCTATCAAATGTGTCGTATTGTGTGGGAACGTATTTGGAGTAATTACAGGTAAGTGTTTTTCATTTCTTTATTACAATACGTTACTGATTGAAGATTGCGTATACCATTTATCATACGACGCATGCTAATTCTATACATATATATGTGTACGTATTAAAATTTTGTTCGACTTTCATTCGCAGAACTAGTCTTCTAAATCATCTAGCAAATGATTACTTATCTTTAAACAAAGCTTGGTTTCCTTCCTAAACTGGATCAGCGTGCGATATCCAGTACCTCTTGTCAGTATAGTTACTTAGTCATACAGTCTAGTGTAATGATAGAGTGAACAGCGAATAATAGAAATCAATTGAAATTTATAATATTTAATAATAATAATAATAATTTATTTGTGAATAGAAACTACAACGGGTAAAATTTTCCTAGAATCAATGACAAAATAAAAAGTAAGTTACACGCCTTAACTTTAATTTGAAATTATTCGATATTTTATCCACGAAAAGGTAACTAGCTCGGCTGGTGCAGTTATGTTATCCACACAGTGCTATACAACAAGTGTTAGCTGTACACCGACAACGCCGGGTCGCAGCACATACATGTACACACACACACACATATATATATATATATATATATATACACTCATGTAGACAATAGACAATAACACTAATAATAATATAATATAAGGACATTATCCTAACTAATTATTGTCTTGTCTAAATTACAAATTCAGCATTTATTAATAAAGGGTACAAGTATTTATTTTAAATTAGAAAGCGAACTATTAAATGCAATTCGTATCATATTCAAATTAAATACTTTCTAAAATGAAGATTAAAAAAATAAAAAACTTGTCTAGAATTATATTTTTTCAATAAAGGCAGCAAGATAATTTAATACGACGAACAATTATTCCAGACAATCAGTGTTTGTACAATCTTGTTTAGATACAGAATTATCACATTTAATGCGCCATCGCCGCCATTGATAAGTAAGTACATGCATTACGTTTATATTTTTTCATAGATAATTCATTATATTCATTTATTTCTGTAGATCGTTATCGCGCGGGATATTTTAATGTTCGGCTGTATCCTCTACTAAAAAAACCTTTGCCACAGTCAAAAAAGTTATATTAAAATATACTTGAGCAAAAATGACCACGGAAGAAAAATAAACAGCCTTGCAATTAGAGCAAAACTTTGTTATTGGTGATAACTTAATGTATAAAAACTTATTGCAAGATAAATTTCGGTCACCTCACCTTTGTAATTTGGTCCGGTTCACTTCAAACACCTTCATTGATATAAAAAAAATATTAGTGAGCATCATTTAAATGTGAAATCATTGACCATAAATAAAAATCAGTTAATATCACTTGAAGATATTCAGTTTTTGTTCTGTACTACAAGGAACCTTCTGTGCCACAAGGTATTGAAATACTTTTTCCGATTACCAAGTTTGAGCAGAAACTGTCAGAAAAATCAATTAGGTTTCGATGACAGATAAAAAGAAGATATTTTGACGGTCAGAAAAAACTTATGCTACCAAGAGATATTTAACTGATCAATTGAAGAAGGTCTGTTAATGATAATGGGGATTACATTGAAAAATTAAAGTATTATTTATGTCTTTTCTTTCACACATATTAAAAGGAATTCATGCATAAATCTTTGAATCATAAGGAGTAAATATTTAGAATCATTATTGCAAAATCTTTGCGTAAAGCGCGCACGGCCATCGACAGATTCCATTTGCTTAGGTTTTTAATAACGAATTTCAGTTTTGACACATCGGCTTCTAAGTACTGCTCGTTGCGATACTCGAAAAGTTTATAAGGTTTACATCATGCGATCAATTTCTACAGACCTATCCAGTAATAACTCTAAATAATATCAGTAGCAAAGACACAAAGAGAAGCACTTGTTTTGGGCATTTACCGAGGACCTGCAGACAGCGGTGCAAATTATTGAATCACCGATCAGTTTGGTTGTGTAGGCGATAAAATTGTTTAAAAATTGGCTTAGCATGAATCGAAATAAAATGGTTTTATTCTTCAATTATGTTCAGACTCTTTAGAATGGTTCGGAGTGGATCTAGACTTTCTCTCGACTTAACGCTAGAAGTGGATTTAGACTTTGTATTTCTCAGCTCCAGTCTATCTTGTCATATATTTCCATTCCATATGACTACTCGAGTTTCAGGTACATCTATTTACATGTCAGAATAGGTTTTACCAATTTTCAATATGAGATTTAAGGTACAAGTGATCAGGGAATAGACAAAGAATTATCTTTTTTCCGTTTCTACCGTATGTATATTATAGATACTTCGTTACAACACGTTTCAATAAAATTCACTAACAAAATATATATATATATGTATATATATATATATATGTACTTATCTTATTAAACGAGCAATTTTTGTATATATATGTATATATGTAAATGGTTTCTCGGAAACGGCACTAACGATTTCCCTGAAATTTGGTATATTTATTACTTGGGTGATTATATTAAATAATTTTGAAGATGAGCTTTGTCGGTTAATTATTTTGGAAATAGTAGCCATTTAAAATTTTCAAAATTACTATGAACACTGTTATTAAGACTTAATAACTTTTGAATGGAAGAACATAGGAGAGAACGGCTTGGGGCAGGGAGAGAGAGAGGGGAAGAGAAAGGGGGAGGGGAGGAGGAGAGGTGCGTGAAGGGAGAGGGACAGGATAGGGGAGGGGAAGGCGAAGGGTTGGGTGATTGGAAGGGGAGGGGAAGTGGAAAGGGCAGGGGAGGGTAGGGGTAAGGGAGTGGACTGGGAAGGGTGGGGAGGGTAAGTGTGGGTGGAGTTGTGGGGAAGGGGTGGGAGAGGGGGAGAGGGAGGGGGAGGGGGAGAGGGAGGGGGAGGGAAAGGATAGGAGGAAAGAAAGAAGGGCGGGGGAGAGCAATGGGAGGGTTCGGGGAAGAGGAGTAGAGGGGGGAAGGTGAGTATATGGAGAGGTGAAGGGGAGTAGAGGAGGAGGGTGAGGTGAGGGGAAGGGGCGGTGGGAGGGGTGGGGAAGGGGGATGTGAAGAGGAAGTGGAAGGTAAGGGAAAGGAAAGGTAAGGGGAAGGGGGCGGAGGGGACGAGGAAGAGGGAGCAGAAGGGAAGAGGAAGTGGAAGGGAAGGGGAACAGGAATGGAAGGGGAAGCGGAAGGGAAGGCGGACCGGAAGGTACGGGGAAGGGGGAGCGAGAAAAGAAGGGGGAGCGGAAGGGAAGGGAAGGAGAGTGGAAGGGAAGGGGAAGGGGGAGCGGAAGGGAAGCGGACGGGGAAGCGGAAGGGAAGGGGACGGGGAAGGGAAGGGTGAGATGGAGGGGTGGGGAAGGTGAAGGGAAAGGGAAAGGGACGGGGAAGGGAAGGGTGAGATGGAGGTGAGGGGAAGGTGAAGGGAAAGGGACGGGGAAGGGGAAGGGGAAGAAGGAACGGAGAAGGGGTTTGTAAAAAGGGGTGGGGAAGGGGAGGTGAAGATGAGAAGTGGGGAAGGAGAATAAGAAGGTGTAGTGGAAGGCGAAGGGAAAGTGGAAGGCGAACGTGAGGCGAACGCGAACGCGAGAGCGGACGCGAAGGCGAACGGGAAGGCGAGGGGGAAGGCGAGACCGAAAAAGAAAGCAAAGGCAAAGGGGAAGGGAAAGGGACGGGGAAAGAGAAGAAAATCTAATACTAAATGTAATACCTTGAACTAAGCAATTTCATGTTCCTATGGGAAACTCGAAATAAACCGAGCATCGCTCGGTCATATATATATATATATATATATATATATATATATATATATATATATATATATATATGTATATATACACATTCAATTGTTAACGCAGGTAAATTCAAAATTAAAGGAAAATACGATGGAAGCTGCACCAACGCGTGAGAAAGATGACAGGTGGAAAAAGTTGTTCCGATGCATAGAGGACTTACCAGACAAGCGAAAGGATTCAATCAAAAAGATCTTAAGTGAACTTCTAGGATACGAAAATGATACATCACCAGGTTAGAAAAGTATTTTTTGTCCACTTTTTATCCGAAATCGGGACACCAAGGAGGGTGCTTGTTTATAAGTCTATGTTTGTGGGACTGCTAAGACCTGAAGTTACCTTCGAGAAGCGGAACGGTTCGATTTTTCAATAATTTGATTTTGACAAAATAGCACGGTATCGTTAGAATCGTCTTTATTTTCCCATCCTTACGTAGCCACGATTCATGCAGTATGGTAGTTGAGATTCGCCAATATGCCCAACGAGAAGAAATAAAAATTCTATAAGCCCATAAAAATGGATGTGAAATTAAGTCTCAATAAGTACATTTAAAAAATATATAGTTAATGTAAATATAGAATATAATAATAAAGGCACTAAAAAATTCGCCACGCAATATTGCTTATAACTTGGGTTTTGATTTATTCGGTAAGATTCGAATTAAAAATAATTTTTTTTTATCTTAAATTGTTATTTAATATTTGACAATAAATCCCACGAAAATTGAGAACAAATGATTTACAGCAACAATGCTCCTGTATACAAATGAAACATATTTGAGAGAGAGCTTCAAAAATATACACGTATGTTGAATAACGTCTGCTCTTCATGGTGAAACTCTCTCTGTAATACTCTTCATGGTGAATGCAGGTAAACTATTGCTTTTAAATTTTTGCTATCATTATTCAAAATTAAATAAAACTACGTGATGCCGTATTATTTCTTTCTTTCAGTTCTTTACCACGACCTAGGTTTCGTTGTATTACAACATCTTCAGGTGGGCTTCTAGCAAATATTCTTAGCTAATAGCCCACCTGAAGGTGTTGTAATACAACGAGAAAGATATCTTTGCTAATAGCAAACCCGAAGATGTTGTAATACAACGAAACCTAGGTCGTGGTAAAAAACTTAAAGAAAGTAGAAATAACACTACATCACGTAGTTTCATTTAATTTTGAATAATGATAGCAAAAGTTTATATGCAATGGTTTACGCACATTCACCATGAAGTGTATTACAGAAAGAGTTTCAATGAGCAGATTCTTTATATAATTTGCTCTTTAATCTTCAAGCTTATTTTAGTTGTTTTTTTTTCATTTTAAGGGGTACTACTTGCTATATGAAAGGTATTGGCCAAATAGGCATTAAACCAACTGAACTGAAACGAATGTTAAATGAAAAGCTTAAATTACTCTGTTTTATATTATGATAAGGAATACCAAATCGGCCAGGGTACAGAATAGAATACAGGACAGAGTACAGCAGTAGCCTATCAGTTATATAAAATTAATGAATCATTACTCCCATTAATCATTTTCAAATACATATACTGGTGTATAATATATCTTACATTTTTTAACCATCGATTTTTGAAGAGTAGAATCACATTTGTAATTCTATAGGTGCTAGAAACAATTTAATGAGTGAAGAGTTGAAGCAGTACGAACATATGAAGCTGTGCAGCACTATTCTCATGAAGCGTTATTCCCAAGCCGCTACCCGAATTGTCTCAGCGCCCCTCTAGGAAACCTTAACGAGGCGTCTTATGCCACATAAGAGTGTAAGGACCTTAGAAAGTCCCCAATAGTATTTCATATCTACCATCAAGTGCCTTCGTTAGACAAGTTTAAAAATTGTCCCTACTTACTGAACTATTTAGTATCTTCATTTCTTTTACAAATTTTTTGTGAGCGCTCTAAATGCCTCAAACAATGGCCTCAACCAAGTCACGTGACTAAATATGCTACGCTTTTTAGAGAGAAGAAAAAATTTGCTCTATTTTTCCACTACTTCCTTGATTCATTCTCCCTAAGAAAACTACGCGTATCCTCGTTCTCGATGCAGTGGAACAAAATGAATTCATGCCCCGCGTCTTAAAACTATAGGATGAAGCCAGGCTGTTATTCGAAAAAAAATTAAATAAGCTGGCTTCAATCAGATATGTGATGTATAGTAATCAGTAACTCAAATACATCAGGAATCATATTCTGGTGGTATCATCCAATAATCCGGAGCACAATCGATTTCTAATTATAACTTGGATAATTTTACAACTTTCCGGTTAGTTTATAATTTTCCAATTAAACTCGTACTCTACAATAAATCTACATAAATCCGTTGTTGTGGGCGGGAAATTTTAATGTACCATCACAAGCTATATTTTCATTGATCAAAACTGTGGAAACCAGTATCTGAGTCTTGCACTTGACAAATTGTAACCGCCTACATTTCTGTAAAAGGATTCAATGTAGTTAGTGAGGTAATTAATTAGACCAAAAACTTACTTTAAATAAATGAAAAATATTTACGGGAGAGCAGGCCAACGGCGTTGATGTGAACCTTTGTCAAGGTACAACGTCGCCAAGCATGGCAAGCAGCAGGGTATGTCAACCGAATGGGATACTTAATAACGGTCTGTAGTCGCTGCGGTAATCGTTGGCTTTTCGTAAATATACCTTGGACAATTTTCCTGTTACTTTATAATTTTCCAATTAAACTCATACCCTACAATAAATCTACATAAAGCTGTTGTTGTGGGTGGGAAATTTTAATGTCCCATCACAAGTTCACATCGCAAGAATCAACAAGCATGTGTGGTGAGGTTCAGCAGTCATTTAATAGAAATTTCCAATGAAGTTACAGGCTTAAATTTCATTCCACATATAATTCTAACAGCACCCTACTATAGTTGAACGTTACAGAAGTCTGACTTTCCGAAATCGCCGCTTAAGATGATATGTGCTATGTTGCAAAACTACGCATGGAAACCATCACACAATTAGATTGCCTGTTCGTATTCTATCATAAATCTGTTAATATATAGTAGGTACCTGATTGTTGTATTTGATAAGCTGTAGTAACCGGATACCTACCAAAGTATTCAATGTAGCTAATGACGTTATAAATTGAACCAATGTATTACTACAAATGAATGAAAAATGAACGACAATGAACGACAAATGAACGACAGAGTTCCGTCAACAACGCAGAACAGCGAGGGACAACAGTCAACAAGAATAGGTGGTGAGGGTCAACAGTCATTTAATAGAAATTTCCAAGAAGTTAGAGGCGTTTTTTAATTGCGTTCCACGTAAGCTTCTATAACATTTATCTTACAGCAGATGGACGTAGCAGAACTGTATTCTTTTATAAATTAAAGCACCGGAAAAATCATAAAATTATATTGTCGACTCGTATCCCTGCAATAAATCTATATAAATCGGGTTTGTTGGCGGAAAACTTTATTCGAAAGTATCAAGTTATATTTTGTTTGCAAGAGACTGCAAATTTGGGTGTTCAATTTTAGAAAATGCAGCAGACTGGATTCTTGTAATAGGATTCAATCTAGTTAATGATGCAATGGATTGGACCAATGTATTATAACAAAAAATTTAAAATACTTACAGGAGAGCAGGCTGTGCGTACTGAGTCTAACCTGCGTCAAGATTTCGCGCTGCAAAGTACGGAAAGCAGCGAGTGTCAACAGGCGGCTAAGATACGTAGTAATGGTCAGTAGTCACTATGGTCATCGCTACGTTTTCATAAATATATTTCTTACAATTTTGCCCATCTTTCTTCCTTTTAAAATTATTCAACCATGTTGAATACTTAAATTGCTTTCCAGGTTGAATACTAATGATCTTTATTTTGATATAGTTGGACCTTATAGAAGTCGATCACTCCTCAGTCGCCACCTGAGACCAATTGTGCACTATCACATGTACCCGTATTGGAACAATCGTAAAACTAGATTGCCGATCAGGCATACCACTGGGAGACAGCAACCGAAGAGGATACGTATTAACGGTTTGTTGTCGTTTTGGAACTCGTTACATTTTCACAATTATATTTTCGGCAATTATCGAATTTTTCTATTATTTTACCATTGTCAAATCAAGTTACAGATGTAAGTTGCAATCTACTAAAATTCTGAAAGCCTATACCTTTCTGTGGTCGGGTGTTGCATAAATCTGATGTTCTGCAAGTACCCAGTATGAGAAACTGTGTTTGGTTACAAATCGAGCCATCGAGACCACCATAAAAGTAGTTTGCTGACTCAGATTCTGCAATAAATTTACATAAAACTGTTGTTACTGACGCTAAATTTTACTTTAAGATATTAAGTTATATTTTGATTGAGAGAAACTATGAAAACCAGCATCTTATTTTTGTATGTGACAAGTTGCTGAAATCAAAGTCTCTACCAACGGGCCCAATGTTGTTAATGTTGCTATAGATTAGATCAACGTATTATTATAAAAAAAAGAAACATATTTTTAAGAAAGCAAGCTAAAGGCGCTGAATCCAACTTTCGACACAATACAGCGCTACCAAGCCCGGAGAGCATCAGGGAACAACAGCCAAACAGGATATTTAATACCGATCATGACATGTTTGTAAAATATCCTTGAAAATTTTCTAATATAGCTACAGAACTAAATTGCATTATGACGTTAGATTATAATAACCTTTTGTTTGTCATATTCGGACGTTTCTGAAGTTGTGCGTTCCGCAGTTGCTTCATGAGACAAACTGTGCTCTATAAAAAGTAATATTAATATATATTTTTGACAGTTTTATAACTTTCAACTTTTAACCAAAGGATTCAATGTAGTTAATGAGGTAATAAATTGGACCGAAAACCTACAGGAGAGCAGGCCAACGGTGCTGATATTAACCTTTGCCAAGGTACAGTGCCGCCAAACATGGCAAGCAGTTTCCAACTAAACTCGTACTCTACAATAAATCTACATAAATCTGTTGTTGTGGGCGGGAAATTTTAATGTATCATCACAAGTTATATTTTGATTGATCGAAACTGTGAAAACCAGTATTTGAGTCTTACACTTGGCAAATTGTAACCACCTGCATTTCTGTCAAGGGAGTCAATGTAGTTAATGAGGTAATAAATTGAACTTACTTTACATAAAGGAAAAATATTTACAGGAGAGCAGGCCAACGGCGTTGATGTAAACCTTTGCCAAGGTACAGTGCCGCCAAGCACGGCAAGCAGTGGGGGATGTCAACCGAACGGGATACTTAATAACGGTTTGTAGTCGCTGCGGTAATCGTTGGCTTTTCGTAAATATATCATGGACAATTTTACGACTTTCTTGTTACTTTATACTTTTCCAATTAAACTCATACTCTACAATAAATCTGTTGTTGTGATCGAGAAATTCTAATCTACTATCATAAGTTATATTTGGATTGATCGAAACTGTGAAAACCAGTATCTGAGTCTTGCATTTGGCAAATTGTAATCTCTTGTTTTTTGTAAAAGGATTCAATGTACTTAATGAGGTAATAAATTGGTCAAAAAATTCCTTTAAATGCATGAAAAATATTTACAGGAGAGCAGGGTAACGGCGTTGGTGTCAACCTTTGCCAAGGTACAGTTCCACCAAGCATGGCAAGCAGTGGGGGATGTCAACCGAACGGAGTAATTAATAACGGTCTGTAGTCGCTGTTGTAATCGTTGGCTTTTCGTAAATATAACTTGGACCGTTTTACAACTTTCCTGTTACTTTATAATTTTCCAATTAAACTCGTACTCTAAAATAAATCTGTTGTTGTGGGCGAGAAATTCTAATTTACCATCACAAGTTATATTTGGATTGATCGAAATTGTGGAAGCCAGTATCTGAGTCCTGCACTTGACAACTTGTAACCGCCTGAATTTCTGTAAAAGGATTCAATGTAGTTAAGGAGGTAATAAAGTGAACCGAAAACTTACTTTAAATAAATGAAAAATATTTACAGGAGAGCAGGGCAACGGCGTTGATGTCAACCTTTGCCAAAATACAATAGCACCAAGCATGGCAAGCAGGGGGGCATGTCAACCGAACGGGATACTTAATAACGGTCTGTGGTCGTTATTGTAATCGTTGGCTTTTCGTAAATATACCTTGGACCATTTTACAACTTTCCTGTTACTTTATAATTTTCCAATTAAACTCGTACTCTACAATAAACCGACATAAATCTGTTGTTGTGGATGGGGAATTTTAATGTATCATCAAAAATTATATTTAGATTGATCGAAACTGTGGAAACCAGTATCTGAGACTGGCATTTGGTAAATTGTAACCGCCTGAAATTCTGTAAAAGGATTCAATGTAGTTAATGAGGTAATATATTGGACCGAAAACTGATTTTAAATAAACGAAAAATATTTACAGGAGAACGAGTCAACGACGTTGATGTTAACCTTGGCCAAGGTACAGCGCCACCAAGCATGGCAAGCAGTGGGGGATGTCAACCGAATGGGATATTTAATAACGTCTGTAGACACTGTGGTAATCGTTGGTTTTTCGTAAATACAACTTTCCTGTTACTTTATAATTTTTCAATTAAACTCATACTCTACAATAAATTTATATAAATCTGTTGTTCTGGGCGGGAAATTTTAATCTACCATCACAAGTTCACAAAGGCGTTGATGTCAACCTTTGCCAAAATACAGTACTACCAAGCATAGCAAGCAGTGGGGGATGTCAACCGAACGGGATACGTAATAACGGTCTGTAGTCGCTGTGATAATCGTTGGCTTTTCGTAAATATATCATGGACAATTTTACAACTTTCCTGTTACTTTATATTTTTCCAATTAAACTCACATTTTACAATAAATCTACATAAATCTGTTGTTGTGGACGGAAAATTTTAATCTACCATCACAAGTTATATTTGGATTGATCGAAACTGTGAAAACTAGTATCTTTGTTTTGCACTTAACAAGTTGCGACCGCCTGCTTTTCTGTAAAAGTATTCAATGTAGTTAATGAGGTAATAAATTTGACCAAAACTTACTTTAAATAAATGAAAAATATTTACAGGAGCGCAGGCCAACGATGTTGAGGTCAACCTTTACCAAGGTACAGTGCCGCCAAGCATGATAAGCAGCGGGGGAAGTCAACCGAACAGGATATTTATTAAAGGTAGCTGTGGTAGTCGTTGGTTTTTTGTAAATATACCTTGGACATTTTTCTGATTTTTCTATTATTTACCATTTTTATAATACAATTTTAGTTTTAATTTATCTTCCATGCTAGAATATAATAGTCTTTACTTTGACACAGCTGAACATCTTAAAATTCCTATTTTCCGCATTCTCTACGTGAGAATTTATTCTCAGTTACAAATTTAAAGTACCAGAAAAGTCAAAACGCTAGATTGTCGACTCATATTTTGTAATAAATCTATATATTTATTTTGTCGTTGTCGGGCAATTTTTTCTACAATGTCAAATTATATTTCAATTGACAAAAATTATAAAACTCAGTATCAGAGTGTTGCACTTGGTAAACTACAGGAGCTTGGATTTAATGTAGTTAATGACGTTATTGATTCAATCAATATATTACTTTAAAAAAATTAATAATATTTACAGGAGAGCAGGTTAACAGCTTTGAGTCCAACCTTCATCATGATATAGCACCGCTAAGCATGGAAAGCAGCTTGGAACGCCAGTTTAAGAGGATTCGTATTTTACTTAATGAGTTGCTGCCACCGGGTGGTTATGGTAGTCTTTATCTTTTTGTAAATGTGTCTGATAATTTTTCAAATTGTCTACTATTCAAAATTTTTTTTAATAAAGTATATACATATATATATATATATATATATATATATATATATATATATATATATTCATCTCACATGGCAAATTGACCTCTTGCAAATTAATGCATCGGAATGATTCTAAAACTGGACTCATATTTTGAAATAAACTTACATAAAACTGATGTTATCATATGGAAACCTTGTTAGTTGAGTTATATTATCGTGGAGGGAAATTGTGAAACCTAGTATCCGAGTGTTGCCCTTCACAAATTCTTGCAGCCTGGGTCTGGTATATAATTATCTTACACGAAAGGATTTATTGTGACGAAATAGTTTGAACCACTGTATCAGTACAAATCAATGAAAAAATATTTACAGTAAAGCAGGCAAAACGGCTATGAGTCCAATCTTCGTTGCGATATAGCTGATACGAGACAGGATACTAATAATGACCTGTAGTCTTTGGTTCTACGTGAGACGAACTGTATTCTGTTACAAATTGACGCACTAGATGACCGGTTCATATACTGTAATAAATCTATATAGGTCTATTATTTTAGTAAGAAACTTGGTTCTACAATACCAAGTTATATTTTGATTAATAGACATTTCGAAACCCAGTATTATTTGTTGCACTTAACAAACTGATTTGCTCTAAGTGGATATATAAAAGTTGTTGGTTCCGCAGTGGCCACGTGATCAAACTGTTCTCCGTTACCAATTGACGCGATAGAACCACCTGAAAACCTGGTTGTCGGCTTATATTCTGCTGTAAATATACATAAATCTGTCGTTGTCGGTGTTAATTTCTTTTTTAAGTATCAAGTTGTATTGAAATTGATAGGAACTATGAAAATCAATATCTAAGTATTGATTTTGATAAATTGCAAGTATTTAATTGAAATCTCTGTTAAAGGATGTGGGGCTAATAACTGCATTAGATTGAGTCAATGTATAACTATGAACTTTATATATTGAGTTCAATATTCATCATGATACAGTGACGCCAAGCACTTTCCGTAAAGATGGACAACACAGGATACTTAATAACGGTCTTTCCTTGCCATGGTTTTGTTTAGTTTTATAAAATAAAAAATTTAATTTTTTTAACATTTTCAGAAATAAAACACATTCTAATCTCGATTTTAGTAGCCTTTATCTTACTACATATGTACGTTAAAACAATTAGGTTTTAAGTAATTGCCATATGAGGGGAACTGTGTTATCAACTGACGCATCCGAAATCATTGCGAAAATAGTTTTCCGTTTCATATTATGCAGCAAATCGATATAAATTTGTTGTTATCGGCGGGAAATGTTTTGTACTATGTCAGGTTGTATATTGATTGATAGGAAGTGCATAATTGTATATCTAAACGTTGTACCTTATAATTTGTTGTAATTGGAATACCTGAAAAGTATTCAATGTTACTAATGATAGGCTGGATCAATATATTAATATGAATAAATGAAAATATATTTACAGGATTGCTGGCCAATTCTCGTCACGATGCAATGGGTCTAGGAATTGCGAGCAGCGGGGAACAACGGGAGGTCAGAATACGTAATAACGGTCTGTAGTCGCTATGTCTAATTGTCTTATTCTTACACAATTTTCCATAATTTCAGATATAAATTTCATTGCACACTAGATTCTAATAACGTCTGACATTGAAAAAGTCAGATGTTACACAGTCGCCTCATGAGAATAAATGAGTTTCGTTAACGCACTGAGAACTTGATAAAACTGGATTACTTACTCATATTCTGCGATAAATCTACAAAAGTCTTTTGTTATCGGAGGGAGATTTTTTCTGCAATACCAAGTATTTTGATTGACAGAAACTGTGAAAGCCGTGTCTGATTGTTGTACTTGATAAGGTGTCACTGTCGGTGTCTATATAATATGATTTCATGTGGTTAATGACGTTATTGAGGGGACTAATAAATTACTCTAAATAAATGAAAAATATTTGCAGAAGTGCAGGTTAATGGCGTCGGGTCCAACTTTCATCACGATATAGCGCCACCAAGCACGGAGAGCAGCGGAGAAGTACAGCTGAACAGGAAACGTAATAACGGTTCGTAGTCGCTATAGTTATTGTTATGTCGTCTTAAATATACCTTAGACAATTTTTCAATTTACTGTACTTTTACAAGTTATTAAACGAGTTAGAGATTTAAATGGGACTCTATGTCAGATTATAATAGCTTTTACTCTAATATAGTTGGATGTTACAAAAGCCGGACGAGCTAAAATGTTAGTAATCGCGTAGCTAAAATATTATAGACTAGTAACGGGCAGCAGAAAAAGAAAACGAGAAACGATTATTCTGTGTTGCTTTTTTGATTTACATTTAAACAATTTTGACGTTTTGAACGTGTGGGATTTTTTATTATTAACCACCGGATTCATTACCGTCCGTTTTGAAATTTCAATACAATATTATACCGTATACGGTCTGTTTGGTTTTGGCATCAATGTCTCCTTAATTCTTTAGACATGACCTCTAGTTTCTTCTTCTGTCTGTATCAGTTTACTCCTCGACCCACCCTTTTTTCTATTCTTTTAATGTCCTTCCGCTCGCTATTTTTTGATGTCATTCCGCCACGATCTGTGAAACGAGTCCTAGTTCTTGGGTGGTCAAGAATAGTTTTGTCTATATTCAGGGTTTCATACCTGAAATGGAAAAAAGTATCCTCATAAGATCCACCACATGTCCGTCTGTCCATCCCTGACAACCGTTTTTATCAGAAACCGCTTGACGTTCAAACTTAAAATTTGGTATAGTAATAAAGACCCATATATACCTTACATACCCAGGCCTTACAGACTCATATATATTACATATATACCTTAAAGCTAACATTTAATATTATTTACGGGAATTTAGGGGAGGATATCATTTTTGTTATTTGGGTTTCAAATGTTTTGTTTTATATTTCTATATTTGATTTGGGCTTGGTTTGAAAGTCTTACGTTGTACGGGTCTCAAAATTTTTTTTTAAATTATTTTAGGTATTACATCTTAAGAGGTATACTGAAAAATAGACTAAAAATATGTCCCCTCCCCCGTTCTTTGGATACTACTGAAACTAAAATAAGGAAAAAACAAGAATATTTTAGATGTATACATAAAGTTGTAGGAAAACCATAATAATTATTCTAGATGTTATATTTTTCAGATATTTATGGTAAATTTGAGCATCTCTAACTTAATTAGGATAGGTATTATTTAATGATAGCTCTTAAGTCTATATTAATTACGATGTATGCATTTTCTTCACAAATAAGTCTGTATTGAATTAAACGTCTCGCATAACGCTGTTTCGGGTTACACTCTGTAGCATGAAGAACAAATTGTAACTTTTAAGTGTGGAACACCATTAGACATTCTGTAACGTATATTAACATTCTTATATTTAACTTTTTCAACAGAATGTCAGGCGACGGAACCTCATACTTCTAATATGAAGCAGAATGCAGCGTTGGTTTCTTCTGCGACTTGCAGCGACCCTGAAAATGCAAACCTCCAAGAGGTTATTGACCTTACGCAAGATGATGATGAATGTACATTGCCTAACCCTTCACTAGATGACGAAGATACAAAAATGTTGCCTGATGAAATAGAAAATACATAATCCCGTGATAGTGTTATTGGTGTGAGACTAATAAACTTTATATGTGTGCCTTAATAAGTAATTTATTTCATTTACCTGGATTCTTTATTCCTTTTCTATTTCCTAGTTCCTTTTTTTATGTATCGTAATCGTATCTCTTTGCATTTACAACATTTTACGATGAACACTATCGTTTAGCTCAATTATTTAGGCGAATTTTCTAGAAAATAGCTATTGCACAGATCTTGAATTTTGAATGTAATGGAAATTTCACTATACTATTTTCACCAATCATGGCCGCTGATACTTAAGTAATTTTACTTAAACAGGATTGAATATATTTGGCGTGATAAATGGGTAATTTTTTACAAATTCATTATTCACAATTAAATGAAATTACGTGATGTAGTATTTTTTGTACTTTATTTAAGTTCTTTATCACGACCTAAGTTTCGTTGTATTACAACATCTTCAGGTGGGCCATCTATGATAATAGCCCACCTGGAGATGTGTTAAACAGGATGTTAAAAATAACGTAATTTTTATTCATATTGGTGATTATCTGCATCAAACTACTTATCGCTACTTGAAACGTGTATCTGTAAAAAAATTAACTTTTTTAGTTGGAATCATAATTTGGACAGTGATCTTTCAGAAACGGTTGAATATTTTCATATAGTTAGAATTTTCATAAACTTTCAGAAAGAATGTACTGAAATTTTGTCTAAAATGAATTCGATCGAAAGTTTATAAAAAAGCGTGCCAAAAGCTAATTCGGTTTATTCATTCTAATCTTCTATCACACGTTTTACATCATCAGAAAGAAGTTTCAAACAGCTACAACTTTTGTGTAGAAAATTTTCTTTATCACTTATTGGAAAAAGAGAAATGCCCTAAAGTACGTTTCAACCCTAAGTGTATAATATAATGTATTTTAATATTTTTACGTATTAGGTCATAAAAAAAGTCTCAATTTTAAATACATCTTTACTCGTAAATCTTGATAATTAGGGAATTGATTAAAAAATATTTTGTCCCGTGTGAGATACGGCACACAATGAAGTGTCGCAAAAAAAATTAACGGCACAAACAATATCTTGAAAGTTTCTTCTAGAAGTCCACTAGATGGCTCCGAATTACGTTGCTGTGCGTACGTGGAGTAAAATGTGTATATTCGGATGGTGGGTGCCATCGATATTTTATTTCAAATCAACGGTGCCTTACTATTTCAATATCTTGAAAGTTTCTACTAGAAGTCCACTAGATGGCCCCCCATTACATTGCTGTGCGTACGTGAAGTAAAATGCGTATACTCGAATGGCGGCTGCCAACGAGATTTTATTTCAAACCAGCCTGCTACTTCACTCGCATGGATTCACGATATGCAAGTAAAATCTGCAGTTTAAAGCAATTATTTCATATTTTTGTATAAAACACAAATATTTAGTTCAGTTAAAATCCCGTGCAGGCAGACTTGCACGCAAATCCCTTTATCCGAGCGTTTCTAAGGCTCGCGCGCAATGTTCGCCATTCGCGTGACGGAGATTTTTTTAAATCTTCAGCAAAATCTTTCAAGATGTCAAGATGTCTTGTTGCACATTCCATATTTAGATACAATATTCTATGGTAAACAATTAACCTATTTTCTAAGATTATCTCCCACAAAGAGACAGACAGAAAGGAAGACAATATTTCCAAGCCACCACCCGGGTTTTTTTCAGAGCCCCGCCAGAGGTCCGTAACGATCCTCCTCATGCCACACAAGTGTAAAAGAGTGTCCCGTATTTATCATCCAGCGCTTCCACCTAGCAGGAATAGAGGCTATCCCTATTTAATGAGCCATTTAGCACCTCCATTCCTTCGAGCACACACTTGGCGAATGCTGGGTCTGCGAGTGGACAGGTCTTTGAGGCGTTAGTTACGGTGAATAAAGATACCATTTTTAAAAAAAAATTAGTGACTCTTTTCCTATGCTAATTGCTTTTTAATAAAACTAGACACATCAACCTGTAATCTACAGTGGAATAAAACGTGATCCGTGTCCTGCGTGTCGAGATCGCAAGGCTATGCTGAGCTATTTCTCAAAGCAAAGCGGAACAAACTGGCGTGGATAGCTCTATGCCCCATCAAGCATCGTGAAGAATAATAACTTAGAACATAGAGTAATCCAGAAGACGTATACGCGCAAATCTCTTCGCGGTCGCTTGAAGCCAAAAATCTTCTCCCCCTCTACCGCGCTCCCTTTACTAGAGTCCCACTACACGCACAGTGTTACCAGCAGAATAATTTTACCCATCAACTTCGGGAAATCGAAGTATATAAAAACATCTGCATGCGGCAGTACGATGTACATTTGCATCGATTTATGTGGTGCATTATTTGCCTTATATGAAATATTATTATATACCCGCTATAAAAAATTCAATCCCGAAAGACCCAAAAAATGATCGACCCGTACTAAAGAAATTCAAAATGGGACGAAACAATTATTTATATTAATTAGCTTTCAATGTGATAAGACGTTATAAACTTTCAACGTTATACAGTTTCTAATTATTTTAAACAGTATCAGTTCGCATTTTCATGAAATTAAAGACTGCACACAATTATTATATATGCAATAGGAATAATATAATATTCTTAATTTAAATATGACAGCGGAAATTTCAAATGTTAGACCAAAATTTCCAACGACATTTCTTAACAAATAAAATTACATTTCTTAACAATTAAAATTATAAAAAATATAAAATCATTATTAATAGAAGCGCGCCATTTTTGTTGGTGTTGTCACCTCTTACAAAAATTGTTTACCTATATTAAAACGTCTTAGTTGCTTAGTTGAAAAATATAAAATTTAATTTGTTAAAAAACTAAAATTTTATTTTTTAAACAAATTAAACATTATATTTTTCAGTATCAAGCAACTCAGGCGTTTTAATTTGAGTAAGAGGTGACAACACCAACGAAAATGGCGCGCTTCTATTAATAATAATCTACTTTGATATTTTAAAATTGCATAGTTAATTGACATTTTTGCAGGTAGGGATATCATAAGCCGGTATTTTGAGCGATGTTGTCACATAGAAACCACACGACCATTCAGAGCTGTGTCTTAGATTGCATTGACATTCGCGTTTTGATACTACGCATTTTATGCGTAGTTTTTGTTGACACACCGTCGTGCGCATTCTCGCCTTCTGGAGTACTCTTTATTCTAAAAATAATAATCATTCTTAAGCTAAGTCTTCTTCAACCGCTCTGACACATCGGGGAAAATTAATCGCGTAGTCTCACCCCAGGAATTTACCAAGATCACCAATGAGCGAAATATGTGCTACGTAATTACTTTATAATCTTATCGATAACGGATAAGATACTATAACATATCGCGCAGGAGTAAGCGAGATAAAACTAATCACCGTTGCGTTCGCAAATGTGACTGAGATAGCTGTTCACAATCAAAAGGACAGGTCAAGGTCACATGCACAATCAAGACAGACGAATGTCATATGTAAGATATATGAGGATATCTCACTGTGATATCATTAACTTATCGATAAAGTATGATGCAACTTAAACGGATCTATGGTGCTTTAGGTTACTAACAGCATAGATATGTTCCCTCATATTGTAAGTAATCCAAACGTATCCAACACACTGCGGTGGTGACCCAACCGTTGATGGAGCAGAACTCGTGGCGCCTTATAATTAAATAAGTTGGGATGTGTTATGTCGATATGAAATGTCGATATTACTAATTCAAATTCTCAATGAATACCATTTAATTGTGTGTTAGTTGTCATTAAATATTATAGATTTATATAGTACGAAGAAAGTAGGAATCATTTCTGCATATGTGAAAAAATGTGTTCTTTATGGGGTATTAACATAGAAAGATATACATCAGTAACACTATTCGACAAAAACGTAGTAAACCCAAGTTTATTACGTTTTCATCGAACAGTATTTTCGGCGTTTTAACAATTGTAGTTAAATAACGAAGCCTGACATTCACAGTTTGTTTTCTCAATTATCGCTTAAATCATACATTATTCGACAAAATGTAATAAAACCAAGTTCATCACGTTTTTGTCGAATAATATTTTTGGCGTTTTAAAAATTGTAGCTAAATAACGGAGCCTGACATTCACAGTTGTTTTTCTCAATTATCGTTTCAATCAGATACTATTCGACAAAAAAATCATTAGATCAAGCTCATTACGTTTTCGTCGCATAGCATTTTTAGCATTTTAGCAGTTTTAGTTAAATTATATAGCCTGACATTCACAGACTAACGTTCACAGTATAATACGTTGTTTTTGACCTAGTTTTTCAACATTCTGTTTTTAAGATTTTGTATATTAAATCCATTATATTATGTACTATTTTTGTTATCACTAGTCATTTCAATTGCGTGTCTTAAAATAATTGTATGTATGATTTGGCGATAAACAATGAAAGAATATTTTGACGGATAAACTAACATTTCCAAATCCTTTATTGAAATTAACTTATGGAACCACAGTTCATCTTTGGCAGGAGGACCGTTGTTTCACAGTCCATCTTAGGCACATAGTCCATCGTCCATCTTTGGCACACAGTCCATGAAATTAACTTATGAAACCACAGTTCATCTTTGGCACACAATCCATTAAATTAACTTATTAAACAACAGTCCATCTTTGGCAAGAGGACCGTAGATCCAGCCCTAATATTTTACATTCTGTCTTGAAGATATCAAGACTCTAAAGAACTATATGGTGTGCATTATTTAAACTTTCAGTCAAAATATCGATATGTTTGTTATACTTATATATTTTATCAAAACCCTGTTGTTATCTTTGACGCAATTTCCTGTTCGTTCTTCATTGTAATGGTATCTCATAGTACTTCAACTTATGTGTTTTATTGTAGATTATTAATTTAATACGTGAAAGTTCACATGTGGTAGACAAATACCTCAAAAACTGGAATCTAATTCAAAGTGACTATGAATTTTTTGCCTGGGAAGCAATTTAGCTTATTATCGAATATTGATATAATTTTAATACAAGAGGAGTAATCAAAAATATCGTGAGCAAAAGTAGTAGTAATCTTAATAAATTTTATTGTTATTTTATTCTTCAGGTGCCTTATGAAAAAATTATGAGAGTGAAATTGTGCAATGCGCGCGCACGATGCAACAAAAATCGACAGTATGATATTGCTCACTAAATATGCATATAGTGACAGATGCTATATTCATGATAGTTATTGAGGTATTGTAAAAACACAACACGTATTTTATATTCATACAAATCTAAGTTATATCTGTGCTTATAAATCATATTTTTTGTTAATTTTAATTTGATAGTGGTATATATAATAGTGTATAATAAAGTACAGTTATTTATTGTGACCTTTTGTGACAGAAATAGTGCTTGTAAATTTTTTCCAATAGCTTATAAGTGTACTTTCTTAAGTGAGATTAAGTTTCGGTATATATATTTGCATTATGAATTATACATTATTACTTCATCATTTACTGGATACTTAAAAGTAATAAATTACAATAAACTTTCAGCAAATTCGTTTATTTTCTTTATTGATTAAACTTTATTTACATTATTTTAGTAAATTTAAAAATTCATTAAATACATGTGTTTATTTTAAATGAAATGTTGAGTATTTATTTAGACATAATAATTAGATGTCTATTCCGACGTCTTACGTCCATGACCGATAAACTTTTTTTAAAATTATTAATTGATTATGACTGTAATTCAAGATAAAAATATTAATATTTTTACTATTCTATTATGGAGGAATTTTGAATTTTAGATTGCCTTTCGGTGGGTCATTTTTATGGCTTTGGTGCATGTCTATATATTTTTAAAGTCATTGGTCTACCCAACGTGCTAAATAAGGGGAATTACCTCCAATACTACGCTACTATAAGGTGTTCTATTAAGGTTATAAGAGAATTACTATTTAGATACAAAATTATTTAACTACAGTATAACGAATTTTAAATGCATCTTCAAATTGGTCTGGAGTTGGTAAAATGGCTAAAATTTTGTTTCAAAAATTTGAAAATTGTTTTCTTTCGATTTTTAGGTCTGGATTATTCTGGAGATTCGATTAGGGCTGGATCTACGGTCCTCCTGCCAAAGATGGACTGTGGTTCCATAAGTTAATTTCAATAAAGGATTTGGAAATGTTAGTTTATCCGCCGAAGATTCTTTCATTGTTTATCGCCTAATCACATATACAATTATTTTAAGATATACAATTGAAATGACTAGTGATAACAAAAATAGTACATAATATGATGGTTTAATGCAGAAGTGTTGAAAAACTAGGTCAAAACCAACGAATTAAACTGTTCGCACAAATATTCATCGTACCAATCAGGGGCTTTAAATCATAGATTACATGTGATTAAAGCGATAATTGAAAAAAATCGCTAAAAAGTGCATCGCTTGATGCTAGTATACTATGAAAAAAGTTGTTTGTTTTATAAAGAAAATATATCACTTTTTCTCTCGCCCGGATAATAGAATATGGTATTAGAAGTTTCACTTCCAGAGTTTTATGATAAATATTAAAAAACAATTCTTATAAAATGTTCCATCCTTAACGGAATTTTCTTTTCTTCTTGTCAGTCACGATTTAAATATCTTATCAAATCATTTTAATAGCGTTTTCTTTATTTTTAATAAGTGTAAAATAAACATAATTAAATGAAACTACGTGATGTAGTATTATTTCTACTTTCTTTAATTTCTTTACCACGACCTAGGTTTCGTTGTATTACAACATGTTGTAATACAACGAAACCTAGGTCGTGGTAAAGAATTTAAAGAAAGTAGAAATAATACTACATCACGTAGCTTCATTTAATTGTGAATAATGTATTTCTACAAAATTAACGCCAAATATATTCAATATGTAAAACAAACATTTAAAAAGTTTAATCACAATCTATATCCGTTTCGTCTAGTTCAGCGCATCCAACTTCGATGCTAATTGTAACGTGCGACCAACGGGTAATGCAATTTTTTTTCTACGTCTATCATAGTATTGTAATATATCCAATATAATGAATAATATAATCAACAGTTTCCAATATATCCAATATAATGAATAATATAAAAAACAGTTTCCAATATATCCAATATAATGAATAATATAATCAACAGTATCTAATATAAATATACACCTTATGTACAATGTGTGGTGTGGTATGATATAAAAACGAACGAAAATTATAAAATCACACACATGTTCGTCGGTCATAGACGTTAGTTAGTCTCAAAAACCGTTTGATGTAGAAACTTGAATTTTTTTTAAAAAAATACACAGCTATCAATAAATATTATCACTCAAAAATATTATGTATGGGAATTTTTTATACAGCTCCGTACATAGTGTAGGTTACGGTTTGAAAAGGTTAGTTATAAGGGCCTTTAAAATAGTTTTTGTTTTTATTCCTATTTGGTAGTGATGTTTTAGATATATACGGAAAAATGTGGCATAAGAATATTATCTGAAACTTCTTCTCAGAATTGTCGCTCCTGACAGAGCGGTCGTGGTCATAATGAGGCTACATCATTATTGGTGGTTGATGTGACCCACCCTCACAATTTCTCGCCATCTTAACCTATTGGCCGGCATCTTAGTGCATTTATGTAGAGGGCCTCCAACTGCTGTTTTTATTTGATCAGCCCATCGCATCGATCATCTGCCACGCGGTCTGTTTCCTTCCACTCTTCCCTGGATCACCAAACGTTCTATGGAGTCATTGTTTCGTCTCTAGACATGGCCAAAGAACTTCAAAATTCGAGACTGTACTAGGGTTGATAGACGCTGCGTGATGCCGAGTTCTTGAAGTATGTAGGTGTTTGTACGAAATTCTGTCCATGATACTCCCAGCATTGTCCTCCAGCACCACATCTCTAGGGCATCTATTTTCCAATTTTCCAGCTCTCGTAATGTTCACGTCTCGGATGCTTATAAAAATATGGGGAAAACTAGTGTCCTTACGAGTCTGGTCTTAATGACTTTAGTTAAGTCGCGATTCCTCCTTGCGATCTGAAACTATTGAACCTAAAATTATGAAAAATATGATCTCAGGCGCTTATGCAAAGCCTAATTTTGAGATATTCCGATAATATATATGCTCCTCTGACTTAATTGTATTAGGTATTATTAAATATTTATTGCGCTACAAAGTACATAACAATATTGAGTTATGATAAATAAAGTGGTATCAGTTCAAACGAGTTACGGAGCACTCGATGCCCGAGCCAAACTCGCGCTTGATCGATTGTAAGAATTAATCTTAATATTTGTTAATTAAATATTATAAGTAATCATTAAATTCCGTGTTTAATTAAACACGAATGATACGAGCTACAATTTTAATATGTACCAGTGGTCGTCAAGTGGTCGAAATTCGAATTCGTAATTCATTAAATTTTTAGTTTTGAACGTTATTGACGTTGTTTTGTCAAAGAGTCTTTTACATTAACATTGCACATAATATTTTTGCACCTCTAATCTCTGTTATCATTGCATAAAATATTTTTGAATTTTTTTCTATTAAGTACGTTAGCTGTGTTGTGCATTGTTTGTCTTAATACCCTTCAATACTCATTTAACACAATATAAAATAAAAATTTTTTTTGTCTTTACATACACATCACAGACTATTGAAAAAGGAACATTTGAAATCACACAAATAGTTCATAGCTCGAAACTCATTCAGTCAATGTGACATTTTAAAATTCGTTGACGACAATCTCTACTCTGTGCGATTGTTTGACCACAGACTATTATATGTTATGACAGTACGTATGTAAACAATGAATCTTTTAATGCATTTGTAATATATAATTTAATGTGTTTTAACACATATTTTATGTAAATTTTACCTTTTCGGTACTCTTCCATATAAAGTTTAACTATGAAATCTCACATTCCTCCGTGTGCGTAAATGTGCTTATAATATATTTATATATATATATATATATATATATATATATATATATATATGTGTGTAGTATCGTAGACTTTTTTGTAGATATTTTTGATGTAGGTATACGATATTTCCAAATATAATGTCCGTGTAGGTACTCCATGACACTTTTATCACTGCATGCCAGGGAAACGTCCATATTGATTTTCTGACTTAATTCACACGACTTCCTAATGAAAGTTAATATTATTGAAGTAAAACATATGGACCCATTTATTTTTATCTTCATTTAATTAACTAAACCGGACGGATACAAACTCCGTCCGGTTTTATTCCGGGCAAAAATATCATCATAACTGGATTTTGATTAGTTGCTTACATAACGATTATCTATAGTTAGCAGTGAAGTTTTTGCTAATTATTGTGCTTTAAATAGGCACATAGATGTACAACTTAATATTGCAACATAAAAATGCTTGCAACCCACAGATTCTAATTGTTAGTTATCCTGGAACTACTTTATCGATTTCCTTGTCACAACATCTCTATCACATACGGTGCTTTAAAAGTTTAACCCAAAAATGTAACCGACACTCTTCGACTTCCTTTAGTTAACCCTGCATCAGTAACGTGGAAAATGTGACAAAAATAGTAGGACGCCCCAACTTTAGTTTTGGCTCATTACATTATACATAAGTACTTTTATATTATGTCAAATGTTTTTAAAAAACGAAATTATATATACAAATGTAACAATATCGAGTTAAAGACTCCTATTAAATACGAATATACAGTTAGGGAGTTGGTGTGTACCTCATTGGTGTAAAGCCTATTAGAATCCGGCTCCATTATTTGGATCGTGTGGACTCCTTGATAGCGTTTCCCTTGTAAAATTTATGTTCCAGTTATTAGAAGTAAGACTTTATACCCAGTATTATTAAGCAAACTTTCATTGTTTGTACGTGACAATTTCCTGCGCTAACGCAATCGTCACCTTTTTGCTGTACCACTCTCTAGAACCGAATTATATCAAACTATTCATTTTTGGTATTCAACTGCTCAACTGCATGATCACGGCCCCGCTATAGTGTGATTTGTTCATGATGAGGAGAAGGTAAATTTGTCGAAATATGTCATCGTTAGCCGTTGTACTTCTGTTTTCATGTTTGAGCTAGAAGTTTAACATTTGTTAAATTATTAATTTTTTATCATTACGAATAGGTTACCTGTAATGTATCGATAAATACATAAATAGAATTATTAGAGTTTTTAATGTCTAATAATTTTTAATTTTTCATTCACTTTCAATTTTAAACAAAATAATAAACCATTTGATTTGAGATAAAATAATAATATTATTAGCTTTTTCAAGCACTTTGGATTAAATATAATAAAAGACTTTAAATATAACAAAAGGGACATAAAACTGAAAAAAATAATATGTTTACAATAACATAAATTACAACATGATAATAATATCGATAAATATAAGCTCTCATTTCCTGCATCATTACAGTCGCAATACATTGGCGTTATTTATTCAACACACTTGAGTTTAGAGGAATTTTTAATATCGATAAATAAAACAATCTTGCATCAGTACAGTCGCAACACATTGGGATTATTTATTCAATACACATAAATTTAGAGCAATTTTCATATCGATGAAAAAATGCTCTCATTACTTGCATCAGTAAAGTCGCAATACATTGAGATTTTTTATTCAAGACACACGAGTTTAGAGAAATGTTTAATATCGATAAATAAATGCTCTCATTTCTTGCATCAGTACAGTCGTAACACATTGGGATTATTTATTCAAGACACACGAGTTTAGAGAAATTTTTAATATCGATAAATAAATGCTCTCATTTCTTACATCAGTATAGTCCCAATACATTGGGATTATTTATTCAAGACACGAGTTAAGAGCAATTTTTAATATCGATAAATAAATGCTCTCATTCCTTGCGTCAGTACAGTCGCAACACATTGGGATTATTTATTCAAGACACACGAGTTTAGAGTAATTTTTAATATTGATAAATAAATGCTCTCATTTCTTGCATCAGTACAGTCGCAACACATTTTGATTATTTATTCAAAACACACAAGTTTAGAGCAATTTTTAATATCGATAAATAAATGCTCTCATTTCTTGCTTCAGTACAGTCGCAACACATTGGGATAATTTATTCAAGACACGAGTTTAGAGCAATTTCTAATATCGATAAATAAATGTTCTCATTTCTTGTATCAGTACAGTTCGCAACACATTCGGAAAATTTATTCAAAGACACAAATTTAGAGCAATTTTTGCAAGTATATTTTATTATTCTATCTAAATAATACATCTTCCTTTTGGATGCTTTCTTTTCTAAGATGGTTCACGACTTGTACTTACGAGTATTTCAAGAATGTCTGCCATATGTTCGAAGCTTTCTCGTGGTAAACAACGGACTTGTAATTTGATATCTAATATTTTACTTACTAAAGTCGATTTGCGATAAATTGTCTAAAGCGTATAAGAAACAATTCCAGGTTTGTAATGTAGCGTAATAAAAGAAAAAATGATTGCGTGCGACTAAGTACACGAGAGTGAAGTAAAACTTCTTTGGCGATCTAAACTTCGATTTGTAGGTTTATAGTAAGGAGTAAAATAGCAGAGAGGGATATATATATATATATATGTATATATATATATATATATATATATATATATATATATATATATATATATATATATATATATATTAATTAACTATAAATATTATTCACTGTTGAAATACATCCAGCGCATTTACATGCATACACTTCAAAGTTGAACACGTGCTTAGGGGCAGGAAGAATATTTTTAAAAATAAATAAAAAAGAAAATATACTAAATTTAAGTTCATAAATGGTTGTAATTTCATGTAAGAGGATTTTAAAATTATATATTTAGAAAAATAAATAAAATGTCATTACAAATTAACGTAAACATCTAATAAAATCTAAATATAAATTTACGTAGAAAGTCATCAATTAATAATATGTGCACGCGCGCGCACACACTCACACTTACACACACACACGCACGCACGCACGCGCAGGCACACGCGCACACACACACACGCATACGCACACACACACACACACATATATATATATATATGTGTATATATATATATATATATATATATATATATAACATAAAAATAATTTTTTTCATATGAATTCTAAGTGAATTAAATTGATTCTAAGTCAATTGTCAATTAAATTAGCCTATGCCATAAATGAAGATTTCCTATTAACTCCATTAAGTAAGTTACTATGGAAAGAGAAAAAAACAGCCCTGATGTCATTACTAGAACATAAAAATCACTAAATGAGATTGAAGGGAGTCTGGATGTATTATTCCTACTGTAAATTATATTTACGACGACTATACGTTTGGGTTCATTGAATTAAATACATGTATTGTTAGTCTTGTAATGAAGGCAAAATTAGCAATAAATCAACTATAAATAGATAAATGGTTTATTAACAAAATTTTGACAGTCCACTTTTGACACACAACATACAATACAGCTGATAATACCAGTGAGCGCCATTTTTGTTTTGTTTTCACGCATGCATACATTTCTTGTCGTATTCTATCGTGTTCATCTATCTCTCTCGATTATTAGCCACGTACTTATTTTCCGTCCTTGTTGCGACAGATTCGTTACATTCTGTCATCATAAAAACGTTGCATGAAAAACGTTGCGACCTTGTAAACTTTATTCTCATCAGTCCCAAAGAAGTTTCACTTCAATAACTCACGTTTAAACCAAACAAATAATTACATTTTTGAAAGGGCGGGTTTCAAGTACCCCAGCACAACTTAGATGTATGTATACTAGTTAATGCATAACCGTATATCGTGTTCGGTAACATGTAATGGATTAAGACAGTGGAAATTATATTAAAGATCAAGAAGCTGCATCAGGTAGGAAAGCAATTGTGAACAATTTGGCACATCTGGAACGTATTAAATTGTTCAAATCTTTTGTGTGTTACCTATAATCAATATAAAAAAAAATTGTGAAACCCCACCATTATATCGTTATTATTCATTATCCACATGTTCAAAAAAGTTAGTGTGTAACCTACATCTATTTGGAGACTATAAATTATACGATCGTGAAAGTTTCCTGCAGATTTGTGAGTAACTTTTTTTATAATGTAAATTATTGAAGTGAAACTTCTTTGGGCTGCAATGCCTAAAACACACCAATAAAAATATTTTATTAAACTAAATTTCCTTTTTATAATGTTAGTTTAATAAAATATTTAGATTTTACCTATGCAAACAAGAATACTGTCTTTAACTTGAGTATTTAGGGAACATCTGTGTCTGAAAAATGTGTAGTTGCGGACAAATGTAACTTATTTTAAACTCTAATATTTTCCAAATGAAATTTAATAATAAAAAATTATGAATCATACTATTACATTTTAAAAGCTCTATCTAATGATACTTCCTTTGGTTGTTTGTGCGAAAAAAAATTCGCTGCCATTCTGTATGTACTTATGTAAAGATACCTACAAAAATAATTTTTTAAATATTTTTCTATATTTCAATCGAGGTGATGATCCACCTGAAAAAGTACGATCCGAAAATAGTTTTTTTTTGACTCACTTGGGATTCGACAAATCTTAATTAGTTTGAGGTCTAAATTATGCCTTATTATGAGACAGTACTCATAAAATGATTTTGTGATATACATGAGAATTGTTCCAAGTGTTTCTATAGACAAGAGCAAAAATGAACAGGTGTATGCAAAGTTGGTAATAGAACTAAATTTATAAGTTATTGGTATTTATTTAAATTCTCACTAACATACACAATCAAAACTAGTTAATCTAATATGGCTTTCAAAAATATTTTATGTCATCGTTATAACAATTACAATTATGTATAATGATATAAGTTTTTGATATTTATTTAAGTTCTCATTAAAATACAAAAACAAAACTGACTCATCTAATTGGCTCTTAAAAACTTATATCATCATTATGATAATTACTAATTGGTGTAATGATATAAGTTTTTGGTATTTATTTAAATTCTCACTAACGCACACAATCAAAACTGACTCATCTAATATGGCTTTCAAAAATATCTTATATCGTCGTTATGATAATTACTATTATGTATATTGATATAAGTTTTTGATATTTATTTAAATTCTCACTAACACACACAATCAAAACTGATTCATCTAATAAGGCTTTCAAAAATATCTTATATCGTCGTTATGATAATTACTATTATGCATAATGATATAAGTTTTTGCTTTTTATTTAAGTTCTCACTAACATACAAAATCAAAACTGACTCATCTAATTGGGCTCTTAAAAACTTATATCATCATTATGATAATTACTAATTGGTATAATGATATAAGTTTTTGGTATTTATTTAAATTCTCACTAACGCGCACAATCAAAACTGACTCATCTAATATGGCTTTCAAAAATATCTTATATCGTCGTTATGATAATTACTATTATGTATATTGATATAAGTTTTTGATATTTATTTAAATTCTCACTAACACACACAATCAAAACTGACTCATCTAATGTGGCTTTCAAAAATATCTTATATCGTCGTTATGATAATTACCATTATGCATAATGATATAAGTTTTTGGTTTTTATTTAAGTTCTCACTAACATACAAAATCAAAACTGACTCATCTAATTGGGCTCTAAAAACTTATATCATCATTATGATAATTACTATTATGTATAATGATATACGTTTTTGGTATTTATTTAAATTCTCACTAACACACACAATAAAAACTGACTCATCTAATATGGCTTTCAAAAATATCTTATATCGTCGTTATGATAATTACTATTATGTATATTGATATAAGTTTTTGATATTTATTTAAATTCTCATTAACATACAAAATCAAAACTGACTCATCAAATTGGGCTCTTAAAAACTTATATCATCATTATGATAATTACTATTATGCATAATGATATAAGTTTTTGGTTTTTATTTAAGTTCTCACTAACATACAAAATCAAAACTGACTCATCTAATTGGGCTCATAAAAAGTTATATCATCATTATGATAATTACTATTATGTATAATGATATAAGTTTTTGGTATTTATTTAAATTCTCACTAACTCACACAATCAAAACTGACTCATCTAATATGGCTTTCAAAATATCTTATATCGTCGTTATGATAATTATTATTATGTATATTGATATAAGTTTTTGATATTTATTTAAACTCTCATTAACATACAAAATCAAAACTGACTCATCAAATTGGGCTCTTAAAAACTTATATCATCATTATGATAATTACTATTATGCATAATGATATAAGTTTTTGGTTTTTATTTAAGTTCTCACTAACATACAAAATCAAAACTGACTCATCTAATTGGGCTCATAAAAAGTTATATCATCATTATGATAATTACTATTATGTATAATGATATAAGTTTTTGGTATTTATTTAAATTCTCACTAACACACACAATCAAAACTGACTCATCTAATATGGCTTTCAAAATATCTTATATCGTCGTTATGATAATTACTATTATGTATAATGATATAAGTTTTTGATATTTATTTAAACTCTCACTAACATACAAAAACATAACAGACTCATCTAATTGGGCTCTTAAAAACTTATATCATCATTATGATAATTACTATTATGCATAATGATATAAGTTTTAGGTTTTTATTTAAGTTCGCACTAACATACAAAATCAAAACTGATTCATTTATTACAGTTCTGAAAAACTTATGTCGTTATTATGGTAATTACTATTATGCATAATGATAGCGCATAAGTATCGCACTATACTACTTTATTTGTTAGAGTACTACTGTATAAAGAGGATTTTTTATTAAAATTTTTAAGTTATCACTTTTTTGGATTTATAAAATTTTCCTAATATTTTGGTAAACAAGGAAAATTTAAGCATTAGTAATACGCATGCGTGCAACAACATGTTATGATAATATAATATCTTTTCATAAATATGAAGTAGAAATTTCGAAATTTGTTTTTAAATTATGTAGAATGGTCCTTTATATATATATATATATATATATATATATATATATATATATATATATATATATATATATATATATATATATATATATATATATAATGTTCTTTTAATTTATCAAGTTCCGATGTATGAGTCTATTTCTCGGGAAGGGATTCACTACACTCATGTTCGATTTTTGAAGTAAAAACTACTTTAGTCGCACCTGCATCTGATTTTATGAGCAGTAAACTAAACTGAGCCGTTGCGCTCGGGTTAGTGATGCTGAATCGGGTAAACTCGGTTCCCTTCGGCATGAGCCAAGTAAACTATCTGCCTAGGCACACTAGGCGCATTTATTTTTTAATATCAAATGAACTTATTTTTAGGCACAGCATGCACACTTTTTTTAGATATTTAATTAAATTAGAATCTTAAGTATTTTAACATATACCAGTTTCCTATTGTTTCATTCTTACGGGTAAACTTGGCTCCTTCGACATCGGCCGAGCGGGTTTACTACCTAACACGGATTGTATTTTAAAATAATATCTTATTGTTCCTGATTCACAGAATTAATATCCATCGTATAATATCATTATAATTATTTATATATATATATACATAAATATATATATATATATGTATGTATATATATATATATATATATATATATATACATATATATATATACATGAATATATATATAATGTGTCCTCGAAAAGATAAGTTCTATTTCACGATTCTGAGTTAAAAAAAATTTTAAGATACTTATTTGCTTAGAAGGCAATATGGTTACTTCTTTTCGCTTCCCTACTTCTTTTTATCCTTGGTATGGCAAATGACCACACTCTTCTATATCGAAAAGATTTAACATTACCAAGTTCATCCCATAGAGATGATCAGGTTTAACATTATTCTGCTCTCCGCCAATCGCTCTGTCATAAATACGATGTCGCGTCAGCGTTTTGTTGTATACAAGTTATAAAAAACTCATTGTAATTACGCATTGATCTTCTGTTTTCTTTCCATTTATTTATCTGAATTATATTTTTGATCACAATTTATTTAATTAAATGAAATAAATGTCGGCTTAAAAACAGTATGGCGTGCAAAAAGAAGTTAACTGTGTGGATTTACTTTGGAGAAACTGATAATTCACGTAATGCGTCATGTAAATTGTGTCAAGCAAATATTTCTCGTAGGGAAAGTGTTCAGAAAAGCTACGATGTTGAAATTATTGAAACATTTTAAGATCAAGCAAAATGTTTCACCAGATGATATAATAACATATTATAAGAACAAGACACAGACAATGAGGTCGTCGCTGGTATAAGTAAGTCCACAAAGCAGTTAACTCTATACGACTCTCAAATAAAGCTCAAAAAGTTAGATATTAACGATCCTAAAACTAAGAAATACCCTTATCTGATTGGTGAGATATCGTTATTAACAATGAACTCGTGAGTATAATTGGAAGGTCTGGTTTCTGAAGACTTTTAAATGAGACTCTCTCGAGTCATTAATTAAAATAATTGATTAAGGATAAAAATCCTTTAATTCTATTCAATTACAATAAAATAAAAATATTGATGTTTCTTACTAAAACACGTACTTCGATTATGAAATAATTAATAATTAAAGGGCTATGTTTTATTAAACAATCTTATTTCCCAGGTAAACGGTAGGCCTTTCGTATTTTGCCGAATAGTGACCAAATATACTAATATAGTAAAAATTGTCTGAATAGGCTGATTACCGAATAGTAACCGAATATTTGTTGTAACCCTAATTTGTAGTGAACGAGAATGTGTTCCAGTCATATTGTACTAAATTGTGCGTTAGATTTATTTTTGTATTTTATTTTTGTTTGTCTTCTTTATTGAATTTGAAAATTGTAAATATTGATAAATGAAAATAAATAAATAAAAAGAATGTAGATTTGCAGGAGCCCTGCTAATATTAGAAATAAATATCATATTATTTATATCTAGTTTACATCCTAAATAATTTTGTTTTAAATTTTATCAAAAGCTTATAAGTACTGTAAAATAATGAGTATGTAGATAGGAACAAAGGCTGAAAGCGGTTCGAAATAAATAAGAAAATTGAGTTTTATAAAAATTTAAAATGTAAAAGTCTTGTGAAATTCCATTCTTTATTAAGATAAAATCTTGCAACCGTTTTCTTAATCGTAATCTATTTCGTGACCACTGCCGTTATCTACGGAGAATGAAACTGTATACCGATGTGTCCGAGGTCGTATCAGATTTAGGACAGAATCCTTAGCTTCCTCCTGAAAATAAAAAAGAAAACATTTTAAATTAATAAAGCAAAAACATTCATATTGTGTTCATCTAATAGTTTTTCTTAACTCAAGGTTAAAAGTTCATACTAAAAACACTCGTTGTTTCTATCGGAATCGAATTTAAGCTTTATAAAGTCTGAGGTACACGCGGCAAGTAAGATTCACCCAATTATAAAATAAAATATTTTCGATAAATATAATTTTAAAATTAGAAAACCTCTAGTAAATATAAGGTTTGAATATAAATAAAAATAAAAAAAACTAAAATAAAAAAAAATTAAATTGTGGACCATTCATCTGTCAAATAACCTATGTAAATATATGTGAGCAACTTCATAGTGTCGATTTCCTATAGATTTTTGTTGCATAGTGTGCAACTTCATTCTGTCAAATTTTTGTACCGTTCGTAAAATTTCACTCTCATCTTTTTTTCACAACGCGCCTAAAGAAGCATAACATCAACAAATAAAATTCTACATTACATTAAATGTTAAAATGACATTTTATAAAACCTTTTCGTGAGCCTTATTAAACGATAGATATTGAAAGTCAACTAAACATTTTTATAAAAAAATAATGTGACGCCTAAACTAACTAAAGGACGATAACCTACAAACAGGAAGTTTATTTTGTTTTTCAAAGATTCACGCAAATATCACTAATGGTTTATGATCGTTTATGTTTTCCTAACGATAGTTTAGGTTTTCCAAAGTTATATCGCATCGCGAAAATTTCGTCTCGTTGATCATATTTCACACCCAGCCTTATTTACCAAAAATACTTTAATTTATCTATGAAGTGAATCTTATTTATACGTCGTGGATATTAATCAATTAAAAATAAAAAAATTAGACTGCATCACAACTGCATTACGGTCGTATGTAGTGCTGTCACCTGGTTAGTTTCTGGTTGATGAAGTTATGCTAACATCGGGCGCGACCGGTGCTCAGATTCATAAGCGTATTTCATTCATTTGCATACTTCACCTAAGATTTTGAATAGGGTTTAGTTCCATTATAAAAAATTAGGTCCTTTCGAGTTTTGATTTTTTGTGTTTTATCGTGCTGGGCTAGATTTAAAACTATTTTTGGTTTTGACTGTTGCGTCAGTCTGTAGTGTTAGCGATGAATACTAGTGAAGTTGAAGGGTGCCTAACTTTTAGGTTAATGTCTAATGATTATGGAAGATAATGTTTACTTTGCATTTATTGTCTTGGTAAAATATATTCAAAGCTGCTGTAATAAAATTTAGAGCACTTTAAAAAAGTGTAAAAATGATTGCAATAAAATAGGCTACGTTTGAAAATGGCGGAAAATGGATTTGGGAAATTCATGTTTATATACCTTTTATGTTTACATACCGTTATTGATTTTCCTGTTCGGCTATTGTTTCTTTCCTTTTCCTTTACCCGACGGCCCTGGACTATTCTGAACGTTTGTTGCTTCTCCATCGGGTTGCTCTCCTGAAAATATATACACGTAATTATGAAATTATTTAAAAAGAAAATATTTTGAAAAAAGATTAATATATTGCATACACAATGTCCAGCTAGGCGATCATTACATTCTATGTTCAAGACATGTATTTATAAAAATTAGGGTGTAATTAAAGCATTGCTGACAAAACGTGAAAAGTTAAGGAAAGTAACAACAAAATCAGAAATACGTTCGAATCCTTTTTGAATATTTATATAGTGAATAATCCAAACATATTTTTATTGATTAATAATATTTTCAAGACGTATACTTCGAAAAGACTAAAAGAAGAGTGTAATTAAAGTGTTGCTGACAAGAACGAAAAATTAATGAAACTAACAACAAAACCAGAATTATGTCTGGGTCACTTTTGAACATTTTTATAGCGAATAATCCATATACATTTTTAATGACTAATAATATGTTCAAGTCCTATACTTCGAAAAGACTAAAAGAAGGATGTAATCAAAACGTTGCGGACAAGGCCAAAAAGATAATGAAAGTCATAACAAAATCAGAATTAGGTCATAGCCACTTTTAAACATTTATATAGGGAGTAATCCATACGTATTTATATTGATTAATAATATGTTCAAGTCCTATACTTCGAAAAGACTAAAAGAAGGATGTAATCAAAACGTTGCGGACAAGGCCAAAAAGATAATGAAAGTCATAACAAAATCAGAATTAGGTCATAGCCACTTTTAAACATTTATATAGGGAGTAATCCATACGTATTTATATTGACTAATAATATGTTCAAGTCCTATACTTCGAAAAGACTAAAAGAAGGATGTAATCAAAACGTTGCGGACAAGGCCAAAAAGATAATGAAAGTCATAACAAAATCAGAATTAGGTCATAGCCACTTTTAAACATTTATATAGGGAGTAATCCATACGTATTTATATTGATTAATAATATGTTCAAGTCCTATACTTCGAAAAGACTAAAAGAAGGATGTAATCAAAACGTTGCGGACAAGGCCAAAAAGATAATGAAAGTCATAACAAAATCAGAATTAGGTCATGGCCACTTTTAAACATTTATATAGGGAGTAATCCATACGTATTTATATTGATTAATAATATGTTCAAGTCCTATACTTCGAAAAGACTAAAAGAAGGATGTAATCAACGCGTTGCTGACAAGACACGAAAAATTAGTGAAAGTGACAACAAAACCAGAATTACATCAGGGTAACTTTCAAATATTTACATAGCAAATAATCTATTCGTATTTTTATTGATCAACGCTAAATATGAAACATCCCGCAGGGAATTGTCCATACCTATATCATACGATGGAGTTAATTTACGGATCGAGTATTGTGAGCATTAATTATATAAAAAGAATTAAAAATCAAATAATGTCTAGATTCACAACATAAGAGTACCAGTAAATAAACGGACAAAGGATTTAATGTTAGGGTAATTGAAACATACGCTTACCGCTCTCTGATGGACGGCAAAGTTCATACATTCCTTTAATAATTGAATCCATTTTTTCCTGTTCCGCTGCAGACAAGTCTCTCATCTTTTCAGCCCATTTGTCCCACTTGTCGTTCTTGCTCTCCTGAGTTTTGACCTGAATTAAAAAAAAAATTGTATGTATTTTCACTTGTTCGTGCAAGATTTTCTAGGTTTGTGTAAAGGTGCAAAAAAAATCAATAACAAGTATATTATATTGAATATATTTGGCGTTAATTTTGTAGAAATTCATTATTTACAATTAAATGAAACTACGTGATGTAGTATTATTTCTACTTTCTTTAAGTTCTTTACCACGACCTAGGTTTCATTGTATTATAACATCTTCAGGTGGGCTATTATGGTTTGGTAATCATATTAGCTGATGATTGTAATCTGCGTTTGAATCATCTCATATGGAAAAGAGATATCAACATTTTAAAGGACTCGAAACATTTTTTACTAATGTACAAATAAATGTTTAAATAATTACTATATCAAACTATTTACGCATATTAATATTATTTTTGGTAATGTAATTTAAATATATGAAAAATTCCATTAAAATTTTCTTTGTCCTATGAAATTTACGATGTATTATATAAAGTTAAATAAAATTTCATAATTGTCATAAGTGGATATGACAGTTTTTGACTTGAAACATCTAATGACGCGTTTGGATGGGAGTTAAAACATTCTGATTGCGGGTCGCCACGTGTCATTCGGCCAGCTTTGCGTCTTGTCGGCTCTTTCCAACTTAATTCACAGCATTCGTCAGCATAACGTTTTGTGGGTTATTTCTGACTTAATTCGACTAGCTACATATTTTGAGAATAATGGGGAGATAGACAGACGGACAAATGCTTGACAATTTACAGGTCCATAAAAAATATATAATTAAATGATTTTCTGAAATTATGTAATATTTTTGAAAAGAAGCACAGTAAAATTGTATTGTTTAAAATTAATAACATTTGATAAATTCCATACTGAGTGTTCATAATTATTGCAGACTCGACATGTAACAAAACCAGCTAAGAATCCCATCATTAATATCAATGTATGGCGTTTTGCTCCTTGCACACCAGTAAAGCCAATGCCAACAATCTGGGCCTCAGATGAATTATTTAGATATTTTATAAAATGTCCTGAAATTCAATTTTAAGTAAGTTGCCCCACCAAATAAGCTAATGTGAAAATGGATTCGAGCAAGTGAGACGGGACACCCATGGCATATGTAATAGTTAAGAAACTCATATAAAAAAGAGAGGATAACATTTTATTCAACTTAAATGGAAAGTTTTAATTGACTGATTTACTTATATTGATAAAATAACGAACTATGACGATTTATTGTAATTGCAAATAAGATCCAAATTACATTGTTTTGTAGCGTGGATCCTGTTTAAAAATTTGTTTTGTGTTAACTTTTGTGGTTTAGAAAGATGCTTAACTATAAGAAATATTTATGCTATAAGAGCATCAAATGGCACATCAAATGAGTTTACAGCTTAAATTTAAAATACCTTAGGTATTCCACAATTTCGCCGTTTAGAGTTTTCAAAACTTTTACTTGCTTACTTTGCTTTAGGCCCTTCAGAATTATGAGTTGGACTATCGCTTCGGGAATTCATGTTCACATTTCTAAGTATTGTGCCAATCCCATTTTTGTCCGTGAGTTATCGCAGGAGCTGACTCCGGTTCTTAAACGATTAAGCGTACATTGACATGATGGGGCTCTTAAAACCCAGGAGAGGCCGTTGGGGTCTAGCTCGAACAGGTTGGATGTTTCGACATGGGATGACCATTCTTCGGACCAAACTTTATTCAGGTGTCACTCCAGGCTTGATTCATGAGTCAGAAGGACTGGTGAGTTCCGAAATTTTAATCTTACGGACTTTGGTGTGGTTAGATCCTCGCTAATGGTAACTCAGGTCTTTGGCTGATATTTTGGGTTTCTCTATGGAGATTTCGTAGGCGATGGAAATTGGGCAGAATAATATTGCTGAGAGCCGGAAGACGAAGAATACATAAATACGTTAGAACCAAAATATTTTCTCATAATGAGATATATATCCCCCCAAGAAATTAAAGTGGAAGGAATTTTATAAAACTTTATGCAGAAATTTTTGTTATTTTTAACTTAAGTTGTCGTCTTAAATAGTTAATCGTCTTAAATAGTTAATCGTCTTAAATAGTTAATAATCGTCAGGAAAAAGTTTTAATCTCATCACATAATTTATCTTTATTATTATTTTGAAATATATTTTACGTGTTTTTTTTTTAAATATAGTTTTAGACATTATGCACATCGCTTTAAAGCTTCGTATTTTTCAAATGGTACTTAAAAATAAAAAAAAACAAAAGTACAAATAGAACCTTACTTTTATTTTGAAAGACCAATAGAAGTTTTCAAAAATTACCCTCATTTTACGTATATTAATCATTTAAAAAATGAAAACCGGCCAAGCGCGAGTCCTTACTTCGTTTGAAGCGAAATTATTTTATTTATCAAAATTCATCACTACTAAACTCCGAAACGCTCATTTTTTTTATAACTTTAGGTTTAATAGTTTTGAAAATATGGGGACATATTTTTCAGTATATCTCTGAAGATATAATACCTAAAATTAAGAAAAAAATAGTGTCATACCCTACAATCTGGCCCCTAAAATTTTCATATAAAAAATTTTGAGTTGATTGATTTTATCTTTTTACTACTATTACTTGTTTACAAATACATATTTCTCTTTCTTTAAAGAGTGTACCTAATACAAAAGGAATGATTTTATCTTTTTACTATTATTACCGGTTTACAAATATGTAGTTATCTTTTTTTAAAGAGTGTACCTAATACAAAAGGAATGATTTTATCTTTTTACTACTATTACTCATTCGCAAATACATATTTTTCTTTCTTTAAAGAGTGTACCTAATACAAAAGGAAGGATTTTATCTTTTTACTATTATTACTCATTAGCAAATACATATTTATATTTCTTTAAAGAGTGTACCTAATACAAAAGGAATGATTTTATCTTTTTACTATTATTACTCATTTCCAAATACATATTTATATTTCTTTAAAGAGTGTACCTAATACAAAAGGAATGATTTTATCTTTTTACTATTATTACTCATTAGCAAATACATATTTATATTTCTTTAAAGAGTGTACCTAATACAAAAGGAATGATTTTATCTTTTTACTACTATTACTTGTTTACAAATCCATATTTCTCTTTCTTTAAGGAGTGTACCTAATACAAAAGGAATGATTTTATCTTTTTACTATTATTACTCATTCGCAAATACATATTTTTCTTTCTTTAAGGAGTGTACCTAATACAAAAGGAAGGATTTTATCTTTTTACTATTATTACTCATTTGTAAATACATATTTATATTTCTTTAAAGAGTGTACCTAATACAAAAGGAATGATTTTATCTTTTTACTATTATTACTCATTAGCAAATACATATTTATATTTCTTTAAAGAGTGTACCTAATACAAAAGGAATGATTTTATCTTTTTACTATTATTACTCATTTGCAAATACATATTTATATTTCTTTAAAGAGTGTACCTAATACAAAAGGAATGATTTTATCTTTTTACTATTATTACTCATTAGCAAATACATATTTATATTTCTTTAAAGAGTGTACCTAATACAAAAGGAATGATTTTATCTCTTTACTATTATTACTCATTTGCAAATACATATTTTTCTTTCTTTAAAGAGTGTACCTAATACAAAAGGAATGATTTTATCTTTTTACTATTATTACTCATTAGCAAATACATATTTATATTTCTTTAAAGAGTGTACCTAATACAAAAGGAATGATTTTATCTCTTTACTATTATTACTCATTTGCAAATACATATTTTTCTTTCTTTAAAGAGTGTACCTAATACAAAAGGAATGATTTTATCTTTTTACTATTATTACTCATTTGCGAATACATATTTATCTTTCTTTAAAGGGTGTACCTAATACAAAATGAATTATTTTATCTTTTTACTATTGCTACTTATTTACTAATACATATTTCTCTTTCTTTAAAGAAAGTACTTAATACAAAAGAAATTATTTTATCTTTTACCATTATTACTCATTTACAAAAATATATTTCCTTATTTTTAAAGAGTGTACCTAATACGTTAGGAATTTTTTTTTTTTACCATTACTATTCACACGAAAAAGAACTTTTCGAAACAAATAACATACCTCTCATAATAATAAGGAGGTAAAACTTAATCAACACTCGTTTTCAAACTTATTTTTAGTTATAAATATATAGAAAGCAATTATGAATTAAACGTTTAAGTACGTAAAAACATTTATTTCCATACATAAACTTTATTTCATTAAAGAACTAAATAAACTTCAAGCGCCATTTTGCTGCCCCATTCTTAGAGCTTTGTTTCTTTAATGCGATATAATTTAATTAGTTCTTACCATTAAAATTCACACGAAAAAAAAACTTTACGAAACAAATAACATGTTTCTCATAATAATAAATAAAACCTAAATCAACACTCGTTTTCAAAACTTATTTTTAGTTATAAATATATACGAAACAAACATGAATTAATTAATATCGCAAATAGAAAGAATTGAAATAAGTTAAAAGAAGCTGCTAAAAACTTTTAAGTACATAAATACATTTATTTCCATACAAAACCTTAATGAACGATTAATTTGAAAATGGTCTTATTTCATTAATGAACTAATAAAACTTCAAGCGCCATTTTGCTGCCCCACTGTTAGAGCTTTGTTTTTTTAAAGCGAGATAATTTAATTAGATTTCGGTATACATGAGAATGTATTGTAATTGCAATTTAAACTAACTTGAACTATATTGTAACTTGTAATTTAAGCTAACTTGAACTACATTGTAACTTGCAATTTAAACTGACTTGAACTATATTGTAACATGCAATTTAAACTAACTTGAACTTTATTGTAAATTGTAATTTAAACTAACTTGAACTATATTGTAACTTGCAATTTAAACTAACTTGAACTATATTGTAACTTGCAATTTAAACTAACTTGAACTATATTGTAACTTGCAATTTAAACTAACTTGAACTATATTTGCAAAATGTTGCCGTCAATGGGAAAAAGAGGATTTGGAAGAAATATTGATTTCTTTGAGAATGAAGAATTTCTCCCTTATATTATGTGCTGTTTATATTCCACCGAAATTTTCGCAAAATATCTATAAAAAACATTTCTGCAATTTACAAAATTTATATACTGATAATTTTGTAACCACATATTAATTGTTGGTGATTACAATATTCCAACCCTAAATTATCAGTTTATAGAAAATTATCCCTATGGCCTTAAAAATTTTAATAACAGGACTCTCGATCGATCTCGCACTGAGTAATTGTAAATGTAAACTCTTTTCTGCGGAACCATTACTTCGTGAGGACCGCCATCATCCTACTTTCCTCCTCACAATTGATTGCTGTCCAGAGATCGCGATGAAAAAGGCTGACAACTCAAAATACAATTTCCGCAAGTGCGACTATACTGCAATCAATAAAGCGCTAGAATCTATAAACTGGGAAAAGGAGTTCCACCAGCTTTCAGCTACCTGCGCTGTGGATAGATTTTATATTATTATTTTTGATATTATCAATAAATTAGTTACAAAGAAACCACAAAAATCCAGGAAACATTCAACTTGATACACTCCTAAATTGATACAGGTAAGTAAACGTAAAGAAAAATTCTGGGTAAAATGGAAATTATACGGTAACTTCTCCGATTACTTAAATTTCTCTAAATTAAGAAGTCAATTTAAAAAAATATCCCGGTCTTGTTTTCGTGACTACGTCCATAATACTGAGAAACTTATTAATAACAACGTAAAAGGTTTCTGGTCATACGTGTCATCACTAAAGAAGTCAAAAGGATACCCATCGTCGATGAATTTCGAAGGTTATGAATCGAATGACATTCAAATGATATGCCAAATGTTTTCTAAGTTCTTCAAATCTACCTTTGAACGGAACCCACCACTAGATCCAAATAATATTTGTAAATCCTTCGAACAAAACCTACCTCCTCATCACAATTTAGCACTTCAGATGGATATTAATATCACCTCCATCCGCTTCCAAAGAGATGAAATAACTAATGCCCTCAAGAAAATCAATCCCAATAAGGGAGCAGGTCCAGACAATATTGAACCTATATTTCTTAAAAACACATACGATACGATTTCTGCTCCACTCACTATAATATTTAACATGTGTATCGCGCAGGGTACGTTTCCCGGGCGCTGGAAAGATGCACATATAATACCAGTATATAAATCTGGGAGTAAACAATCTGTCGAAAATTATCGGCCTATATCCATTTTGTCAGCAGTGTCTAAGGTATTTGAAAAAAGTGGTTCACAATAGGATTTATCCGACATTGCATCGGCATACTATTGAGGAGCAGCATGGATTCGTACGGAACCGGTCAACATTAACCAACCTGTTATTGTACACGCAATATCTCTTTAAATCTATGGATTGCAGGACACAGGTTGATTCCATCTACACAGATTTTAAAAAAGCTTTCGACAAGGTTGATCATCTCATCTTGCTGAAAAAACTCTCTTTTAACGGTATAAAGGGCAATTCACTTCGTTGGTTCGTCTCCTATCTCAGCAACAGGCAACAAGCAGTAAAAATTAACGGTTTTATATCACCTCATGTTCCCGTGACTTCAGGGGTACCTCAAGGTTCCATATTGGGTCCCTTTTTGTTTATCATCTTTATAAATGACATCAGCAATTGTTTTAAACACAGCAAGTTCCTGTTATATGCTGACGACCTAAAGATTTTCTCCAAAATAAGGGATTCTTCTGATCATTCGAAGTTACAAGAAGATCTTAAAAGACTAGATGCATATTGCAGAATAAACAAGATACAATTAAGTCACAGTAAGTGTAAATCGATCACCTTTTCTAAAAATAAGACAATCTATTTTCATGCCTATGACATAGGTGGTCATTCTTTGAAAACTGTTAATTGCATACGTGACCTTGGTGTAATGTTTGATCAAAAGCTACATTTTGATGTTCACGTAAAGCAGATCACATCGCGAGCTTATGCTTTGCTAGGCTTTGTCTTACGAACTACTAAACCCTTTAAGCAAATGAGAACGTATCGCATCCTCTACACAAGTCTTGTGCGATCTCAACTTGAATATGCTGTTGCCGTCTGGAATCCTTACTATCTTACATATTCTGATATGATCGAAAGAGTGCAAAAACGATTTATACGTACATTCGCTTCAATACACCCAAAATAGACTATTATAATGCATTGTATACATTCAAATACCGTACTCTCCACGAAAGGCGTATCGAACTCGGAGCAATTGTACTTTATAATATTTGCCATAGTCGTTATGATTGCGCCGATATAGTGAATCAGTTGCAGTGTGTCAGGGAGAGCGACCCGTAGCATCGCACTGTTTTATCTGCCTACCGCTCGCACTAATGCTGGTGCTCGTATATCACTACGCAGGCTTTGTGATTATTGCGACGGAAAATTTCATTCTCTAGTTATATTTGCCAGCTCAATACTTCAATATAAACAGTCAGTTAAACGGATACTATACAACCATTAGTCCTTTGAAAGCATTGACACTACATTTTCATTTATTCAAATCGACCTGATATTCTGTTTTTTTTTCTTTTTATTTAATCGATATTATTATAAGTGGGATAGTGATTACTATTAATTCTATTATTGATAACTGTTACAGTGAACTTTAAATGAAAGGCTGATTTCAATAATTTCAACAGTTATTGCTTGATTGTTAACAACATTACTTTATTAAAATTTAATTTGATATTTTATAAAATTTCTGAATATTTAATGTATCATGGAAATATCTAGAAGGGACTGAGGATATATGTATGTAGAATATTACTTTCATGTGGGAATGTTAGGATATAAGTTAATCTTATTATCAAACAACTCTTATTTTGTATTTCACTATGACTTGTATCTGTTTTTTCTCTATAGGTGATAAATAAATAAATAAATATTGTAGTTTGCAATTTAAACTAACTTGAACTATATTGTAACTTGCAATTTAAACCAACTTGAATTATATTGTAACTTGCAATTTAAATATTTTATAATAAAACAATTAGAGTTTTTCCTACTAGAGTTTTAAAACATCGATACTTTAGAATACTTGATATAATTGAGATTGATACAAAATATTATTCAATAAAAGCTATCGATACTTTTTATCATATTTGTTAGGAGTGGTTGGTACTATTACGAGCCGAAGTCAAATTTATTTCGATTGATAAGGCAAGTTTTTGTGCATTGTTTGTTAAAGTATGCATCAGTGGGTGGATGGTTCATGGACTAAGTGTCAATATAGGTTCTTTTCAATGCAAGTAATAGCCATATTTTATACAGCACTTTGACAGAATAATAGTCATGTTTTATATAGAAATTTGACAGTAGAAATAATGTTTTTGAAATAACATATAAAGAATATTCGCATTAATTTATTGAAGTAAAACTTCTTTACGCACGCTTGATTTGGTGAGTAAGCTGGTGAATGCGTGACGAGAGCGTTACGAAAAGTGTGATCAGGCGAGGCGAACGGAAGTTGAGAGGGAAGACAGAAAGAGAGAGAGAGAGTTACGTTTTGTACATTACTGTAGGCACAAGTGAGAGAGGTGCGAGCACACATTTTCTTTCTCTCCTTCTCTCATAGCCATATATGTTTCGTATATCTAAGACACAGTGCAAGCCTATTGTCTGTGTCACACTGTAGGAGCAAGAGAGAGCAGTGCGCGTGCACATTTTCTTTCACTCTTCCTCTCATAGCCAGTGCATGAAATATATATATATATATATATATATATATATATATATATATATATATATATATATATGCGAGTTTACTAGCGTTCCGCGAACGGTGATTTTTTTTTCGTTCTTGAACAGTTTTATAAATTATTATTTTGTTCAATATATTAAATATTCTACGTTTAAAGTGAATAAAATTGTAAATTCATTTTAACGTTCATATTTTGTGAATTTGAAGTTTTACTTCAGTCGCGTGGTCTAAAGCTCACTCGTTTTTTTTATTTATTTCCATACCGCTTACATATTTAAGATAGACATGGAATAAACGATACTGAATTACGATTTTTGTCAAATAAAATATAAGATAATATGATGAAAATTCAAAATTGGCTATATACTTACATTTGATGTTTTTAAAATAATTTATAAAATGTATTCGCATTCATTTATTATCGATACCGCTTATATATTTAAAGATAGACAAGGAATAAACCGTATTGAATTACGATTTTTGTCAAATAAAATATAAGATAATATGATGAAAATTCAAAATTGGCTATATACTTACATTTGATGTTTTTAAAATAATTTATAAAATATATTCGCATTAATTTATTATCGATACCGCTTACATATTTAAAATAGACATGGAATAAACCATATTGAATTATGATTTTTTTTAAATAAAATAAAAGATAATATGATGGAAATTCAAAGTTGGCTATATACTTACACATTTTGAAAAAAAAAATCCTGTACCCATTGTATTGCTTTGTAATATAAAACTTTATTTTTTATTACAAATACTTATTACAAAAAATAGGTTTAATTATTTTTTGAACAGCCTACGAAGAAAATTAGGAAAAAGCATAATAACTTTTGGAATTTAAATATAAGGCTCATCTACTGACTTAATTAATATATATATATTATCATCAAAAGAACCAGAACAGGATAATAACACAAAAATGAATATTTAAACGTACTTCCAAACGGGTACGAGCATATTTTGTTTATAAAACATAATAATATGAATCAGATGAACTAATGTTGCACAATCCACGTATACGAGCGGAATTTATTGAAGACAAAAATACCAAATTAAATACAGCCGACAAACGTTTCTGCATGGAAAAAACCAATGATTGACCGCATCGGTACTTGATTTCACCGAAGAATGTATGGAGCAATACATGTATCGTGTATTTACAGCAAAGTATTGACTCAAATACTAGGTACTGTATATAGAGTATTTTCCAATGCTACTTCCTGCCCGCGTTCATTACAAAAATACGGACAGACCAAGTCCAAGAACATTTATCTAAGATTGTGAAATAAAAAATTAAACCAAATATGGAAATAATTAAACCAAATACATGTATGAAAATCTTAATAGATGAAACATATTTATCACCTTCTTTGGCGTTTGTTGTTTCATCCCCTTCAAAAACTGAAGGTCTTCGTAATACAAAAACTGCGGTTGATACGGCGTGTCTTTACCGGCGTGGGCTTGCCTCCTCTTTTCCTCATCGTGGAACTGTTTTGCATATCTGTCCATCACGACGTTCATGCTCGTAGCCGCATCTGAAGTATTGCACTTTTCAACGTATATCTTCCTCATAAGGGGCCAAGCACTTTTTCTAACATAATTGTCACCGAACTGCGGATGGGCAGGATCCCAGAGACAGGGATGCTTTTTGTACTCCGAAAATAATTCGCGTAAATTCGGATCGCGTTTATCTTCCATATCTGTTCGTGTTTAGTTTCGATTTATTATTTAAAAAAAAACAATAGCGGGTATTTGTCCTTTAATATATGCACTTTATTTACACACTTTGAACTGGTTAGTAATAACCATTCAGTTATTGTCACACAAGGTCAAATTTTTGCGTAGCGAGCGACCGGCCGTGCAATTGCGAGCGAGAACAAGCGAACATATGAACTAACCAACTTAACTCCTAACAACCACTATCTTTCGCGCGAAGGTTGTGGGTGACATCATCGACACAGCTTTTGAACGGGATATGCATTAGTGTCTAACGCTTCTCTCGCACGCAATTTCGTATATGATAGAAAGAGTCGTGTAGCACTTACATGGTTCTCCAATGACACATAAAGGTCGCAGCCCATACAGCTTCGAATTGTTAATAATATGTGTGCTTGAGTATAATGGGATTGATGTGTTTAAAATAATAATCAAAGCATTGTACAGGAAATAGCGCATTATCTCCCGATAACGTTATAATATATTGACATAGGGACGTGGTATTGAAACAAACATATCGGTATTTTACTTATGAGCGGGATTGAAGTAAAATGATGGTTTAAAACAATAAAAAAACACGCTTTCTTAGCAACATGAATAAAAAAATGATCTTTAAATGTAAAGATTTTGGCCAAGAGCGAAAGAATGTTTCACAACTTTGTGTAACTTAATTTTTTTAATAAGCATAAATAAATTATTGTGATTAAAAAAAAAAGGAACTTTCCGACTTAATTCAGCCAGCTTCACGTCTTGTCAACTAACAGCAATATAAAATTTAAATATATTTATAATAAATTGTTAAGAAATATTTATCTGATAAATTAATTCATAAAAATAAATGTATTATTATATTATTAACAACTATCTGAATATTTGTTTTTTCACTTTCAATTTGTTCAGATAAAAAAATTTTGATATTTCACATCTGCCAGGCGTTCTATGGCGCCTCCCAATTTTTTTAGCTCATGTTGCTACAAAAGGGTTTTTGTTCTAATTTATTTAAACTATAATTTAATTTTCTAAATGTTTGGTTATGCAATTATTGTATTGTCATCCATTCTTGATACGTGTGCAAAATTTTAAATAATTCGTACATCTGGAAGTGGATGAAAATTTAATTGAAATACTCCGTACATACATATATACCTGCATACAAATGAAACTAATATAAAGTGTGTAAGCAGTATCACTGTTCTTGAATGTTATATTATGTATATTTTTAACAAGTTTCTCTCTATATAACAAATCCACATGTATTTGTTTAATACCTCTATCAATTTCTACTATTTATGAACAATTTTAGGAACACACTATAATACAAATTATGCTAATGAAAATAAGAAGGAGACCGGTATAAATGAGCCCTGCGTTAGAAAAATATAATATAATTTTAAAGAATACAAAAAAAAAATTAATTAAACGATTGAAAATTGGAAAAAAGCAAAAATACCATTCTATTTTGTTTTTATTTTTTGCCTACCACATAATGAAAAAGGAAGAACGCATATGTATAATATATGAGCGTTTACACATATAGGTATCTCTGACGTATCAAGAAATGTAAAGTAGAAATAAAAATTAAAAAAAAAACAATAAACAATAATATTTGGTCAGTATATACTAAAATATAAATTTTGAAAAGAAATGGTCGATTTAAATAATCGACATGGATCACTTTTACCTAAACTTAAAGCCATTGCCGTAATTATTAAAAAAATATAATGTTACTTGTAAACTCACTCATTGTCCTCATGTAATGCTTATAAAATAATTTTTGAAGTAAAACTTCTTTACGCACGCTTGACTTGGGGAGGAAGCTGGTGAATACGTGACGAGAGCGTTACGAAAAGTGTGATCGGGCGAGGCGAACGGAAGTTGAGAGGGAGATATAAGTTAGTGAAGACAGAAAGAGAGAGAGAGTTACGTTTCGTATATTACTGTAGGGACAAGAGAGAGAGGTGCGAGCACAAATTTTCTCTCTCTCTTTCTCTCATAGCCAGTTATGTTTCGTATATCTAAGACACAGTGCAAGCCTATTGTCTGTGTCACACTGTAGGAGCAAGAGAGAGCAGTGCGCGTGCACATTTTCTTTCTCTCTTCCTCTCATAGCCAGTGCATGAAATTTATATTTATATTTATATATATATATATATATATATATATATATATATATATATATATATATATATATATAAATATATATATGCGATAAAATTGTAAATTCATTTTAAAGTTCATATTTTGTGAATTTGAAGTTTTACTTCAGTCGTGTGGTCTGAAGCACACTCGTTTTTTTCACTGCCATTTTTGGGTTTTGTGTAACTTTTTTGGACGATCCTGTTAGATCTGTGAGTTTCATATATGTCAGCTGTGAAGGTTAATTGACTTTATAAATTTGCTTCAAACTTGAAGTTTCTGCATCAATCGGTTTCTGAGAAAAACGGCTATTACAGACGGACAGAGGGATACATGAGTTATCTTGTAAGGGTTCTGTGGTTCCTTTTAAATTGCGGAACAATAAAAATGTTAATGTAGACATAATACGTCATTCGAAATATGACAATACACTATTATACAGCTAAGTACTTTAAACAATTACGGGTAAAATTCGATTGTGTAGTTTGTAGTAAAATTCGATTGTGTAATTATCAGGTAAAATTCGATTGTGTAGTTTGTAGTAAAATTCGATTGTGTAATTATCAGATAAAATTCGATTGTATAGTTTAATTGAATTCATACATCCCTTATTTATTGTTTTTGATTCGCATGTATGATAATAACAAATAATTAAGTAGGTATTTAGGGAAGGAAGAGAAAGAAGGGAAGTGAAGATGAAACCATGGCTTTTATAGCCACTGCACGTGCCATAGTTCGGTAACCTTGCTAGATGACTCGTATAATCCGACATGCTCGCTATTTCTAAAACAGTATATGTGTTACTTATACGTAACTGTCGCGAATACATCGTATCATAATATGCCAAATAGTGCAATTAATTGGTGCTGAAGTTATAGCAGGGCATTAAGTTTTGAAAAATATAGCATAACATCCCTTTTGTGAGTATAAAATGCTTATATAATTTATTTTATAGCTAATACTTTTATGATGTTAGTGAGGGGTGTTAACTGAGCGCTGAAGTTTTATCGATACAAAATATTGCTGCTATAAACGAAATGTGAATACATACACAATTAAATGAATCTACGTGATGTAGTATTATTTCTTTCTTTAATTTCTTTACCACGATCTAAGTTTCGTTGTATTACAACATCTTCAGGTGGGATATTAGCAAAGATATTATCCCACCTGAAGATGTTGTAATACAACGAAACCTAGGTCGCGATAAAACACTTAAAGAAAGTAGAAATAATACTACATCACGTAGTTTCATTTAATTGTGAATAATGAATTTCTACAAAATTAACGCCAAATATATTCAATATGTGAATACATGTTATAAATATATATCATATTACTGGTCAAAAATATATCTATGTGATGTTTGTGTACTTAGTATAAAAGTTTAGACATTGCAATTGGAAAAAGGACCATTAAAACAAGGAAAGCTTGCAGCCTGGATCAGATCAGTATCAGTCCATTAATGTTTCAGTTTACTCGTCACATTATTTTATAAAAACATAAGTTTATAATTTACTTTTGATATGACTCAGTATGCCTTGTATATCAGCCCTATTTACAATTATGACTATGACAGATGACATCGTTTGGATGATGCCGACGTTAAGCTATGAAGCTATTACCACAAGCGCCCATATTTTAAAAAATGTGATTCCTACGTATGGCATATCCATTAGTTACCTGTTCCGTAATGTGGATAATATTAAGAACATTTATTTTTTTAAATAACTAAGTTCAATAGTACATTTACATTTACAGATACGTATTAGAAAATTTACATTTTACATTATGCCGGTCACATACTTTTTCAAATATGTACTTTAGATAAATTCACTCAAGTAACGAGTCACTAAAATGTACATATAATAGTATTAAGTACTAATGTACTAGGAACACAGAAGGTTATATCTTCTTCATAGAAATAATTCCATTATCCAGTAAATAACAGAATAACCAAAAACATATTTATTCTTAAATATAACAAATTTGGTAATGTAAGATTAAGTGAGGGTTATATGGCACCTTGGGGCCATATTAAATATATTGAAATTTAATTAAACTCTAACGTCTCATCTATATTGACAATCTTGTCAGGAGGATAATTCTTTTCAAAAAATCAAAAAATTGAGTACCAGCATACGATGCATCTATTGGTCTGCGTAGGGATGAATTGTCTTTACATCGCTTCAAAAAGTGATCCAACCAAGCACGGAACTGCTTGGTTCCTACTTCATTTCTAAATTTATTTTCGATATCATATATATTAATACGCTAAGGTTAAGATGTTACTCTCCCTTTTTAGAAAAAACCTCACAACTAATCCACATAAATTATATATCATTTTATAGATAATTGCTTGCTCTACCGGCATCCACAACTAAAAAATTATTATTGCTATTGTTTTTGCAAATTAATTAATTATTAAAATTATATACACAAAACAGCAATGCTGCCATCTAACGGCTCAACGTCAATATGATTGACGGTCGGTAAAATTTTTGTTTCATTTCAAATCCACTCACGTATAAATAAAGTGGCGCTTTAGCTCAATGCTTTTGATACTTGCGCCTCTATATATATATGTCAATTTTAGTAAAATATTTGTTTGATCTGTTATCTGAGCTTCATAATATAATAAATAATGCGAAGACTTCGCACGGGTCACGCTAGTTGTTTTTGTAAGCCAAGTGATAGGCCATTTTTCCACCATCCATTGTATCTAGACCCATAAACAAAATATACTCTACTAACTTTTTTCAGGATAGGTGGGAGTATGGGTTTCCTACCAAGGGGTTTATGTATAAGTAACACTAAACTTTTTTGACTGTCCTTCACTAATAGTTTAAGCGTGGGCCTTGGTACAGAAAACATTTTTACAGCCTTTTTATATGCTATGACCTTTATCTTTACAGCTTCAATTGCTTGTTTCATTTGAGATGGGGATGGGGATTAAAGATGGGGATAACAGAGTTAGCCATGCATTTGAAAACGAAATTTAATAAATGTAGAAATAATATATTGGTCAAACATGTTTTATGGCCCCCGGAACCATAATTGGAACAATGTGAAGGGGCCAAATTACAAGTATTAAAGAATATATAACCAATCCAAAACACACATATTTATCCAATGTTTTTGCATAATTATCTTCAAAATCCAGTAGGAAAACGTTTGTTCAACAATATGTCCAAGTCACAAAACGTAAAACTTAGTTTGTCCAGAAAAAAATAATAAAATGCAGAGTGTTTTTTAATCGTTTGTCAGTTGCGTGTTTAAACTGGTTCCAATAACAACAGAACGTAATGCCATCTCATGGAGTTGTTGGTACTAATTCGATGGCTATCACAAGAGCTCCGCGTTGCACGCACATTATATTAGTTGGCGTGTTGTAAGAGGGCCAATTATACCTGTAGGGGTCACATTACCACCTTCTCCTTTAATAAATATAATTTATACTCATAGAGGCTATTTAGCAAAAGAAAAGTGAAGAAAAATTGGGAAATTTTATTTTGAAACAAGTTTTAGCATTATTTTACAATGTAGAGCTGCACACTCTGTGCGTAGTACATGTTTTTTTATTAACAGGTTTCGCCCTTATTTGAGTTTAAATTTTCAATTATTATTTTCAATATTTAATTACATTTATTTTCTGAAAAACAACACTAGGAAAAACTCCAGTGTCAATATTTGGCATTACTTATACTCATTTTCCCATTATATTAAACAATTAAAACGTGTAAACCGCAATAATTATAAATAAACTAAATTAAACATTCTTTATAGAGCAAAATATTAAATAAATCTATATTATAATACTAAGGTGAATACAAAAAAAGGTTTACAACATCTGAAATGTTTTTTGCTTTGTTGACAAACATTCTGTTTTCGAATGGAATAGAGTACAGTAACCTACATTTATTTCGCTTGTGTCATCCGTTATTGATAAGTTGATGATAAGATTTTATAGCGACTACGTCATGCATATTACGTAAGATATTCACCGGGAAATCACTTATTCTTCTCGATTGTGTTCAACTATCTCAATTACTTTCGCAAATGTAATTGTGCATTGATATAATCATGTTTTAGCATGTCTGTGCATGTAATAGTGCAGTATATCATACGTGATAATGTTGTATATCTATTTGATTGCATCGCCCGTTATCGATAAGTTAATGATAAGATTTCAAAGTGATTACGTCATACATATTACATACGATATTCGCTGGGGAATCACCTATTGATCTTGATTGTGTACAGCTATCTCAATTACTTTCGCAAATGTAATTGCGCATTAATTTTATCATGTTCGTGCATATAATAGTGCAGTATATCATAAGTGATAATGCCGTATATCTATTTGATTGCATCGCCCGTTATCGATAAGTTAATGATAAGATTTCAAAGCGATTATGTCATACATATTATGAACGATATTCGCCAAAGAATCACCTATACATCTCAATTGCGTATAATTATACAATTACTTTCGCAAATGTAAATGCGCATTAATTTTTTCATGTTTTAACATGTGTAGTCAGTGCATGTAACAGTACCGCATATCATACGTGATAATGCCATATATCTATTTGATCGCATCGCCCATTATCGATCGGTTAACGATGAATCGAACCAACTTCAAAGGATTGCTGGTAGCGGTCGCGTTTGTTAACGCACTAGATTTTTTTTGCGCTGTTGATAGCAGATATAATATGGTAGCGAGCTATTTTGAAATTTTCTTTTTTTTTGGAAAATGTCATGAAAAATTGGGTTAACCAGCTTTTGCCGGCGATTTTGTATTCGTGGTATTAGAAAAAGGTAAAAAACTTTTTTTTCCAAAGAAATCGGTATAACTTTCGATTATGCCAATTATGAGGCATCTAATATAAATTGTCAAGCATTCAGCTTTTTGTATTTTTTAATAATTTATTTTAGTGCTTATATAGTTTTGCCACTGTAAATGGTACCATAACTATATATAGCATAGCTATAAACTGTAACCTAACCTAGAATATATATTATTTTCTTGCAAAATTTCATTAAAATCGGTAAAGCCGTTTGTGCGTGAAAAAAACAAACAAATAGTGATGTACGTAAATAAGACACAACTTTCGTTTAAGCGTGAAAAAACAAACAAACAAAAAAAGAGATAATTTTTTTTATTATATTTCTACGAATAATTATGCACTGCTTTCAAAATAAACTGTTTGCTCTTTTCGGGTTTTGCGGGCGATCCTGTTGGGCCTGCTAGTTTCATCTATGTCAGCTGTTGATATATTTGCAGGTTTATGGATTTTATTACTTTGCTTTAAATTTAAAGTTTCAATTTCTGTGAAAAGCAGCTATCACATACAGATAGACGAACCCGTAAGTGTCTTATAAGGGTTTCGTTTAACCCATTGAAATACGAAATCCTATAAAAAATGTCCAATTAAACATAATGCGGCTTTCAAAATGTTATAATTACATTATTTTACAGTTAAATAGTTTAAACAACATACGTACGGCTTACTAGGTAATATCAGATTATGCAGTTTAACTGAATTTATACAATCCTAACCTATTGTTGTTGATTTGCATGTATGACAACAACTAATAATCAGGTAGGTATTTAGGGCAGGGAGAGTGAAGGGAGGTTTAGATGTAACCATGTATTTTATAACCACTGAACGTGCATACTTGCTAGTTGACGTACCTACATAACTTGCTAGCTGCACTCGTAAAATCCAACATGCTCGCTATTTTCGAAAAATAAAATATGTCAGTTACTTATACGTAATTGTCGCGAATACATCTTACAAAACGCCAAATTGTGTAATTATTTGGTGCAGAAGTCATAGCAGGATATCACATTTTGAAAAGTATAGCATAACATTTGATTTGTGAATACCGTTTGTATTATATCATTTATTTCAAAGCTAATCTTTTTTAAGACATTAGTGAGGGGTATTAAGACATTAGTGAGGGGTAACTAAGCGTCTATGTTTTATCGATCATAATTATTGCTGCTATAAACGAAATGTGAAAAATGTGAATACACATTATAAAGATATCATTATTATTCGTCAAAAATATATGCATGTCATGTTTGTATAATGAGTATCAACGTTTAGTCATTGCAATTGGAAAAGGCACCATTAGAGTAATGGTAGTTAATAAATAAAATGTAATTTTTATAGAGGAAAGCTCGTAGCTTGTATAAATATATTAAGAATGCAAAATAAATATAAAAGAATGCAAAGATTACGTTTTCTATATATTCTCTATTTATGCTTTTAATTTATTATATTATTGGTTCATTATTGTCTCATTTTACTGTCCAAATTTTTTTTATAAAAACATAATTATATAATTTAGTTTTGTCATGACGGAGAGTGTCTTGTACATCTGCCATGTGTAAAACTATGAATATAACTGATGACAACGTGTGCATGATACCAATCCTAATCTATAACTGTAAGCGCCCATATTTTTAAAAATGTGATTCCTAAGTCTGCATAATCATTAGTTACCTATTCCGTAATGTGGATAATATTAAGAACATTTATTTTTTTAATATGCACTATGTTCAATAATTTTTATATATACTATGTTCAATAATATACATTTACATTAACAGATACACATTAGAAAATTTACATTTAAATTATGCCGATCACATACGTTTTTAAATATGTACTTTAGATAAATGTACTCAAGTACCGAGTTACTAAAATGTACAAATAATAGTATTAAGTACTAATGTACTAGGAACATAGAAGGTTATATCTTCTTCACAGAAATAATTTCATTATCCACTAGGTGATAAACTTTACATGAATTACACTTTTACTTACCTGACTTAATTTTGTCTGTATCCTGGACAAATTTTAGTTTACAAACCCTATAAAATTTGTCCACGTAGAATTGGAATAAACACGATTTTTTTGGTACAAGTGATTGGTGCGTCCGCTGACCTATTACAGGAAAATGTGTATGGCGTTAGCTAATCAGAAGCGAGAACGACCCCCTTGTCCCCCTCAAATTTTGTCACCATTGTTTCATGGTGAATTAATTTAATTATCGTCCAATGGTTATTCGGTCCATGGTTGAAATACTTTCATATTTTTTGAAAGACGATAACGTCTTAAATATTTATTGCCGTTAAATTAGAATTCAGTTTAAACACAATTTGTTTTTAACTACATACATACAACGAAATAAGATTTCAAACTTATTACGTTATATGTATAATATTACGTACGATATTCGACGGACAATGTTCTTTTTCACCTGCTCTTTTTGATTGTGAACAACTATCACAATTATTTTTGCAAACGCAACAGTGCATTAATTCAAATCAAGTGGCTTGCTCGTACCTCTGCTCGTTTTCTCTCTCTTTAGGGTTCCGTGCCTTAAAGAGAGCCCTATATAAAACACTTATTTGTCCGTCTGTCCGTTTGTTACAGCATTTTTTCTCAGAAACCGCTGTATAATAATGTGATCTATAATAATGTGATCTGAGTGAGTGAGTGTCTCTTAGTGAAACTGTATAATAATGTGATCTATACTCCATTCCATTTCAAAAGAGAATGTTTGTATGCAAACCAATTTGACAGTTAAAATACGGTCGGCATAAATATAAATTCTATCAGCGGACAGCTATTTATAACGTTTATTATATTTCACGTATAATATTATTAAACCATAGTACTACCAACACTAATTAATTTAATAAACTGTCATATTAAATAATTTTATAAATACCAATATTACACAGATATTTTACTCATATGAAATTGTAAACATTAGAAATGAAAAGTGGACAACCCTAATTGTCGATCTCTAGTAACCTAACTGTTACTCAGAGATACGAGACATTATGGAAAAATATTCAATGTTCCCACAAGTACGAAGTCATTATCTATATACATGTTATTTATTACACATAATTTACTTTACAATGTGTTGATGTAAAATATTTGCAATAAATCAATTTTAATTTGCCATAGATAGTTCTTTCCAGTGTGTTGCTTACGCGAGGCAGAAGCAAATGAGAAAAAAATATTCATATTATATAATAAATATACTTATAAGTATACAGGTTATTTGGTAAAAAAGAGAAGAAAAATTTTGACATTTTATCTTGAAACAAGTGTAAATATTATTTTACAAGTAGAATTGTACGGCAGTATTTTTTATGATCATAGCACGGCAGTATTGTTTATGATCATAGCACGGCAGTATTTTTTATGAGATTTCAAACTTATTTGTCTGTATATTTTCAATGTCAAATAAATTTATTTTCATAAAAATAACATCAGAAAAACCTTTAATTTCAATATTTGGCATTATTAATTCTCATTTTCAATAATCAATGTAAACGTGTAAACCCCAATAATTTTCAATAAAATAAATTAAACATTGTTCATTGAGCATAACACCGAATAAATCTATATTATATTACTAAGGTGAATACAAAAAAAGGTTTACAATATCTGAAATGTTCTTTTGCTTTGATTACAAACATTCGCTTTTGAAATGGAATGGAGTACAGTAACATACATTTATTTCGCTTGCGTCATCCGTTATTGATAAGTTAATGATAAGATTTCAAAGCATCTACGTCATACATATTACGATCGATATTCACCGGGAAATCACTTATTCTTCTCGATTGTGTACAACTATCTCAATTACTTTCGCAAATGTAATTGCGCGTTGATTTTATCATGTTTTAGCATGTCCGTCCATTGTAATAGTGCCGTATATTATAAGTGATAATACCGTATAAATATTTGATTGCATCGCCCGTTATTGATAAGTTAATGATAAGATTTCCAAGCGACTACGTCATACATATTATGAACGATATTCGCCGGGGAATCACCTATACGTCTTAATTGCGTATAGTTATCTCAATTACTTTTGCAAATGTAATTGCGTATTGATTTTATAATGTTTTAGCATGTCCGTGCATGTAATAGTGCAGTATATTATACGTGATAATGCCGTATATATATTTGATTGCATCGCCCGTTATCGATAAGTATTGATAAGATTTCCAAGCGACTACGTCATACATATTACGAACGATATTCGCCCGGGAATCACCTATACGTCTTAATTGCGTATAGTTATCTCAATTACTTTCCCAAATGTAAATGCGCATTAATTTTACCATGTTTTAGCATGTCTGTGCATGTAATAGTGCAGTATATTATACGTGATAATGCCGTATATATATTTGATTGCATCGCCCGTTATCGATAAGTTAACGATGAATCGAACAAACTTCGAAGGATGGCTAGTAGCCGTCACGTTTGTTAACGTACTAGATTTTTCGCCATGTTAATAGCAGCTGTAATATGGTAGCGGGCTATTTTTAAGTTTTCTTTTTTTTTGGAAAATGTCATGAAAAATTGGGTTAACTAGCTTCGCCCGGAGACTTCGTTTGTCATGTGTGCGTGGCGTCAGAAAAAGGTAAAAAATCTTTTTTTGTAAAAGAAGTCGGTATACATTTTCTGTCATGCTAATTATGGGGCATCTAATATAAATGTTCAAGTATTCAGCTTTTTGTATACGAGTATAATTTCTTTTAGTGCTTTTATAGTTTTGTATCTGTAAATAATTGCGTTATTATATATAGTGAAATTATAACCTGTAACCTAACCTAGAATATTTTTTTATCTTTTTACATAATTTTATTAAAATCTGATAAGCCGTTTAAGCGTGAAAGACATACAAACAAACAAATGAAAAGACAACGTTTTATTTTTATTATATTTCTAGGTATATTTATCCAGAGCCTATATTTTCCTCTATGATAAATATTATAATTTCAAAGAAAACTGTATTAGATTAACAGGTTGGGTTTAATTTTCATATACATTTATAATGGGATAATTGTATTTAGCTTATATTTCATTCAGGTTAAATATAATATATATGACAAAATCTCTTTAAATTTTAACTTTAATTATGGCGAAAATGTAAATAAACAAATAAGTAGCCGTTTAATACGTTTCCCTTTAATTAGGGTTATTAAACTTCATTATATTCATTTATTTAGCTTTATTATGGATTAAAAAAAAAACAGTGTAAAAATAAGGAAAATTTATTAAATAGTAAGAGGGTTAAAACCGTCTAAATTTGATAATAGGTATAGAGTAGGGAAATCTCCCTGTCCCGTTCACTCTCGTAGCATTAAATGGGCATCACTGAAAAGGACATCACATTTCAATATTACCGTCTTTTTATAAACTTTAAATTTAACACTTTTTAACTCGGTGAAGATTTGTAAATTTTTTTTTCACCCGATGCAAAAGAAAAGAGTTCGGTTCCTCTCTAGAATTCTCATTAAAAAAAACTAAAGTTTTTTTGGATTTAAAGCCGTGAAAAGAGATAAAATACAAGTTATATTTTTTCAAAATACAACAAAAATAAAGAAATGGTGAAAGAACAAATGACACATTGCATAAATTAATTCGTTTACTAGATTAAAAAGGAAAGGAAATTAGTTAAATTGCTTGTTAGTTCGGTCCTATATTTTTGAACTTTAACCTTTTTAACTTAGGGTTTACTAGAGTTTTTCTCTTGTTTTAAAGTCTTTATTGTTGAAGAAAGAAAAAAGCCCAAAGGGTCTTTTTAGAAAACTGTTCATTTCAGTAGATTAAAGGTTTTTTCAAATTATTTATTATTATTCGCTGGCAGTGATCTTACTAATAATACATATTAATATTCCTCAGAAAAAAGTTTTGTTTGTTTGTTTATTATAAATTGACGCATAAAATATTATTTATGCTGACTCTTTCATGACTAACGCTTGCAAAACGATTACAGATACACTGATAATATACAATGTGGATTTGACCGTTTGACATTAAATAAATCCTCATATTCTAGATGGTGTTTCTCAACTGTACTTCAAAAATTAATTAATGAAATTCAGTAGTTTAATCACAGGAAAAATTTTCACTAGTTTGTAATTTTAAACACGATGTATATCACGAAGAATTCGCTAGGCCAATATACGTTGCCACATCCGCACCTTCGCATGAAGTTATTTTATTTCTTTATTACAGACAAATATTAAAATAATCCTTATGTCTGTGTCATAAGAGTCATAATACGATATGGGTCCTCTGTAAAAATGAAAAGCGTGATTCGATTTATTTATTCCAATGGAGTTTGAATGGTGAATGTGCAATTTTAATAATTTTTTTTGATCCGATTACGACTGCGCGTCCAGCAAAAGTAGAGAGCATAATTACTGCACATAGTGTTTACGTCTTGTTTACATAAATTTGCTATTTTGAAATAATTTGCTATTTTGCTATTTTGAAATATTTCAAAAAAAATTTTTATTCTTGTAATTATTTATTTCACTGTTTTAAAGTAGTTATAACGATTAGTACTGACTAGGTGTTCATTTAATATCGAACGGACAAATCCACATATGTTTAATAGGGGAAACGCAGGTCTTCAAAAATCTAAAGATTCGCTACAGCATTGTCTATCTTTTATGGATAAGCCACGGTAACTGTTTTTAATTTAAAAAAATGTGTAACAAAAGTTTATTTAGCGATGTTTAGATCAATTTATTAAACGTCATTTATATAACGATTATTGACGCTTTAAACGTTTACTATAGATAGAAAAAGAATTTTGAAAATAAAAAAATTAGGAATGCATATTTTAATGTCATTCGATATGACGTATTCACGCATGGACACGGAAAACGAAGGTGTGCAACGCCAATAAGGGTATTATTACGAGGGCTGAAAAGTTTTGAGCAAAAGTACCTTTAAGTATTACTAATGACTCGTACAGCACATCACTAATTTCTGGTATCCTAAGAAATATAAATGTCAAGTTTCATGTCATTAGCATCATTACGATTTTAGTAACAGAACCATAAACATCACCAAGTCATCCGCACTTTGCACGAAATTGGAGTACAGAGCTGTCATAAAATTCTTTACAAAGAAGAACAAAACGCCGGAGGAAATATGTGAAGAGATATTATCAATTTATGGGAAGTTTGCACCTTAAAAAAAAGGCCACAATAAAGGTATACCTTAACTCATCGACAAAACTCCGTATATACAACTTTACATAACTAAAAGTTGGTACCACTTCGACTCTAATCGTCGAGTCAAGTCATTTTCAATAAGTATCAAGTACGCTTTCGCACGTAATCGTTAAATTTTTGAAATGTTTTATTATGAGATTGAAAAATATTTTCCTGATTCTTTTGACACGAGAAAATTGGGTATTTTAAATTTAGATTACAACACAAAAAATAAAATTGTTGTAAAAACTTGAACATTGAATTTTATCGAAATACACTTCGGTGTGGCGGTCAGGTGATAATTAATTTACAAAATATTTTGGTGCAGACTTTAGTGCGGTCTTGAGCAAATAGTCAAGGTGAAGTTAGATATAATACGGTGTAATCAAGTTCGTGATGAAACGAGTTTCAAAATACTTAGCGATTAATTTTTAATTTGTTCAGAAATGTTAAATATAAGAATGTATGCTTTGAAGGCGGAGTGCATTTTAATAGATAGCTGTCATTAAAATAATGTGTGAGGAATATTTTTGGGAATAGCTTTCGACGAGTCCACAGTTTTGGCACGATTTTGTCCAAATAATGTTTCAGAAAGAGTTTTTAAAAATTTCCAAAAGTCAGTATGAAATTTGGGACTCTTTTTTTGCACAGTTTTTCAAATTTTATGTTTATAATTAACAATTAAAACATTTTAAATTACGCATCCTACTAATGGTAATTTCGTAATGGCATATGATATTTCTATAACCAACCGTAAGATAAAATCCACATTGTATATTATTAGTGTATCCGTAAGCATTTTGCAAGCATTAGTCATAAAAGAGTCAACATAATTAATAGTTTATGCGTGAATTTCTAACAAACAAACAAACAAAACTTTTTTCTAAGAAATATTAATGGGATTTATAAGTAAGATCACTGCCAACGACTAATAATAAATAATTCGAAAAAACTTTTAATTTACCTAAATGAATAGTTTTCTTAAAAGAACCTTCAGGCTTTTTCCTTTCACTGACAATAGAGACTGATTTTAAAACAAGAGGAAAACTCGACTAAAAGCTAGGATAAAAAGGTAAAACTTCAAAAAGACAGGACCGAACTAACAAGTAATTTAACTGATTTCCTGTTGGAAAAACGACAATTGATCTACTGAATGAATTAATTTATTTACCGTGCAATTTATTGTTTAAACTTTTAAAATTTCTTTATTTTTGTTCCATTTTGACCAAAAGAGTACTTGTACTTTATTTCTTTTCAAGGCTTTAAATCCAAAAAAAACTTAGTTTTTTTTTCTATGAGAATCCTAGTCAGAAACCGAACTCTTCTCTTTAAAACAGGTCTTTACTTTTGTATCAGGTGAAAAAAAATTAACAAATCCTGACCGAGTTAAAAAGTGTTAAATTTAAATTTATAGAAAGACGGCAATGACGAAATGTGACGTCCTTTTCAGTAATGCTCATTGAATGCTACGAGAGTGAATGGGACAGGGAGATTTCCCCACTCTATCCCTATTATCAAATTTAGAAGGCCTTAACACGCTTACTATTTAATAAATTCCTCATTTTTTCACAATTTTCTTTTTAAATTCTTTCTGACAGTAAAAATAAATAAATGAATATAATAAAGTCTAGTAATACTAATTAAAAGGAAACGTTAGCTTTTTATTTATTTAAACTTTCGCCATATTTAAACATATAAATTATATGTAACAAAAAAAGCTGAATGCTTGACAATTTATATTAGATGCCTTATAATTGGCACTTCTGAAATTTATGCAATTTTATTACGATTTCTTTTGGAAAAAAAGGTTTTTTACCTTTTCCTAAGACCACTCAAACAAAGTCTCCGGCAAAAGGTAGTTAGCTATTTTTCATGACATGACATTTTCCAAAAAAAAAGCTACCATATTATACTACCATATTATACAATCTAGTTCTTAAAAAACGTGACCGCTACTAGCAATCTTTCGAAATTTGTTCGACTTGTCGATAAAGGACGATGCAATCAAACATACATACGGCATTATCACCTATGATATGGTACTATTAAATGCACGGACATGCCATAACATAATAAAATTAATGCGCAATTACATTTGCGAAAGTAATTAAGATAGCTGTATGCAATTGAGAATTGTAGGTAATTTCCCGACAAGTATCGTTCGTTATATGTATGACATAGTCGCTTTGAAATCTTATCATTAACTTGTCAATAACGGATAACGCAAGCGAAACAAATACATTTTACTATACTCCATTCTATTCCAAAAGAGAATGTTTGTAACAAAGAAAAATAACATGTCAGATATTGTAAACCTTTTATTGTATTCACCTTAATATAAATTTATTTGGTGTTATGCTCTATAAACAATGTTTAATTTTGAATATATTTGGCGTTAATTTGGTACAAATTCATTATTTACAATTAAATGAAACTACGTGATGTAGTATTATTTCTACTTTCTTTAAGTTCTTTACCACGACCTAGGTTTCGTTGTATTACAACATCTTCAGGTGGGCTATTACCAAAGACCTCTTGCTAATAGCCCACCTGAAGATGTTGTAATACAGCAAAACCTAGGTTGTGGTAAAAAAAAAAGTAGAAATAATACTACATCACGTAGTTTCATTTAAATGTGAATGTTTAATTTATTTTATTGACAATTGTTGGGGTTCAGACGTTAATATTTTATATTATAATGATAAAATGAGTATAATTAACGCCAAAAATTTACATTGAAGTTTTTCCTAGTGTTATTTTTCTGAAAAAAAATATATTTAACATTAAAAATATTTATTGAAAAAATACAGTCAAATAAGGGCAAAACCTGTTAACCTGTTAAAAAACGCTGCCGTTTACTATGAACAAAATGTGCAGTTCTACGTTGTAAAATAATACTAACATTTGTTTCAAAATAAAATGTCACAATTTTTCTTCACTTTTTTGCTAAATAGCCTGTAGCAAAGCCACTCCGAAAAATTATCGTATGTATAGCTAATTTGTCAATTACCTCGTGCGCATGTTTTCATTGCTTGTGACATCGCCCCTTGTGGCAAAATATTATGCGAAAGAAACAATGAGAAATAATTCCTGGATTACTAACCTGGAGCTAGTTTGATTCTTTCAAATAACAGTGCATCGGAAAACATTTGCAGTATTATTGTTTCCACAATTTCTAAAAAATACTTGTTATACGTGTAGCTGCATTTACACCACCAAACGGCGATGGTCACATACTGTTAAAGCGCAGGATTATATACACGAAAGAAACTCCAAATAATGAAACAGAAGATAAATTATAAAACTCCAGGACAAAATCAGCCTCGCGCATCACAACGGTTTATTTCGAGCGCGGCGTGATGCATGATAAACGGAACCATCATCCAGTGGGGCGCGCGGAGAGCTTTGCGTGCTTCAGCGGTCGGCAACCAAACGGTACAAGCGTTAGAGTTAGTTGTTCAGCCTACGGCGCGAAACGTGGGGCATCCGCGATGTACGCTGTCTCGCTTAGTAATCGTCCCTCTTTGTCATTGCCTCAAGTTTAGTGTATTGCCGCCTCTAGTTTAAGCCATACATTTTGTATATAAAGAGCGTGTCCTGACGTAACACATTCATTCAGTATTCGCTACCTTGACTTTTATCATCTTATATCGTATTCAGCACCTGACTTCAAGACAAGTACTTGCCTTAGTACTCGCTCCTAGTATAATAACCTGTTAATTATAATTAGACACGCACCATGAGTATTTCATATGCGCCTGTGCGCAGTTAAACATTTAAGAATCCATAGTAGATATTTGTGTTAAACTATTTATGGATATATATTAATATTATACTTCTTAAATGGCTAAAGATCCGTGATCGACGCTAACTTCACATACTTACACTTCTTTTTAACATATTTAAAAATCCTCATAACCCAAATTATCTTACTGGCAAATTTAAAGAATTATCTGCTCACGGCCCTGGGCTACGATCTGAAAGTTCATTCACCCTACATAATCTTAAATATGCCTCTACCGCTTACGAAAAATCCTTCACTGTCCAAGCAGCAGAAATTTGGAATCACCCGGATCCTGACATCAGGAAAATGACGTCTCTAAATATTTTCAAAGATCGAGTGAAAAAGTGCTGCATCTCCTGAAACCTTTTCTTTTGTGTCCTTGCCCTCTCCTGTCTTTCCCATCCCAAATCATGTCAATATTTTGTTTTCTTTTTTAATTTACTTTCGTATTTTTTAAAATTTTGTTTGTCTAATGTGCTATGAAGTATTTTCATTGTAAGATCTCTTAGAGTCTACCAACTAAATTTCAATACAAATTGTTCTGGTTGACTGGAAGAGATTGCTCATGTAGCGATAAGCCCACCATATGTGCTATACATAAAAGTTAATAAATACATAAATAAATAAACATCTATACATATATATATATATATATATATATATATATATATATAATATAATTTTTCACTTTATGTAAATATATTGGCTATTACATATTTCGTAGGTTTAATAATAATATGAGTTTCTGCAAAACTATCAGATTCGGAACCATCGCCATATTTTTTCAATAAAATTTAGGTACAAATGTTAGTAATGGTATTTTTTCATCATTTTTAATTTACCAGTTTTGGGAATTAATATTTTCTAGATATTTTTAGCAATATTCCTGCAACTATTTTACATTTACCGAATTATTCCCTTACCAATCACGCATCGTGTCACGCTCTAACCAAACCGTTGTGACACGCGAGACTGACTTTGTCCTCGAATTCTATAATTTGTCTTGTGTTCCATTATTTGGAGTTGCCTTCGTATGTATAATCCTGCGCTTTAACAGTATGTGACCATCGCTGTTTGGTGGTGTGAGCTACACGTATAGCAAGTATTTTTGAGAAATTGTGGAGACAATAAAACTGCAAATGTTTTCCGATGCACCGTATTTGATTGAACCAAACTAATCCAGGAATTGTTTTGCATTGTTTCTTTCGCATATTATTTTGCCACATGGGGCGATGTCTATTATCGATGAGCTATTATCAATAATAGCTCATCGATAGAGATAGCTCATCAACGATAGCTCATCAACGGATAAGCTTTCAAAAGCTTATCCGTTTTCAACTTATGGACGACTACTCTGTTATGTGAGACAAAGCAATGGTGCACAAACAAATATTTATCCCTTCTCTTTATGACTTCACGAACTACATACTCCCGTGGTATTTGAGCAATATTTACGCGGATAATATATATTTATATGAATATAAAATATTATTTACGTGAACACAAATGTGATATTATTTTATAAGACTTGAGAAAACACATTATAGGTATCATTGTTGGCTATTTTTCATTTGTTTCTTCAAAGTGAAAATTCGCAGACATTTCTCAAAAATTTTCTCAATTTCATTGATGGAGATTAAAGTTATAACTAAGTTTGTCTCTGAATTCTTTTATAGGAATCTTTTAAATTTTCTGAGCTTGGTTGAGGGAGATTAAAGTTATAACTAAGTTTGTCTCTGAATTCTTTTACAGGAATCTTTTAAATTTTCTGAGCTTGGTTGAGGGAGATTAAAGTTATAACTAAGTTTGTCTCAGAATTCTTTTATAGGAATCTTTTAAATTTTCTGAGCTTGGTTGAGGGAGATTAAAGTTATAACTAAGTTTGTCTCTGAATTCTTTTACAGGAATCTTTTAAATTTTCTGAGCTTGGTTGAGGGAAATTAAAAGTATCATATTTAAGTTTTCTAAATTTCCTAAAAAAATTGTTATGTAGGAAAAAGCCGTGGCCACTTTTATATAAATAAATCCGATTTCTTGAAGTTAAAAACGTATATTTAAATGTCTCCTGTTTCAAGTCACAGTCAGCCATTTGCAGAGAATACGTAAGTTATATATGTGCACGCGACATCCATTAAGAATCATGTTTCTTAGGGCACCTTTGATAAAATACCGACATTTTTTAGAGATATCGAAAGTTTCGATATTTACAAACACAATATATCGATATTCGAATTTAAATATCGATAATAATATATTTAAATTATTAACAGTAGTCCTATACTATTTCTATCAAACATAAATCCTTTATAGTTTGAATGTGTTTGGATTTTTCACGCTCGTCGCTTCGATTGTGGAATGAAAGAAACAGAAAGAAATTTTGATTCAATTACTTTGGAATACAAAGATTATTCAGAACGACTGCAATCCTCTTCAAATATAAACGTATTTTAAATTTGTTTATCAATAGCGAACATTTTGTTACAGTTTTTTCAATCATCGGCATTTATCATCCGTTGCATTAGAAAGAGAGTCGCATCAATCTCTAATGTTGCTATACCTAATAATAGCAGCACATATTACGAAATAATTTTATTGAAATTTGTTATAAAAAAGTATTGGCACACATATTTTTCGCATATTTAAAGTTTTTATTTCAAAACAACAAAAAAATAGAGTTGTTCTAGGTTTACTCATGTTCCTCGGACTGTCCACTGGTTACGGCCATTTTTCACGGGAACAGCTAGAGGTTGAATTCAAATCAATTTCCGTTGGATTCGGTATGAAATGATTAGCATATGGTTTATAAGAGATTTTGGGCCCCGTTTTGGGTTGATGGGATACGGGTCTTCTAAAGCGGAACTTTACTGAACGTGGTAAGCTTGAATCGAAAAACAAACCTTTATCAGATATTAGCGGTGGTTAGTGTCTTCACATTATGATTAATATATTTATTAAGTAGCGCATTCAGTGTTCATCTGAACTTTCCCTTCCACTGTGTATGCACAGTAGACGCATTTTTTTTGTAATAGAACTGTATGGCACCAAATGAATGTAGGATTCTTAACTTAATTTAGAAACCATACTCTTTATTTTATAAGGCACTAGTGCCTTCTGATATGCACGGTTTTAATTGCATGCCTATTATATTATATATTATATTATTTCTGATAATCTTAAAAAAAATTAGAAAAAATAATGAGAATTGCATTAAATAATTTTGTATAGATTCGTTTAAACTTGAACAAAGCTTTAAGGGGATTACATACTCGTTTGAAGAAAATGTTTTAAGCCCAGAAGGCTCACGCCCATATCGCTCGAGTGGAGCATTACTTACAGATATAGATAAAACTGAAGTGTCTATCTGTGATTTCGAAGTAAACGCCTACTCTGGATATAGGTTTATTGATTATTTTAAAATAAAAAAAAAATCCATAGCACAATTTTTGTCTGTGTTTTTTCTATATGTCTCTCGGAAATAAACTTAAAAAGAATTAACTATTTATGAAAATATTTTATATGTGTTTATATAGAATGTAACTGAACATAATATTCACTTTGTTTCATCTTGATACCACTAAAGGTATTGCATAGAATTAAAAAATAATTAACAAGGTGCCGTATGTCCTATGTCATATAAGACCACATCATCCATTAGTTACTTAATTATCGCGATTTTTGCGTAAAAATTTAATTGAAACGTTAAAATCGGATCTGCCTTTCATCAAAGTAATATTTACCAGCATGAAATTATTGCGGAGATATTTTTAAAGGTTAAATAATTGAAAATAATAATATACCTAGTACAATACATATAAGGTTGATATATACTTAAGGACGTTCTTTTTTCCAAAAAAGTGACCTAGACAACTTTTTACGTGAAGAGGTGTAGTTTTTGGAGTTTATTCCTTAACAAATTGATTTTCATATAGAGTGCCCGGTATGAAATTTTACGAAGATTAAATTATAAGTTCAGAGTGTACGAAGTTCAATGCGTTAAAACAAGCGTACCGTTAGGTCGTTTCTTCGCGCAATATTTCTGCGCATATTTAGAGTGAGATATCAATATGACACACACTGTCACACTCCGTCATGACGTAATCACAATGACAGAGTGTGACCACACATATTGGCATTTCCTTATGGCGTAATCGCAATGACGGAGTGTGATACACATAGTTTACAATCGTTCGCTTATACCGTAATCACTAAGTCTTATTATGTGTGAATATTTGGTATCTTCTATCCTACAAAATTAAAGTCTCTTAATTTTAACCTCTTAGTCTGACGTTACTAAATGTTTTTAATTTTGTTGTATAAATTTGATCTTGCTCATTGGTGTTTTACTTCAAAGTAATTATATTGTTAGCATTTTTTTATTAAAGAATTTTTCATTTACATTTAATGATATTGATATTTATATTTATATACGCGAATATTATAAATATCGCGCGTCGGAGCTGACATGCAAACACTTTTTAAAATTATTAATAATTTTTTTTCATTTGCGATTCGTCATTAGAATGAAAAAAATTAATTCTTGGCGCGTTTTTTTACAAGTTTGAATCGCTATCATTTTTTAAATAAGTTTAGATATAAGCTATTTTTATAAGATATAAGCTATTTTTGTAAGTTTTATAATGTCAACAAAATATTTTATATTAGCTGCGCCCGTAATTTCTTACAGGCGTAATGGATCAATAACAAGATTACATGTATTTTAAAATACAAAAATAAAATATTAAGCATTATAGAAATATAATCATTAAAATATATGTAAGTTATTAAAAAAACACGTAGCGCTATTTATTGTTGTAAATATGTACGGGCGCAAGGGATCAATAACAAGATTATATGTACTTTAAAATACAAAAATAAAATATTAAGCATTATATAAATATAATCATTAAAATATATGTAAGTTATTAAAACACACGTAGCGCTATTTATTGTTGTAAATACGTACGGGCGTAATGGATCAATAACAAGATTATATGTATTTTAAAATACAAAAATAAAATATTAAGCATTATATAAATATAATCATTAAAATATATGTAAGTTATTAAAACACACGTAGCGCTATTTATTGTTGTAAATACGTACGGGCGTAATGGATCAATAACAATGTTACATGTATTTTAAAATACAAAAATAAAATATTAAGCATTATATAAATATAATCATTAAAATATATGTAAGTTATTAAAACACACGTAGCGCTATTTATTGTTGTAAATACGTACGGGCGTAATGGATCAATAACAATGTTACATGTATTTTAAAATACAAAAATAAAATATTAAGCATTATATAAATATAATCATTAAAATATATGTAAGTTATTAAAACACACGTAGCGCTATTTATTGTTGTAAATACGTACGGGCGTAATGGATCAATAACAAGATTATATGTATTTTAAAATACAAAAATAAAATATTAAGCATTATATAAATATAATCATTAAAATATATGTAAGTTATTAAAACACACGTAGCGCTATTTATTGTTGTAAATACGTACGGGCGTAATGGATCAATAACAATGTTACATGTATTTTAAAATACAAAAATAAAATATTAAGCATTATATAAATATAATCATTAAAATATATGTAAGTTATTAAAACACACATAGCGCTATTTATTGTTGTAAATACGTACGGGCGTAATGGACCAATAACAAGATTACATGTATTTTAAAATACAAAAATAAAATATTAAGCATTATATAAATATAATCATTAAAATATATGTAAGTTATTAAAAAAACACGTACCGCTATTTATTGTTGTAAATACGTACGGGCGTAATGGATCAATAACAAGATTATATGTATTTTAAAATACAGAAATAAAATACTAAGCATTATATAAATATAATCATTAAAATATATGTAAGTTATTAAAAAACACGTAGCGCTATTTATTGTTGTAAATATGTACTTTATACATTCGTATATTTACAGTGCTTTAAGTACATATTTTTTTTGTCGTTATTATTTATAAATGAATTTTTGACAATTTTGAATCGCACATTTTCCGATTGGGTGAACTGGTTGTGCAGAAAGAGAAACTAATTATTACATTAAGTTGACCGCTATAATTTAAAAAAAAATCATCCAACGAATAAACACACAAACAGATAGACAGAAAGAAATCTCAAAAATTATCGTAACTATTCTATAACTTATCCTTCATGCCTCCCCAATTACCTTTTTTTTGCAAATATATTCAATGTACGTATAGACATGCAAAATTCACAGTCTTATTAAATGTATATAGACATTATTACATCTTTTTAATATATACACATAGAGATATTTTCAAACAAAAATATTGCCAAAATTGCAATTTTACAGCAAAAAACACACTAAATTTTTTTTCACAGAAACAAGCTTTATACAATTTTAACAATATATACAATTTTATGCGCAGAATCACTTATGCGAGGTGATTCTTTATGTAGGCAAGTTATTTGTTAGACCTATCACCTGCGTGAGGCGATTCTAGGAGGTTTTTATTACATATATCACCTGTGTGAGGTAATTCTGTGCATAGACACGTTATTTGTTACGCGTGTCACCTATGTGACGTGATTCTGCGCATAAACAGGATATTTGTTACACCTATACCTGCGTGAGGAGATTCTGTGTATAGACAAGTTTTTTTTACACCTATAACCTTTGTGAGGTAATTCTGCGCATAGATAAATTATTTGTTACGCCTATCACCTACGTGAGGAGATTCTATGCGTAGACAGTTTTTTTGTTACATCATCATCTGTGTGAGCTAATTTTGCGCATAGACACATTATTTGTTACACCTATCACCTGTATGATGTCATTCTGCGCATAGACAAGATATTTTTTACACCTATAACTTATGTGAGATAATTCTGCGCATAGACACGTTATTTGTTACACCTATCACCTGCGTGATGTAATTTAGTGTATAGATAGGTTATCTATTGCAATAATGTGTTTCATTAACTTTCAAGACACCTCGAATTTAATATTTGGGGTGATGATAGGCTCAGATATAGTAAAATAAGTATGAAATTCAAATTCGAGTTCTGTGTCATGGATGCTTTTTAATTCACATAAATAAATGAGCCAAACAACAGTGTTCATAGTAAAATGTTGTAAATGCAAAGAAATATGAATATGCTACCTAAGAAGAAAGACCTAGGAAATGGGAAGGAATAAAGGTTCTGGTAAAATAAACATGCAATCATGATGTACATGTAACATTTATTACGAGTTCATGCATTTTCTGATACATCGGGCAAAACGTATGTATTTTCGTCATCTAGCGAGAGGCCAACAGTCCAAACGATCTTAGGGGGATGTGCATTTCCACGGCCGCCATGAGTCGGAAACGAAAATGAAGTTTTATAACCTTTCGTATTCAAATCATGAGGTTTCGTTCCCTTATGTTCCGCTGAAAAATTAAAATGAACATTACAAAATGCATAATAGTGTCCCTCGCTTACCGCTTGCAATTCATTATGCATCCACTGAGCGCAATCCGAATCAAGGTTAAACGAGATGAAAGGATTATCTCAATACATATAATTTACAAAGAAAATGTAGAATTTTTGACCGGACTCTAGTGTGCTATTTCTAAGATTCGACATTGTGTATAAGATTTGGTGGCTTATATACATACAGTTGTGATCAAAATTGCTAATAGTAATTTTTTTATTTGGTATAAACAAAGACTGGTGCCCTAGAGCCTGATAGAAAATATGACGTTGCAGTTAATAAACGTAAGTATAAACGCGTTATTAACTTAAAAAAAACATTCGTTAAGATTAAACGAATTCTGTCATCTGGTGGAGAATTTTAAAACTACGTATTAAGTACGGTTATGATAGATGGTTATATAAAAAAAAAGCAGACGTCGCTGTTAAATCGTTCAGTAATACTTTGTTAATTAACTAAATAGCGTTAGAGAATAATATTGTGTTGTTGATGCGCAAAGTAACACAATATCCTTCTAAGGCCTTGAATAGTATGAATACTGTCATAATGAGTTAGAAAATTTGTTTTTATCCTGTGATTTTCGACGATTTTCATTTTGTCCATTCCTTGTATGACATAACGTTATAAAATATGTCTTAAATGTTGAAATAGGACACAAAAAAACTGCGTAAGAAGATTGTGTTGGGCAAGGAAAGACCGGAAGTGGTTTTGGACCGTTACATCGCCACAAATCAAGGTCAAAAAACTGTCCAAGTACGAGTCTGTATGAAGTTAAGTTACTTCTTTTGTCGTAATTAATAACTAATATAGATTTTTTAGATATAATTACGCAATAGTTAAACAAATATCGCAATAACTATATAAATTACGCAATAGCTAAATAAATTACGCAATAATTAAATAATACCTTATATAATTAAGTTAAAAGGGACATACATACTTTCGCAAATATTTGAAAACTATCGTCATAGTTTTTCTATAATCTTCACGTAAGCTTCTAAAATTCTAGTTTTTTTATGATTTTATGTTCAACACTTTTGTAAATAACATAATTTTGTGCATGTTTTTTAATATAAAGATACATTATTCAAAATTAGCAAACAATTTTTTTGAGACTTTTCTAACAATCCATTAAATATTTTCAAGTGTTAGCTCTTGGGTTAATATCCTTTTTTACTATAGCAGATAAACCGCTGTAATAGGCGGGCAGACAAACATGTGAATGATCTTTGAGTATTTCGTTTTCTCTTTTGAGGTTTGGAACCTTGAAAATGGCAAAGATATTTTCAGTTGGCACTCAAGAAGCAGGTCTTATGGCACAGGGCGTATTCTGCTTCGCTGGTGGGATAACTACAAAAGAATAGCGGGAGTATAGAAGAGGTCTACTTGGAAGGGTGGACAGTCATAGGCTGAAGAAGAAGCAGTTGAAGATAATGTAAGAAAATTCAAGATGGATATAAAAATCGAATAGCCTGTGAGCAGTACAAGATTGCATTGAAATTTCAGAGACGGAATATAATCGTAAGGACGAGATAATAGAAGAAGCCTATATCGCAGAGCAAATTTGTACAACGTATATTAGCTTTGCTTCCAGCAAAATCATTGGGATTGTTTACACATAAGGCATAAACAAATAAATACATTTTAAAAAGTAAATAAATTAATGTCTTTATTTTTTTCCCCTTTAGATTTCGCAAAAAAAATCTTATTTACTAATTAATAATAACATTAGCGTTAAGGATTTTGTAACCAAGAGATAAGGGTTTTGTAATGTTACACTAGCGTTAAGGGTTTTGTAACCAAGAGATAAGGGTTCTTTAATGTTACATTAGCGTTAAGGGTTTTGTAACCCAGAGATAAGGGCTTTGTAATGTTATATTAGCGTTAAGGGTTTTATAACCAAGATATAAGGGTTTTGTAATGTTGCATTAGCGTTAAGGGTTTTGTAACCAAGTGACAGCAATGGAATCATTATAGTTTCTTTATGTCCATCAATCTGTCCGACTATGTCAGACTTTCTTAATCCAGTTTCAAATTGCCCATAATTTTTTGTAATCAAATATTCACACTTCATATGAAGCCCTCAGTTAATATGTAGGAAAATTATAAAAGGATTTTTTTGACATATAAAATACGAGCCAATTTATTTGCAGGTTTCATCAAGTTCGGGCCCATTAGATAATTATTTTAAAATTACATTAAGATCCATTAATATTTATTTTTAGTTTTTGATCTCCATCTTCGAAATAGTAAGTTTCAAAATAATTCTTTCTACACAAAATTTTCAATTTTGGGTTTGAAAAACATAAAAAATTTTCAATTCTAACATTCGATTAGAAATTTTGAGTAAATTTATTTCGGTTAACTGGCGTCAAAAATTTGAAGGGACGTAGAGAATTATAGAAGCTTACCTATTTTATGCTGTTATCTACGTGCACTTAACTGATTTTATTCCAAAAAATTGTTTGCAAAAATTTTTATAATTTTATCACATTGTAATTTTATCACTTTTGTTATCACATTGCCTCAGGTCGATAATGCTTTCAAGGGTTTTTTAAATTCTGACAACAGAGGAAGCGATAGGAAAAAGTGATATAGAGATATTTCAATATGTACTGTGATGTCCTACTTCTACCACACAAGTTACCTATTTCTACCACACAAATCAACCCCCACGAAGTCGTCACAAAATTTAAGCACAATTTTGAATCTTATTCAGTTTATTACAGTTTTCATCAATGAACATATATACGCTGATATTGTAGAATAAAGTGTCGTATCGATAATGACAAATTTATGTAGATTTATTGCAGAATATCAGTTGGTAATCTAGTTTCATGACGGTTCACTGCACCAATTTATAATATGTATGGATCGTTTCACGCGGTAATTTTGTCTTATATCTGCAATGTTCACTTATATCAAGTTAGAGGTAATTAGAATTTGAAGTGGAATGCAATTTAAGAGTGTACTTATTTTGGAAAATTTAAAAAAAAAAGGAAAATTGGAATATTGTCAAATATATATCTACGAAAACCTAAGGAGGGCTATAGCGACTACAGACCATTATTATGTTTCTCGATCAGGTGTTGTCCTCCGCTGCTCCCTTGCTTGGCAGGCGCTGTATCTTGACAAAGATTAGACTCAACACCTTTAGGCTGCTTTTCTGTAAATATTTGTCATTTATGTATATTCATACGTCGATCCAGTCGATAACATCCTTTTGCAAGGGTTCCAGCTCCAGCGGCTTGTCAAGCACAACTATCACATACAGGGTTCCTCAGGTTCTCCCACAATTCTTATGAACGTTGAAGAACCTGAACGTGAAAGTCCATTCACAAAATTAAAAAATGGTATAGTTAAAAGAAAAGTTTTAAACAGATTAAAATTATAGAATTTATAAATATTGGCAACAATCTTTTTTAAAATTAATTGCCAAGTTGGATTAAAAAAATAAATTTTTTTTAAAATTTTCTCATGATTTATTTGGGAATTCTGACTTAAAATTTAAGGATGTAATTCAAATGATTAATTCAAAAAATACTAAGTAGCACAAAGGCAAGTTTTATGCAACGTTCCTTGGCTCGTTTTACAGGAATATTTATTAACTTTTTTTTAATTTTAAAATTTTTGAAAATAATGGAATATTTATTAATTATTCTCAATATTCCTGGAAATAATAATACATTAAACATACTTTTATTTTAAATTTGATTTCATGAAAACTGATATGTGCTTCACCCTCATAAGCAAATCATTGTTATAAAACGTCCATTGTATGCAATACTTTACCACAAAATTTTATAAATAGAAAATAATATTGGAGCCAAAATTTGTAAAAGTAAACAAGTATTGCATATCATATGATAAATAAATAATTAAAATCATAAAGAGATTAAATAAACTAGTTTATAATTAATTTAAAATTATGATGTTAACACATTAACTGCATACATGCGATGGCCTTATAAAAAAGTGACGCATTGACGTGGATCTAAATTTATACTGACCTGCTATTCATCTCCTTCTTACTTTTCCTGTCTCTCTTTTCACCCATAAGTACGCACATTCAAGCTTACACGCTGCCTCACTTGCTTTCACTTTGTTCTCTCTCTTAGCTTTTCACTTTAAATTCCGTCTCAAATTTCGTTTCACTACTCTCGCTATGGAAATTTTTCTTTCACTTTTTTAAGTTCTCACGAAAGAGATGCAAATTGCAATATTAGAGAAAGTCAATTAATTAAGTTAATAATAAATAAAAGTTTATTACGAAATAGTTATTATCATGTTAAGTATCGTAAAATGTTAAGTATGTACATAGTTTCCTCGTGGCGTTTATTAAATTAGTTTTATCCTCAAATTAGTTAACATTTGATTAGACTTCAAAAAATTTTCCTGTATAAAACCAAAATACGATCAGATTACTCAGCAATAACATAGTGCAATAACTTGCAAGTGACACCGATGGCAAGATAACGATCGTTAAACTAGTTAACACTAGATTTGCCATAAAAGATAATTTCATACTATATCGGTATAAAGCGAGAGTATAAGAAGGTTGCTGTCAAAGTAGCGAGTTGTTTATTGAAACATTTATTTGCTTAAATTAGAAAGCTTCTAAGAAAATGGTGAAAACCTGTGTCCTTCATAAAAAATCTGTTAGACGCAAATTATGAAAGAAGATAACTATGATATTAAGGTAGACGCAACTTAATTAGTTAGTTTTTCACGTAATAAAACTGTAGAGTGGCGCGTCTCTACACCGAAGATATTTAAGAAGAAAATTATTTAGGGAAACAAAATGGTTTAAAACATGGGCTTTGTTTTATCGCAATCGATCTGCAAGACAATCAGATTTAGTATTCTTTTAGTTTAATTTAAAAAAATTATAAGTATGGGAAAAATGGAAAATTAAACTAGCGGGGTAGTGGAATACATAATAGTGTTTAAACGAGTTCGAACATATGTTGGCAGGCGACGGTGTAGAAAGATGCATCATATCGTGCCGCTGAGCCGAAGGTTCGTGTGCAAAGGTGCGATATCTTAGTTTTTATACTATTGGTATTTTTCATAATATTTCAGAACAAAATGCTCTTGTATATACGAATAAATTATTGAAAATATATTTTACTATGTTTAATCGTACTTAATCGCAAAAATTGACGTTAACTTTTAACGCTAATAGTCTGAAATTATTGAACGTTTTTTCATCAATCAATTAGAATAAAAAAATGTCTTCAAAGTGAATGGTAACCGCGTGTATCTTCTAATCCACTCTTGACAGTTCGTAGCATTTTTTAATTCCTCTGTTGGCTAGTTTATCAATTTCATTGATTATTTGCAAAACAATGTCCATATGCGTATTTCTCTTTATATTTTCAGTAGTCATTTCAATTGCGATGTAGATTTCAAAGACCAATCATAGGTTTTTGAATACTTTGTCGAAAACACGGAATATATGGAAACTTTAAACTTCTTGTTATATTTATGGTATTTTTTAAAATATAAAAAATTATACGGCGATTGACAATCAGGAAATAGCTAAAAATAAATTTGTAACTATAATTAAAAAAAAACAAGATCGTTATAAACGCACTTATTTTGTATTTTTAACACGTCAAAAATAGTTAAAAAGAAGTAAAATTAACAACAAAACTCTAACGAATTAAATAATAACTTTCTGGTAACAATGAACTGGTTGAATTAGTTTGGAATATTAGTTGATACTTTAGCTTAATATCAATTTTATTCAAAAAATGATATTTTTCCAAAAATTAAACACGTGCATTATGCATCTTGCGTTTAAAAATTGACGTGAACGTGAAATTTACATCGATAACGCTCAAGACTGTCATGGCATCTTGAATGATGTCACTCCTCGTGAAACAAAGCAAAACAATCATGTTTTTGTATGGCAGTTGCTTCGTTTGTTTAATTATAAATTAATTCGTCTTAATACAGTTATTGTGTAATGCCCCAGTGTAAAAGTACAACTATTGAAATGGGAAACAAATTTTCTATGTATGTTTCAAGCAATGAATGAATGTGGAAAAAGTGGCTAAAACTTGCAAGGAGGAATGTTTGTAATTTATATATAGATTCAAGAATGTATTTTCATGTAAGTATGTATTTGCAGTTTAAGTACCTATTCGATAAACTGTGTTTTCATTACAAAACCATTGTGATTGTGATCTTATCTTACGACTATGACTTTGATTTGTGTTTTCTATAGAAAAAAGCATTAAGGTGTGGAAGCTCTGAGCCAATACATTTGACTGCAAAGGAACAAATTAATATGACTAATACACAATCTATATCTAAAGCAATACTGATAAATTTTGCAGTCAATATTTTAAAAAATTGATAAAATAATAATGTGTAATTTGAGATTAAGTTGTCTGGTTTTATATTTGACTTCAGAAATCTAACCTCAAAACATATCCACAATTAATTGAAACTACGTGATGTAGTATTATTTCTACTTTCTTTAATTTCTTTACCACTATCTGGGTTTCGTTGTATTACAACATCTTCAGGTAGGCTATTAGCATAGATCTTTGCTAATAGCCCACCTGAAGTGACAACGACACCTAGGTCGTGATAAAGAACTTAAAGAAAGTAGAAATAATAATATATTACGTAGTTTCATTTGAGTCTCAAAACATCATTTACCAATTACTTTATAATAAGTGCGTAAAAACTAACTGTTACTGACGAAGAAACTAAAATAATACTATTTATTTCAGCTTAAAACACATATCTTACATTTGTCCATACTTGTATTGAAATTTTATCATTCCAAAATTTTAATGAACAGGAGTAACTGTTTGACGCGGAAAATCTTCCAAAGGTGAATTTTGGGTAAATTACTAGTGTTTACTTTACTCAAACCGATTCCATTTCAAAGTGTAATTGAGGAAACTGTATCAACTTGAAAAAAAATGAAAAATTAATGAAATGACATGTTCTGTATACTAAAATGTCAACAATAACAATGGTGTTCATAAAGTGTGACGTAACGCTTTCTGATTGGAGTCCACTGTCACGTGACTGAATTCGTAATTTTGCCCAATTTATTTTCTAAAAATAATAATAATCTTTATTGAAGTAAAACTTCTTTACGCACGCTTGACTTGGGGAGTAAGCTGGTGAATGCGTGACGACAGCGTTACGAAAAGTGTGATCGGGCGAGGCGAACGGAAGTTAAGAGGGAGATATAAGTTAGTGAAGACAGAAAGAGTGAGAGAGAGTTACGTTTCGTATATTACTGTAGGGACAAGAGAGAGAGGTGCGAGCACATATTTTCTTTCTCTCTTTCTCTCATAGCTGTTTCGTATATTTACGACACAGTGCAAGCCTATTGTTTTTATCACACTGGAGGAGCAAGAGAGAGCAGTGCGCGCGCATATTTTCTTTCTCTCTTCCTCTCATAGCCAGTGCATGAAATATATATATATATATATATATATATATATACGCGAGTTTGCTAGCGTTACGCAAACGGTAATTTTTTGAATATTTTGTAATTTCATTTCGTTCTTGAACGATTTTATAAATTATTATTTTGTTCAATACATTAAATATTCTACGTTTAAAGAGAATAAAATTGTAAATTCATGTTAAAGTTAATATTTTGTGAATTTGAAGTTTTATTTCATTCGTGTGGTCTAAAGCACACTCGTTTTTTTTTAAATAATAAACCATTTTATTTTTTGTTATCTCCATATCATGACTAATCATTAGAAACTTCAACCTAACCTATTTATTCTTAGCGGAAACTAGCCTGTTATAAAAAAAAACAATAAATACCGTTTGTTTTTCTACCCTTGCTCAAACTGGTTAAAAATAAACCGTTGATTTACATTAACATTCGTTTACACTTTTTGCGTTTTACGTGGTTTTTATCCACGACCCTTTTAGGTTTGCGAATTTTATGTTACATCTGTCTATAGAGGATGCGAAACGAAATATGCACTTGCCAGTTCAAAGAGTTTCGTAAAAATAACATAAAAATAACATATGTACATTAAAAAAAACAACATTTGCCATTTTGTCTAACTGATGATTTAAATGAAACTTTCATTTAACTTATTATTTTTATTTTTGGATTTTAAGAGTGAAAATTTCATTCTCTTTATACTTTTGCCAACTTTCTTTATGTAACAAGTTATGCCTCTTAACAAGAAATAAAACCCGTGATATGATCACATCATATTCCCTCTTAAACAACTTGCATGTTTACATATCAAGAAAGGTTTACTGCTCATTCGCCCACTCAGCAAATCCTGGTTTCAAGGAAGTCCCATTGCAAGCTTGAATATTGAAATATCCAGAGAATGTTTACTGCCCACCTACGTAGTATTTCCTAATTATAAAGCGCTACTTCCATCAAACTCAAGAGTTCTGCATTCCGACTCAGTACATCGCAGGATATAAAAGCCCTCCTTACCGAACTCAAATCCATTAATACACAAAACTTTGTTAACCTATTTGTATTAAGTTTCTCTCTATAATTATACTCTTTATAGTACGCCAGTAGATAGCGTGTTGTGCTGTGCTTAGCCACTGGTGCCAGAAATTACGTACAAATTAATATAATATACATGAATAAGGCTGGTAAACAAGGCGCTATAATTCTGTTAAAATTTTATTTTTTATCATACATTGAGAAACTCAATGGAACCGGATTTTCAAAACGTAAAATACTCATACGATCAATACGTGATCTGTGTTATTACATTTTCCATACTAATATTTATATGCTATTCACCCTAACGCCGCACTATGTATAAGTTAAACCTGTGACAATCAAAGCGTAAATCTAAATTCAATCAGATAATAGATATAACTCACTAATTACTTAATTTGACAACATTATTCATAAATTCGTTTATTTAACAGTAATTTTAATAATGTCATACGCCTAAACGGCCTTTAAATAACTTGAGTTTAAATAAAGTTAAAATCAAAATTCAATTATGTCCGTTCCATTATTTTATTTATAGATCAGCAATAATTTAGTATTTGATGTACGTAAATAATCAATACACACAAATCTTCAATAAAATCAATATTTTTAGGGTTTCCTATACTAGAACGAAAAAAAAGGATCTTTATACGATTACATTGTCGTTGGAAGAAAATTTTGGAAGAAAAGCCCGGCGGTATTTAGGTTGAAATTAATTTCAAATAGTAAAGTCAAAATTAAGGTTCCTCCGTCCACATCGGAATTATATTCATTAGGCCTTATATAAACAATTTTGTTAAAATTTAAAGACTACTTGAGTTTTCTATAGAGTTCGAAATCTTTCCAAATGAAAGTAATATTTTTAAGTATTTTCCAAGTGAAAATTTAGAAAGAAATACTTTAAATTTAATTTTTTTTATATCTATGATGATTTTTATTATATTTATGATTTGATAATGGTATATATGAATAACAGAAACTAAAGGTAATTTAATTTGCACTTTCGACTTTCCTATTTGTAAAAAGACAATAACGAGAACATTTTATTATTAATAATAATGATAATCGTCATCATTTATTTGTGGATAAAATGTATAAATATCCAAAAAACAGTACGTATAATATTTCCTTAAAAACAAAGAAGAAAACAATGACAAATTGAATAAAATATCTTAAATTTAAACGTAACTTAACGTTATCCACAAAAAGGTCGCTACATCGGCTTGTTAAACATATTTGTTTCCATTTTTTAACTCAAAAATGTTATTAGATCATAATTCCCGACTAAGATAACATCCCACACATTTTTCACCTGTCATAATTCTGTAATTTTTTCTGCACGTTTTATGTAGCTGTTTTTTTTATTTTAAAACCTTTCGTAACTTTCATGATCGTTTTCGGTAAATTATTCCGTTTTCATTTCAATTACTTCTCTATTTATACAATATTTTCATAAGTAACATACTTATCTTCGAAGTGACCTTTAGAAACCGTTTCATTTGTGAATATCGATGACGTAAATAATTTTATTCTCGATTTCCCCTCGAATTGATTACAGAATGGCGACTAATATTTTAAAATTTAAAATCAGATTTTTAATTCGGATATACCGAATAATTCAAAAGCCAAATTTTAAGCAATATTGCTTGACGAGTTTCTAAGTTTATTAAATTTATTTATTTATACAATACATGACAGTTGAGCGCAGTGTCTTATACGAAATAATACTTGGCTTGCCCTGAATATCTGACATGTTTACATCATATACTTAAATATATTTAATTTACGGTATTCAAGCAAAGTTCGCAATTTAATATATAATCTTAAACCCAAATGTACAAACCGAGCATTATCAGTGCGTGTGATTTTAGACGAAACGTACAAACGTCATGACTATCTCCTGACTATGAAATTACACGGAACATCGCGTCGCAATAGTTTTCAATGAGGAACTAAAATTAATTACGTCATTTCAAGCGCCAATTTATGGGAGAAAATACACTATCACTTGGCAGCTTACCTTTGGCTATGTTCAGTTGAAATAAACAAACTTTAATGAAATAAGTTTTTTTAGGAATACTTAGTTTTCCATTTTACAAATACGTCTATTATATTATGTCAGTGAATTTAATTCATCGAGTTAGTTATTATGATGCCCGCTCTATGTTTGTATTTATTTTATGAGTTTATAATTATGAATGTGCATTTTCCTCGTGACAGTGAAAAATGTAGGTGAAATTTTTGAATTTATCTTTTATTGAAAAAATGATACAATTCTAAATGGCAGATTGAAGCTAATTTAAAAATTATATGTTCTTAATAAATGCACTGTACGCCGTTTTTATATGCGTTCAATATTTGCGGTTAACCGGGAGTTGTATTTTGAATTAAATGTTTACATATTAAAGGAAAATAAAATACTTATCTGAAAAGATATCGCTCGCTATTGAAATTTTTATAAAAGGATCGTTAAACATCAAATTTATAATCTCTTTTTACGCAATTATTTTTACTTATTTAAATTTTTGAATTACATGGTTTTTTCCATAAATTTATATTTATATTTGCGTATTGAGCGTCATTAAGTACGGAAATTATGTTAAAAAAACTTTACCAAGGTGTTTGAAAAAACGTAGTGTGCATGAGAAATATTTTTCAAACCAAGTTTTGTTACGAAATTATGGCAAGCGAAAATGATTTTTACTAAATATATTGTTTTTAATCTCTATATTTTCATTTAATAACTAACAAACCGTGAATTTTTCACTGGTGTTAAACTGCATTTGTAGTAGCATATTCAGAGTATTCATTAAGAAATATTTGAAACATTAATGCAAAGCGCGGACGTAGTGATCCTCAGTGTGTTGTTTTGTTCATAATGGGTTTTCGTCATAATTATGCTTCGTCCATGTGTTTATGCAGTATGGTTTTTGGCCTTTGGTTATTGAAAATGATGAATTAGTAAGAAAGTGAAGCCAGAAAAATAAAATCGGCAAGAATTAGATTGGTAAGAACTCTGATAAAAAGTGCTTCCCTTATTAACTTGTCCTACCCAGAAAGCATTACAAGCTACTGATACATGATATACTTCTGAAATTTGCCCATCAATACCTTTAATTCGATATATATCCTGATGACATTTTAAATTTTTATTTTAATGTTAGACATAGAGGTGAATTTCATCAATCTAATTATATTAGACATATTTTATCAAAATCAAATTATCCTTTCGACTCTCCAGATCTTGACATATCGACATGCATAAAATAATAAACACAATATCCCGTATATTTATAAAATATTTTCCTTGACGTGCTGCAGTCGGGTAAAAAGTAAACTAAAAATGTTTTTCCTACCTTGCAATGTGTCATTTTCACGTTTCAAAATAAAACTTAAGATGTCATGGACGTAGTCTTGTTGATTCTGTGGTAAGTCTTTTATTCTTCGGAGGCACTTATCCCATCTGTCATCTTCTTGATGCGTTGATTTAGCCTCCGTCGTCTTTTCGTCCAATTTCGACTTTACCTGTGTTAAACATTTTATTATTTACATGCATTTATGTATATCTATACACACACACATACACATAAACACACATACATATATGTATATATATACACACACACGCATATATATATATATATATATATATATATAAATTTAAATTTTTTTCTAATTTGTTTGAAGTAGGCACACTTATATATAGCAGACACATTTACATGTACAAAATAAATAAAAGTCAATGATTTTTTGTTTATTCAAATAAATTTGAAAAAGTATATTGTTTTGTTATATATAATATTTTTGGTCTTTCCGTGTTCAGCAAAAACAAATCGTGATCATGCAACATAAAACTAACCATATCAAAAGCATGGATTTTCCAAATTAAATCCACACACTTTAATTCACACCTTGTGCCTTGTTGATGGTCATTGAAAATGCAAGACGAAAGGGAACTGTAATCGTTTGAAATCAAATGGTATGCTGTTGGGAAAAATGGAAATACGTGGAATTTTTTGTGAGGAACCTGGTTCCATTGTGGAATCGAGGTGGATTAATATTGCATAAAAGAATTATTGGTGGGTCACATCAGAAAGATCTAATCAATTTAAAAACACGTTTGGATAATTAAAAATCTCGTGCGCATTTATGACGCTGTCTGTCGATTTGTGGATGATTCCCGTCTCACCCGCAATTTATTCGTGAATTACCCAATTTATTGCATTGACGTCAGTGTTTTTTGCTCCAAAAATAGCACCTTCGCAGTCATTGATAATTTTTATAATTGATGGTAATTTGTGGGAAAACTTTCCAAATTAATTGTTAAATTGATGGAATAATGACACAAAAGTTCAATGGAAACGAAATATATTTTTTATCAGCAGCAACTGGTACTTTTCCGTTTCCAATGTCCAATATCTGTTTTGATATAGCTGATACACTGAAAAATAGATGATACATTGCGCTGCAGAGGTACGTGCATATTAGTTTTCATCTAGAGTTTCTGTATATGTCTCCACATAATCGATGCTTTGAGGTAGCGTTGAGTTCATCAGCTGCAGTTGATTTTGATATAAGCAGTAGAATCTGTCCGAAGTGGCATTCTAATAAAATGATACCTCCACTGTATGGTTTTGCATTTACTCTTAAATCTTGAAGAATCTTATCAAGAGCTTCAACCGATTTCTTATGTGCCATAATACATTCATACCAAACAATTAGTTTGCAAATTTGCACATCTGTCAGAAGCTTTGGAAATACTATATGTCTGAACTTCGGCAAATTGAGTATTCACTGATAGTTTGAGCACTAAATATGCTGTCTGTTTACCATCCAATAATGCAGCTGTAATACCTGATTATCCAAGAGCCAAAGTAATTCTATTTTGTGAGCGAATTTTAGTTAATAGAAACTTGATGAGAAAAGTTTTTACCGTGCTTCTGCGCGCATCAATGAAAAGCAGATTGCCCTACTTTTGGCCGTAGAATTTGTAATTGTGTCGCAGACCAATTTTTGAACTGGAGTTAAGAGTTTGTTTGCTTCGACAAACGCACGTTAGTCATTAGCATTGAATTGTAATTCTCTCAATAAATCTCGATCAAAGTGGTCACAAGCAGAACGTTACTGTGTAATCATGCCAAGTTGAATGAGGAGTTCGTTATTGACGGTTAAACATATGTCTTCTATTTTTATCAGAGCTTCATTGAAAATGGTGTAATCATGCCAAGATTAATGAGCGGTTTGTTATTGACGGTTAAGCATATGTCTTCTATATTTATCAGAGCTTCATTGAGAATGTTGTCCGAAAATGGTGTAATCATGCCAAGTTGAATGAGCGGTTTGTTATTGACGGTTAAATATAAGTCTTCTATTTTTATCAGAGCTTCATTGAGAATGCTGTCTGAAAATGGTGTAATCATGCCAAGTTGAATGAGCGGTTTGTTATTGACGGTTAAACATATGTCTTCTATTTTTATCAGAGCTTCATTGAGAATGTTGTCCGAAAATGGTGTAATCATGCCAAGTTGAATGAGCGGTTTGTTACTGACGGTTAGACTTCTATTTTTAGGTCTTCCAGGTCTATTAGGTCTTCTATTTTTATCAGAGCTTCATTGTGAATGCTGTCCGACAATGGAAAGTTGTAATATCGTTGCTAACACCACGAATATGGTGCAAAATTCTTTGCTCAAGTTATCTCTGAATTTTTCCTACATATTGTCGGTGTTTAATGGCAAACATATGGTCAAAATGTTTGCGAATAATGATCATGTTTGTTGCGATTGATCATTGTCAGTGTTTGTTATTTTCGAGTAAACGAGGTTTTGGTAAGCTTTTCTCTACATCTGGCATTCTACGTCATCATGCTCAAATTTGAAGTGGGAGCTTTGACATAAGCCGCAAAATTCTTAAATAATAGCATTTGACATTATTTGGATGTACTGTTTAACTACATTCCAATGCATCAGAAGAATACAGATTTTGATGGTTTTCAGCTCGTGTGCCTTATTTACTACGTCCTTCAATTTTTTTCGTTTTCGTTGTAGTATTTCATATGTAATATATTGTTACTTCTGTGTACAATAATATTCTGGGAAATAACATTACCTTCACACACCGCAAAAATGCTGTCAGTGTTGTGTACGCTGGTGTAGCAACAACATTTCGTGAATTAGACTCTTTGTCAAAATTCAAGGTGAATTTTAAGATAAACAATATTGGAGTACCAACAATGTATCGGGAAACTCATAATGCACCATACAGTCTCTTTGCTGCTGATTATCAATACTGAATACTGTCATATCGTTACCCTTTATGACGTATTTACATATGTACTTTATTGATATGACGGGTTGTAAACCCGTCATATCCCACGTTGATATGCACTTCAAATAACAAAGGTGAACATGGTATATTCCATTTGCTGTCGATTTCAATATCAATATTTATCATTCTGACTGAAACTGTGCGACTACCATCATCTGGTTTGGGGCGTCTGGATTGAGGATAGCCGTTATCACCAGTGCGAGTTTCAAGAATTTATTATCTGGAAACTTTTTCGTGCATTTGTTATCTGCTGTGCATAATGATTGTAAGTTTGTAGTACCGCATGTTATATGCACCAAACTTTTAGTGACAATATCGAATAGCAATCAATTTTTATCAGGGTATGGTAGTTATGTAAGGGTGATGTTATTAATTTAAGTTGAGTATATTTTCGTTTTGACCCATATTCCTGACCCATATTTAAAACGTGTGCATGAGGAAGGCCTCCTCTTTGCCATTCAATAATAATATACAATATCGAGTTTCATCATATATCTCATGCTTTACAGTGAACTGAATTTTTGCTTGAAAATTCGTGCAGTCAAATCGTGTCGATCAAATGGAGCTTAACTGGGTAATAGATGCTCTTTTATCTCGTCCCATGCTGGATTGCAAGTGAATGTGATGAAAAAGTTGGGATGTCCGTATGAAGGCACATATATCACAGCGTCTAGTGCGTGATTCATGAATGTTTCGCGAACTGTCAGTAAACGTTGCTGCAAGTATGACCTTTTTACCAATGTCACTGATGTTCCCATCGTTCACAGTCTCATCTCGTAAATGAATGTACTCCTCTGAGCGCAACGGTTTTTGATTCAATCAAAAGAAGAAGAGACGTTCAGATTCAATATTAGCATAAATATTTACCACGTGTTGTTGCAACTGTTGGTGGCATTACAGAATATATTTCATTTCGTTTTTAGGTGTTATTATATGAAATGAATAATAATTTATTGCAGATACATTTTTATTGAGTCGTCCACGTACAAAGAAATAAAATGAAAAAGCGATAAAAAAACTTGAAGTAAAGAATTATTTGCGTGCTAAATAAAGTTGTTATTGTATTATGCCAAGGAAGTATAACTTCTAATACGTGTACTCATGTACGCGCGTTAGAAGTTATACTTTTTGGCATAATACAAGAATACTTTATTTAGCACGCAAATAATTAATGGAAACATAATAATAAAAGGGATGGACTGCGATTATAAATATGGTTGGTAAAATCTAAATTCAAATAATCAAAATTTTTAAAAATTAAAATGTTTACTTTAAATTGTTAAATTTACTAAAATATTCTAAATAAAGTTTAATTGGTAATTGAAATAAATGAATTTATTTAATTTATTAATTTTAAGTATTTAATAAATGATTAAGTAATAATTTATTCTTTGTAATGCTTATTAATACATATCGAAACTTTTCCTCGCTTAGAGAAATACGCTTAAAAATATAATAAGATTTTTAAAATATTTATTACTTATAAACCTTACCGTTATCACGAATATTCACTATAAATAAATGTTATTTATTGCATGGACCACTACTAAATTTCAATTTCCAAAAAATATTATTTAATAGCACATATATGACTTAGATTTATATGAATATAAAACACGTGTTGCGTTTTTACAAATGCGTCAATAACTATCATGAATATTTTTTTGCGCCGATTTTTTTACATTGTGCGTGCGCATTACTTGTGGTTTGTGGTATTTATTCACTTTTTAATGATGTTAATTAATTGAATATATTTGGCGTTAATTTTGTAGAAATTCATTATTCACAATTAAATGGAACTACGTGATGTAGTATTATTTCTACTTTCTTTAAGTTCTTTACCACGACCTAGGTTTCGTTGTATTACAACATCTTCAGGTGGGATATTAGCAAAGAATTCAACGAAACCTAGGTCGTGGTAAAGAACTTAAAGAAAGTAGAAATAATACTACATCACGTAGTTTCATTTAATTGTGATGTTGATTAATTTAGGGTATAGTCAGTTTCATAAATAAACAAAAAGTGAAGTCATTAATTGTCAAATTAATGTCAATGTCACTTTTTGTTTATTGATACCAATGAGTAAATTGTTCAATTATTTTATTAACTGAAATTACTTATTGGTATCACTAAGAAGTTTAGTGCAAAGTTTCAACTTAATCGGATGAACGATGCACGAGCGATCGCTATTTTGTTCATGTGAACTTTTTTTTAGTTCCAGAATGTCACTAACTGCTATTATTTATTTTTATCACTAAGAATTTTAGTACAAAGTTTCAACTCAATCGAATGAACGGCAGGCCAATGGTCGCGATCAACCCACGCGGTGACTTCATTCGACTAAACTTTTTTTCAAAATGTCTTTAACTGACATTACTTTACTGACATTATTTATTTGCATCACTAAAAACTTTAGTTCAAATTTTCAACTGAGTAGGATGAACGATACGTGAACGATTGCAATCGACACACCCGTCGACTTCGTTCGCGTAAACTTTGAGAATGTCTTTAACTGATATTACTTATTTGTGTCACTAAAAAGTTCAGTTCAAAGTTTTAACTCAGTCGGATGAACTATACGTGAACGATTGCGATCGACTCACCCAGTATCTACATTCACGTGAACTTTTCCCAGCGTGCGCACAACAGTTCACCAAAGATATATATATATATATATATATATATATATATATATATATATATATATATATATATATATATATGTATATATTTATATATATAGAAATAGAAACTGAGAAGAACATTTCGTTATCTGTACTCTATTTATTTGTTAGTTCCTCACTTTGAAAGCTCGGTCAAACTTGGTAGGTGTAGAATGAATGGATGCGGTTGGAAATCGTGGAATTATACGGAAAGAGATTTTTAGATTTTTAAAGAGAAAATTACGATAAGAAAGATCGGTGCAGAGAAAATAGTATTGGATAAAGAAATGGAATGGAAAAAGATCTAGATCCACAGCCAGCGTTGAGTGTAATCCATGATTGGAGATCGAAAACACTCTGTCTTGACTCGTAATAGGCAATGCTTCGTGCAAATTCAATACTTATGTCGTGAAACTGATCGGTGATTTTCTGATTAGTAATGCTATCTATAACTTCTAAATAACCAACAAAACCATTACTCTTCGGGTCATTCCTGACGGTACCCTTAGGGTCATATATCATCGTAATCAAATTAATTTCCCTGGTAGTTTGTCGTTTTAGATAGCCACAGTTTGAAAATAGAAAAAATTAATTTAAAGCTAAGCTCCATGTGGTTAAGAATAAAATTCCCGTCGCATGAATTGATTTTTACTTACAGCCGTCCACTTTACACATAGACCTAATAACCACTGGACGCACCATACTTGATCAACCCTGCTAGTCGTACGCAAGTAAAACCGACGTGCGCACTCTTTTTAAAAAATCGAATATGTTACTTGCACATATGTTACAGCCGTGAACGCAACGGATCACAAAATGTGAAATTGTGTAATTAATCGGTGCAAAAGTCATAGTGAGACGTCAAATTCAGAAAAAGATGACATAACATTTAATCTGTGAGTACATAACGTTTCTATTATATCTTTTATTTCAATGATAATAGTTATAATTTATAAATTATTTGTGATAGAAACTGACATGTATTTCTCACGACATTAGTGAGGTGTAAAGTAAGCGCCAATTTTTTATCGATAAAACGAGAGATGTCGTGGGACACCCGGTTGGAACGAAGTTCCTATCGCTATATGTTTTAAAGTAATGAAGTTAAATTTTAAATTAAATTTAATTATTATATAATTAATAATTTCACTAATCATTTTATAAATTTAAGTGAATATTGTGAATTATTAAATTTACTAAAGCTATCTGAATAAAGTTTAATTAATAATTAAAATTTGCGGAAAATTTATTGTAATTTATAAATTTTAAGTGTTTAATAAATGATAAAGTAATAATTTATAATATATAATGCAAATAAATACGTACCGAATTTGAAACGATCAGGCAGATGATTGGCTTACAATAGAAAGCCTGCAGAAACAAAGCGATTGACATACGCTTGTGCTTATGCTGTAGCAAAAGTATCGTTTTATACTGTAGCAAAAGTAGCGTTCGAAATCTTACACAATTTTAGGCTAATTTCCATTCGCCAAGTGTGTTATGTGCTATAAGGAATTTGTTCAAATTATTGCTGTTATGAACAAAATGTGAAAAATGTGTACGTAATAATGATACACACGTAATAACGATAACCTTGCTGCTCGTCAAAAATATTTCTAAGTAACTTTGTATATTTGCCATAAAAGTTTTTTCAATGCAATTGGATAAGTGACCATAACAGTAATTTATAATTAAAACGTAGTTTTAAAAGAAAAGCTTGTCGGTTGGATAACTATAATAAATGTTAATTATTACTGATTTTAATATTTGCATGGATTTCCAAAGGATCCAAATATAATAATGAAACGGATAGAAGCCACTCGGTGATCAGAAAACTAGATATCCACAAAATATAGCAGTATATTCTCAAAGTGTTTTACCACTGACTGCTCAATATATAAGCAAAAATAAACGAAAAAATATTTATCCAACTGCAATTCCTTTATTATTTTGCCATCGTATCTAAGTAAATTACATTGACATTTGAAAAAGTAAATTACATTGACATTTACATATGACATTACATATGACATTTACATATGACATTTACATATGACATTTACATATGACATTTACATATGACATTTACATATGACATTTCTAAGTAAATTACATTGACATTTACATATGACATTTCTAATGCCATTTACTAATATATTCTTTGCTTTTAATATAAATAACATTTTGTTCATTAAACAATTAGATTCATTGTGTTATAAATATTCAATAATGTTTGAAAACGGACTGAAATACTTTTCAATGTGTATTTACCTTAATTAGAATCATACACGCATATAAAATAGTTGAAATGACAAAAAAGATTGTTTATTAGGGGGGTAATGTTGTTCGCGTCCGTAGGAGCTACCTAACCATAACCCTACACGTGCCCCTCGGGTGGTGCCAATTGAACAACAAACGCCGAGTCGTAGGCGGCGGTCAACTAACCTACTAAGCAAGCCTAACAGCTTCTTATGTTGGAGGTAGGAAATGATCTCCACACCCGTAATCTTGTGGTCATGTCTCGCAAGAACGGAGACCTGGGCTTGGTCGCCTGGGTCGCGAGGAAGACAACCTCTTAACCTGAAAAAATAACCCCAATCCTAAGGTGTGACCGTGCCGATAGGATGAATGGCTGCAGGTAGTCAGTCTCTAGCGCAAACCTCGATGAAACTGGCTCACATCGTTGAAAAGTGCCTTCTCACAGGAATGGGCGTTACCCTGTGAGTGACCTATTATATCGACCCTACTCGTGGGAACAATATGAATTCCAAACAAGAAACAATATCACAACCACAACAGAAATTACTTAAACAACAAGTACTTCATCAAAGCTACTTCTCTAGGCAAAGATCATCATCCCTCTCTGATATAAGCAGAGGACAGTCAACAACTTCAAAAAAACAACCTGAATCAGACCTGTTGCCTGTTGAAACTACAGCAATAAAAGATATCTCTCAACATCCTGCCCCACCCATATGGCAACATGTACCACTTCCTCGTGGCAATAAGAAGAGGAAAATGTACGATTCTCCACCACCGTCTAATGGAATTGTAAATAAGAACCGGTTTAGCAACTTACCGCTTGATCCAAATGATGACATTGCCCTTTCAAAAACTCAGAAACCCAATAAACCACCACCAATAGTTCTGAGTGGTATAGAAGACGTCAACGAGTTAATAAAACTAATTGAAACTGTTAGCCAAAAAGATAATTATAAGCTCAAAATGATTACCAAAAATATCCTTCACGTGCTAATGAAAACTCCAGAAGAATATAAGAAAATTATCAATCTCCTCAGAGATAACGGGCTTATAGGGTATACTTTTACGCCTAAGGACTCCAAATGCTACCGAATTGTCATTAAGAACTTGCATCACCTCACACCTCATGAAACTATTGTTGAGGCAGTTCAAGCGACCAACAACAAAGTCAGAGGTGAAATAATTAATGCACGATACGGCCCCGAAAAGAAACCGACTTCAACGTTCTTCGTCAATATCGAGCCTAGCATTAACAATCCTGACGTTAAAAACATTGCATTTATCGCACAGCAAAAAATTAAGATTGAGGATCCACGGAAATCAAAGTTCATTGTACAATGCCAACGCTGTCAACAATATGGTCATACCAAAAATAACTGCATGAGACCATTTAGATGCGTGAAATGCGGTGAAGACCATAAAACCTCAGAGTGCAAAAAGAATAGGACAACTCCAGCCAAGTGTGCTTTATGCTGCTGCGACCACCCTGCTAATTATAAAGGATGCCAAATATACAAAGAAATACTAGCTCGAAGGACCAAGAATCTCGCCTCTCGCGCTAGACTACCCTCTCAAACACCTGTTATCAACATACCAACTACCACCAACTTTGACACTAAGGGTCATAGTAACACCTACAAAACTTATGCCGATATTGCCAAAGGTAGGCAACCAACAACACAGCAATCTACTCACCAACAATCTAATAAATTAGAAGATATACTTGCCAAACAAAGTGAGAAAATGGATCTCTTAATTCAACAAATAGGCTCCCTACTGGGACTTATAACTACCCTGATATCTAATCTGACAAAATGACTTCTCTACACATCGCCACGTGGAACATAAACGGACTTGCTCCCAACACTAAAGAACTTGAGATGTTTTTGAGAACCAATAAGCTTGACGCCTGCCTTATATCAGAATCTCACACTACATCAAGATCACGCATATGCATTCGTGGATTCTGCGTTTACACAACTTCACACCCCGAAGGGGAAGCTCATGGTGGTGCGGCAATAGTAATTAAGGAGAACATTAAGCATTGCCTACTCGAGTCTTGGGAAACCAAGTACCTGCAAGCTACAACTGTACGGATCGATGATCGTGCCGGACCCCTCATCCTCTCAGCAATATACTGTCCACCGCGTCACACCATTAAGGAGAATATGTTTACGGAGTTTTTCAAAGCTTTAGGAAACCGATTCATAGCCGGCGGTGATTGGAACGCTAAGCACACACATTGGGGATCTAGGTTAACAACTACGAGAGGTAGAGAATTAAAATGTAGTACTGAGATCAACAATCTAGCGACCATTTCAACCGGAGAACCTACATATTGGCCTACAGATACCGAGAGAACTCCTGATCTTATAGACTTTTTTATCACAAAAGGCATTTGTCATCAAAATCTCCTAATCGAGTCAAACCTAGATGGATCTTCTGATCACACACCAATACTTCTTACTGTAAGCCCTATTGCGATACCCCGTGATACCCATAGCTCCTATCTAACTAACGCTAAAACCGATTGGAATGGTTTCCGAGAATATCTCGACGAAAACATCACTCTCAAACTTCCGTTAAAAACTGCTGAAGATGTAGACGATGCATGTCTATACATTACAAACCTGATCCAAGTGGCAGCGTGGACAAGCACACCCACACTGAAGCATTCATTTGCGAATACACCGCTCCCGTTTGAAATCCGTCAAAAAATTTATGAAAAACGCCGCCTTCGTAGAGTTTGGCAACTTTCCCGTAACAGCAAAGACAAAACGCGACTGAACAAAGCAATAAAAGAGCTAAAGATTCTTCTTACTGATGTCACTAACGCTGCAGTTAAACAAAGACTGGAAAAGATGTCACCCAATGGCCATGGGACCCATTCTTTATGGAAAGCTACCAGGAATATGCCACAGCCCCAACAATGTTCACCGCCAATCTGGAATGGCAATACATGGGCACGGACAGACCCAGAAAAAGCTGAGACCTTTGCCAGTCATCTTGCTAATGTCTTCAAACCTAACGGATCTGACAACCCTGAGGACCCTGAAATAGATCTGATCCTAAATCAGGACCTGCAGCTGTGTCTGCCGATAAGACCTACTTCCCCAAAGGAGCTGTCCAAAGAAATAGCCAGCTTGGACTCGAAGAAAGCTCCAGGATTTGACCTGATCAACCCGAAGGTACTCAAAGAGCTTCCTAGAAAATGTATTGTCTTCCTGGTAACCCTCGTTAATGCAACCTTCAGAACAAAACATGTCCCTGCTATTTGGAAAATATCCGAGGTAGTTATGATCCATAAACCCGGTAAACCAGTCAACGATGCATCTCACACCGTCCTGTCAGCTTAACTCCAGTTCTAAGCAAATTGTGGGAAAAAATAATCCTTACTAGGATACATGCATACCTAGATATCAATCACGTCATACCAGGTCATCAGTTCGGGTTTCGCAAGCAACATTCGACCCTAGAACAAGTACACAGAGTCTATCGTACTATACGAGACTGTTTGGAAAGGAAAGAATATTGTTCTGCTGCTTTCCTGGACATCCAACAGGCATTCGATCGGGTCTGGCACAAAGGGTTACTATGCAAAATAAAGCAAGCACTTCCACACTCTTTCTACCCCTTGATGGATTCTTACCTTAGAGACAGAATGTTTCGAGTAAAACACCGTGACGCCAGGTCTTCCTTGTATAGTTGCCACGCAGGAGTACCCCAGGGATCGGTACTCGGTCCGGTGCTTTACAACATCTTCACGAATGACTTACCCCAGATACCTAATATTACAGTAGCAACCTATGCTGACGATGCTGCATTTCTCGCATGTAATAACAGTCCAGAAGAGGCAAGTAAATTGCTGCAGGCACAACTCGATGACACAAATAAATGGTTGAACAAATGGCGTATAAGAGCTAGTGCCCAAAAATCTCACCACATCACGTTCACTCTGAGACGTGCAACTTGTCCTGCAGTCAACTTAGGTACCAACACCTTACCGCAATCGTCCTGTGTCAAATACCTGGGGTTTCATCTGGACCGAAGGATGACATGGAAAGACCACATCAAAAATAAGCGTAACGAAATCAATTTTCGATTTAGAAATTTGCTATGGCTTCTAGGAAGACAGTCAGCACTATCCCTAAGCAACAAACTAAGAGTGTACTGCTCCGTAATAAAACCCATTTATACATATGGGATTCAACTGTGGTCATCGGCCAGTAATTCGAACATACTCTGCCTACAAAGAGCCCAAAACAATATACTTAGGGTCATATCAGGTGCACCATGGTACTCCCGCAATTCGGAAATCCACGAATACCTACAAATTTCAACCGTCGTAGACGAAGCAAAACGCTACACAGCCACATACAAAGATCGTCTGACATTCCATCCTAACCCACTTTCGCACATGCTGTTACAGCCCAACTCGATAAAGAGACTCAAGAGAGCTGACGTGCTTCATAATTAGAGCGATTAAGGGCACTGGCCCTATGTTCGCCCAAACAAGATACATACCACAACCTACCTGCTTATAGTTCTAATGACTGATCGCAGGATAAAAAAAAAAAAAAGAAAAAAAAAAAAAATTAAAAGCAAAAATAAACAAAGAAGAATTTTTCCAACTGCAATTTCTTCATAATTTATGCCATCACTTGTAAATAAATTAGGGTACATTCCTACTTACATTTATAAATATATTCTTTGCACTTAAAAATAATTTACCTCTTTTACTTTAAACAACTAGATTAACTGTGTTATAAATATTTAATAATTTTTGAAAATAACGTGACATATTTTTAAATATTTACTTTTAATAACCATAATAAATATGATAAACATGAATACGATAATGCTAATGAATACATACCGAACGTTATCCTCGCATAGAGAAATACACTTAAAAATGTTATAAGCACTACTTTTATCACGAATATTCACTATAAATTAATGTTTTTGTTATGTGGACCACTATTACATTTCAGTTATTAAAAAATATTATTTAAAAGCATTTTCAAATATGACTTAGATTTGTATGAATATAAAACACGTGTCGTGTATTTACAAATGAATCAATAACTATCATGAATATAGTATCAGTCATAACGCATGTATAAATATATGTTTAGTGAGCAACTTCATCCCGCCGATTTTTTTTGCATCGTGCGCGCACATTGTGAGCAACTTCATACTATCGATTTTTATTGTATTGAGCGCCCCCATCGTGACTAACTTCATCCTGTCTATTTTTGTTGTATCTTGTGTGTGCATGCGCGTATCGTAAAACTTCACTGTCATCATTTTTTCATAACGCGCCTAAAGAAGTTATAAATATTTAATAACATTTGAAAATGACGTGAAATACTTTTAAATATTTACTTTTACTAATTAGAGTCATCCATGCATATACAAAATGATAATAACAAGTTGAACATTAAATTTTATCCGACTCTGCTTATCTTTAATATTTTCACGAAGTTTTCCTTATAATTGGTTAAAGGTGCCTTTCAAAATCGGCGAAATAGAATTGGTAACCAAGTATAGAGATCATATTTTTTTTATTTAGTTAAATTTATTTTTCTTATTTCCTTCGTAGTTAAAATATTTTCTATATAGCTAACTGGTTACGCACGCCAGCTGTTTGTATTTTTAGATAAATTGAAATTCAATAATTATTTGAAAATATATTTTTTTAGACACAAGGGCGACACGTGTTGGCATAAGAGGTTTTGAAGATTAGGTTTTGCATTTGAGCCATCATTAATAAGTTAGATTTTCAATTATGAGATTTGCAATTAGTATAACTTTTGATTCGGAAAAGCTACGATGTTCGTTAAAGTTTTAATCGTCAGCTGTCGTCAAAATCTATTGATTGTATATAAAATATTAGTTTAAAGTAGTGACAGTGAATATAATAAGGTGTTAGAATAAAAAATATTATTAAAAATATATAATGTCGGCCTATACGCGTCGAAAAGCCAAAACCAAATACAGAGATGGTATATGGCTGGAAAGGGCTTCTCAAGAAAAATCGAATGGTAATAATAAAACACCATATGACCGAATCAAACAGTTCTGGGAACGTAAAAGAATGAATGCGGCTGAGCGGATCAACGACGGTGCCAGTAAATCTGCAGCTGGGGCGGTTGAAATTATGCGTTACATACAATTACGTACAACACACGGCGTGTCGATGACACAGCCACACCCCACTTTTAAAAAAAATGATTAATTATTTGTTTAACATAGTAGACTCTACAGTTCTTCAATATGACTTTAAGAGAGCACTGAATACTGAAAAATTATTCACTGGCATTTGAGAAATTAGATTTAGTCGAGGAAATGCTCCTAAGTTTGAAGACTAACATAGTAAATAACAATGGCAAAATCCAAAAAAAATTAAATTAATGAAATCGCCTAGATTTATTGGATTTCTTAACTTTAGTTTATGTATGAAAATGTAAATGCCATGTTTTGTGATCTCGTCCTAAATAATAGGTCTCCCATAATGCTTTCGCCATTTCAGAAAATCAGCCAGGATCACTTAAAACTATTGTTTTCAAAAATACGTAATCTTGGTGGTAACAACGAAAATCTGACAGCCAGGCAATTTAAAAGCATTTATAAAAAGATTTTGACTCATACTCAATTAATTGACACTGGCAGTGGAAACTGCGACCTTTTGGAAAAAATATATATTTGGAACTACTCTTCAGGAACAGGACATATAAATATAACATTAAGAAGGCACAATAGTGACGTTATCTCTCAGAAAAAGACAACAGCTGATTATGATGCTGTATAAAATTATATAATAGATGACATAGAAGAATGCAGTATTCTGTCGCCCTTCGGTGAAAATGTATTTTAGATTTTATGGTTCATTCCCTGCTTAAAAAAATTAAGTGCGATACTTGTGTTGGTGCGATCATATCATCGTCGCCAAGATATGATAGCATAACTTTAAAAAAGATAAATGAAGTCTTATGACGTATTAAAAATATGCTGTCAGTGTAAAATAAAATTAAGGAGGAGCTTTGATAACGAAGATAATACAATTCTCAAGGCCAACTATATTGTAAAATATGTAATCGGTAAAGTCTTAAAATAATTTCTATGCATAAAATAGTTTGAAGATATTAAATTCCATCAATTTGAAAATTAATACATAAATCATTTAATAGAACTAACGAAAGCGACTATGCAGAAATATTTGGATAATAGGATAACATTTTTGAGAAAACGATACGATTCGAAAAAACGTCCGACCAATATTCAAAAAAATTACTCATTTTAAAGAAGAGTAATACAATCTAATGTTTTGATTTTTAATTTACCTGATTTTAAATTTATTTTATTGTTATTGTCCATTTGTCAACATGTTAAATGTGAGCTGTTATTTTGTAAATGCATTAAAAATACTTTTACTAAAAGTAAAGTTTCCACGTTCAGCAATGTACAGTTCTAATCACCGGACGTACCGAGCTAAAATTTAAAACAGACATATTCTTTATGATGCAAATAATTGTTAAAAACCCATAACGATTTAGGGAAAATCCTGTGAAAAGTTGTGAAAAAATTAAGAAACAGATTCCGGTCAGTATATCTTTGTATAATTCTACGCGGATGAAGTTGCGTGTATCAGCTTGTATAATTATATATAAAATCCAACAAATATTGTAAATCGAATTATAAAATTACAAAATATATAATTTCGAATCGATATCACCAATATTTAAAGTAATCGCATCACGGTTTATGCTATTTTCACCATCGCTATTATGTCTTTAAAATATTTATGATTGACCTTTAGTTTATATTCAATATGAAAGTACTCAAGATTTCACAAATTTTGGAAGTCTTTTTCTATATTTCTAATATTTCCACCTAATTTTTTTCTGTGTTTAACTTTGGGTTTTAACAAATATTTCAGATCAATTTGAAAATATAGTAAGGATATCTGAAAGGATTATACTAACTCCGATTTATTTATAACTAACGATTTAATTTGAAATGATTTTTTTAAATTATCGACGAGGAAATTTCATATTCTTAACTATTGTACTATTGAATGGTCATCCATGAAACGTTAAAACATTTACACTGGCTCCAATTTTACGAAACAGCTGTAAGCTTTTCTAAGTCACTGCTTATTTTTTGACTTTTGACTTTTCATTTAACGGCACTGATAAATAAAGAAAGAAGATTTTTAGTTTCGTCTTTGGAATCACCAGTTACATTGGATTCATATAGTTTTATAATCAAACCCTACCAGTTTTATAATCAATTATATAATAAAAAAAATCCAAAAAATAATTTCGGTATCGACACTTGGTTGACTTTTAATACCAAAGAACAGTAGGAAATTATTTTTTGAGCCGATTCTAGATTTCTTTTCATAGAATTAAAAGCTTTTTATCTAAAGCCAAGCTGAACATCTTCTGCACTGATGTCATTTGCTGAGCCTTCTCGTACAATGTAGTCACGAGCTAAAATCTTTTCTGACAAAAGTAAGTTTTTGTAGAGAAAACATTTAAAGTGAGATTAAATAAACTTATTGTGAGGTATTCATGGTCGTGACAAGGTAACCAAGAATCAAAAGGTAATCAAGAATATAAAAAATTGAATATTTCATGCTGTATTTCGTCTCGAAGTTAGGTTAATTCACCTTAACGTACGTTTTTTTTCTCTGCCACCCCACGACAATATTCCGCCAAGGAAAATGGTACCTGCGATTTTTATATTTAAAAATTTCTGTCTAAAAGATTTCGCTCACCTCAAATCCTTAAATACTTTTCACCTAAATTTAGAGCTTAAAAAATACAATGTGATGCAAAGCATTGCAAAAGTGTGTGGAATTCGAAATCTTACACAAAATGTCACAAATGAGTGTAGTTTTACAATAATTTAAACAACGATCACTCTGGGAAAGAGAAGCAAGATATAAGTGACGTTATACCAAGGTCATACTTTTGTGCTTCAACTGATATATGCATAGATCTAAGTGATTATTAGGACATATGGAATTGGAACATACAGTGTTCTTTTAAGATTCTTGCAGGTAAACAAATTTATTTTTAACTTATTTTATTTGTTGCAATTTGATGTTTATTCGTTTACTGTTTAACTTATCTTACTTATTCTTAACAAAAGTGCCAGTGATGTCTATTTATGTTTTGTTATCGGTTCATTAATGTTTTATTTTTTTATTCACATTTCTTTAAAACTTATTAAATAATGTACTTTTGATATGACGGAGGACGTCTTGACAACACGTTTATGATACTCATATTTTAAAACTATATGGTTCCTACATTTGACATATCCATTACTCCGTAATGCAGATAATTGTAAGAATTTTTATTTTTTTAATGGTTCTCGTAATTGGCATATCATTACTCCATAATGTAGATAATTTTGGACTTTTAGAACTTTTTTAAAACTTTTTTTAAGGTTCTCGCATTTGGCATATCATTACTCCGTAATGTAGACACTTTTAAGAACTTTTATTTTTTGAATATATTTAGCGTTAATTTTATAGAAATTCATTATTCACAATTAAATGAAACTACGGGATGTAGTATTATTTCTACTTTCTTTAATTTCTTTAGATAGAATCTTTGCTAATATCCCACCTGAAGATGATGTAATACAATGAAACCTAGGTCGTGGTAAAGAAATTAAAGAAAGTAGAAATAATACTACATCACGTAGTTTCATTTAATTGTGAACTTTTATTTTTTTAAGATTCTCGCATTTGGTATATCATTACTCCGTAATGTAGATAATTTTAAGAACTTTTATTTTTTTAAGATTCTCGCATTTGGTATATCATTACTCCGTAATATAGATAATTTTAAGAACTTTTATTTTTTTAATAACTAAGTTCAAGACCACATTTAAATATATAGATACATATCAGAATATTTATATTTTACATTATGTCGATCACATACATGTTTAATTAAATAATTTAGACAAATGCAATCAAGTATTGAGTTACTAAAATGTACTAATAATAGGAAATAATTTCAATTCTTAAAATAGTTTTTACAATGATTTATACTTTTTTTTTTAAATATAGATTATTTATTTTCAGCTTTATTTTTTATAATCCACTAGATGATTTTGTTTACTTGTGCAAATATTTAGTATGCTTGAACGAGAAGATATCGAGTAAGTTTGACATACTTCCCTACTATTATGCTTTCGATACAATAAAAATCCCAAAAAGTTGCCTTGGCTGTAGCAGTTGTAACAATAAAGATTAAAAGAAAGGAAGAGAAGAAAGACCTGGGAACATGAGTATTTGCAGTTACGAGAAAAGCTTTAAATATGCAAATATTTAGTGTGCTTGAATCAGAAGATTTAAGTAATCATCTTAGAGCAAGTACAGTAGAATTTGAGGAGTTATTAAATTTAGTGATACACTACATAGAATAAATAGTCGTAAATAGGGCATGTTTTTGTACACAATCAGACTAAGACTTCCCATACACACTAATAATACTAAGACTTCCTATTAGCAATAAGACTTCTTTTTCTTTGTTGATTGACGTGGTGTCACAAAATGGTGGCGCGAGCTGAAGGGGCGAACGGATACAATGATGCACGCAACCACTTACGCGCTCGTCGTGCGGTAACTGAGCTCCCTAACCCCCCTAAGTCTTATTACATTGCACGATGAGCAGAGCCCTTAGGCAACTAGGCAGATCGAAACTACCCGATTACTCTAGATTGGGATCGTTGCTCCCTAAGTCTTATTACACCACTCTTGATTAGGGTAAGTGTCCCTTGAAATTCGGTAGTCTAATAGGCTTTTTAGTCAATTAGAAGCAAGTATAATTCCTTTTAACCCTCAAATTTTGACACACTTTGTTTCATAGTAAATTTGTTTAATTACATGTTCAGTTCTTAGTAGGTCCATGACGTTACGTCGTAACAATGCTCATTGATTTTCCTAATAGAGCTTTAAATTTGTTTATAGCGATCAGGATTCATTTGTTTTCGATGTGTGGTGAGCATGAACGAAACACATCTTGTTGTTACTTTTGATATATTTAGACGTTCGCCAATAATATTTGTTTATCTACTTTAATGTATCTAATTGATACATATGGCGGACTTATTGCGATGAGAGTAATCTCTTACAGCCAATTTTAAAAAACAAAAGAAGACATGGACGCTGCTTATGAAGAACCTATTCCATCATTATTTTCTTTCCAGAAGCAACCAGATGAATTTTTAAAGTGAAGCTTTTTTAAAGTGGTCGAACCCACTATTGATAAAAAACTTTTCTTGAACCCGTCCAGCCCCGCTCGACGGTCCCCGCGGTGCTCCGTGACGTCACAGACTGTATGCCTTGTGATCAACCCAACATACCAGGGCGACGTAATATCGTGTTCATTATCAATTAAAAGTTTGTTTAATTCTGATAATTTTCTTTACTTTAATTAATCTTTATTCGAGTATATTTTAAAGTCATTTTCTTGATACAGGAAAAGTTTTTTGTCAATAGCGACTTCGACCATTTTAAAAAAGGTTCACTTTAAAAATTCATCTGGTTGCTTCTGAAATGAAAATAATAATCCTTGTCTTCTTTTGTTTTTTTTTTACTACTTTAAATACTTATACTTACTTAATACTTTTAAATACTTTAGGATTTTAACTTTATCCTGTTTAATATGATACATTTGACTTAAAGATGAGACATTAAACTTTTACCTGATACATGAGACATTAAACTTAAAGAGTAACGAATGTGTATAAAACCATAAATTTAGATTACAAAGTTGTTAACTGAATATCAAAACGTCTTGCGCGATTACAATAGATTATCTATAAATAAATATAAATCTATTTGTTTATCAGTAGCACCGATATCACGTGATGTGTTATAAAGCTGCTCCCGTACACGACTGTATAATAACTGATTATCCGGATTGTATGATGACTGACTGACTGATTGTTGATGTTATTAAATCATATTGCTACTGTTGTTGAAATATTGTAAATATTGATAAGATTATTGGAGTTTTTGAAATGAGACGAATTGAACTTAGGGTTTCGCTTCCTGACCTCAATAATGATGATACCTATTAATAAAGGCTGACTAAATAATTTGGATATTATTGACTAAGTTCAATAAACAGTATAAGTTTCACTTGGTCTCCATTATTTGCGGTTCGTTTTATTATTATTCTAATCGGTGTGACTAAATATGAATTATTTGCAGTTGGTCTTCAAATATACTCTCTCCGCAATTTTGATGAAATCTTTCCGCATTTACGTATCGAATGGAAAACTATATTTGATCAGTGAGTGGGCTAGCAAACATAATTTTCTGATTGACCCAATTCAATCACAGGTTAACATTATTAGTAGTCAAAACTTCTGTCGAAAATATATATAGCTGATTTAGTACAACTGTGCATTAACGGTTATGTTGTTACTTTTATTTTAACCATAAAATATATTGGTCTGTTGATTATCCAAAATTTTTCAAAGTTAACGTCGGCTTCACAATTTTCTTCCACAATTAAATGAAACTACGTGATGTAGTATTATTTCTACTTTCTTTAAGTTCTTTACCACGACCTAGGTTTCGTTGTATTACAACATCTTCAGGTGGGCTATTAGCAAAGATGGATAATCTTTACTAATAGTTATTAAGATAATCTTTGCTAATAGCCCACCTGAATATGTTGTAATACAATGAAACCTAGGTCGCGATAAAGAACTTAAAGAAAGTAGACATAATACTACATCACGTAGTTTCATTTAATTGTGAATAATGAATTTCTACAAAATTAACGTCAAATATATAAAATATTCCAATTTTCTTCCATTTCAAATCAAATTGCACATTTGTCACACTGTCCTTCTGCCCTTCTTTGCTTATGGGGATGTGTGCTATTCTAACAATTACTGAACAATCATTAAATAAACTGGAAAGGCTACAAAATTCCAATACATGTCATCGCGACCTTAAATTCGATTAAAAAAACACGTGCATCCTCTTAATCGCTCAACACAGAACTGTTTTTATGGAGAATTGTTTGACGTGTATACTTTCATATTATGCAATGTAGTTTTTAAGAATTGTTTAATGTGTATGCAAACAGATTTTTTAAATTTTTTTAAGTGTCATTAATTAGCGTTCGCAAATCATTTATAGTCAATCACGGCACTTATTTTTCACACTTTATTCATTGTTGTATGCTGTAAAATTTCTTACACACATGGTCTTCTAGCAATAAGTCCGCCACTATAAAACCACTTACAAACTTGCAGCAAATTATCATTAATCTATATATTTACACGTGGATAGAAAACTTCGTACCCTTTTTTAAGCATATTGCGCTCATGGAGGAGTATGAGATTTGGCATAGTTAAAGCTTATATGGAGAAGGAGCACTCCTTCTCTGTATAAACTTTAATTATTTAACTAGTTAAAATTATACATTGAATCGTATATTACAAACACACTGAAAGATTCATTGTTTACGTTTAACGATAAAAGATTCATTATTTATGTTCATACTGTCGATGTCAAAAACATAATAGTCTGTGGTCAAACAGTCGCACAGAGTAGAGATCATCGCCAAAGAATTTGAAAATGTCAGATTAATTGAATGAGTTTTGACTGTGAATTTTGTGTGATTTCAAATGTTTCTTTTTAAATAGTCTGTGGAATGTATGTCAAGGTAAAAAAGCGTTTATTTTATATTTTGTGTAATAGACCTGTGTGTTTTATATATCAGTAAAACAAAACTTGCTTAACATCCATCGGTAGGAAAAATAAAAAAAATCGGGCGTGAGCAGGAGCGGGTCGTGTCGAAGTTTTTTCAGGGAACCCTTTTCCTTATACATGAGGGGTTTTCATGACACAATTTTGCTTTGTGATAATAAGCGAAACGCATTTAGAATTATTCGATATGTTTATTTCTCTTTACATCGTTAACTTATGAATCATCGGTCTACAGTAACTAAAGTAACTTACATTTGTCATTATTGTGGGATTCATATTGCGCACAAAGGTAAGATCTATTGCGCACAAAGGTAAGATCTATTGCGGATATTATCGGTCTGCATGGGAACATCGATAAGTTGTAGTCCGCTTCCAATTGAGAAACGTTCGAAATGAAATGATTCGTTCACTATGCACTATTGTTATACGAGTCGAAGATGACGTCACTCCACTTGTGCTGGAGTGTGGCTCTAAATTTTCATCGTGAACATCAATTTTGGAGGCCAAATTGGCTGAGTTCTTTCTCTCGTTGTCCGGTTTTGATGATTTTTGGCTTAGTCGAAGCCTTTTGACCTCTTCTTTGTGTTTAACTTTTTTGTTTAATTTGTTTAATTGAATTTTGGAGACATCCTGCTTCACATTCTTTGATTTTGTGAGCCTCTTTGCTTCTTACCAAATTTCAGCGGCACGTAATTTCCAAAGGTAACGAAATATTTATAAACTCTTTCTATTACAAGATTCACTATTTCAAGCACTATCTGATAACACTTTACTTAGAAATGTATTACCAAGTTTTTGCGTTTAAAATTTTTTGCCAAGTTTTAAGCGTTTAAAATTTTTGTCGCAAGAAATTTTTGTCCAAAAAAACACTGATACTCGGTGACTCATAACTTATGACATCACCATCGGATATGATTTAAATTTCCTTTTTGGTGATTACGCTTCTGCCCTCTATCGACATACATATGTGGATTAGTGTTCAGCCTGCGAGAGACTGAATGGCAATCGATCGCCGGTACTCACGCTTTCCGGGTCGCTCGTGGTCATAGCGTTCCGGTTGCATACCGACCATGTAAGACAGGGTCGGTATGCAACCGTAGACCTATAAAAAGGAGAAGTAACTATACTTTCATGGGTATAGATATTGGAAAACGTCTTTTGTACACGTTCAATCGTCAAGCTCCATTAAATCGTCAAGTTCTTCTTAACCTTGTTTATGGTACGATTTTTACTTTACAAAACGTCATTTGTGAATAAAATCTGACTCGCAAATCGACGGAGGAGCCTCGCTAACCGTATATTCTTATTTAATAGGATCGTGCACTCGGCTGTGCTCAATATTGAACTTTTATTTGTGTTAAGCCCTAAGCCACCTGTTGCGCTCAACTTAACAAGGGTCTTTATGTTATGCTGCAGCGGTTCGCCTTTAAACATATTTATGTCGACCGTGAATAACAAACAGCATACCGTCTTCATGTGACAACTAATAGAGACCCGAGATTCAAACCCTGGCTCACTCTCGACCGTGTGTACAAGTGTCGGATATAAAGACACCCACTCATTCGTATTGTTTTCTATTCGTAAGATATGAAAAAAAATCGTGATAGTGAAACGGTAACCTGCCTCGCCAAAGTGATTTAGTGAGATATCGTTTTTTACATAATTGGATGTTTCCTGGTAATCAAAATACGCTACATCTACTTGAAGTTCGAGGTCAATATAATAGGAGACATATTAAGTCTAATGTTCGTAACCAGAAGCGGCTTGTAAAAAAATTCAGTGGGAATTCACTTAGAAAAAGAAATAAACATAAAAGAGATAACTTGCTTACCATTTGTTTACTTGTTCGTATATAAAACCCATTTCTCGATCTTTTTGATGAGAAAATACACTTAATACTTTTTTACGTTAATCTGTAATAAAAGTCTGGTTTTGGCAAAAATGTCAGATTTTAAAAATTTTCTGATTTTTTTGGCTAAAATGAAATAATATATGTAAAAACGACGTATTTACAAAAAAAAATAGGGCTCGAACTTAATTATATTATTGAAAAAGAATGATTTGAAATATGCTCTTCCCATAAAGACACAGCTGTCATTTGGTTGTTAAACATAAATTGTATAAACCTCTCTTTACGCGATTCTTTTTCATCACTTCAATATTTTTATTTTTTGGGTTTTTTTTATATTAATTCGTGTTTGTGTATGCAAATTTAGTGTTTAGTATTACTAAGAATGGTAATTAAATAAAAAAAATTAGAACTCATACTTTCTCGAAAAAGCGCATTTATTCTTGGGCATTTTTTCAAATAATTTTTTTTAATAAAATAATCGCGACTGAGCTCTATTTTTCGTAAATGCTTGGTTTTTTCGTTATTTTTTTTCATTTAAACAAAAAAAATGGAGAGTTTGCATTTTTGCATGTAAAACAAAACAATAAGTTCTTTATAAACATAACCACGCCTTTTCAAAGTTTCTTATAAAACGTCTATTATATTGTTTTATTTTTTTCACTATCATAAAAAACACAACACAGTGAATCAATATGAAATAATTTCAAATAAATCTTAATAATTACAGTTACAGTTTAAATATCTCGTATTCACAAATGGATCGTTATTGTTCCCTATATCGATGAAAATTATGCTTAGGTTTGATATCGGCTATCAACTGTCGATTAAAGTAGATCGCGTCCTGCACTTTTGCAGACCTTGAGTCTCCTGAGGGAAACACGTATGATGATATAAAAGTAGATCTTAGCGTAAAAAAATTGAATACATATCGTTCCAATCGATCTCAGATAGGAGACGATAAATTAAGAAATAGCCTCCCTATGAAAAGTATGGGTTGTCACGGAGAGGGCGGGATGATATAAGTCTTCGTGCACTAATAGTAGGCAGCATTCCTTCACGGGTGCACCGCATTCACTTGATAGTATCACATATAGTATCCCTCTACTTGCATTACATAAATTATTACAATTAACGAATGAGTAATATGATAAAACTTACAGAACAGAGAGTAAATAGAAATGGCATATGGGTGTGACGAGCGCTCCACACATAAGCAGCGCTCCGCTTATATTGAAGTAAGTGCACCTCTTCCGATATTAGTTTGTTGTTTGTCAAAACGTCAGAAGGTGCTACTTATTTTTACGCAAAGAAATAAAAATATGCTTTACTGTGCAATTGCATCGCGTAAAAATGAAAACCGTACACAAAACCTTACTAAAGGAGGTATTTCTTACCATACCTATTATGACGATTTTTAAAGTTTATTTCGATGTTTGAAAATTAACCTAACATAGGGCTGAATCACTCTTAGATGCGACTATCGATATTTTTGTAACTAGATGAATGTATATAAACGCAAACATTTTGTATATTTCTTAGAGATTATCATTATGTAATATTAACATGGAAGAAAAGTTTACCAATTTCAAAATGTATGCACTGTGTTATAAATTCTTTAGATGACCCCTAGTCTCTTTTCTTATTTTATATTAGTAATGATTTAATTATATTTATTAAAATTAATGACCATTTTTATTTTTATTTGACAAAATATTTCTTTTTAGATTTCCCAAAGAAAGTGATGTTAAAGAAAAATGAATTGAAGCTACGGGTCGCAAAAATTGAGTTCCTACAAAGTTAAACACAATTCGTTCGGAACATTTTAAAACGGTGAAATAGCTTTAAAAATATCGCAGAAGTTTCTGTATCCTGAAGCAATACCAAAAGTAAACATTTAGACATGTATTAAGGGGAGTGAGTTCGGAAAGTGGATGCTAAGCCAAAAGGGAGTGAGCATATTTATGAAATGAAACACAAAATGTGTTTGAGGATATTTTTAGGAATTCGTGAAAATACTATTTATCCTTCATAAAAAATTCGATGATTAGGTAAGCATTTATGTGAGGTATTACACTCTATCAACTAAAAAAGATCGAAAATACTACCTCTTTTAGACGTAGATTGAAATTGTTTGCTTTACATTAGTACAATCGCTGTTTTATTTTAAAGTACATATTTTCCAACTCAGTTGTATAAATTGTCAATAATAATAATAGATATATGTAAACAAATACTTTTTTATTTTCAGCCTGAAGTGATTTTACGTCACTCATCACCTTAAAAATCGCCCAAGATTAGTTATCACCACGTAAGCGAAAATTACACGCGATGATAAATTATAAGGATTATTTAATTAAAAGATAAAGGCTTCAAATACAAAAAACTTCAGGCACAAAATAGGCGATTCAAAAGAAAAATTGAAAGAGTCCAAGATATTTCTAGAGCATTTCAGGCCAAAGCTTCAGTACGAGAGGAAGATATAATTTTTTTGAAAAACTCAAATATAGAAGTTAAACTGTATAGAAGTTAAACTGTATAGAAGTTAAACTGTATAGAAGTTAAACTGTATAGAAGTTAAACTGTATAGAAGTTAAACTGTATAGAAGTTAAACTGTATAGAAGTTAAACTTACATGCCTACAAATAATTAAAAGTGAATCAGGACACATAATCAAATCCAAATATTCGCCATTTTAAGAACTTTAGAATTATCAGTGCACTTTTATTTACCAAAAGCTTACGATTATATTAGAGAAACATTTGATTCCTGTCTTCCTCATCCTCGCACCATAAAACAATGGTACGAGTCCATTAACTGTGATGCAGGTCTTACTGCAGAATCTTTAAATGCCTCAAAATGGAAAGTGGATAATTCAGCACATATAATTTTCGGTAATCTTGTAGTTGATGAAATTGCGATACGTCAATAAGTTGAGTGAGATGGAAAATAATTTCACGGATATATAGATCTAGGGAACTAAGGAAAATGTAATTATTTTTTATCTGAAGCCAAAGAAGCTATGGTTTTTATGGTAACAGCTATTAACAGTAACTGGAAAATTCCTGTAGGATATTTTCTTATGAATGGCATAACAAGAGTGCAAAGAGTAAATTTAGTTAAATTGGCTTTTATAAGTGGTATTCATGTACTAAAACATTTTTATTCACAATTTTTTGCAACTTATTTATGTATTTGAAATTTTGCAAATGCAGTTAAAATCACCTCGAATTGTTATTTAGTAACATATATTACCATGGTGGCTCAAATAATAACCCCACCTCGAGACAATTCAATTCAACATATAAAAAACTTCTAACGCATATCCGCTTACGGGGGACCAAAAATGGTAACTTTGTGTCACTAGAAGAAATTTATATTTTGCATTATTCTTCCACCATTGAATGTATTAACTAGACCACTACTCGACTAGACAATTTTTCAGAAAATGGAACAGGTTTTGAAGAAGCAATTGAAGTAAAAATCAACAATGATTTATCAGAATTCACTTGTCAAGTTATAACTTATATTTCTGGATTTGTTGTGCATATTGTAATGAGGAAAAATCATTGCGAAATTTATATAGGTGCATTATTAGCTCGAGAACAAACTCATGAACATAGTTTTATAATCGCAAAAGATAAAGGTGGCTTATTATATCCGCCAGAAGATATTATTATTATATGTAAATATACAGAAAAAATAATAAAAAGAAAAGTAAATACTTTCAACAAAAGAAACATAATTCTGGAAGCTTTAAGATATTTTGTGGGTGAAAACATAACGTATAATATACAATTTAACCAAGATTTCCCAACAGCGACTCATATTACTCACTTAAAGCGATAATGGAAAAGTATGCGACATCAAAGTACATTAAATGACAAAAAATTAAGCAAACGACTGTTACTTAATAAATATATAATCTTTTAGGGCCAATAACATTACACAATATATATATATATATATATATATATATATATATATATATATATATATATATATACATATACATATACATTGTGTCTATTGTTTTATTTGTTTCCTTTATATAGTTATTATATTCTTTTTAAATAAATTCAATCCATTAAGTACTGCAACTAAATAAAATAGAAGACTTTTGAATATACAAAAAAGTCGTTTATTTAATAAATAATAAATTAATGTTTGTATGTATGTCTATGATGGATACACAATGTCTACAAATAATGTAAAATTGTATGTATATTATTAAACATAATTTAGGAAAGATCCAAGAATAATTATAATGTTTAAATTTGTACAAAATTACGTTCTTAATCTTGTTTGGAACGGATCATTTACAGTCATTATACATTAAAATTATCGTAATAAATTTGTTTCTTAGACTTTAGATATTGAAATTATCATAATGTTTTTTTTTAATTTAGACATTTGGCAATTGTGATAAATTATGTTAGTAAAATGTTATGTAATTTATATCTTTGTTGCTATGTTGATACGTTAGATCATCCTGCATATCTCTTTAGATCATCCCTGTCTTTTCATGAAACTAAATGGCCTCATGTTTTATTAGAATCATCGCGCTTTTTATCGTTTAATTTCCATTAAAAAAAACTCAATATGTAGTTGTTTGTACATTATGGAAATGTAAATCAGTCTAAAATTAACAGAAAACGTAAACATTTTGTTAAATAAACAGCGAAAATTTTTATTGTAATGCTCTAAAATCGACGAAACCTTATTAGCTAGTTCTCGTGTATCGCATGTAAATAATACATTAATAAATTTTTAGGGCGTACCTAAATATGACAGTTTCGTAAAATTAAAGTTTCCTTAAAAAAATATTTAAATACAGCGCCTAATTTGTACTGTTGCTTTATGTCGATATCGTGAAGAGCGGTCGTTAAATGTGTGATCAATACTAACATTTTGGAATTTTTGTCGGAAGCAAGATCAAAATATGCGACAAAACATGCGGAAACAAGAACGAATTTAATACATCCATGATGTTTATGAACACGGGTAGGGACGTGCGTTGTGTTGTAATTGGCGCGTTTAAAATTCATTTGTTTTGAACTGGCGACACGTGTTGTCGTACAGTTCGGCAAATATGCCACTTCTTTTTGTTTTATGTTCTGTGATAAAACCTGTTTATATAAATATATGTTAAATTATGTTACTAGTACTATTTTTGTGAACCAGTAATTGACTCATATTTATTAATTTATCAAGCCTTTAAAATGCACCATTTTAAACCATATTTTTGCAGGTATTAGTTTTTGAGAGCAAATGTTAAATGTTAATTACTAACGTAAGATGTAGTTTAAATATAATTTAATTTATTTATTAGTTTTTTTAACCAAATTTTACTCTCTGGTTTGATAATAAAAATTGATTTCAAATATTCGTGAAAAGGTAGTTTATAACATGTGACAAATATTATTATTAATAAATATTGGCGAAATGTATACAAATTGGTTATATCTCTCAACATAATGCTATTTACTTAGTATAATATTATTAATAATTAATACAATACTATATAAAATATATGACTTCAAATAAATTTATAAATTTGAATGCGGTAGTATTGGAAAACAAAATCAAAATGGCTGTATCACCATTTTGATTTTGTTTTCCAATACTCAATACTCACACGGTAGTAGAGCCATTCTGCTATCATAGCGAATAAAATTTTACATGAAAATAAAAATAAAGACATGATGAAAACGAATACAATTAGAATAAAATATAGCATCAGACATTAGAATGTGTCACTAGATTTAAATTTAGCTAAAAATTTCCCCGTAGTGACTCCGAAGACCTGAATCATAGGTGACTGAGCAAGACAGCTTCAAATGCCTAAACAATGTTTACGCGGTTATACGAAACGATGTTTGCCCTCTAGTTTGCGACTGATGATAAAACGGACAACATTCATTACATCGATATTTTTTCAATGTGACAAAATTATAATTTCCTTTTCAAGTGATGATAATTAGCCCTCGTGAAAATGGAAGTCGATGTAAACCTGTTTCAGACACCTCCTACAAATTGTTAAAAGAGAAACCAAATTATTTCTTGCCGCATTTTCCTCAATTCATAAATTGAGGATAAATTCATCCTAAAGCCAAATGATAGAACCCATTTCCGGTTCACTGCGAACGAATGTATCGAAGAAAAACTTAATGGCGCGACGATGTTTGGAAAAAGCACCCGTTACGTATCAAGACGTATATGTAGTCTTCTATCGACAATGTATTTTAATAAAGAAATGAGAAATATATGTTTGTAATCACACGGCATACATTTCTGTATAGAGCAGCACATGTGATCGAAATCCGGGCAAATATTATATTAACAGTTTCCTTAAAAGCATGTAACTAAATATTGAATATATTTGGCGTTAATTTTGTAGAAATTCATTATTCACAATTAAATGAAACTACGTGATGTAGTATTATTTCTACTATCTTTAATTTCTTTACCACGACCTAGGTTTCGTTGTATTACAACATCTTCAGGTGGGATATAAGCAAAGATCTTTGCCTATATCCCACCTGAAGATGTAATACAACGAAATCTAGGTCGCGGTAAAGAAATTAAAGATAGTAGAAATAATACTACATCACGTAATTTCATTTAATCATGTAACTAAAGTAAACACTCTAATATATATTTTTATAAAACTTTATTTACCTTTGTTTTTGGCGGTTGTTTCTTCCCTTTTAGAAATGATAAATCGTCGTAATATTCAAATTTCGGTATATATAGTCCATCTTTATCAGTATGAGCTTGCCTTCTCCTTTCCTCTATGTGGAATAATCTTGTGTAGCGGTTTATCAAAGTAGTAATGTGTATATCCCCATAAACATTTTTACAGCCTTCCACGTAGAATTTTTTAAGTTCATTCCAAGCCCACTTTCTGGTCATTTTTACGTAGTAATACGTGTGGTCTGGATCCCAGAGGCACGGATTTTTTTTATATATCAAAAATAATTCTATTAAATTTGGATCACGTCTCTTATCCATGTTTACAGAGTCGCTTTCGAGTTTAATGTAAACTAGTGCTGTTCTAGCACAATCACAAATCCATTTATCATCATTATCACATTATCAAGTAATATCGGAAGAGATAGCAGGCTAATCGATAGTGACGTGTTCTTTACTATGTGCGCAGCAATTTTCCAAACCTTCAGAAACAAGAAGGAAAAGCTAAAAAAAAGGAAAACGAGTGTGCTTTGGACCACACGACTGAAGTAAAACTTCAAATTCACAAAATATGAACTTTAAAATGAATTTACAATTTTATTCACTTTAGACGTAGAATATTGATTGTATTGAACAAAATAATAATTTATAAAATTCTTCAAGATCAAAATTAAATTACAAAAAATAATTTAAAAAATCACCGTTCGCGTAACGCTAGCAAACTCGCATATATATATATATATATATATATATATATATATATATATATATATGTGTATTTCATGCACTGGCTATGAGAGGAAGAGAGAAAGAAAATGTGCGCGCGCACTGCTCTCTCTTGCTCCTACAGTGTGATACAGACAATAGGCTTGCACTGCGTCTTAGATATACGAAATATAACTGGCTATGAGAGAAAGAGAGAAAGAAAATGTGTACTCGTACCTCTCTCTCTGGTCCCTACAGTGATATACGAAACGTAACTCTCTCTCTTTCTATCTTCACTAACTTATATCTCCCTCTCATCTTCCGTTCGCCTCGCTTGATCACACTTTTCGTAACGCTCTCGTCACGCATTCACCAGCTTACTCCCCAAGTCAAGCGTGCGTAAAGAAGTTTTACTACAAAAATGAATAATTTTTGATGAATGAAAGAAAGCTAACGTGTCTTTGTCCGTTTTTAGATTCTCAAATTTGAAGCCAAATTTACTGGAGTTTAATTGGTTGTGGTGAGATATCATTTACAAAAATATTTTGCAGTGGATATCTATTACTTGCGAAAATATATTGGGCCCAGTGAAGAGCATTCAAAACGTACTATGGTAGGCAGCACTGGGATTTGATTACGTTTAAAATAATATAGTAAAATTCAAGTAATTATAATTACAACTATTTCTAGTAGTAGTTTTTCTAGATAGTAGTATTTCTCATAGGTATTTTGAGTCGCTAATTATGAATTTACTATTAAGGTTTAAAAATTCAGAATGGCATAATTAGTATAACTCCTAGAATGGCAAATAAAATGTATTAGAAAATAATATTAAAAAAAAGTAACAATTGTTATGCAGGGGTTCTTCTCTAGCATACTAGTTACTGTTTTTACTAAACAGTAATGGGACAGTTTAAATCAAATAAGCATGAAGCTATTGAATATTTCCATGGTGCTACGAACCTCCCTCTATTCAAACTACGAACCGTAAAGGGGGCTGACCTTGGAGTACCAGATAAGCGTGCACTAGCAAAATAGTCCTACTTCTGTGAATAAAACAAACAAAAGATGAGGAACATATATTGTTTGAATTTTTCTAATTTTAATTTAAAAATATGAAAATGACCATGAGCGTAGCAAAAGTCTAATAATATCCCCCATCGGTATGAGTTCGATTCAGTGAAAATGCAAATTTCAATGTTTTTTTAAATAAAAGACTCCATATCCCCATCGACAGACTTCATATCCCAATAAACATTTTTACAGCCTTCCACGTAGAATTTTTTAAGTTCATTCCAAGCCCACTTTGGGGTCAATTTTACGTTGTAATACGTATGGTCTGGACCCCAGAGGCACGGATTTTTTTTATATATCAAAAATAATTCTATTAAATTTGGATCACGTCTCTTCTCCATGTTTACAGAGTCGCTTTCGAGTTTAATGTAAAAGAACGTGTATGAAACATTAAATATTAGAGAAATTAAGGCTTCTTCGCGATTATTTAAAAAAAAATAAAATAATCGAAAAAAAATTCAAATGAAATGGATGAAAGAGATAAAATTCCAATTTTTATCGCTGTTTTCCTCTTTCATTATTTCCACTTTAAATCGGAGAAAAACGGAGTTAATCGGAGAAAAACAAAACTTAACAATGAAGTTAACACTATTTGTGTTAACTTCATTGTTAAGTTTTGATCATGACGTCAATCTGTCTTAGTATCTTCAAAAACTCTCAAGTGTTTTTCTTTCCAATCCATTGTACTTAAGTCTACTTAGGTTTTTTTTTCAATATTAATTCTTTTTTATAGTTTTTCTTTATTTTAACTTTTGGTTTCATCAATATAATAAAAAATAATCATGCAAGCTAGACGCGTTTGACTCCAATTAATAATGTTTAATTTGGAAGATTAAAATAATTATTTTGAAGGATTAAAAAAATTATTTTTAACATTAGTTAAATCCTTTTTTTCCTTGATATTAACCATATTAAATCAGATTGACATTATATTTTTCACTCTTTATAAATTTTTAACTTCCTTAAATTCAATTTTATTATTAATTTTTTTACTTATATATATTTGTTAAGTGTATGTATCGAAAGTAAAAATAGAAAAACCTAAAATAGAAAAAAATTATATCAATGTTAAAAATATAGATATTTATTATGTCAAATTTTTACCCATAAAATAAATGCAACCCAGCCCAAATTATTCTTGTCTTATTTCAGGTATATTTTCCTTTAAAAAAAATTAAATTCTCATTCTTGTCAAACTGAAGTTAGTCCAAATATCTTCTTGCTTAATATCTCATCATGGCAGGTAACTTGAATATAATTTAATTTCCATTTTAATGGGGAAAAATAGGCGCTTTTCGATCGCCCTTACTTTAATATATAAAAAAACTTAGCCAATTTAAATGTTTCGTCATACCGATTAAAGACTAACACATTAATTAAATAACTCACAACGCTTAGAATTCAGCAAAATTATACCTTGCGACTGGTCCAGTCGCATTGAACACAATTGAAAATCGGTCTGTGTTAAGTTTGATAAAATGACTACGAATTAAATAAATTAATGATTATATCTTAATCAAATTAATAATTACTTTCACTAGTTATTGACTTGATTAAGATGCAATCGCTAATTCATTTAATTCGTAGTAATTTTATCGAAGAATACAAAAAGTAATACAATGAATAGTAGATTATCATTGTTTTCACGATAATTATAATCTACTTATTTATTATATCACTTTTTGTATTTTTATTCCTATTGTATCAGATTATATATATTTTATCACTACTGTCGTCTGTATTTATCGTCCGTTTTCCTTGACAAATTGAATAGGCTAATTTCCACTAAGAATAAATCGGATGGTTAAAAGCTTCGTCTATCAACAAACTTAATCTAGACTTAGACTTAAGTTGGTGTTAAGTCACGTTTCATCTCGATTGAACATAAAATGTGATCTCTAACGTGCCTATAAAATTTTGTTGTATCTCACATACAAAGGCTGTGAAGTAGAATGTGTCATACAGATGATTCTATGCATCAAACTGAGCTGAAAATTTTAAGGAACTTTACGAATATTCTCAACGATTTCTAAAAAAAATATTGTCAAATTTACGATTCCAACGAAACAGAAATTCTTTTTTTCACAGAACTACAATTCAAATAAATAACATAATAATAAATGAATATAATATAATATCATAAATCATAATATAAATATGAAATATAATATCATAAATCATAATATAAATATTACGTTATAATAATAAATAAATATCATTAATCAAAACGTTTCTATGTTATCTAGGGCGAATTTCATTTATCAATGTCTTAAAATTTAAAACTTTCATAATTAGATTAAAAAATATTTTTATTATATATACTTTTATTATATATAATTTTCATGCGGAAATAAAAAAGTAGAAGGGAAAATTATGACCAAATTAAATTATATAGTGACCGTAATAGGCCAGAATAAATCGGGATGGAATTCAAAGCGAAACACTAGCAGGATAGGGGAAATGAAATCTGATCACCATTTTTTAGACCTTGTTCTTTGAACACAAGATACGAGAAATATCAGAGCCAAAATATAGCTTCCTACTTAATGGCTTTATGTGATAGATCTTAGAAAAAATAGATCTAAAAATGGAAATTTTTATCAATCGTCGATCGTTTTTTTTTTCAGTGAAAAAAAAACAGGTTTATACTCTACTTAAAGATCTTTATTTAACGATACCTATGTGTCCACGCAGATGAAAAAACAATCTCACTTTTCCTTTTAATTTACAGAAATCCCCTTGAAGTATAATTTTAAGTAATTTTGAGTACCATTTCTAGATTTTATACTGTGGACTACGTCTTACGTATAAATTTCAAGTTTATATCTTGTTTAGTTTAGAAATCAGAAATGTGTGATACACGCTCGAGCAGACAGAGAGATTCTCTGTCTCATTGCAATAATAATAAAGTTACGTTTGGATCCTCTACACCCGAAACTTTGAAAATGATATGACTTTGAAATAACTTAAACAATGTTGAATATATTTGGCGTTAATTTTGTAGAAATTCATTATTCACAATTAAATGAAACTACGTGATGTAGTATTATTTCTACTTTCTTTAAGTTCTTTACCACGACCTAGATTTCGTTGTATTACAACATCTTTAGGTGGGCTATTAGCAAAGATCTTTCTAATAGCCCACTGATCTTTGCTAATAGCCCACCTGAAGATGTTGTAATACAACAAAACCTAGGTCATCGTAAAGAACTTAAAGAAAGTAGAAATAATACTACATCATGTAGTTTCATTTAATTGTGATTAAGGAATGTTATTTATGGTTGCACATATATTCTACTTAAATTTTAGAAAGTTTTCGATTTTTTCATAAAATTATGTTAGGTATTTTCCGAAAAAATATTTCACACCTAATTAATATGGTTTACTATGGAAAAAGTTCACTCCGACAAATATCCTAGAATACATAACGGATGTTGCAAATATCTTAGATAAAGGCAAGCCCGTAGATGCTATCTATACTGACTTCAGCAAGTACTTGACAAAGTGAAATACGCTATATTCATACGCAAAAGTATGATGTTATGATATACATGGTGACTAATTAAATGATTAAATTATATTTAGGCAGGCAGGGAGTGTCATGTTGAGAATCTGGAATACAAACAGGGCTCTCATTTCGGATCACTATTATTCGGTATTTTTATTAACGATGTAAGCAAAGACCTGTTACGAACATAATATTTTATGTTCTCGGGCCATTTTATTTACGAAATATTGAAAACAATCATATTCTGGTGGAATACTGGTTTCTAGGAACAAAATGCACTTGTATCCTAGTAATTTTTTCTAGTTACAATTTTCTATATTATTCTAGCGACAATGTACAATTTATTTAATGTAGAAACATAAGTACTTAAGCATTGAAAAACCCCTTGAACTATGTAACGGTGTTGTTTTGAGTGCAAGCAACGATATAAAAAAGCATGGATTTAAACTTTGCTTTCAGTCAACTTGAGTACAGAAGTAAGACATGGAATCCATTATTTATGAAACACCTCTCATAAAGTAGAATTAAACAAGAAAAAATCTAGTCAGCAAAAGCGTTTATCACATTTTAAAACAAAATTTTAGGGTAACTTAGGAAACACACTGACTGTATCCTTTCCTTCATAAGTTCCTACTTAGGAAATTTAACAGTACATTGAATATTTTTTAAATTTAATATTCCCACACGATATTCCCGCACGAAAAAAAATCGGTAATGACAAAGGAAAATAAATTATCGCAAAAATGTCTGTTAATGTATTCAGTCGGTTTGTTTTAGTGAAATGTTCTTAAATAAATTGTAATATGACATACACTTCCCTTGTAACATAACTTCTTTAAAGACCCATCGAAAAGAAGATTGCTGAAACCTTAACTGGAGTCGCGGAAATGAAAAACGATTAAAAAAAACCGGTATTTTAGACTTTTAAAAACTTAATAGTTCAGCAAAGCAGAAGAGCAAAAGTGTATAAAACATAAGGCTATCTTCATTAACTTATATATATATATATATATATATATATATATATATTTGTATATATATATATATATATATATTTATTTTTATATATATATATATATATATATATATATATATATATATATATATATATATATATATATATCATTATCTCCTTCATGTTTCCCACAAATTAAGTAGCCCTAAAATCTCTTCAAAGAGCATCTTCCTCCGTGACTTTAGTCGTATTGACCTACCATCTTTTCTTGATGCCAGATCCATTAACTGGGATACAATTGCGATGAATCACTCTGTTGATGAAAAACTCACTGTTTTCAATAATTGTATCACTAAACTGCTCGATAAACATGCTCCCCTAAAACTCGCCAAAATTAAGTGGAGAGCTGCGCCTTGGATAAACGATTCTATTAGAAAAATGATGGCCAAACGTGATCACGTTAAAACTAAGTATAAGACTGATCTCAGCCCAAATCACTGGGAGAATTTTAGAGTACTTAGAAATAAATGTTCGCAAATGTGCCGAAATGTTAAAAAACACTATATTTCTGCATCATTACGTGATTGTACTCCTAATAATATTCGGAAGTTTTTGGGTACTCTAGGCATTGGAAAATCTTCCATCATTTCGGAGAGCTGGCGATTGGATATCGACCAATTAAATTCACATTTTTCTACGCCACCTACGGTACTTGAACCAGCTGTTAAGTCTGCAACTATGAACGGTATCTAGTCTTCATCCTTTTCTAATGAACATCAATTTACGCTAACGGATACCTGTGAGTCCGAAGTTAAAGCTAGCTTGCGATAAAATCGAAATCCATAGGATTTGATGGCTTAAATATTAATGCTCTTAAACCAATAATAGATATCCTGGCTCCGGTTATTGCTGATAGTTATAATACCTCTTTGAAAGCTGCTGTCTTCCCTTTGGAATGGAAAAAAGCTTATATTGTGGATGTTCTATCTCCTCTCCTCTTCTCAGTATTTATTGATGATGTTGTTAAAAACATTTCTAGCAATTATCATCTCTATTCTGATGACCTACAAATCTATGCGCACTCGAACCTCCATTCTTTATCAAAAACCATCGACATACTTAATCGAGATCTCGCTTCAATTGGTCAGTGGGCTCATGAAATGGGTCTTTTGGTTAACCCAAGTAAGTCACAAGCTATCATTATCGGTAGTTAAAGACTGACTTCTAAAGTAAACTTACCTATTTTACCGAAATTAGTGCTATATAGTACAATAATACCATACACGTCAACTGTTAAAAACCTGGGCCTCACACGTTAACTGTTAAAAAACTGTTAAAAATCAAACGGCCTCTGAGCGTTACAATATTATACTGAAATTTCAAAACGGACACAAGAAATTAAGATAGTTGTTGTTAAAAAAACCCACACTGCCGCAGAAAAAATTTAAGAATATTTTAAACATAAACTGAAAAGAGCAAGAAAAAACTGAAGCAAAATTAAATTTAACGAATTGAATAAATAAATCTTGTCACTCCTTGTTTTTTTTTCCTTTGCTTCCGCAAAAACAAGATCTTACTAACATAACATTGGTATTAAGGGCTTTGCAGACCTTTCTACTATCGTCACATTCGTGCTTCTATCTATCATCATCTCATCAACAGCCTATAACTGTCAATTGTTGGACATAGATCTCTCCCAGTGTGCGTATCATTGAAGGTTATATCTATTATTGTCACACTGGGCAGGCGGCTTTGTGTTACAGTGCATAGGTTTCGCCCATCAGTGGTGCTGCTATCTGCTACAGGTCTACGACATTTTAACTACAGACATCATTCAACCCCGCTCAAACAGACGCCAGGAATCAAATCAGGGAACCTCAGTGCGTGATGCCATCAAAGGCCGTAAACTGAGGACCAATTCAACGCAACATGAAAGCGACCCTGTTTGTAACGTCTTGTGTTTTCTGCAGTTTAAGTATAAGTGTATAAAATTATGTAAGCATATGCTTCATATGGAGATCCTAATTATTATGTAGTCAAATCTTAATAGGAATTTCTTTTCCAAAGTAATGATCATCAGTATCCAACGCGGAATGCATTTAAGCGTTTAACTTGGTTGAATAATTTTAAAAGAATTGAAAAACTGGAAATTTTTCAGAAATGCATTTACGAAAACTTGACGACTACCATAGCGAGTATAGACCATTACTATGTGCTGTTCGGCTATCCGCTACTTTCCGTACTTGACAGCTCCAAATCGTGATGAGGGCTCGATTCAATATCTTTAGCCTGTTCTCTTGCAAATATTTTTCACTTATTCATGGTACATCTGCACTGACAGTGATCTAATTTATGATATAACTAACTGCACGGAATCTTTTTGTAAGCATCCAGGCTGCTACAGTTACTCTAATACAAGTCTTAGAACTTGATATTGTAGAATAAATTTTCCCACCAACAACAATAGATTTACGTAGATTTATTGCAGAATACGGATTGATAGTACAGTTTTATGATAGTACTGTTGGTTTAATTTTTAATAGAGTATAGATCACCTCACGCGACATCTGCGGAATGTCCGACTTCCGCAATGTCCTACTATAGCAAGATAAAGGCTTTTAGAATCTAATGTGGAATACAAATTAAGTCTACAACTTCGTTGGAAATTGCTACTGTCCTTCATTATATATACTCTTCGACAGTTATACCTCGCTGTTCTCCTTGCTTGCCCTGGATCGTGACAAAGGCATGACTTTGAACCATTAGCCTATTTTCTTGCAAATATACTTCATTTATTTGTAGTAATATATGGGTCCAGTCTATAACATCATTACCAACTTCGATCTTGTTTGCAGGTATCTCGACTATGACAACCTTTCAAGCAAAACAATCATGTACTAAATTCCAAATGCTCTTCCACAATTTTACAGGTCCTAAATGTCCAATAAAACTCAACAAAAATGCTTCTGCATTTTTTACCACAAATATTATATGAGTCATTATTCAATCTGTCTGTAAATATTGATTTCATTACGTAAACCTCATAAACTTGTCTCGCATCGTAACGAGCGGTACTTAGAAGCAGAGGTATTATAAATTAAAGTTATTATTCCATACTTGGACAAGTGGAAACTGCTGATAGTGTGCCTATTTCGATCGAATATAACTCTAGAATAATTGCTATATTGATTCTAGATATTCGCTCCTTATGATTATTAGGTTTACACATGAATTACTTTCAATATGTGTGGAAGAAGAACAAAAATAATACTTTTATTTTTCAATGTAATCCTCATTATTATTAATGGACTTTCCTCAATCGAGCAGTTAAATATCTCTTGGTAACATTATTTTTGTGGCCATCAAAATCTCTTCTTTTAAGCTGTCATCGTGATATGATTGCGTTCTCTAAATTTGGAAATGGGAAAAAATCATTCAGAACCAAGTCTGATGTGGCACGGGATAAATCCTTAGTTTATTCTGGTGGTATTAACTGATTTTTATTTATAGTCCATTCACTTTTACGTTTCAATGATGCTCACTAATGTTCACAACAGTTTAAGGTGCACCTATTTGTGATGTAGCATGAGCATGATGTAACATGAGCGAGCATCTATTTGTGATGTATCGTGAACATGAGCGAAATTTATCTTGCAGTAACCTTTGATATATTTAGGCGATCAGTGATAACACCGTGTTCAGCAATAATTAGAAGGTTATTTGTTTCTGTGACTTTGGCAATTTTTATTCGATAATATTTATATATTAGTTTCTTGGCATTGGCAATGGTTTTTTCAGTGGTGACTTCAGCATCAAAACATTCCACGTGATAATGATTTACAGAAATTAATGAATACAATTTATTATCTATAAATAAATATATATATATATATATATATATGACGACAATATGATATGATATATTATATTAATGGCGACGATAGTGCATGAAATGTGCATGAAAAATTGCTTGTCCAGAATAATTGTTTGTTGTATTACTTCATTTTGCCGCTTTGATTGAAAAAATGTAACTACCGACAAGAATTTTCATATATTCACTTCATTTTCTTAATCTTCATTCTAGAAAGTACTTAATTTTCATATGACATTAATTGAATTTCGTATTTCACTTTCTGATCTTAAAGAAATACTTGTACCCTTAATAAACACTGGCTTGGTAATTTAGTTATGTTAGTTAAGTTCTATAAATTTCAATTGGTTACTATTCTTGGCTGTTTGCTTTATCATTACATTAGACTATATGACTAAGTAATAAAGTGACTAGAGGTACCAGATACCAAATGCTGATCAAGTTTTTAAAGGAAACCGAACATTGCTTAACGAGGAGTAATCACATACGAGACGATTCAAGAACATATTTTAAAAATGCCGTGCTACAAGTTGAACATGCAAATTTGAACTAGTCGTGCACAAGTTGTGAATTTGGTGTACTGGCATTCTGCAAACACAACTTGGTAATGTGAAATCGGTTTGATCTGGTCCACTGAATCTTTTGGATATTATACAAATTTGTTTATAGTAGAATTTGTTTATTCTGGATGTAGCACAAGCTAATTTATTTTCGCGTTAATTTATTTTTAGATGAAGAAAAACATTTAATTACTGCCACATTTTTTTAATGAAATAAAATCAGATTTATTTTATTGTTGAGTGATTTTTTTAAAAAATTTTTACGTTTGTAACGAACGGACGCCTTCAACTGAATTGTTGTTTTCATTCATAATGGTGACAATGCTGAATGAAAATAGTTTCATTGCTTTTAAAAGAGAAGTTTAGACATTTTTAAGCATGTCTCGTGGAAAATCATAGATTATTATATAATTACAGATGATTTTATATTAAAAGAAATTTTTTCTAAGATCGAATAGTTTCTAAAACTTAGTTTTGAAATATTTATTTTAATAGTAAGCTGCTCAAGAAATATTTAGGAGTATGCGTTCATTAAATAAAAGATGGTATAGTAATTTAGCATAGGCTATACTGAGAAGAATTAACTTAATTTAAATAAAATATTGAATTATATTGACATATCTTTGTAAATTTACCAAGCTTTTAAATAGTACACTATTTAAAAAAAAAATTTTCCCAGACATTAAACGTCTTCTGACAGCAAATGTTCAATATTATTCAACTGATTAATATACAAATTTAGCTACTGTGTCGAAATAATTTCATACTATCCCTAAGTGATTATTGTATAAATTATATTCTGTTTTAATTTTATTAAAAATATTTATGAATAAGTGGTTAGACACACGTAAAAATATTTAAAACAGTAAACATAAGCAAAGCGTGATTACGTTATGTTATATATCTTAGTGTTTATATGATAATTTCTGAATTTTAATGTGGTAGTGTAACTATAGTGTCGAACAGAAGCTTAACACATTTGACGTTTGGAATAAGCACGCGCCGTGTGATAAATGGTATACGCAATCTTCAATCAATAACGAATTGTAATAAAGAAATGCAAGACACCTGTAATTACACCAAACACGTTCCCACATAGTACGACACATTTGATAGCCTTACCATGTCTTACCAGAATCACTGTTTTACCATCAATAAGTGAAAAATCTTGATAGGAATCCGGATAAGGGAATATTATATTGATAATGTGCTTAAGAGCATGTAACTAAAATACATGCGATAAACACGGTAACAGACATTTTTAAAACATTTCAATTACCCTTGATGGTTGTTTTTTCTTGAAAATAGGAGAATTTCAGCATGAGTTTGACTTCTCTTTTTATCCTTGTAGAATCGACTTCTGTATCAGTTATTGCGTTACTGTTCAGTTTGTTTATTTTAGTTGCATGCTTTTAAACATATCGTTAATATGATATTCCCTTACCTAGATTCCTAATAATATTTTTCACTCATTGATGGTAAAACAGGGATTCTGGTAAGACATGGTAAGGCTATCAAATGTGTCGTACTATGTGGGAACGTGTTTGGTGTAATTACAGGTGAGAACGTATTTCTTTATTATACTACATTACTGTTAGAAGACTGTTTGTACGATTTGTCACGCAACACAGGCTTATTCGAAGGCATCGGTTGTGTGAAGCTTTCCATCATCTCTCCCATTCGCAGTAAACTGGAAACAAATGGGCTCCTCGTTTGGTCTTAGTTCTTGTATCGAGGCAAATATAATAAGAAATAATATGGCGCCTTTTTTATAAATATTCACAGAGAGATTTCCATTCAGGTTTCCATTGAATTCTACATTTATCATAGTTGAGAATCAATTGTGGGGCGACTTGCAACTGGTCTTGAATTTATTGGAAATCTTAATTCATCGAAATGACAAATAATCGATGTTCGGATTATTGTCTTTTCACTATTATCCGTGAGCCCCTGGCAAGTACCGTTTTGTATGAATCTGTTGACATTGTTTACGTATTTCGACCTAGTTTACTGAGTCGCCTTTTGATTTGAGGTCTCAGAGCTACAGTGGTGGAATATTTAGTTGATTCTCAATCTTATATCGTTTTTAAATACCTCAATGGATACATTTGATATTGAATTGTACATTGTTTTATATACCTATGTAATAATTTTTTCATATATTGAAAGTGGCCGATGAAAACGTAATAGCCAGTGTAATAAAGAAAGATATCACGATGCTGATTACTTTCATAAATTTAAATCCAGGAAATCGCCAGAAAAAAATGTTTCACCAAATGTACATTTTAATAAATTCAAATTAACTTATAGTTAAGATTTTAATAATTACACGTTCATTAAACTTGAACAAATAAGCTAAGCATAAACCTTATCGTTGCTAAGAAGCAAATTTTATAACAGACAAAATATTTCCCTTTAAAAGTTTTACTCTCCCTGTATGTTGATTAGACTCAGTTTTTGAAAGTTAATTAATGACAATTTGCCTTAATAATTCTTATACATATGAACATTCCTAAATATATGAAACGGGCTAAGTGTCCTTTGGAATCTAAAGGTATTTGCTTAAGAAAATTAAGTAAAGCTCCTCTAAATCTGTAGACTAAAGTGCAAATTTAGTAAGAACATTTCTAAATATTATTATTTAGAAATGTTACTCGTGCGCTTAATAAACGAGCACTGCCACTCTCTTTCTAATCCCGTAGTAGCGACAAATTAATGGAAAGTAATAAGAAGTATTAAAATACATGTATGCAAAGGTCCCTACTGAAATTAATTAGTCTGTTACACTTTAAACTCCTTAAGTGGATAGTATAAGCATCGTAAAAGGAGTTGTACTGTACATAGAGATAAACTTAATGATTTTATTATTCATTATGGTAAAGTACAACTATGAAGTTTGATAAGTCAAAATGTCTTTTGATTATTAATATACACGTCTTAAATTCCGTCTGTCATGTACAAGTATAGATGATAAATAATTTCGCTGACATAGGCGCTAAGAATGGTACAGTTATATTTAAATTGACAGTTAAATAATGTTGAATATATTTGGCTTTAATTTTGTAGAAATTCATTATTCACAATTAAATTAAACTACGTGATGTAGTATTATTTCTACTTCCTTTAACTTCTTTACCACGACCTAGGTTTCGTTGTATTACAACATCTTCAGGTGGGATATTAGCAAAGATCTTTGCTAATATCCCACCTGAAGATGTAATACAACGAAACCTAGGTCGCGGTAAAGAAGTTAAAGAAAGTAGAGATAATACTACATCACGTAGTTTCATTTAATTGTGAGTTAAACAATGATAAAATTATAGATTTGTTTAATTCAGTATTTATACTTGGACGCATCACATAAATGGGTATATATGCACGAGTGTACGAAAATATGCATGTACACATTTGTATATATATCTGTGATGCAGTTTTTTTAGACTATTCATTCCAAAATTTGGGGTCTTCCATACCTCTCCTTAACACCTCTTTTACGATATTACATCGTATTGATTTTATATAAGTTTTTATACACCATAACGGCAAATTCTTATGGTATATTTTATTAATTTTCGTCATCATCCATGTTTTAATTGTTTGGAATTTAGGAATATTTGGTTATTTTATTTAAATTGCTATTTTCTCAAAAAGGTGTGCGCCAGAAGACGACGAAAAGAGAAGAAATGAGTTATGCAAAACCAATTTACTTCTAAAGATACTATCTTCAGATATAGATATATATATATAGATATATCTATAGATATAGATATATAAGTAAACTGGTTTTCATGAGTCAAGAAATCAAATTGTCCAATCTTGAGGAAGAAAATAAAGAATTATGAGACAAAGAATGTGAAATTTAAAACAATTGAGTTGCACGAGTGGCATTGAAGATGCGTACATTACAACAAAGATACGGAAACAAAGCCCGGCTTTTGACAAAATATAGGGACGCTGAGTCGTGACGCTATTGACTAATGCAACGAGTACCCAACAAGAGAAAGACAGAAACAACCGTAATAGGACACTTGGCCGTGGCGCTCTCACTAGTTTATTATACTTTCTCCATGTCTCAAAGTTTCAGAGAGCGATATTAAGGTTAAAATTTCTATTCTCTTCGATATAATCAATGCACGTTTCATGAACTTTTGAAAGATCTTTGAAAAAAAAATTGTAGTTTGGACGACTACTGAAAATGTGATGATAGTCATGCAACTGGATATTGTTTTTACGCACTACTCACGGAGCTGATAAACTCTCTTACTGCGGATTAAGGGTCATCTTGAAGAGATTTTTCAATTTCTGATTGGTTAAAAAGGGTCAATAATTTCAAAGTATTAAGTTAAAATGTTAACGTCAAATACAAAATAGAGTACGAATAACTGTAACAAGACATATTTTGAATAATCGTGTAGTGTTATCAATAATAGTCATAGATTACAATAGCGTAAAACATATGGGATGTAAGTTTGCATGTGAAGTTTCGACTCGACCGCGTATTGCAATCTGCTTCCTGTGCATGTGTATTATGCAGTCACGTCTGTTTATTCGTCTATTTATACTATCTCGCAACTTGGAATCACCATGTTTAATCATATTTATAGTTTTCATAGTTCATTAAAAAAACCTTTTTATTTCAACCATTATACATTCATGGGTAAAAAAGTGGGAAGGAAACATCCATAGCGACTATTGAATCTATTTGGCGTTCATTTTGTAGAAATTTATTATTGATAATTAAATGAAACTACGTGATGTAGTATTATTTCTAATTTCCTTAAGTTCTTTATCACGACCTAGGTTTCGTTGTATTACATCTTCAGGTGGGCTATCAGCAAAGATTGAAGTTAAATGTGGACTGATTTATTCCTGAATCTTTGCTAATAGCCCACCTGAAGATGTTGTAATACAACGAAACCTAGGTCGTGGTAAAGCACTTAAAGAAAGTAGAAATAATACTACATCACGTAGTTTCATTTAATTATCCGTAGCGACGTTAGTCGTGGGAGGAATTTCGTAGTGAAACGTTAAAGAAAGACGCAAAGTGAAAGGAGTAAGACAGCATATGAAAATAAATATATGTGCTGAAGCGTAAACTAACGACCGGTTTCTTCGAGAGTTACAAAATAATTCAGCTAAAGTAAAACTTTTACTGTGACGTTGACATTTACATGTAAATAAGTTTCTTCATCGGTGTATTGAGTGTTCAAAACGACGTATGGGCGAGCGAGGAGCGGCGCGGGGCGCTCGGGGCTTGACTTGGGAATTCCCGCATGTACAATTCCTGGCATTTTCGCTCAATTACTTTCGACTAGGCTAAATTAGTTTAGACTAGGCCGTACTAGTTTATCCTGGAGTGTGCGTATTTATATCAGAGTCAATTAGTTTGGCCTAGCCTAAACTGGTTTATCCTATCAGGCTTAGGACGAACTAGTTTGGTCTAGGCCATATACCAGTTAATCCTATCACGTATATGAATAACTAGTTTAGCCTAGGAAAAACTAGATTGTCCTGAAATCGGATTTGGATGGTAACAGATCCATTAGCTAAAGTAAAAGTCAATGAGACTATCAGTGTGTATACGGCTATGTTTTCCCAAAATTAGGATTTTTGAAGTAAAACTTTTTTACGCACGCTTGGCTTGGGGAGTAAGATGGTGAATATGTGACGCGAGCGTTACGAAAAGTGTGATCGGGCGAGGCGAATGGAAGTTGAGAGGGAGATATAAGTTAGTGAAGACAGAAAGAGAGATAGTTACCTTTCGTATATTACTGTAGGAACAAGAGAGAGGTGCGAACACACATTTTCTTTCTCTCTTTCTCTCATAGCATCTAGCAGTTATGTTTCGTATATCTAAGACACAGTGCAAGCCTATTATCTGTATCAAACTGTAGGAGCAAGAGAGAGCAGTGCGCGCGCACATTTTCTTTCTCTCTTCATCTCATAGCCAGTGCATGATATATATATATATATATATATATATATATATATATATATATATATATGCGAGTTTGCTAGCGTTACGCGAACGGAGAGTTTTTGATTATTTTGTAATTTCATTTCGTCCTTGAACAATTTTATAAATTATTATTTATTTTGTTTAATACTTTAAATATTCTACGTTTAAAGTGAATAAAATTGTAAATTCATTTTAAAGTTCATGTTTTGTGAATTTTGAAGTTTTACTTCAGTCGTGTGGTCTAAAGCACACTCATTTTTTTCCGTAAGCAATACTATAAATTTCCGGTCAAGCAACCAAATTCAATCAATGTTTCAATTGACTGTATTTACGTTTATAATTCGTGTTTTATCTGTACCCTTTTAATTACTTCAAAAATAATTTTTCAGAAATGATTGATAATAATATGAACTTAGGGTTGCTTCCAAGGTAAATTTTCAATGTTTTTTTTTAATTAAAATATTATGAGCATGCAAATATTCATAATCCGCAATCAAATTCATTATTTTTGGAATAGAATGTATAGTCTACTTATTAATGTTATTTTTGCCAAAAAGATAGTTGTGGACATAAGTACGTAAGTCAAAAAATGTAAATATATATTTATTTATACCTTTAATGTCACTGGTTCCTATCAACCTAGCATACGTGTAAAACACTCAAAAGAAACAAATGTGTAACTTGCTCTGTAAAATACCATGTTTGTCTTCAATTAATGATTTAAGAACTCACTAGAATTCTACTAAGTGCAAAATAATATTATTAATATCAACTGCCAAAGGTTGTAAGTCTTGACTTATGTTATCGAGAAACCTTGAGAATGTTAACTAATGAGCGTGAATAGTTTTGTAAACAAGTAGGGGAAAAGTAATTAATTTACTACTTTTTTCTTTGTTTTTTTAATAATTAAATTACTTTCTGTGCTTTGTATCATTTGAACTTTAACACATATTCCAATAACTTAGGTTTTATAACTTTAGTACTTAAGTTATCTAAAATCTTTGTTAGATGATATCAAGAAATAATAGATTTTTGTAAAGCAATAAGTTTTTAGTATAGTGACTACTTGAAATAAAAATAAATGTAACACTTGTGTCCAAACTTTAATTCAACTTTTTTGCTATTTCTGTAAAGTTCACTTTTGTGGCTTATGTGTTTCAGTTTGTCGACTCTAGATTTAAATGTTAACAATTACTATTTCTCATCATACAAACATGAAGTAAATATAGTAAATAAGAGGAATGTTTATTATCTCCTTATAATTTGTAATATAATATACATTATAAATCTATGCAATGAAATTTATATAAAATTATATCAAGGTAGTATGGTTAAATCCCTGCGGTTTATGTTTTATATACATGTACATCCTTCACCAAAAAAGATAGCATATTAACAAAATAGCAATAATTTTCTTTGTTTGTTTTACAGTAAAAGGGCTTCAAATGTTTCGGCCGCTAAATTAGACAATTTGAAGGAACTAGTTGGGAAGTATTCCAAAATTGTATTGAATAAAAAAAACTAATGGCCCTGCAGTCAAGCAGAAAGATGCAACCTGGGCGCAAATCAATGAATTTAATGCCAAGCATTTAAAGTGCAAGTGGGAGTATATGAACAAAAATGCACGACAAGAGTCCGGTAAAATAAGCTGGTTCGTCGTCTCGTGATGTGGAGAGCCACCTTCACTACCAATGTCGGACACTAATGAATGGGTGGGGGGACTCCTAAAGGAATCAGCTTCAAAACTGGAATCCCAATATGATGGTGATACTACTCAGAGTGATGTGCGTTCGGAAAATGCAATTGTCCCTGATATATCAACAAATTAAAGTAGTTTATGGAAAAAGGTCAGCCACCCTCTGATGCGACTCCAAAGACAAAAATTAGGAAATGTCTCCAATTCGCTCCCTAAGAAACGAGGTAGTCTTTTTGGGCGCTAGTATAAAATAAGAAGTCCTCGAATTAAAAACAAATTATTTGAGAAAAGTGGACAATAATGAATTCACAAAACTAAAATAAAAGAAAGTAAGATTGGAGATGGAAATATTAAAAGATGAGAAGGGAGGAAGCAGGAATCGCATGAGTTGCATCTTTACAGAATTAAATTAGAAATCTTAGATTCAGAAAATAAAAAAAAACATAGATTACATTATATTTTCACTCTTTTATTTTTATTCCTTTTAATTTTAATATATATTTTGGACAATGATATTAAAATCAACAAATATTCGTTGCATTTCCATTTGCAGCTAATCTGAACATTAATAAATTTGTAATTATGATTTATCGCAAGCCATATAATGTTAATATGATCGACAAGTTTCATTTATGCATAATTATTTCTTGATAATTGAGATTATAATAATCATATTGCTATTTCGATATAATATAAATCATTATCTTTTAAAAATGTTTAAATTTGTAATTGTTAATATTTAATTATGTGTTTATCGCATTTCACATTATATTATAACGATTGACAAGTTTCATTTGTACATGATAATTTCTTGATAATTAGGAATTTAATAATCATATAGGTACTTGGGTATCATGTAAATAATTATTTTTAAAACTACTATTTATCTCACAATTAAATGAAACTACGTGATGTAGTATTATTTCTACTTTCTTTAAGTTCTTTACCACGACCTAGGTTTCGTTGTATTACTATATCTTCCGGGTGGGATATTAGCAAAGATCTTTGCAAAGGTAAATCGTGGTAAAGAACTTAAAAAAAGTAGAAATAATACTACATCACGTAGTTTCATTTAATTGTGAATAATGAATTTCTACAAAATTAACGCCAAATATATTCAATACTAGTTACCTGTTGAAATAAGTGTGAATTAAATTATTTATAACGCTTCGTCCATTGCTATTATTCATAGAGATTGGGAAATGGCTTTCATTGTTTCTAATTACCAATGGGGTAAGTAAATCAGGCTCAGGATTATTCCTTTGGCGGCATATATTATGTAATATAGCAGTTGTCACAACAACTGCCTCTATTCTGTTTGTTTTATTATTCTAAAATATCAAGTAATATTTAGATTTACAGAAACTTTCAAACTTGGAATAGTGTTCAAAATTGTATTTACCTTTTATGACGAAATATTGAGGGTTCATCTGTATGGTGAAAGCAGGCAATTATGTGTAGGAAAGCACTGTACATATAACAACTATTGATGGATTAATATATTTCATTTTCTTCTGTTCTTAGAAAGGAGTAAACTTTGAAACCACTACCGATGTAACTGTTTTCTCACTAATTTTCAAGGCAACCCTTTATAGAATTAGTATTATAGATTCAATCGATAATAAAAGCAATAATAATAAAAAAAAATATTACGTTTATTTCTTATTATTAATGTAATAAATATTTTGGCTATTTTTTTTAAATTAAATCGAGAAAGTGCTGTTCGTCATTCGAGCAGCAGAGAACTTTTTTTACTTTCTGCAAAATCTCCTACGATATGAAAATGAAACAACATGTAAATTTTGTCTGGTTGCATCTTATATTTGCAGATATTAGGGTAACGAGTAACGGTGATCCGTTTCTAAGGTTATCTCCGACAAACAGACAGACGCCATCGTGATTCTTTAGTGTGTTAGTTAATAATTATGATAATCATAATATTAAGCCTTATTGGCTACCGCTAGTATACCACAGAAGTTTGATTTTCGATTAAATAATTTTTTTTTAAGATACTTCGCGAAGGAAACTTGGTGTAGCCATTATCGAACTGATTTCGACAGTATGCATATAGTTGTAGAGTTCAACGTCACACAAGAAAATTTCAGTTTATCTAAGCAGATAAAAATCACAACATTCAAACTCAACAGTATTTAATTAATAAACAGATTATTATAGAATTAGCGATATCTTTTTTTTATGAACAACCATCATAACTGGAGTACATTAAAACTTATATTCAAATCCTTACTAGATGATATTCATTATTAATTATAAATAATATTTTTTCATTTAATATTAAATTTAAATTTATATGTGGCAATATCGTCATTACATATTATAATCAGGGCTCCCTCCTGAATGCAGCTCAGAGCGTGAAAATTGGAAGATCTAAAAATATGTAAGCTAGCAAAATTTTCCCACTCGAAGAGCCGGTAGATTTATTAGTAATTCTTAACCTCAATTTGTGTTTAAAAGTGAGGATTACACAATGCAGGGTTTTAGAAATAGAACATTAGAGTAAATAGTTTCATGCAATAAAAATGATGTTCTTCACATTTAATAAAGAATAAATTGCTACGAAAAAATAAATGTACAGGGTAGACCGGCAAGAGTGCAGCCAGATTTTAAAAAAGTTGTTCCAACATCTGAACCAACAATTTCGTTGACTATAATAATATTTGGCTCACTTCATTACAAAGATATGTGTGTTGCGGAAGAATTTCTACGTGAATTTAATAACAAAAAAATTAAGACGTTAAATTAAAACTAGCCATTTACGGTCACCTTACCTGGATCGCCGGAATTTGCAGCGTCTCCAAACAGATGCCCAAATAATATGGACTACATTCGCGATCGCTCAACTGCTCAACAAGAATCCATCTATTTTGCTCGATATTGCTATTATAGCTTGAAGTTAACCATCTGTATATGACTTGTGCGCCACCACCCATTCGATAAGTCGACCGCGCGGTTTGGCGTGGTGCTGTAGAATTTGACGCGTTTTGAAATCATCGCGCCGCGCAAATAAACCAAAATTATAGTAGTCCAATAAAATGTTACAATATTTTAGGCTAGTGTATCATTAAGGGTAGAAGTTCTAATTTAAAATAGGATTTTAAAGGTCCACCACTCAGGTTGGCCACTATTTAGGAAGTAGAGGCAGAAGATAATTTTGCGTCATATCTTCATAACTTCGTGACTTACAAAAAATTGGACGAAATAAATTTTATAGCGAATTGAAATCTGTACAACTTTACACTAGGAGCATTCGTATCAATTTATGTAATAAAAAACGTTATAACTCAAGGGAGATTGAAGTTCATAAAAATATCTTTTAGGAGGTATAATTTTATCCCCTCAATTTTTAAAGACAAAAAATTGTAGGTTGTTTCACAATGACATCACTCACTTTTTTAAATATTTACTTTATTCTTATGGCTTTTACGGGATCGCAAAGTAATGAAAATATACACTGTGAGTATATACTGCAATTAATATATGTATACGTCTATATTTCAATAATATATTGGAATGTAAATCATTATATATTTTGTTTCATTATTATATTATTGTTCAATATTTTTCGTTGATAACTAACTTTCTTACCCCCGATGATTTGTAGCTAACACCCGATAAGTTTTATTTTAAAGAATACAAGATTAGTTTCAATGAAACTCTATGAAAAATAATTAGTTCTCTTCGGTGGAATTAATTTTTTTTGTAAAATAAGTATAAAGTTGAGAATACAGGGCCGAACTAACTTATAACTTATCTGACCATCCCATTGGAAAATAGACACTCATTCTGTTGAATAAATAATTTATAAGCTATGCCATCTACTGTTTATTTTTTTTCATTTGAAATACTAGACGCCTGTTGTTCTGCTTCGAAAAAAAAAACTTGTATTTTACTTGTTTTCATACCTTCTAAACCAAAAAGTTAGTTACTTTCTTCTGAGAGTTACAATCAGAAATCGACTTTATTACTTTGTAAGATATTTTTTCTTTGGAAAAAGGTGAATTTTTTTTATAAATCTTAAAAATTCATTGAAAGTGTGAGAAAATTGTGAGAAAAATGTAAAGTTTAAACAGGGACGGTTATGTTAAATTTTAACGTTGATTATAGTAATATTCATTGAATTCTACGAGAGCAAGAACTTCTCAAGAGCCAAGTGTTGTGGGCGACAGGGTGCAGGAGGACCTGGAATGGTCTTGATGAAGTGTAGTGCACTGTGATTAATATGACGAGAAGAGCCGGCTAGGCGGATAATTTCAGGATATTTCTTTAGGAAATTGTAGTATGTCGTGTTTTCCAAAATAATTTTTACTAAGGAAACAGCTTCTGGAGATGTAACTGAAGTGGTTACTGCGGATAATGAAGTGAGATTGTTTAAGAAACGGTGGTTGCGGCAATCGGCTAGAAAGTTATAGAACGAGAGAAAATCTACACCGATTAAAGCATTTGTAATATCCGCAAATACAAATCTCCATGTGTACGCATGACGAAGTCCAAAGTCGTACGTGGAAATCTTGGGACCGTTGGTAGCACAGAACGTGTAGTCCGTCTTCATTTGTTTTTCTTTAGTAGAGTACCAATTTAGGAAAAAGTTAGTGCCAGTATCGATCAAAAGCTGAATCTTTATCTTAAGGTCGGTAATAAAGAGGCGGCCTGTTGTTGAATATTATTGTTTTTTTCTGGTACTAGAGACTGTCCTTGTAGTTTTCTGATTTAAACTCGCATGGACCGGTACACTTTATCGCTTCACGTTCGAAGTTTTGATGGTACCAACAGAATCGTTTGCTATCAGATCTGGAACTGGAAGGCTCACTCCTGGAACGGGAGTGGGAGCGAGAGCGGTAACAAAAATTTCCACATACCTGCTTACTGAGTAATACAATTTGCTATGTTAAGGCTGCCACTTGTTTTGCAATACCTTTCAGTGAACTGACGTTACTACCTGACATGCTGTTCCGTTGGGGCTATTTAACGAATTTTGTTGAATTACTTAGCTACCTATAAATGCCGCTTCCTTTTTTGAAGCAAGAAGAGTCTGGGTGTTGTATGATAAGCGAATGCTCCACGATGTTTGTAAAAATTGTTTCGGTACTGCCAGACAAGCTAAATTTTGCAGGTGTCGCAGAAATTGCAATCATTTTTGGTAACCAATTTCTTTATGTGAAAGTAATTGTTTTAGGTTTTTCTCCGAAGAAGCTCCGGAGATAGGTGCTTTATTATTTCTTTTTTAATTTTATCATATCTCCCGCTTTCTGGTTGGTGAGTTATAATATCTTCAATCTCTACAGCATATTGATGATAGAGTTGAGAAATAAAATAGTTAGCTGATAATATTAGATAAAATCGACTGACCTTCAATTTGAACAAACCATATTGCAGATTTTTCTGGCCAAAATGGAAGTATTCAAACGGCGACATATAATAATGATTTACGTGCCTCTGTAGCTGCGTTATTGTTCGGCTTTTCAATGAGCGCATCGGCAATTTCTCGTAACAAAATTGAAAATGAAATACTTGTTCAGTATGACGTCGGAGTCACTAATTTAATGGACTACATGTCTGCATTTAAAATCAAAGTAAACACTTGAATATAAAATCAACAATAATAATTTATAAATTATTTCATCACGTATGCTGTGATCAGTGCGCGAAGAAGCCTTGCGCCAAACTGATCGTGGGAAGCCTTGCAGCACGGGCACCTGCCGCTGGGCGAGCTTACCGCTTACCACTGTTGGGCCAGCTGGCCTGATCATTCCTTGTTTTGCATTATGACATTTTTGGGTTAATATTTGTACGGCATTTTAGTCTGAACTACATCACACTGCATCACAAGAAATGTTAAAATTCAAATCTGGTGAATTATGATAAAAATAATGCTTATCTCGTAACTTTTCTGGGCTATGTAAGAGCAAAATAACTATAATTAATGCACTGTTGCATTTTAGACAGTAATTAAGATAACTATCGAGAAGATCAAGCAATGCCCAGGTGAATATCATAGGTAATGTATGTGACGTAATAATTACTTTGTAATTTAATAGACTAATCGATAACAAAAATTAATGGGAGTTCATATAAAAAAAAAAAATAAACAGAAGATATAACTTGCTTACGAAATAATGGTTAATAATAATGGTGATGCTTATTTTTATATAAAATTCATTTGTTGATTTTTGACCAGAGTTAATTAAGTCGAAAAACTTGTAACATATACTTCATTGAAAAAGCGCACTTTCGTATGGAACCTTTTTCGAATCACTCTTTTAGTAAAACCGCGACCGAGCCATTTTGTAAATATTTTGTAAGTACTTCGTTTTTTTAGTAAATGAAACTTTTTGCAAATACTTTGATTTTACCTATATTCTTTCATTTAAAATAAAAAAAAATAGGAAAATTCGCATTTTTACATGGAAAACAAGACAATTTGATCGCACATCGACATAAACACTTTTTTCACAGTTTTTTTTATTTCTCAATGGTTTATACTATGGACCACACACCACAATAAATCAATATGAAATTATCTATTTCAAATATATGCCAACAAGTAGGACATATGGAATCAAAAAATTTAGAGCTTGGAGAAACTGATCGCCGTCTTTCACGCGATCACAACTAATCATGTTAATGACACGATAAATAAAGGAATTTAACTAAAAACGAAGTATGGAATTCTTATTGCTCGAGCCAGACTCGCGCCTGGCCTGTTTTCATTCTTTTAAAAACTAATTTGTTAAATATTAAAACTAGTTCTTAAATTTTAAATTAAATTATTGATGATTTTTATATATCTACGGAACCGATTTCGTTGGAAATTCCATAATATTCATTTTTCATTGTTCTGCACAAATAATTGTACATATACATATATATATATATATATATATATATATATATATATATATATATATATATATATATATATATAAATATGTACATATGTATATTTTTTTATTAAAAGCTTTCATATTTAATTACAAGACTGCACGAGTGAAATTAACATCATATTATATCAAAAATGAATAGATGGACGTCTGTTCGATTAACACCTATATAAAAATGCTAAGACCTACTTAAAATTCACATTCACGAAGTTATTTCTTAAGGTGCAAATTAAAATTCAAAGTAATAATTTTTTTAAATATTCCGTGAGAAACTTGAAATTAAATTTTTAGCACACGGACTGTAAGGCCGAGGAAGCGGGCTTAAAGACTACCAATAGAAATTGTCGGTACCATTGCAGCGGTTCGGCTTAAAATTCAAGTTAAGATGTTAGGTACTTTTATCTCAGTCATGGATACTTTTGAGATGAAAACATAATGACTGGAGAAAAACTCTACTGCGAATAAATATACGCGAGTGTAACCGCGGGAAAAGCTAGTGCTAATTTATTAATAAAAATATAAGCCATATGTAAAACCAAGTATTTGAAGTGAATTTCTTTTTCGTAAATTGAATGTTTATTTATTTAGAAATAATTAAATTACGTATATATTCATTGGAAACTACGTACGATTATAATAAGTATTATTTAATAATATGCGATAATAACTTTATTAACACGGTTACGTAAATGTATATGAAAAATATTTTTAGTATATATACGAAAATTAATACTATTTCAAGATATTAGTCATCATCAGGTCATTGAAATTAAGTATTGGACATAAGTTGTCCTGAACCTGCTTCTGCAACTGGACATGCGACTCCAGTATTTGCTATACCCTCTCTCAATGTTATAGGAGTTCGTGTCACATGCCGTCCGGTTCGCGCCTCCACTCTATCAGTCACCTACTCCATCCAAAATATAAATAAAATTAATTATTGTTTAGGTTATGAACATAATGAGCAGCTCCATGAATGGTCTGCACCATGAAAATTTCAACTTTACTTCAACAAATTACTTTAGAAAAATGTTTATCATAAATCTACCGATAGATGGCTTCAGTATAGAGCGATATATGTCGATAAAATGTTATGAAATCGATCTTCAACGTACCATCGAACAACAAAAACATTTCATATAAAAAGTCAATGATACAGGCTTATCGCTAAAGTAGAGCGCTACTTGAAAAAATAAAATCTTTAAAAAGATTTCAGCAAAAATATATTTATAAACTCTTTTGCAAAAAAAAAAGGGCACTTATAGAAATAAAACATATCAGAGTTATTTTCTTATTATTTGATGCATTTTATATGGCGATATGATGAGAATATTGTTATTTATTATTGAGATATCGTTTTTACCTCCTTCAGCCATTAAAAACGCGAATAAATAAAAAAAAACGATGTAAAGCCCACAGACGAGCTTTTTCATACTGGTACATTAAAAATGGCTGAAGTTTATTTTTGAATATTTTATAATTTAACATAAAATTTGAAAATTTGGTAACGAGTATGGTCTCCTTTAGCTAAAATCAATGCGCTTAATCTGCTAGGCTTGCTTTCGACGACGTTTTTTATCATTTCCTGAGGAATACGTTCCCATTCAGCGACGATCACATTTTTAAGGGCCTGAATATTTTCTGGAGCTGGTTTTACGGCTCTGACGCGTCGTTTAAGATTACCCCATATGTGTTCTATCGGATTGAGGTTGGGACTTCTAGCTGGCTAGTCTAAGCTACAAATTCCGGCCTCCTGCATATACGCATCAACGTCTCTAGAGCGGTGGGCGCGATCGTAGTCGTCCATTAAAATGGACTCGGCTCCAACTGCTGTTAATGCGGGTTGGGCATGAGGAATACAACCTCTGTTAAGTACCTTTGCGCATTAAGTGTGCCATTTTCAATAAAAACTAACTCGGTAGGGTCATCTGAGTTAATACCAGCCCAAAACATTACGGAGCCTCCACCGTTAGAAGTGATTTCCTCAAAGCACACTTCTGCGAAGCGTTCTCCAGGACTTCATAAGACTCGTTGACGTCGATACTCACCACTAATCGATATACGAGCTTCATCGGAGAATAAAACACTATTCCAGTCTTGTTGAATCCATGACGACAAAATTTTGAGCGAATCTCAATCTGGCAACTCGATGCTCACGGAGCAATATAGGGCCTCGAGCTGGGCGATAGCTGCGTATATTGACGGCCTGAAGTCTTCTTCTGACTGTCCATAGGCTTACTCGTGTACCTCTGACGTCCTCGAGGTTCTGTTTGAGATCCACGTACGTAACTTGACGATTTCGTAGCGCTTGATTGACTATGAAGCGGTCGTCCCGTGGCTGATTGCACCGTTTTCTTCCAGAACCGGGCCTTCTACTGACGGAGCCCGTTTCTCGGTATCGTTGTCAGGTCCTTTGGATGGTGGAACGGCTCACATTATACTGCTGAGACACAACATTAGCTATAGCCTTCTTCAAGCAGCGCAATAATTATACTAGCTCTTATCATTTTTTCAACCATACTGAGAACAGCAAATAAAAGTGAACTAATGTAGCAAACAGCAGAAATTTAATTAAAATTTAATAAGAGTTGTATTTCATTTACCTCCAAAAAATACGTTTTCGTTAGTGAAAGAGAATTTTCATTCAAAAATAATAAATTTCAAATTTAGAACGTTCGTTTTTATGTACCAGAATACACTATACCTGCCAGTAACAATTACAATTAATACAACTTCTTAATAAATAATATTTTGTTAATTATATGACAAAATCAAAACCGACCGTTTTTTATGCAAAAGGATATATATAGATGTGATATATATTTTATCCATAGTATTTATGAATTGATGTATATATATATATATATATATATATATATATATATATATATATATATATACTTTTATAGATAATTGTGACATAGCCTTCATCAATCGCTCATTACAGGGCTTAATAATAAAGTGACAACTAGGAACAAAATTACTTCTTACGGGTAGAAAATTTAAAATACCATTTAAAATAATGCAGACACATCTAACTGAAATCTATATATAAAAGTCAAACACCACTCAATGACTCATCACAAAGCCTCGAGAATGATAACATGATATGAAATCTTTATACTTAAAATTTGACACATGTGTTTCTATTCTGATCTGGGTACTCATTGCAAAAGATTTACCACTACCTCATAAAATACGAGCAGAACTCAAAATATAATGGAGTAAGTATTTCCATGAAAGTATCTGAAAATATTAACATTACCCTTCACCGTATAAAAACGTTGTGTAGTATGTTTTTCAAAGGCGAAAAGATATCGTGAATATTTGAAAAATGTCATATTTGTATGTATTTGTCGGGTAAACTTCAGGTAAATTTCTAGTAACAGTTTTTTCTCAATAATTACTTAAGCAGTTTTACATCAGTTTCTTATATTTTTTAACAATGACATGAGAAGTTTCGTACCAGTTTCTTACCTTTTTTCATAATGACTTAAGCGGTTTCGTACCAATTTCTTACCTTTTGTAATAAAGACTTATGAAGTTTCGTATCGACCCTATCGATCGGGGAAGTCTATTTTTTGTAATAATTTCGTTATTATCTCCAGAAATATCTTGCATAAAATTAAAAACATAGTTTTGGAATGCTTATAACTAACTCCTTCCTTTTATATTCAACACGTTATATAAAAGGAAAAAAATAATTTGAGCAATTTTATTTGCTTTCTTAAAAATTGTTTTATAAATATTTTTGATTGTTAGCTACTGAGATAAATGCAGTTTAATATGCTTTATCAAAACCATCAAGTTGTTTTTGAAATATTTTTTTAGACAACTTTAGTAATATAGTAAAATTTTGTAATAAATAAATTTCGAGTATTTACCACCTGAATTTCCAATCAATGTCCCATAAGGTATAAAAAATTAAAAGGAAAATCGAATTTATTATTTGCCACATCAAAATTTCCAAATGAATATTTTTTGAGTGTTAATCTATTTATCGCATTTTAACTTGCTATTTTAAATTATTTCAAAGAAAAATGACTATGACAGACGGACAGGTAGAGAGGCAAACGGATGAGATGTAAGTAATCTTATGATGGTCCCATTTTTTTTTCTTTTGAGGTACGGAGTCCTGAAACGAGGACAATATAATTCTAGCTAAGAGATACGCTCAGGAACATAAGTAGAGATGCTAGAGCTTCTGGGAGTAAATATTCAGATATAAATATTATAGTATTCAGTTTTATCAAGTACGCTAAGTAAATATGGCTCCCTATTCGTACGCATTGTTATCGAACACCGTATGTAAATTGAAAAGTAAAGAAAAGATAAGAAGGAAACGGATAAGAGAAAAAATGGTGAAAAAGAGTGAATCAAAGGAATAGAAATAAAATAAAAAACGATTCTATATTGAAAAACATTTTAAAATTTAGTCGATTATATTGCGACTCAAAACTGGAATTTTTGAGAGAGGCGAATATCCAGTTCCAGCCTAAGAATGGGCGGTTAAAATTCCATAACCCTACAAATTCAAGTGCCCAATACATCGATTGTAATAATTTTAATTGTTACTAGAATTATTAAAAAATTGAACTATTGAAAAAAACAGGATATTTGGTGTTCTACGTAAGGCTTCCAATAGACGACTCATGATATCTTTAAAAATCAGCACGTCCCACGAAAATGGAGGCATCTGGCGACAGCTTTTGTTATCCACAGCCGAATGAAATGCCGTATCAAATGAGCGTACATAGCCTGAATTTCTCACTGAAAAAAATGAAAATATATTGCAATTATAAAAAACAAACATTCAAAATGGAGCATTTAAATGTATGCCCTCTTTCACTTAAAATTTACAATTCATGCTAATGTGTTGCAATCGAAAATAACGTTGATTTTACGTTACAAAGAAAATAAAAAAAATAAAAATCTAAATTTTTGCAAATTATTTTAACATTAAGATGTGTTTAAAAAAAAAACCTTCATCATTGTATTGCAGGTAAGCATTTATTAAATTCCTCCTTCTGTTTTTGTTGATTTCCAAATTTGTCAATTTAAAAAAAGGGGCAAATTTTTAGAAGACGATGTTAGACATGAAGTCTCACGTATTAAAAATTGGACAATAGAATATTCTGGATTTGTTTTATACAGCAAATGGCCGTTATTTGGTCTCACCTGATGGACTTACAAATGAGTATGTCATTGAGATAAAGTGTCAAAAGTGATAAAAAATACAAGGAGAAAACAATAAACTTGTATTACGAAAATGGTAAAATAGGAAAAAAATATTATGCACAGAGAAAGGCATAAAGGCACAAATACGTTTTAGACATGTGTGTAGAAGAAATAAGGATCTGTTTTGTATTGCAATTGAAATAATTTGAAGAGTACTGTAGTATTAATGTTGTCTAATTGTATTATGTTTAGAAGATATTAAGTATGGGTGGTGATATTTTATTTATCGAAATAGTAAACCAGACACATCTCACTTTGCTAAACATCTCATTGAAAATAACCATCACCCCCATACTGATAATGCCCCCTATATATTACAAATAAATACAAAAGGTAATAAACTTAATATCCTAGAAACATTAGAAATAAACAGACATAAAAAAGACACCAACGTTGATATATTAAATGAACAACTAAATATATCTGATCAAAGGGAATCCGTGTTGTTGCAACAAATGTGCGATGTTCTTGAAACCTCTCTTGGCCAGAACAGCAGCTCCTTTAGGCAGTGCTTGCAGAATTCCCCAGTCTTCGAAAATACTGTGGAATTACTGTGGAATTCCGTAAGAAATACTGTGGAATTCTGCAAGCCTTCTTGCAGAATTCCACAGTAGAATCGATTGCTCGTCCTCCATATTATTCCGATGTAAAATTTATTAGACCATCGGGGGTTATGGACATCAGATATTTTATGGTATTGCAACTTTTGTAGTCGGACCATGTACGTGCCTATTTAACTGCATTAACAGTCTTCTCAATTTGTATTTCAAAGCAGTAAACTATGCTCTGAATGTGGGCATATCTTCTTCTAAAAGCAATAGGTAGATTTAATCGTACATCTTTCGAATACGGGAAAAAAAGCTATGGCTGGAATAATACGCCTTATAATTATAGCTACTGAAATTGTTCCTAAACCAAAATCCAGTGCAAGGATGGCATTAGATTGATGCAGGTGAATTTTTGTCAATGTGATCATTATATTTCTTTGAGTACAGTGTATAGTTTCAGACAAAATATTTTGTGCAAAAATAACATTGTTGGGGTATACTTAAGAATAGTTGAGGTTCTTTAGATATATACATAAGAGCTGCTTTTTCCATGCATTGCTTAAAAATGCCGTTTCACATTCTGTTTGATCTGATTCTGGAGCTGGTGAATGTTTTTCGTACGTATCATGCTTTGCACTTGTTATTGAAGAGGTGTCGGTAAAACTGCAAATTGAAACTGTGTCCATCGCCTGTTTGTCCTGCATCATTGATTTTTGGTTTGTTTTTTTCTTTTTCATCTTAAAATATTTTTCCTCAGTAATTGTTGCTTTATGGCCAAGCTTATTTTTCAATCTTACTGGCACAACTTTGTGATTTATAGCCTTTTCGAAGCTTTGATTATTTTTATCGTCTTATAGATATTCTATTACAACATTCTCATTACAACAAGCAACAAATACTTTCTTGGGCATGTCTATGCCGGTTCTATTTATAAACTGCTGACTTTTCAGGCTTCTCATTTATTGATTTTTCGTATTCAAATTTATCAGAAACTACTAATTTTTTAAGTTAAATTCTACCTCTAACTAATTTACGTTTCACGTAGTTTTCCGTGTCATTTTTGACACCATAGAAATGGCTTGAAAGGCAACTAAATGTTTATAACTTTTGATCCACATAATTTACAAAAAAATGTATTCTATATCAAACACATGTATTTTTACCAAATAACTAAATATATATGCAGTAACATGTCATCAAAATGGTCTTCGTAACAATAGACACAACCTTTGGCTTGAGTGGATCAAACCTCTGCATTATTTGCACCCATTTCTTTCGACTTTTAGGTGCGAATGGAACAACAAAAGACAACTCCTCGGGTGCGTTGGTAGTTGTATTGAAACACTATGGTACAATACACGATTTCCTAGCTTGTGGATTCGATATTTTCGTCACAAAGTTCATACACACAGGTGGGTGCGCACTGAGCGACCGTTGTGAAGTGACGTCACAGCAGCGGGCGACGACACCGTGTCGCACGCCTAGCTTAAAAATGAAATATCTCAGAAACTATAAGACGTATGAAAAACAAATTTAGAGTATCTTTTGTTTTCAATGTAAGAAAATACTGTAAGAAAAAATAAAAAAGTGGTGATTTTCCTCATTTGTGTCAGTAAAATAATAGTGTAATACTTGTATTCACAACATTTTTTATAATGAAAATTTCTGAAGTTAATGTTTTGATTATGTATGTAGTTTTATAATAATCTGCGTATAATACAATGAATTTTCGAAATAGTCCTCAGCTGATCGAATATATATATATACATATATATATATATATATATATATATATATATATATATATATATATTCTAGACTATAGATTAATGTAACAAAACCGATTTTTACAGTACCTGCCATTAAATATACTCGTATATTGGTTATTAAAGAAAAAGAGGCAACCAATGTGTTGGAAATACGAGAGGAATGTGATGGCGTGTCGCCTCGAATCCGACCGAGGTCCGTTGGTCGGATCCGGACGACACGGAGAGTACAATATAGACGAAAGTGATTTATATCAATCCATATTTTACATTGTAATCTTTGTTTCATATTTTTATATTATCTTCGTTTTATATTTTCATTTATATTGTGTTCATTCTAAAATAAAAATGAAATGCATAGCGTGCAGCCTACGAACTTACTTGCATCGATCATATCGCGTGCCTTCATACCGCTAATATGAAGGCGCGGCGAGCGACGACCAAATTGCGCACTCAAGAGGAAATTGCGGACCTCGACAGCAACAACTCGAGATGGAGAAAGAGCTATGCAAGAAACCTCTGGAAGTACAGCTACCGAATTTGGAAGCGGAAAAATTGGATGCCTTTTTTTCTGAAGAAGATGGATACGTGGGGCATTGGCGGGCTGAAGCAGCACCCTATACATCATCAGCACCAGCAGGAACACCTGCAGAACCGCCAACCACACCAAGCCAGCATCCAGTGCAACGGGAGATATCGGACATAGATCACCTGGCTATTGCAATTGAAAAAGCTGTCTATCACAAAGACCCGCCAATCGCGACTAGCAGGCTTGCGGCAATATTCAGCGGCAGTCTGCGCGATTGGCTCCCGTTCAAACCTACATGCGAACAACGGAACTCTGCGGATTTACGACCCGCAAGAATATGGCCCACCTGCGAATCCGTCTAAGAGGGTCAGATAAGGAAGCCGTTTCTGTCTTCCTTATCGGTTTACTTGGCCCGGCACCCAGGAAATGAGAACCCAGGAAAGCCGCTTCGGACAGCCATCGTGTACGCGGAGATCAACGCAATCAGCGCCCTGCCAAGCTTGACGGACAACGCGTCAGATACAAACGTATTCGCATGTAGAGTCGCCTATTGCGATTATAATTGCGCTGAAGAATGAAGCATATTTGTCACGTCCCCTCATGAACGGGCTTAAGAAGAAACTAACACATTTGCAGTGGAGTATGCAGCAAACATGGCTTGCGCCGAGTATGCATACAGCAACAAGAACAAGGCCGAGTGATCCCTAGTCGTGACGTCGAGAGCCCGGAGACTGGAAGCTGATAAAGTGATTAGCTTCCAGTCTCCATTTGAACCCCGCGATATGCAGATCGCACCTGAAGTACAAGTCACCTCCAGCCGACGATTTTGCAACACTGGGCCTGAACGAGCCCAGCGGCCGCAGTGTTGTCACACCGCTACGCCCGCATCGGAAGAAGCTTCTCCGGGCTACCCAATGTGTAAGCACAGAATTGCGCGATGCGACAATTTTCTACGGAAAACCGTAGACCGGTGATGGAACTGGGCCAAGTCTGGACGGTGGTGTTTTAGATACCTAGAAAGCCGGCATCGACATTGGAGAGATGCAAAACTTTGCGGTGGGGCACACATGAATGTCGCCACCCTCATTACCGTCTACTTCACATAGATATGCTGAAATCACCTGAAGAAGCACAGTCCCTTGAGCCGATGTCCGTGGCATCAGGAGGCTGTCATTGCCATTACATGGACAGTGATGCAAGGGAAGGCGTACTTGAAGATTGTGCCTGTGACTATAACGAGGCCCAGCGGAAGTGTTTCGACGTACGCCCTGCTTGATGACGGGTTGATCGTATCACTAATTGACGCAGCCCTCGCCCGCAGTATCGGGGCTAGTGGACCAAGCGGTATTTTATGTGTGCAGAGAGTTGGCGGCGCTACTTAGAATGATAGTAAGACAGTGCAGTTAAAAATAAGTGGAACAAATAATAGTGAGTGTGATTTCGTCGGTCAAACATTTGAACGTATGCAACTGATGAGCCAGACTATTGATCGGTCGGAACGCCCTTGTCACGGAAGTCTTTTCGGTCTGTCGTGTTACGTTACGATGACGTCCGGCCATCCGTGCTTATCGGGCAGGACAATTGGACACTTCTATTGTCATCGAAACTCCACCATGCGGGCAGGAATGCGCCAAATACGTCGAACACGAAGCTGGTTGGAAGCTTCACGTCAAACGTCAATCGAGATATGCATTCCATGGACCGTGCCGCCGCTGACCATGAGATGCACGACCTTGTGCAAGCCTTCTTCAGCCAGGGAGAGTTAGGGGTCGTCCGGCTCGAGCGCGCTCACCCAGCAAACGAACGAGCATCTCTTGGATGCCACCACCAGGCAAAGCGGAGACGCATGGGAGACCGGGCTACTCTGGTGGGAGAATGTAGTCGCTTCAGCCAATAGCTATGAGAACGCTGCACGGAGGTTTTGGTCAATCGAGAGAAACATGGACGTAGACCCTAAGTTCAGTCCTACGTACCCCTCGTAGATCGGAAATCTCCTCTGTGAGTCACTGCGGACATGGTACCCTCCCCATTTTGCAGTAAAAAACCCGAATAAGCCAGCTAAAATGTGACTAATATTCGATGCAGCATGAGTACAAAATGTGTCGCTCAACGACACACTGCTCTCCGGACCCGATCTACTGCAGTCTGTGCTTGGAGCGTTGTTCCGCTTCAGACAGCGGCCGGTCGTGATAACCGGTGATATTAAGGGAATGTTCCTCCGAATAAAGACACGGCCCCTCCGATCGACCGGCGCAGTGCTTCTTATGGTGGGAATCCAACCGCACTGCCTGACCTGACGTCTACGAGATGCAGACGATGGTCTTCGGCGTCACATCGTCGCACGTTAATAACAAAAATGCAGAACACACCGATGAGTATCCGGAGGCTGCGGAAGCTATAGTGCGCAAACATTACATGGACGTATACCTTTACAGCCTAAGTAGCGTGAAAGATGCAAACGAAGAGCTACGAGACCAGCAGCATGAAAAATGGAGTATATAGCTGCGAGAACTTCACACATTATCAGAATTTCGGATTCCGCGGTACTACAACATGCGCGACGCAGAACACCACCATCGAACTACACACGTTCTGCGATGCCATTGAGAAGGCGTACGTCACCGTATCGTACTTCGTGTACCGCTACCCTAATGGTAAGGAACATATGACCATGGTGGCCAGCAAAACGCGTGTAGCACCGTTGAAATCGAAGTCCTTAGCAAGAATGGAACTGCAAGCCGCGCTCATCGGCAGCTGACTGACTGACATAATCGGAAAGGAGCACGGGATAAAACCCGACAGGAAAGTGTTCTGGATGGATTCTAAAACAACATTAGCCTGGATCTGATCTGACCCGAGGAATTACAAAACATTTGTGTCTCGCCGATTAGGCGAGACTGAAGACATAACAGCTGTGCATGAGTGGCGTTGGGTGCCCGCAGGAGAAAACGTGGCGGACGACGTCATTCGGGACACTGCGACGTTTCGCTTGACAGCGAGAGCCGCCGGCTGAATTTCTGCACGGACTACAGCATGTGCAGATTCATGTGCATATTTAGATGCAGATACATGTGTATATTCAAGTGCAGATTTATGGGCACGCTAAGGTGCAGGTTTGTGTGCAAGTCCACGTGTGTATACGGATGTATTTTCATGTACAGATTCAAATTATGTTAAAGTGCATGTTAAGGTGCGTGTTTGTGTACTAGTTAAGCTGCATATTCGTGTGCAGGTTAATAAGCATGTTCTTACATTCAATATATGGCAAGATGTTGGATGGAGTTTAAATCCATTATCTAAAACTAGTTTCTTTCGGGGTTTAATTTTTTTAATTGTGTCGGGCTAACTTTGGTTCAATTTTAATTAAATCCTATTTAGATTGAATTTTATTAACTAAGTCATGTTTGAAATTACTTTATGTTCATTACAAATTAATTTAATTTTGAAGTGAGCTATGTCGGTTTAGGTTCAGTTTGATTTTATTTCGGTTTAATTTTAATTGAGTTTTGTTTGAATTGTATTGAATTTGGGGCTATTCACATTTAAAATTTGACTTAATTTCACCTCCTTATACACACGAATATGAATTTTTATCATAAATATTAGATTTCAACTAAATAATATGTACCACCAAATATTTAAATTTAATATGTTAGATCTTAATTCCGCTACTTCTATAAGTAGTATCTGTCTATAATGATATAAGCGAATGAAAGATAAAATTGAGTGATACCTAGTTGTTAGTCCAATTTTTAACATCTAGGTAAACTATGGAAAATATACTTTCTTTAGATATCATTTTTCTAAAGATATTTAGAGCTTCTGAAGTTCTTTTCTTTGTGAAAAATGGTAAATAAATTAAACATAAATTGTTTTGAAAATGAAAACATTTCCTGAAACAAGTTGAAATTACAACATTTACATTTACATACCGTTATCAACTGTAATGTTTTGTTATTTTTTCTTATTTTTCTTCACACCTGACGGCCCCGGTTTATTGTCAACATTTGGTTCTACACGACCAGGCTGCGCTTCTGCAAATATATTATATTTCATTCTAAAGATACATTCTTCAAATATAAAAAATTAATAGTGGAAAGCTTTAAAGGGTCTGTGTACATCTAGACTATTAAAAACATATTTGACCTGCCGTGCTAGGATCTGTTTGCTAGTAGTAAATGATATTATGGTGTAGATTGATTCCTTGGTAATTTCTGTTTTAAAGCTGCTTATTGTTTGTATTGCTTGTAATTAATAAAATTATTATAATGAATGATTTAAATTTTAGTTTTTACATAAGAAGGAACAACTTAACTCTAATTTTGTTAAGATTAGTTTGGGTAATTAATATACTTGTAAACTTTATTTTAAACTTTAAAAAAACAGTACTAAAAATAAGAAGAAAAAAATATCAGCAAGTTTGCAACAAAATATAAAATGACGACATTTTGCACGTATTTGAGGTAAGATTAGTTTGAGTAATTAATATACTTGTAAACTTTACAAAAGCAGTACTAAAATAAGAAGAAAAAAGTATCATCAAATTTGCAACAAAATATAAAATAACGCCAATTTGCTCGTATTTGAGTTAAAATTAGTTTGGGTAATTAATATACTTGTAAACTTTGAAAAGTATAATGCAAAAGCAGTACTAAAATAAGAAGAAAAAAGTATCAGCAAATTTGCAACAAAATATAAAATGACAATTTGCACGTATTTGACGAAGAACGAAAGTCGTATAAACTTCTAATTTTTCGGAGCTGTCTCAGCAATATCTACATATGTAAGTGCAAAAATGCATGTCACGGTTCATCTTCAAAAGTTCGTCTCGCTCACGAGATAAATGGAACTTTTTCTTTTATTTTCAAGGATTGTTGAACTGTGCAAGCAGTAGTGGCCTCTTCTAACTTAAATACTCAAAAATTAATCCATCAACACTAACAAAAAAACAAATGCTAATTTTTGAATTTTTTAAAATTAATAATCAAAGTTAAACGATTATTTGGTACATAACTATTAGAATAGACAAATGAGTGGTAACTATTTTATGATAAAATATGTTGCAAAAATATCATTTCATACACCTTATCTATACAGAGGGTGTAACATAAGTCTAAGTCATTTATTTCGAAAAGATTAGAGAAAAAAGGGTATAATTAAAATCTTGCTGATATCACACCATAAGTTCATAAAAATAGCAAAAATCAAGAGTTAAATATAAAATATCGACGAACACTAAATATAGAATATCGAACACTAAATATAGATTGGATGGTCAATATCACAGGAATGAGTTAATTTATGGGCAGAGTATTCTGAAGATTTGGGGTAGATGTAATTGAAGGAGGTAGATGATGCCCATATATTCCGAATAATATAAGAATTTAATAGAATAAAAAAAATTACATAAAAAATATAGATAAAGAAATCTCTATTTGCAGTTTTTTTGTTAGTGTTGATGGATTAATTTTTGAGTATTTAAGTTAGAAGAGGCCACTACTGCTTGCACAGTTCAACAATCCTTAAAAATAAAAGAAAAAGTTCCATTTATCTCGTGAACGAGATGAACTTTTGAAGATGAACCGTGACATGCATTTTTCCACTTACATATGTAGATATTGCTGAGACAGCTCCGAAAAATTAGAAGTTTATACGACTTTCGTTCTTCCTCAAATACGTGCAAATTGTCGTCATTTTATATTTTGTTGCAAATTTGCTGATACTTTTTTCTTCTTATTTTAGTACTGCTTTTGTAAAGTTTACAAGTATATTAATTACTCTAACTAATCTTACCTCAAATACGTGCAAAATGTCGTCATTTTATATTCTGTTGCAAACTTGCTGATATTTTTTTCTTCTTATTTTTAGTACTGTTTTTTTAAAGTTTAAAATAAAGTTTACAAGTATATTAATTAACTGTTAATACTTTTTATGTAATTTATTCTTTTTATGTAATTTTAATAAGGTTTAGACACAGTTATGCAGCAGCACTAGTAAATAAAGGGTTAAAGGACTTAAGTTTATGGATATCGAAACAAATCCTTACCTGTATTAGAAAGAGACAAACTTATTATAAATTTAATGAACTCAATGGCTTTTATCTGTACGGGAGGAGACAAGTTTCTTATCTGCTCACCCAATTTGTGCCATTCTTCTTTCTTGCAATCCTGATTTTCATCCCGAACCTAGAAAAAAAAATTACTATGTATTTTCACTTGTTTGTTTAATATTTTCTAGTTTTAGGTGGAATATATGTATCAAAAATTAAAATGTAAAGTATGTTAATTCGTAACGGAGTAAAAATCATATAAAATGGTGACTATATTCTGTATTTGTATCTTATATAAGCCAAGGATATTAAAAACGACACAGTTTTAGTGTTCGAAAAAAAAGACAAACTACAGACAGACGTGAGACAATTTTTTATGTAATAGTTAACACCTGTTAAGTATATGTAGGACACATTTGAGTAGACTTTAAACTACACACATACATGAAACATTTTTTATGTAATAGTTAACACCTGGTATGTAGAACTCGCACTGAGAGAACTTAGTACACATTTGACTAGACTTTAAATTAGAGACAGACGTGAAACATTTTTTATGTAATAGTTAACACCTGTTATGTAGAACTCGCACTGAGAGAACTTAGTACACATTTGACTAGACTTTAAATTAGAGACAGACGTGAAACATTTTTTATGTAATAGTTAACACCTGTTATGTAGAACTCGCACTGAGAGAACTTAGTACACATTTGACTAGACTTTAAATTAGAGACAGACGTGAAACATTTTTTATGTAATAGTTAACACCTGTTATGTAGAACTCGCACTGAGAGAACTTAGTACACATTTGACTAGACTTTAAATTAGAGACTGACGTGAAACATTTTTTATGTAATAGTTAACACCTGTTAATTATATGTAGAACTTAGAACTTAGTACACATTTGATTAGGTACATATGATTGTTTAAACCATTCATAAGTTTTAATATTATTTTATGCTTTATAACATAATAACTTTTTCGTAAACTAAATTTTTTTTTCATAATCTGTAATAGTTTATGATTAATATTGAGTTAACCTTCATTAACTTTTACTGATCCTTTTCGTGTGTATATTCAGATGCAGACATAAACTTTCATTTTACCAGTTTTAGTGATGGGAAAGAGAGATGTAATGTGTTTTTAGAACATTTTCAATAAAATCTTAGGAACCATCATAGACAAAATTCAAATTAAAAATTGTACTTGAATCCTTGTAAATTGCCTTTTTAATTAATAGCCTGTAGTACCGGATGCAAGACAATATATTTTTTGTACCAAACTGCTCCCCTCCTCTCTCCTCTCCTACTAAATTGTCAAACCAGTATTCTGTCTGGTTGGTATTATTGCAAAATATTTGAATCAATAACGTCTTTTAATATGCCAAATAACAAATTTTTATTTTAAATGTCTTCGGAGGAAAACGACTATGACTAATAGACGAACGAATAATGAGTGGTCCTGTAAAGGTTTCAATTTATTCTTTGATGTCCGAAAACTAAAAAAATGAGCAAATGTAAAAAAAAATTAAAAACATGCGTGCAATTCACTCGTGGTAGAAGTAAAACCTTCAAAAACTTTAAATTTTAATTTTTAAGGTTAATATAAATTTTTACTTTTGATGAAAACTAAAATAATTAGAAAAGTTTTTATAATTAATATTAAATAAAATTGATAAATTTCATCTAATTTTATAATTAAATTAAATTAATCTTTTATTTAATTTTTTTGCCCATTACACAAATTTAAAATTTATGAAAATTTACATACAAGTACTCACAATCATTATTCACAATATCATTTTCAATTGCGCGCATAAACACGTATTAACATACGTACAACGCTGAGACCCAAGCAAACTCTCGCTATGCCTTGGTAAACACGAGTGGAGGGGGTACGAAGCAGAGCACAAAGAGAACCACGAACATAAGAAACACTGTAAAATGCTTCCTATCTCATTTTCTCCCGCGTTAAATCTTATCAATTTATGTCTGTCTCTTTTTACTATCGCTTTTTCGTTTCATCGACTTTCAAATCACAACAATGCTAAAGAAGTTTTCACTTCAAAAATTCAGATACTTTATATCATCCTCATAGTTTAAAAGATAAAATTTTAACAGTTCAGAAATGAAATTTATTTATTATTGTATTAAACAAAAAAAACAATCTACTGTGTATCAGAACAAAAGATAAAAGCTGATTTAAAAAAACACAAATTTAAAAAGAAAAAGAAGAAATTTAATTACACAGTATATTCCAAATACTTTTTAATGGATATTAAATGACATTTTTATTGAAATAATTATTTCAAATTGTTTCCATAGTTTTTGCAACAAAACCAAATATGCATAAAAAAACAAAACTAAAAAAAAATCAGGACAAAGAGACAGACAAACATGAAAGTGCTCTTATAAGCACTCTTTTCCGTCTGAGGTATGCAATTATACATTAATCGAAAGGTTCTAAGTTTCATTCCGAAGACCTTTCAAATGATATTAAATTTGATGGTACAGGTGAAAAAAAAGCTCAGTATTATATAGTCTCACTCAGTATTATATTATATAGTATCAAATGTTTCAAAAGTGTTAGTAAATTATTTCAATAAAATTTACATGACATTATTGTCCGATTTGTATCGTTTTGGTACAGTTAGACACAATAATAACGAGAGTGTGTTAGGCATGTTACGACTCCATCTCCTCGTCTCGCTGTATTCCGAATAGAATGTTGAAAACTGAATATTGATACTCGTCGGTAGTACTTTTTCAGCACTCCGAAATGTATGGTTTCGAAAATATATTATAAGCATTATATATATACATACATATATATATATATATATATATATATATATATATATATATATATATATATATATATATATGTAAGTGAACGCTAAACATAGGTTTTCTTTCATGCATAATTTGGTGATGTCTGGTTATATGCTGAAAATATGTAACCAAAATTCTACTAAAGTTATGCTACTTGGAACTAGCTCCATTCACTTCAGTTCCAAAGTTTTTGGAATAATATATTATGGACGGAATTTCAAGAGTTTGGATACAATATCTGCAGCAAAGCACTCATATTAGTAAAAATATTGATTAGGGTTTTAATTTCAAAAGTATGGATATCGCCATCGCGCAAAGAAGTATCATAATTCGTTCCACATCCAAGTCCGTGTAGCGGATGCGCAATATATCGTATTTTGTTTAAATGGATGGCAAGCAAGTGAATGTAATAATCGTTACAATTATCAACTGCAGGTCTGTTGCCATCGTCAATGATGGTCAGTATATTAAGTTTAAGTTTTTATTCAAGCTATTAAATAAAAAATATAGCTAAATGAATACAAAAATATAGCATTAGCTATAAAATTAGCTATAATAAAAATATAGCTAAATAATCGAAGATCTCGTGCCAGTTTGAAGCAAAATTTCTTTTTTGTCATAAGTCAGACCAAACCTAGCGCAATAAAAAAATTATAATATCTAATATAATTAAATAGGTGGGAAATATATATGACATTCAGAATCATAGTTATGGTTATCCTACAATCATTGCTAGAACTCTTAAAAACCTTGTCTTTTCATAGTTTTAGGTTTAGGTCAGGTATATATTTTTTGTATATTTTTCAGTACCTGTCTAAAGATAAACTGATTAAAATTATGAAAAATATATTTTGTAACGGTTTTTAAAACCGACAAAATATGTTTTGTCCGTTTGTGCGCTAAGGAATTTTCATTAAAGAATTTTATCTATATAATTGAGTAAGGTATTTAGTAAATAAATATGTTTTGCATGTTTGTGCGCTAAAGAATTTTCATTAAAGAATTTCATCTGTATAATTGAGTATTGTATTTAGTAAATAAATATGTTTTGCATGTTTGTGCACTAAAGAATTTTCATTAAATAATTTCATCTGTATAATTGAGTATTGTATTTAGTAAATAAATATGTTTTGCATGTTTGTGCGCTAAAGAATTTTCATTAAAGAATTTCATCTGTATAATTGAGTATTGTATTTAGTAAATAAATATGTTTTGCATGTTTGTGCGCTAAAGAATTTTCATTAAAGAATTTCATCTGTATAATTGAGTATTGTATTTAGTAAATAAATATGTTTTGCATGTTTGTGCGCTAAAGAATTTTCATTAAAGAATTTCATCTGTATAATTGAGTATTGTATTTAGTAAATAAATATGTTTTGCATGTTTGTGCGCTAAAGAATTTTCATTAAAGAATTTTATCTGTATAATTGAGTATTGTATTTAGTAAATAAATATGTTTTGCATGTTTGAGCGCTAAAGAATTTTCATTAAAGAATTTCATCTGTATAATTGAGTATTGTATTTAGTAAATAAATATGTTTTGCATGTTTGTGCGCTAAAGAATTTTCATTAAAGAATTTCATCTGTATAATTGAATATTGTATTTAGTAAATAAATATGTTTTGCATGTTTGTGCACTAAAGAATTTTCATTAAAGAATTTCATCTGTATAATTGAGTATTGTATTTAGTAAATAAATATGTTTTGCATGTTTGTGCGCTAAGGAATTTTTATTAAAGAATTTTATCTTTATAATTGATTATTGTACTTAGTAAGTTTAGACAGCTTTAGTAATCTGATTGGTTATTTTTGTAACTGCGTTGTTTTAAATTTATGAGGTGCCAGTTTAAAGTAATTTTGTACGTTGGTCAGCAAAATTTTGAATGAGGGTTTTCCTCTCAGTTTTCGCCTTTGTTTACATTAATTACTTCTTTAGATTTTTAAAATAACGATATTTATGTTGTATCATGTTACTTTAAGAATAACGAACGTTATGGAGTTATTAACTTTTAAGCAGACGTTTGCATGTTGCATCGTCTCAAAACCTTTATTTTGACAGCCACGTACGTTAAAATGGCGTCTTATTCCACCTTACATAAAGGTAGCTAATACAATGGACGTTACGGTTGGCTTTAAAGGTTATTAATACATGGTTTTCGATAATTTAGTCAATTTAGCCTCACTAATAGAATTAATTGAGCAAACTGAATAATAAAACTTATAAATAATGTTTATAGTTACCTTATAAAAATTAATATATTAAATTTGACACGTACCTAGAAACATCGTTATGTACTTCATCTCATAAAAAGTATTTTGCATTCGTAAAAACGTCAATGAAATCCATATTCGATAATTAAGGAATATCGCGGAATATGCGTTAGCAAATAATAATTTGGTAAAATTCTTTCGACCATCTGAAGAAGTAACAAAATTTCTAATCGACTGTTTGAGGCTAACGTTGAAAGTTACATTACGAATAATGCTTACTGGGTGCGCAATCATAACAAAATAACTATAAAGTACAGAAGAGAGACAAATTATAAAAATGAAAACCAATGGCTCCGTTTTGTTTCCGGACATAAAATTATATGATGCTATTCTTTTCTCTCAAGTTAAAGAAAAATAACGTTAGCACATGTTATTTTAACGAATAATAAAGGCCAGGACAACGCAAATGCGTTACAATATACCGATTTTTTAAAGTGAATTTTAAGGTAACTGTCATTGTCGTACGTATACGTGAAGTAAAATGAATTACACAGCGTGAGATTGATTGTGAAGGGAATGGGAATTATTTACGTTAAAGTATTGTTTTGAAACTACTTTGTCAATTTTTATATATCTGCGCAGCATATTCGGATAGCCATTAAAACGCGTTAACGTCCTCCATGTTGTTTTTAAGTAATTATTCAAGATTTCAAAATGTTTAAGTTAATTTAAATTCGTTTAGTATACTTTATGTATGGTGATGTTTGACAGTGTAGGGTAACTGATCAAGTTTGACAGTGTAGGATAACTGATCAAGTTTGACAGTGTAGGGTAACTGATCTAGATTGAGATCGGGTTATTAAAGGCCAGAGTAGAATGCAATTAAACAAAAACAATATATAATTAAACAATAATGAAATAAAATTCTATAACAAAAATTCAGATGCGATTCAGAGTTCAAGGTTTGGATGAAGGCTTGCATTTTCTGACAATAAACATTTTATTCGTACTCACAGCTAGAGTGTTTTCTTCTTTCTTCTTTAGATTCAGATTCAAAATAACGCGACAAATTTTTCGAAATTAGACAAACTCATTCGGCTGGATCCGTTTTACTTATATTTACCCGAACTACAGAAACATTTAAAAAAACTCTGTTGTTATTAACTTTACAATGTATTATAGATAGTGATTATTTTATTATAAACAGTGATTATTTTATTATAAATAGTGATTACTTTATTATAAATAGTGATTGTTTTATTATAAACAGTGAATACTTTATTATAAATAGTGATTATTTTATTACAAATAGTGATTATTTTATTATAAATAGTGATTATTTTATTATAAATAGTGATTACTTTATTATAAATAGTGATTATTTTATTATAAATAGTGATTACTTTATTATAAATAGTGATTGTTTTATTATAAACAGTGAATACTTTATTATAAATAGTGATTATTTTATTACAAATAGTGATTATTTTATTATAAATAGTGATTATTTTATTATAAATAGTGATTACTTTATTATAAATAGTGATTATTTTATTATAAATAGTGATTACTTTATTATAAATAGTGATTGTTTTATTATAAACAGTGAATACTTTATTATAAATAGTGATTATTTTATTACAAATAGTGATTATTTTATTATAAATAGTGATTATTTTATTATAAATAGTGATTACTTTATTATAAATAGTGATTATTTTATTATAAATAGTGATTATTTTATTATAAATAGTGATTACTTTATTATAAATAGTGATTACTTTATTATAAATAGTGATTATTTTATTACAAATAGTGATTATTTTATTATAAATAGTGATTATTTTATTATAAATAGTGATTATTTTATTATAAATAGTGATTACTTTATTATAAATAGTGATTATTTTATTATAAATAGTGATTATTTTATTATAAATAGTGATTACTTTATTATAAATAGTGATTACTTTATTATAAATAGTGATTACTTTATTATAAATAGTGATTATTTTATTATAAATAGTGATTATTTTATTATAAATAGTGATTATTTTATTATAAATAGTGATTATTTTATTATAAATAGTGATTATTTTATTATAAATAGTGATTACTTTATTATAAATAGTGATTATTTTATTATAAATAGTGATTACTTTATTATAAATAGTGATTATTTTATTATAAATAGTGATTATTTTATTAATATAAACTATTAGTAATTGCCTTTCTTGTGGTTGGGTGCTTTCATATACTCGGCCAGACCGTTTAGTTTTATATAAAGATTTTCTGCAAAAGTTCAGTTTCTGCAAAACCTGATGCAATTTCCTATATTATTTATAAAGTGTACCTAGTTGTTGTAGTACCAGGAATACAAGTTGTAAACTGAGCGATTCTTATCGGCTAAACACCCGAATATTAATCCAGAATTACAAAATAAACGATTGAGCGAAAAAAATAAATGATTTTATTGTTTACCTCGTCTGATTTTATATTCTTCAAAAACAAAAGTTGTTTGTAATATGGGCAGGTCGATTTATATACATTGCCTTTATCCAGATGAGCTTGCCTCATCTCTACCTCTTTGTGGAAACTTTTTTTGAATTCTTCCATCACTTCCTTGATATCCGCTTTAGATTCGTTAGTGTTACAAAAATTTTTATACGTCTTGTCTATGTCATCCCATGCCTTTTTCTTGGCCGCATCATCATTATAGTCAGCATTCGTTGGATCCCAGAGGCAGCGATGCTTCTTGTACGCATTAAATAATTTTTTTAAATTTTTATTATAGTCTTCCATACCTACTCGTGTTTTGGATTTTATTTGCAATATCCTTATATGCACTGGTTCTTAATATTTTTTTTTGAAAGAGAGAAACTTTTAATTCACTTCGCACCAGGTCTAATCCACAACGTTAACAGCAGCGATCGGCCGTACAGTTACGAATGAGAGTGAGCGAACTGGACGAGCGACACGTCTCCCATGTGGGTGACGTCATCGATACGGCTCCTGAAATGTCTAACGTTTCTCTCTTACGCAGTTTTGAATACGATAGAAAGAGCTACGTAATACTTACGTGGTTTTCAAATAGTGTATAATGGCTGATCCACATACTCGCTCGAACTTTTCGGCCATAGACAAGAACATATCCGGTGATAATTTTAGGCATGAACTTATCGACGAGCGAGTAGCATTGTAATTAAAATATAATGGATAGAGCAGTTATCGGTATTAACTAGTTGTCGGTCCGCAATAACTGTGGTTGAACCTAGTTATTTGCTTAACTTATTTGCTTAAGAATATAACTCGGCAACATTAACGTAACTTAGTAGTAATAGTTTTGCAATACGTTTTAAATTCATATGGATTTGCGTTATTTTGTATATCGTTCAAATTAATATATTTACGATTTATAACCTACAATAACCATTATAAAGATCGTTAGGCATAAAGATGGAGTTTTGAAATATAGATATGTAACTTAGACGTCAACTATAATTTTAGTGCATTCAAAATATATAATTTTGTGAAAAATTTTAAAATTTATAAAATAGATAACTTTAGTCAGATTTTTTTAGTAAAAGTTATCTTTATACGAGGTGATTGCATGCTAAGTTACTTGCTATTCTATTGGTTTACGTAAGATGTTGAAAATGAATATTTATGTCTAAGGACAGGGATTAATTCAAGGACAGGGATTATCCTATTGGTTTACGTAAGGTCGTTGAAAATGAATATTTACGTCTAAGGACAGGGATCGTTGAAAATGAATATTTACGTCTAAGGACAGGGATTAACTTTAGTCACATTTTTTTAGTAAAAGTTATCTTTATACGAGGTGATTGCATGCTAAGTTACTTGCTATCCTATTGATTTACGTAAGATCGTTGAAAATGAATATTTACGTCTAAGGACAGGAATTAACTTTAGTCACATTTTTTTAGTAAAAGTTATCTTTATACGAAGTGATTGTATGCTAAGTTACTTGCTATCCTATTGGTTTACGTAAGATCGTTGAAAATGAATATTTACGTCTAAGGACAGGGATTAATTTTACAGTTCTTCATTGTAAGTAACACGTATCAAGTTTAGTCGAAATACTAAATGACCATTATCGTATTTTTGACGACCATACGAATTATACCCAATATTTTGTTTATACAGTTATTTTAATAAAAATATAATAAAATGGTAATTATTTCAGCAGAATTCTAATGATATTTATTATATTACTAGAATATATTTGAGAAAGTTTGCAGATAAAAAAATTAAATATACGTAATATCATTTTGTTATATTTTTACAATTGTAACCGATTTTTTTAGCTTTTTTCTATTGGGTAATTTTTCATAATTTTTCATAACTAATGACGAATTTTTCATAAAACATAGGTTATGGAGAAGAAATATGTGAAAAATATTATTTATTTCAGAAAATGTTTGAAGTAAGTTGTTTTACACATCGATTTATGTTGAATTTGAATCATATTTTACCGCTTTAATGTCGTCATCATTCACAGAGCGTTTGAAACTTTTCTATCAATAGTTGGCTGGTTAATTACTCGTTAATACTTCGTTAATTAATAGTTCGTTAATTAATATTTACTCGTGTTTGGTAAAGCGGATGACTTCAATTAATTAACAACAACGGTAAGTGTAACAGCCGTGGAGAATTAAATTAACGCACAATTCATCTAAATGATGTCAGTTTAAGACCCGCATCTGAAGTAGCTTGAAGATATTAAACATTTGTTTCTGGAGACTAATTCGGATTACATACAGCATTATATGGCTATATGTATGTCTGTTATATTACTAATAGCAAGATGCTTTTTTTCGTCAAACATTGTGACCTCTAAAAAGTCAGAAGACTAAAAAGTCCCTTGTGTCCAAACAAATTCTTGACCTCAATCTTTGTCAAATCGACCCACAAGAGGCAAGAATATTGTACACTGCAAGAGGCAAGAATATTGTACACTGCAAGAGTACAATATCTTTGCCTATATATATATATATATATATATATATATATATATATATATACATATATATATACGTATTTTCGACAGTGTTGCTATTACGGTTTTCTCGTTCGGCCTGGTATTACTGTCGAATATTAACTACACTACTTTGTGCGTTATTCGTAGACAACTGTATTACTTGTATACACTATATGGTAATGTTGCCCTCTGTCCCGATACACGTATATATGTATAGGTATTTAATACCAAAATCAACACGGTGCAAGTAATTATGCGGTAGATAGAAAATTTCGAGAAATCAGTCAATTTATCTAATGAGTTACGTTTTGATGCAACCACCTCTTTTCTCGATCTAGGTCCAGAAAAAAGCTTTGTCCTTTTCCAAGCGTCCAGTCGCCATATTGACATGCTCAAAATTCAAAAGCTGGAATTGAAATGAATTAATGATGCGACGTTAAACTAAATACTTAATAAATATAAGCATACATACCAGTAATTAGCGTATACCATATTACATACCATAGTGAAATCTAAGGAAAATTAGAAGTTTTCCAAAAATTCAATTCGGTCGTAATTTTAGTATAAATATTTAACATTATCAATGCCATATGGCCATCATAATAATCAAATTAACTTAACTTAGTACATCGAACTAATAAGTAGTAACTGTGAAACCAAAACAAATTTAAACCTTCGCTTTCCTTTAATTAAAATCAAATTAGCCTACATTATTTTTGTAATGGAATAAAGTCTAATATGTTTTAAAGAACTTCGGCTCTCTCTCGTATAACAGCTCGATCAATTTTTACCTAAAATTGTAGTCTTTTGAAAACATGAAACATTTAAAATTGCTTGCATATGTAAAACCTGTACATATAATAAAATTATAAATATTTTTTAAAGAACTCCGTCTCTCTCTCTCGTACAACAGCTTGATCAATTTTTATTTCAAATTGTAGTCTTTTAAAAACATGTAACATTTAAAATTGATTGCATATGTAAAACCCGTACATATAATAAAATTATAAATATATTTTAAAGAACTCCGTCACTCTCTCGTACAACAGCTTGATCAATTTTTACCTCAAAATGTAATTTTTTGAAAACATGTAACATTTAAAATTGCATGCATATATAAAACCTGTATATATAATAAAATTATAAATATGTTTTAAAGAACTCCGTCTCTCTCTCCCTCTCCTACAACAGCTTGATCAATTTAAACTCAAAATGTAGCCTTTTTGAAACATGAAACATTTAAAATTGTATGCATATATAAAATCTGTATATATAATCAAATTGTAACAGAGTGATTTCTGCATGTTGAAAATATTTTTAAAAAAAGTGATTGCTTTAGCGTATAAAACGATAAGCGAAGCCAGAAAAATCCTTTTTACAATATTTGTCTGTCCGTCTGTATGTTAATTTGTACGGGTATCACGCAAAATCTACGGGACAGATTTTGAGGAAATTTGATATGGTTATAGTATATATCAATGAGCAACATTACAATAAGAGAAAAAAAAACAAAAAAATTATCTTTCCTGATTACACGCGAATGAAGTTGTAGACACACCTCGTGCACCTTCCATTTCTCTCTTCATATCCAATCACCTCATCTACGAGTGTCGGCGAGATGTCGGTGAACATCGTTTAATATGAATGTCATTGAAATCAATGCGATATCCATTTCGTGTTTGAAGATTTTCGAGAAATAGGAGCTTTGGCAAAAATATTTTTTCTGATTTTACCATGTATAACTAAAGCCTGCTTTCGAATTGCCATTTTGCATATTTTGAAATTGCTGCGTCATCCATGTTGTGCTTGATTAAATTGCATAAACATAAACAAACCATGTCATTATTTTTGAAGTGGTGCCCGGATTTCAATAATTTAGAAAAATTATAAATTATAAAAAAATTAATAATTGAATTAAACAATTGACGTGAATACGTCTTTAAATTTGCTACCATATAAGGCAATCCAAAAAACCTAATGATAACAAAATCGGGGGATACAATTTGGCTTTGCAGTTTCGAATCTATCCTCTACATCAAAAATTATGCCACTGGATAGCTTAAGGATCAAAAATGTCATTACGATAAGCGAGAACAGTGATGCATCGCGCGTGGTGGAGAGGGAAGCGCCGCCATTTTGAGGTTATTTTGCTGCGTATCGAGATTTACAATTAGTATAACTTTTGATTCGAAAAAGCTACGATATTCGTTTAAATGTTAATCGTCAGCTGTCATCAAAATCTATCGATTGTATATAAAACATTAGGTTAAAATAGTGACAGTGAATATAATAAGGTGTTAGAATAAAAAAATATTATCAAAAATATATATTTAAAATATATAATCCGTTACGTAGACGTATTCACGTACAACACACGGCCGCGTCCATAACACAGCCACATCCCAAATTTTGTTTACAAGTTAATTGTTTAGATTTGAAGAAATTGAGTCATCATTAAAACAATATTAAGAGTATTTACACCTTGGAAAACTATTCTTAATTTTTCTAGCAATTGAATAATTAAATAATATACTCTTTATAAAGAAAAAGCTTATGACGCTGTATGATTATTAAGGATCTTCATACAATTCTTAGAAATAGGATTTTTTTTATATTTATCTTAGGGCTTCTGACTAAATATAGTTATTGCCCGCTCTCGAATTACCATTTTTGAAGTAATGTAGAACTAACCCTTTGGAATTTAACATTTTAGACCTGATAATGAATTTGCTTACATAATTCTAATTCTAAAAATCAATCATTTTCTTAGAGTAAATTATTAGGCACACGTTTCCCATGGCATTGTCTAGTTAATGTCATTTAGTATTGTAATTTAAAGCCATAACTGAAATATTACCTGTATTAGAGATAAAATCTTATTTTAGTATTTAATTTTTAATAAAATTCATTTTAATTAATACTAGGTCTATTCCATCATCTACGTCATTATTTTTGAAGTGATGCTTGAATTTCAACGCCTTTTGTAACACTTTAACTCGGTTAAAAAAACCGACATCGAGGCGAGCGCCTGAGATAAATCTGACCGAACTCGAACATGCTGCTCACACAACCGTGCTCGAACTGTTTCGGCGAGTGTGTGAATGCGCAATAATGGTTGCCGTTCATATGGTTTCAAATTGTCAATAATATGCGTGCGTAAGTATAGATATTGATATGTTTAAAATAACAATCAAAGCGTTGTACAGAAAACGATGCGTTTAAGTTATCTCTTATTGACATTATAATCCATCGGCATAGAGACGCAGTATCGAACCAAAAGTACCGATATTTTACTCAAGAGTAGGTTAGAAAAAATATCGATATTACTTTTATTGTATGTTATGTCATGTAGAGTTACTCTTCATATACTAAATACACAAATTTTGTTACTGTTTTTATGATGTCATTTTAAAAGTTATTACAAACACACTACAATATAATATAAATAAGAAAGGAGACGGGAAAAAATATGCGTGACCAAGTGAGACCAAACCAAGTCACATAATATAATTTTAAAAAAGCTGGTATTTTTTTAATATAAAAAAATTAATTACGAGATTGACATTCAGGAAAAAGCAAAAAATAAAATAATATTTTTAAATACAATCCGAAACAAAAAAAACTATCTTTATAAACATATATTTTTAATATGACGAGAATTAGTAAGAAGAAATTAAAATTACAATAAAAATCTATCGAAGTATATAAAAAACTGCTCGGAAACGATTTCAAAAAATATTTAATATCGATCACTTTTTTTAAATATAACATCCACTGGCGAAATTATTTGAAAATAAACCGTTAACTGTAATTGGCTCATACTGTCCTTTCAAAATTAATGTTTTTTCACAATTTGAACTTTGTTTCATGTTGCTAGTTCAAAGATTTTCGTGCATATAGCATTTATAAACTGTTATAAAAAATAACATTACTTTTCAACTTATATCTGATTGATGAATTAAAAGAAATTTCAAAAAAATAATTGTTTTAATTTTTATATACAAAAGTGTAATTTTTATTCTTGTGACACATGGGCCTATATGGACTTTCACTAGTCTCCTTTATTGCAAGTCATATAAAACATTTTTAGTTTCAAAAGAATAAAACGTGAATTAAATTAATAAACGTTTTTATTTCAATCTAGATAAAAACCAATGTAACAAAACGAAAATTGATTAACGATGATAGTGCACGATAATAAAGTTCAAAAATTTCTCTGCGTAATAAGTTAAAAATTATATTTTGCCCAGTGGTTTGTCACGGGGTTAAGCACTGAATCATGTTTTATTGCCAAGTTGGTTTGTGCGCTTGCAAACGAATAAACGAAAAATGTCTGTTCCAATATTACGTTACGGTGTGAAGTGTCGCCAGTATGAAATACTTTAGTAGTAATGTATTGCCCTCATGCAGCTGCAATTCAAAAGGAATTTTGTGAAAGATTCAATACGATGATCGCTGTAAACTAGGTATTCGTACTATAACTCGGCGTGCTACTGTCATCATTGTTCATAGATTTCGTTAGTCTCTTAACTTTAAATCTTTTTACTAAAGCTATTAAAAAATAAATAACCGACCAATCAGATTCTCGTGCATCAAGGGTTCCGTACCTCTTTTGTAGTGAATTATGACAGTCATAGTTTTCCTGCGAACTTTATGTATGTTTCTGAAAGCTTGTTTTCCATAATTTTAGATTCAATAGTTTCAGAAATAAAGAAGGGTTATATATATATATATATATATATATATATATACATATATATATATACATATATATATATATATATATATATATATATATATATATATATATGTTTATCTATTTTTAAAATAATAATATAAATATTTACGTTACCTTCTTAAACGATACACACAATACATCTTAATTAAAAAAAATTAAAAATATTAAATTTAATGTGCGCCCCCAAAAAATCCTATATAAATATTTTTGAGTATTAAATATATTTGATATGTGTATATTAATAGAATTTATTACTTAGCAAAATTTTAAGTTTCTAGATTTTAGAGAAAAATGGCTGTAACAGACAGATAGACGGATACGTGAGAGATCTAATGAAGGTTTCATTTTCCTTTTGTGTCATAGGGAAAATTTCAAATTTAATAATATACGCCATTCAAAACATTACAATTATCTTATAATACTGTTTAATAGTTGAAATCCATGCCTCTGGATTATAAATGGTATTAGGTTGTGTAGTTTAATTAAATTCATATGTGCGCATGGAAACAGGAGACAGAGTGTCAAACAATTCTAATCAAATAACTTAATCGTACCCATACGAAGTTTTCAGTTTCCTTTTGGTATTTGGGTGAAGACACTTTATTTTAAGCAATATCTTTGTCCAATCTAAAATTTTCAGGTATCATATATATATATATATATATATATATATATATATATATATATATATTTATATATATATATATATATATATATATATTTATATATATATATATATATATATATATATATATATATATATATATATATATATATATAATACAGATAATTTTAAAAAGTCCCTTGTGTCCAAACAAGTTCTTGACCTCAATCTTTGTCAAATCGACCCACAAGAGGCAAGAATATTGTACACTGCAAGAGGCAAGAATATTATACACTGCAAGAGGTAAGAATATTATACACTGAAAGATGCAAGAATATTATACACAGTAAGAAGCAAGAATATTATACACTGCAAGAGGCAAGAATATTGTACACTGCAAGAGGCAAGGATATTATACACTGCAAGAGGCAATAATATTATACACTGCAAGAGGCAAGAATATTATACACTACTGTTAGAAAGGTATAAATGAATTTATCGAGGGAAATTTTATACAAAAGAGAGAGGTTTTGATATCTAGAAATTTGATTTTCCGTTTATTTCCGGATATGTGATTTTCCGTTCCTAAAATTTGAGGTTACTTCGAGCCTAATCGCCACGTCGTGTGATTTTCAATTATTTATTAATGCGCTCTGGCACATGATTATTTTCTTTATTTTCTGATGATGATATACTTACTTGTTATTACGAGTTTGAAAAATTATTTCCTGATTATTTTGAAATTTAAAGCTGAACCTAAAATAGGTGAATATTCAGTTAAAACAACGAATATCATCTATGTAACAACGAGTATTCCGGTCAGATGGTAATTACTATACAAGGCCCTTAGGGTAGGAATTTTCACAAGATCCCAAACAAATATCCTTCTACTGTTTACTCAGGCTCGTTGCCTCGTCTGAAAACATCAACCAGCCTTAACACCATCAATATTTTTTGATGGAAAATATTTAGAATCTGCTTTCCAATGTAAATATTATGTTTGATATGGTGTAACCAAATTCATAGGATCCTGGAAATTTGCAACAAATAGCATTTCCCAATAATTTCTTACTTACTGATCATGACTCTGCAAATGTCTTCAATAATAAAGCGAGTAATTTTTTTTAGAACTAAATTAACCACGAGAAGCTAAGCCTTTTAGTGCCAAGTTTCATTCTCTGGAATATCGATGTTAGTATCGATTCAATCATCAGTTTTAAGGTAAATAAAAGCCGTAGGTTAGGTTTGTAAATAATTATATTTCTTTCTTATAAAAAGGACGTTATAGTACTTTGGGCTTTATTATACTTTGCACATTATGGTATTTTGCTTCTATCTTATATTCGAAATATGCTTATATTAGAAAGTAAAATCCTTTATGTTTATATTAGAAAGTAAAATCCTTTATGTTTATATTCAAAAGTAAAAATTATCTATGCTTATATTCGAAAGTAAAAATACTCTATGCTTATATTCGAAAGTAAAAATCCTCTATGCTTATATTCGAAAGTAAAAATCCTCTATGCTTATATTCGGTAGCAAAAGCTTCTATGCTTTTGCTTCTTCCCATAAATCAAATTCATGATACATCCCTGAAGGAGTACATTTAAGGCTATGTTATTTTTCAATGGATCCCTTTAGTTTCTCATTTTGTTCATAAAATCATTCAAATACAATTTCAAATACATTCAAATACATTTATTTGTACATATTAGACTATATTACCTACTATATATTTCACAAATGTTAAAGCATGATGCATATTTAAAAAAATAGAACATCTAGAGTATTATACCTTTCCCACAGCCTTTGGGTAAGTTTATAAAACCTTATTTTTTACAATATTTTTGAGACCTCTTAATGGATTTTTGAGACCTTTTAAACGAACTGCCACATTTTATATGGCATTAAAAAAACAAGTCATCTCCCCATCCCTTAATTTTTTTACATAAATGTTTTTTTATTATTTTCATCTATTAAGATAGAAGCGGGTTGCAGGTTTATATATATTAATTATTACTGTGCTAAATTTCCAGCCCCCACATCAAATGGTTTCTGTAAAAATACGGCTATGACACACAGACAGATAAACAGACACACAAGTGAACTTCGGATTCGTTTTACCTTTTACGAAACCCTACAAATTTGTGTTTTTTTACAGAATCACGCTTCAAATAAGTTTGATGCACTTAGTTTGATGTACAGAATCACTGAATAAAAAAAATAGACACGTTATTTGTTACATTCTGTATAAGTAAAATTTTACACATGAAATTTTGAATTCTTTGAATCTAAACGTCTGGAACCTGGTGAAGATGAATTAAAATCATCACGGAGTTCAAAATTTGAGGTCTCACGTAATAGATAGGTTTCCACGAAATTTATCTAAATACGTGATCCAAAACGGCAGTGCTCGTCATAAAATTTTGTAAATGCAAAGCGACACGAAACGCTGGGCACGAAGAGGGAACAAGGACATGGGATGGAATGAAGAATCCAGGTAAATGAAATAAATAATCGCTGAGAGTATACATGTAAAGTTTATTAGTTTAGACCCAATAACACTTATGAGGTTATATTTCTATCTTATTGGGGAAAATATTTGTATCTTCATCGTCATCTAGCGGAAGGTCAATCGTAAAAAAATCTTACGGGGTTATCAATTTCCACGGTCGCCGTAAGTCGGAAGCGAAAACGACTTTTCACACTTTTTTTCACATCCACAGTATGAGATTTCGTTCCTTGATGTATTGCGGAAAAATTTAAATATAAAAAAATATGAAGTATACCTTATAGAATGCCAAATAGTGACCTCGCTTACTGCCTGCAGTTCTGCATTCTGCAATGAGCGCAAACCGAATCAGTTTTAAACTAGACGATGATCTCAATGTTAATATAAATAAGCAAAGAAAGTGTAATATCTTTGTACGTATTTTTAGGGAATTCAGAAAATATAGATTTTTTAAAAAATAATTTAAACAATATTTAGAACATTTTAATAAAATACAACAATTCTTAAGGAACTGGTAACTGTCTATATACGATGAGGGATGAAGACTGACTGATTTAAAGCTGCATTTTCTACATGAGACTCCTCCTCGTTTTCTATCTGAGACTAAACCTCGTTTTCTATCTGAGACTCGTCCTCATTTTGTATCTGAGACTCGTCCACGTTTTATATCTGAGACACGTCCTCGTTTTCTATCTGAGACTAAACCTCGTTTTCTATCTGAGACTCGTCCTCATTTTGTATCTGAGACTCGTCCTCATTTTCTATCTGAGACTCGTCGACGTTTTCTACCTGAGTCTCGTCCTCGTTTTATATCTGAGACACGTACTCGTTTCCTATAAGTCTCGTCCTCGTTTTCTTTCTGAGACATGTCCTCGTTTTCTATCTGAGACTAAACCTCGTTTTCTATCTGAGACTCGTCCTCATTTTCCATCTGAGACTCGTCCTCGTTTTCTATCTGAGACTCGTCCTCGTTTTCTATCTAAGACTTTGTATACCAAACTGGGCAAATGTTTTGAAATAAGGGCAATCGGTTTTGCGTGGAGTACTGTGATGATACAGTACTTTGCTAAGCATATCTCTATACTAGCATGGGTATAACCGTACGAATCGTTTTGGGAGGGGGAAGGTCGTATTAAAAGTGACCCTGGGTGGTTCATATCACCAAAAGCCAAGATGAAAAGACCGGACGAATCGCGCATCGAGTATTCTGTATCTTTTTTGAAGAGAAGTTAGATTATTTATCACAAGTAACAATTATTATGGTCATATAAGAATTACCTTAATTATTAATTTTTTAGCAACTCGTCTTTTACTTCTGTTTCATATTAATAACAAAAATTGTTTTTATCATAATTCTCCTTCAAGTAAAAAAAATCACATATTGGATATTGAAAAAAATTGGTTGTATGTAAAGTCGGTTTACGGACGATAGTTTTACGTGATAACGTCATAAAGAAACATTGATGAAAAATTTCATACTTTTATGAATTAAATTGAATTATTATCACTGAATTATCATATACGAAGAAGGAGTTAATTGAAGTAGCAGAACTATTCGAACTGCTAGCTCTGACGTCACGCGAGAAGAGAGATAAATTCCGACGCTTGGGCTGATCGTGCCTCTCTATCAGTTGTTCCGCGCTCTCGCTTGCACGCTCAGGCTCAGGCGGAACGTGACACTTTTTCATGCGTGCAGCCGGTGTTAATCGATTTATAAGACGTTATCATGTCAAAAAGAGAATTGAATTTATTTCATAGTACATTAATATATCTAATAATATTTATGTAATAACGAATTTTTTTATACGAACATAATTATATAATATATTTCTGACATGATCATGATTTTAATAACTAAATTCCATAGTACATTTACATTTAAAGATACATAATAGAAAATTTACATTTTACATTATACTGATCATACAACACAAGTGTCGAGTCAAAAGTACATATGTGGAAATGTATGTGATCAGTATAATGTAAAATATACATTTTCTATTATGTATCTGTAAATGTAAATGTACTGTGGAATTTAGTTATTAAAATCATGATCACATCAAAAATATATTATATAATTATGCTCGTATAAAAAAATTTAAACAGTAAAATAAAAAAACGAATAAACGGATAACATAAAAAATGAAAACATGAAAAACGTAATGGGTAAAATAGTAAACTGAAGACATAATATTCGGTCCCTTTGGAAATCTATGCAAATAATAAAACCAGTATAGCATTTAATATAGTTATCGAAGCGATATACGTTTCTCTGATAAAACTAATTTTAGTATAAATGCAGTTTAGTACCAGGAACTTGTCGACAATTGGGTATTTGACTATTTTTTTTATTTCATTAATCATAATTTCCATGTACAAGCTGATGAAGAGTGATTTTTTTTTAATAATCTTAAAAATTGACCGGGTTATAAAAGTTTAAATTTAACCTTTAGATAAGGACAGCAATACTGTGTTGTGAGGTCATTTTTAATATTGCACATTATATTCTACAAGAGGAAAATAGACAGGGATATACCCAACTCTATCCGTATCTTCAAATTTAGAAGCCTATAACTGGCTTATTTTTCAATCAAGTTTTTATGATTTGACAATATTGTATGAAAAGTATCAAAATTTTGAATGAGTCAAGTACCGTATTCTTTTGATACTATATGAAAGATTATACATTAAAAACGGCATATCCGAAAACAATTCTGAAACTCGCCATTATTCATTATAAAAAAATTAATTGGAAAAAAGACACTGGCCAGAAAAATGTCGAAATTTGTATATTACATGCTTACTTCTTAAAATTAATGAAATTAAATAATTTAGAATAAACATTTAAATTACGTCGAAAAAATCCAATTTACAGCAGCCTTGTACGTCAAACTTAAATTATATTTATTATTATACTAAGTTAACACCCCTAACCGACATCGTAAAAAGTTCATGTCAAATTCTATTACAAATAATGTATAAATAATACCTAATAACTTTTAAATAAATGATATAATACAAATATTATTTACTCACAAATTAAATGTTACGCCAACTCTGTCTAAATTTAATGCCCCACTCTGACTTCTGCACCAATTAATATGCAAAGGACATATTCGATTTTTCGAAAACATTGCACATGTCGGGTATTATCTGCGTACAGCTAGCGTGGTTGACCAAGTATAGCGGATATGGATAAAATGAAATGAATTGATAATATAAAAAGCCCCCGTAAATCTGATTTACACAACGTGCAGCAAATTTTAAAAATTAACTAGAATATATTAAATATAAAGTGAAAAAAGCAAAAAAGGTCTGAGGTAAAATAAATTAAAAAGAGTAAATAAAAAAATAGCTTTAATTTTTTTTTAGTTTCATCATGTCCGACCTTGTCATAGGCCTCTTCCACTGTGCATATTATTGAGAGCAATGCCCGTAAACGGCGCACTGGGTAAGCGGCTTGTCGATTGTGGTGAGTAGCTTTTTCACCCCAGTGTCACCACAGCTCATTACTGGTCTTTGGCATTGTCCTACGTAATTACAAACATCATTCCAAACCCCCTCGACAAGCGGCCGGGAATCGAAACCGAGACCCCGTTGTGCACGGCGCCTTCAAACATATAAAGGAAACCTTGTATGTCACACGTTGTGATTTTTACAGTTTTAGGATATTTTCCCGAAATTTCGTAGTAAAACGCTCCATATGGAAATTTTCATTAAAATATAATAAATCGTAAAAAGACATTTTTTAATTGTACCGCCCCACACAGGCAAAATGGGTGCGCCCCATTAAATACGATATCGTTGAATAGGTGTTTTAAAATGGCATTAAGGTTTCATTTATTATTTTTTATTTTTAAGCCCCGTTTGCGAAAGTGACTTCCCTTAAAAATTTTTAACTTTCCCCTTAAAAATTTTAAACTTTTTAGAAGTTTCCAGTAAAATAATTTCAGTTAACTTACATCAACCGTAATGAGAGATGTGGACAATTAAGGAACCATCTTTTGTGCGTAACTAAACATGTCAATAAACTTCTTTTATTAATAATATTACTGTTATTCAGAGTGAATCTGTCTTATCTTAATTACGAAATAAATTTAACTTAATTACAAAAGTTTCTTTGAAAAATACTCGTGAGAAAAATTGTTTTTTTTTTACATTGACTCAAGTAATCAAGATAATATTTTTAAGGATTTATCTATTCCGACAATAGAGGAAATTAATGAGGGGAGAGAATGTGAAATAAGTTAATATCTCAGTATATGCGACGTGTACAGGTTTTCTCTGTACCTAATTGTTTATTTTCACCTTACAGGTCAACCGTCAACAAGTTGTGAAAAATTCAAGTAATTTAGGATTTCACAATTTTTGTCAATAAACATATATAATTTTATATTCCAAAATTAAGTTCTTTACTAATAAAAACAGTTTTGTGTAGTTTTACTGACAAATATAGATTTTCGAAAACCTATCGAAGACCATAATGACTATAGACAGTTATTACTATTCTGATCAGGCTGCATACCGTGCTTCGCGACACTGTATCTTGACGAAGGTTGGACTCAACACCGTTAGTTCTGCTGCCGTTAGTTCTAGCTGTTCTCCTGAAAATATTTTTATTTATTTAGAGTAATATATTGGACAATAATGTCATTAGCTATATTGAAGTCTTTTTCGGTAAACCGGGTTGCGGCAGCTTGTTAAGTACAACAATCAATTACCAGGTTCCAGTTCCTGACAATCAAAATGTAACTTGATATTTTAGAATTAAGTTTTCCACCAACAACAACAGAAGTACATAGTTTATTTCAGAATATGAGCTGGCGATCTAGTTTTTGGATGATTCCGTTGTGTCAGTTTGTAACAGTTCATCCCAAGTGGCTACCGCGGAAAGTCTGATTTTTGTAAGTCAGACTACAGCAAGGAAGAGGCTATTAGAATCTAAATTATAGTTGAATGCAATTCAAGTGTGCGACTTGTTTGACAAATTATAAAAGACTAGGAAAAACGGGGAATTTTCAAAGACATATTTACGGAAAACTAACGACCATCTTGGCGTCTACAGACCGTTATCACGTAGTCGGTTTGGTTGTCATCTGCCGATTCTTTCCGTTCCTGGCGGCACTACATCGCGAAGTTTGCATTCAACGCTGTTAGACTACTCTCATACAAATATATGTCTTTTTATATATATCCAGTCTATAACATCATTAGCTACATTGAATCCTTTTGTAGGAATCCTGGCTGACGGAGCTTGGCAAGCTCAACAATGAACATTCATAAAATGAAAAAGTTAAGTTAGGTTAAGTTGGTAAAACATTCATAAAATTAAAAAGTTAAGTTAGGTTAAGTTCGTAAGAACACATAAAATTAAAAAGTTTAGTTAGGTTAAGTTCGTAAGAACATACATAAAATTAAAAAGTTTAGTTAGGTTAAGTTCGTAAGAACATTCATAAAATGAAAAAGTTAAGTTAGGTTAAGTTCGTAAGAACATTCATAAAATTAAAAAGTTAAGTTAGGTTAAGTTCGTAAGAACATTCATAAAATGAAAAAGTTAAGTTAGGTTAAGTTCGTAAGAACATTCATAAAATTAAAAAGTTAAGTTAGGTTAAGTTCGTAAGAACATTCATAAAATGAAAAAGTTAAGTTAGGTTAAGTTCGTAAGAACATTCATAAAATCAAAAAGTTAAGTTAGGTTAGGTTAAGTTCGTAGTAATCAAATGTAAATAAACAGTACCAATGTATTTCAAGAATATGTAGTTTGATGTACTTCAGAATGAGAGTGTTTTTATTAGGAAATAATGCGCATTGCACCACCATAAAGATTAAGTAACTAAATATAGTAATGGAAACAGAAGTTTTAGCACATTTAAATAATTTATTGGGTAAATATTGAGGACGATATTTTCTAACTATAACGTTTAAATTTAAAGAAGAAGGGGACCTATGTATATTTTTGTATATGTTTCAGTATAACTCGGAAAATATACTACCTAAAATTAGGAAAAAATTATTATAAGCCCTCTTGAATAATACACTATGTAAGAAATATTTTCCAGTAAATATTTGAAGATATACTAACTAAAATTATGAAAAAAATATTATTAGCCGTTACAAACCAATACCATTATCTGTGGAATATTTTCCAGTATATCTCTGAATATATATTACCTAAAATTATAAAAAAAATATTATTAGTCGTCTTGAATGAAACCCCACACTATATATGGAATACTTTTCAGCATATCTCTGAAAATATATTGCCTAAAATTATGAAATTTGTATTATTACATTTTGCAAACAAATACTCCACACTATATATACGGGATAATTTCCAGTGTATCTCTGAAGGTGTACTACTTAAAATTAAGACAGATTTATTATTATCCCTCTTAAATGGTATCTGACACTATTTATGAAATAAAAAAAATATTTTAGAATACTTAATTTGCCCGTTGCCTTAAAGCATCCGTATACATATTTTTCAATGTTAGCTATTGAGACCTGTGCAGGTTAATATGATTTTTACTATGCAAAATTTCAAGATTTTTCATCTAGCAGTTGCGGAGAAAGTTTTAAGCAATTTTCTTTGGCAAAAAAGAAGATTTATTACACTCAACTTACTTTAAAATAATTACATCATAAGTCTACTTCTATTTTAAATTCTATTTCATCAAAAACAATTTTCGTTCCCTCGCTGTAACGAAACTACTATAGTAGGCAATATCAGGCATGTAAACTTACTAATTACATGGAAATATTACTACTAGACAAGTATTACGTATAAAATGACAAATATAAGATCAAAATAATAAAGATAATTAAAACAGTTTGTAATCAAATTGAAAATAGTATTTCCAGGCATAAACCGCACACGAATGGAAACCGCACCTTACAGGAAGTGACGCATCGACGCCGACCTAGATTTAAGTGACTCACACACTAGTCGCCTCTTTATTTTGCTTGTTCTCTCCGCTCCCTTACGTATGTTCATATACTCACACGAGCTTACGTGTTGCTACCAGATTTCCACTTCGCTCTCGTCTCGCTTCTATTCCATTTTTATTGTTCAGTCATGGAACTTATGAAAAATGCAATGGCTAAAAACAATTTTTGGATCGAACTATGAAAATATAATATATATATATATATATATATATATATATATATATATATATATATAACACGGAGTCAATGGTGATCAAAAACCGCAAAGTAGTGTAATATATAAACGTATATTTCAACGCGGTGTGTTGGATTTATCACAAGGCATACGGTCTTTGATAGCGCGATGCACTGTGAGGACCCGGGTTCGGTTCCCGGCCGTTCATCGAGCATGACTGAACTGGTGATTTGGCTGGCTGTAAGAGATTGCTCTCGTACCAATAAGTTCAGCTACACATACAATTTCATATATGTATACACATACACACTCACATATACAATTAATTAAATAAACGCAAATGTATTACTATAAAAAGTATGTGACCTAATCCGTGTCCGGTGGGAAGTGAAACAAACGTTTTTTGTCCGTATCCTAATAAAACACTTGGGTAGAAAAATGGTATGGAAAAAGGGAACTGGTATGGCATAGATTCTAACCCATAATTGAAGATGAAAACTGCTCAGGCTTGACTCATCTTAAGCGATGTTTCAAACTATTTCTATACGTATACGATGAAGCTGATCCGTAATTCAATGATTTTTACTGCTTTCTTAGATTCCTAGACTTTCAAAACAAGTGCTTCCCTTTCAGTTGTTACTATGGGTATTATTTGGGTTAATACGGGTTGTCGACGCCGTGGTGTGGGTTGTTCATAATGCTTACGGCCTATCACAGCGGCGCACCGCGAGGACTTGGACAGCGGTTTCCCAGCTGCTCGTCGAGCGGGGCAGGACTGGTGTTCTTATTGGCTGTAAGAGATTTCTCTCGTAGCAATAAATCCGTAGTACGTATCGATTGGATACATTAAAATGCATAAATAAATAAATAAGATCCCCAATGCAGAAACTGATTCCATGACGTAAAACTCGTAAGCTCGTCGAGTTTCATGGTTAGTAATTAGAAGCAGAGGTATAAAACAATTCTTTATTCCAAACTTAGGCAAATGGAAGTTGCCATTTCAATTAAAGATTTTGCTGTAGTGATTCTAGATATATGCTCCCTATGATTGATAGGTTTACGCATAAATTTCTTTCAACAGATATAGAAGAAAAAACATATGTAATACTTTTATTTTTGACATCATCATTAACGGGCCTTCTTAAATCGACCAGTTAAATATCTTCATCTTTGGATCAATCATTCGATCGATTTCGATCATTCTAATTCAAATGCCTACTCTGATAGTTTTTCTAAATTTAGAAATATTCAAGACCAGGTTCTAGGTGCAAATAAAAGCCTCAAATCATCCGGTGATATTAACTCTTTTTATTTATAATCAAGCAATTTCCGTTTCTGTAATGTTCACTAGTTTTCTGTTTGTAGCGGTCAAGTTGCGTATTTCTCTGATGTGTTGTGAGTAAAACACATCTTATAGTTAGTTTGATATGTTTAGAGAACCACCAATAACATTATGTTTGGTATCAACTGGAAGGCTTTTCGATCCTGTTAGTCTAAAAATTTTTACTTGCGTATACGAATACTTCAATGACACTTTCTTAATTCTAGAAAAGGTATTTCATTAGTGTCTTCAATCGAACTTAATTTTAAATGCTCTCTCTTTGCTGATTTCAAATCCGGTAGTTGACTCATTCTAAATTTTGATATTTTTCGTACAATATTGTGAAATATAAGTTATTTAAAAACCAGTCTTGAAAAAAAATTCAAAAATTGATTGAAAAATAAGCCAAAATAGGCTTCAAAATTTGAAGATACGGATAGGATTGGGTATATCCCTGTCTCTTTTCCTCTTGTAGAATATAATGTGCAATATTAAAAATGACCTCACAACACAGTACTAAATTTAAACTTTTATAACTCGGTAATTTTTTAAGATTATTTAAAATTTTTTTCACTCTTCATCAGCTTGTACCTAGAAATTATGATTAATGAAATAAAAATAATTTAGTCAAATACCCAATTCACCTTGTCACTTTCGAATAGGGGATAACGATGGAACAGGCTCTTCATAAACAGCATGTGTGCCTTCTTTTGTTTTTCCAATGTTTCACTTGATCCATACTTATTTCTGGTAATTTGATTTATTCGCAAAATACTTTTAGATTTGAAATTTATGATAAACTAACTTTAAACCAAAGCGAAAACATCAAAACGTCCCGCGTGATAACAATATGCAGAAACAAACGAGTAAAATTGATCATCTATAAATCAATATATATTTATTTATGACGCATGCATATCAGTGACAGCGATAGTACGTCTGACGTCATATAGCTGTACCTGCGCACCATTGTATAAGTACTAATTGACTGCTCGTTCATTATAATATATAAGTTGAATCGATCGAAAAATTTATTTGGGTTTTTAAATTTTTGACGTGAGTATGTCTTTAAATTTGCTGCCATACGGGGACAATCCAAAAAACCTAATGATAACAAAATCGGGGGATACAGTTTGAGGTCGCAGTTTCGAATCTATCCTCTACATCAAAAATTATACCACTGGATAGCTAAAGGATCAAAGAATTCATTACGATAAGCGCCGCCATTTTGAGGTTATTTTGCTGCGTATCGAGATTTGCAATTAATATAACTTTTGATTTGGAAAAGCTACGATGTTCATTAAAGTTTCAATCGTCAGCTGTCATCAAAATCTATTGATTGTATATAAAACATTAGTTTAAAGTAGTGACAGTGAATATAATAAGGTGTTAGAATAAAAAAATCGTATACGGTTAGAAGGAACTTCTCAAGGGCAATCCATTAATACTCATAAAATACCATATGCTTACACGTATTTACGTAAAACACACGGCCGTGCCCCCGACACAGCCACGCCCCGATTTTTTTGTAATCTTCTTTAAAGAAAGTATTTCGTTTACGTATGAGATGAATCGCATCTCGGTTTTCGCTTTCCGGTCTCAGAAGATATTTGTAACTTTTGATAAATGTTGGCTTAATGATTTGAATATTTTCGACTAAGTACTAAAAGTGGCACAACTTTCAAATCGGCTCCTATTATTCGCTGGTCATTTTATTCTTATACTAGATGACGTGATTAAATATTGTTTAAATGCTGTTAATTTTCAAATATACTACCATTGTTATGTCGATGAAATTTCTGCTGACATTTACGATACGTACGGAATGCAGGTTTATATTGGATCAGCCAGTGAGCTAGTTAACAAGATCTTCTGATTAATCCAATTAAATCAGAGGCTAGACATTTTTGGTAGTCAGAAACTTCTGTAGGAAGTATGTACCTATAGCTGATTTACTACAACTCCTAATTACATTAGCTGTTAATTTATGGTATCCCTATGAATACCACCGTAATGTATATTGACCTACTCATTGACCAACATCTCATACGGTACCCTCATCTCAATTAAGTTATTGATTTATTTACACACATACACACATGCACACACACACACAACACGCACACGAATAGGTTACCTGTAATGTATCGTTTACTGATACTTTACAGGTTTTATTATGATAAAAAATTAACGACTTAACGAAACTTAAACTTATAGATTAAGTATGAACATAAAAGTACAAAAGAACTACAACAGATAACGACAACATATTTCGACAAATTTACTTTCACTCATAAAAATAAATCACACTCTGATGTAACCGCAATCAGATGGTTGACCAGTCGAATACTACGGCAGACGGGAGAGTTCCAAGTTCCAATATAATTCGGTTCTAGAGGGTGGTATAGCAAAAAGATGATGATTGCCTGAGCGCAGGAATTTGTTAGGTATGAAGAATGAAAGTTTACTCATTAATAAAGGTCGCAGAATTTTTCTTTATAATTGATGGGGGATAAATTTCATGAGAGCGACATCTTATATGAGTTGCAAAGAATGGAACTCTATCATCCTCGAAGAAAATCTGTAGAAAAAAAAATGTGGAAGTGACCACCATGTCTCAGGTAGATATATCTGATGATCATCTTTCGCACACGCTCAATCATTAGGCCGTACTTGGTTTCGTGTGGGCTCCAAACGATGGAGCCAGATTCTAATCGGATTTGCACTAATGAAATGTACAACAAATGAATTGATGACTTGGACTGAAAATGTTTTCAATTCTGCAATACGAACTCAAATTTTTGGAATGATTTTTGCTATTTCCACCATATGCCCACGAATCGCCAATCGGCAATCAGATCTGACTCAACAGTGTTATCGAAACGATACAGCGGGATTCCGATAACCGTATATTGGTATTTAATTGGGGCATGGACTCGGCTGTAACCCATTATCAAACATGTGCTTACATTAAGCCGCTTGCTGCTTTCCAATACGTGACGTTGGTGATGACACGCTGCAGCCGTTCGCCATCTGCCGCATTTTGGACAACTATAAAAAGCTTCATGTTTCGGCGAATACCAAACAACGCGTAGTCTTCACGCTGTAAACAATAACATTTACTAGAATAATGAATTGTAGAGGCGAGATTTGAACCCTGGCTTAGTCACGCAATCTACTTGAAGTTCGAGATCAATATCACAGGGGACCTACTTAAGGAGATATACTGCGTTCTTGACCAACGAACGTCTGAAATGAAACCATAACTACTCATCACAATTCTGGCCTCTGTCGAATAGATATTGCGATGTAAACCGAACTCAAATAATTTAGCCAGTGCAGAGATAACAGGGATCGATCTAAAATTAGTCACGTCTGACGTCGTACCACCATTAGGTATAGGTGTTATCTATGTAACTTTTCAATGCGATAGATAAATCCTAGTTGATGTGGAAACTTTAAAAATATGCCTAAAACTTTGCGTAAAAATAGCATGGTTAGCTTTAAATAGGTAACCTGGTACGCTACAGGATTTTATTGATCTCCTCACCTTGGAGAAACAAATTGAATACCACTATCAGCGACACTTGTGACATTTATGTCAGCTCTACCAGGGTAGCAAGAAGCCGCCGTTGCAACGTCCAGGTGAGGAATATTTGGACTGTATACCGGCCGGAAATGCATAACAAAAGCTTAGGTCACTACTTTGCCGTAAACAATAGCGCCATCGTACGAAGCGATATTGCGAACGGTGCGGGTAGTTTTTTGGGCGTTTATAATTATGTCACCAAAACGAAAGTTTCATTTTACACTATAAATGTAATCGACTCTAATATTCTTTATATCGCTTTTGAATATCTCGTACTACGGGACGCTTTGATCATTTCAATCTGTGATATTTGATCGGCTTGTCGCGACTCGTAGTCATAAGCGGATCGTAGTTGTTTCCAACGTCGATGAAACTAACGTTTACACTTGATATCAGGAATTAACTGCCAATCAAACCAGATCAGGTACTGTATTTTTGCAGACTTTTGGATCTTGAAGCGAAAATATGAGTTGATGGAAGAGTAGATTCGTCTGTAGAATAAGTCGACGGTGACATTCCTCACGTCCTCGATTGAATACAAATTGTTCCAATTGATCTCAGGCAAGAGACTATAAATTTAGATATAACATGGTAGGATGATTGAGCACTTAACACAGGTAATGCAGTGCGTCTCCGTACTCATGAAGACTGCGGGATAATGCGAGTCCTCGAGCACTAATGGCAGACAGCGACACTTTACTTGGTTGTACCACATTTAGCATACTTCCACTTGCATCACATAAATTATTGCAATTAACAAATGAGCAATACGATAACAGGTATTCATATAAATATAATATAACATATAAATATAATATACTAAGTTATTAAAACCGTTTTTAAATATTGTATATATTTGGCGTTAATTTTGTAGAAATTCATTAGTCTTTGCTGATTACATACCTGAAGATGTTGTCATACAAGGAGACCTAGGTCGTGGTAAAGAAATTAAAGAAAGTAGAAATAATACTACGTCACGCAGTTTCATTTAATTGTGAAAACTGCTTTTATGGATTTATAATTTTTGAAGTAAAACTTCTTTACGCACGCTTGACTTGGGGGTAAGCTGGTGAATGCGTGACGAAAGCGTTACGAAAAGTGTGATCAGGTAAGGCGAACGGAAGTTGAGAGGGAGATATAAATTAGTGAAGACAGAAATAGAGAGAGTTACGTTTCGTATATTACTGTAGGGACAATAGAGAGAGGTGCGAGCACACATTTTCTTTCTCTCTTCCTCTCATAGCCAGTGCATGAAATATATATATATACATACATATATATATATATATATATATATATATATGCGAGTTTGCTAGCGTTACGCGAACGGTGATTTTTTGATTATTTTGTAATTTCATTTCGTTCTTGAACAATTTTATAAATTATTAATTTGTTCAATACATTAAATATTCTACGTTTAAAGTGAATAAAATTGTAAATTCATTTTAAAGTTCATATTTTGTGAATTTGAAGTTTTACTTCAGTCGCGTGGTCTAAAGCACACTCGTTTTTTTTTCATATCTATTAGTTTATAAAGCCTTTAAAAATACACCAACTTTAATTAGATGTTTTTGAAGCCAATTTTAACTGTTAATCGTTTTAATAATATACAAAATTACTGCTGTTTAAATACCACGTTACAAATTATATTAATAAACAATTTAAATTTCACTTATTTACCAATTTTTTTTGTTTAAATTATACTCTCTTTAACTGTGATATAAATATTGAGGAATAAGTGGTTTATGAAATCAAAAAATACCATAAATAGCAAGTATGGGCGAAGTATAAGTAAAAATATGTTATATTTCTTAATATAATACTATTTAATTAATATAATATTATTCATATTATAAAATATATGGCATGAAATATATTTATAAATTAGAATGTGGAAGTATTTTAGTGCAAAATCTTAAGTGGTGATGCCTAGCTCACAAAGTAGTCGAGCCATTCTGCTATTAAGGGGAATAAATTTCTAAATTAAAATAGACAATAAAAACATAGATAATGACGAAAACGAATACTATTAAAATTAGATATGGCATCAGACATCAGAATGTCACTATATTTTAATTTAGCTAAACATTTTTCCATAGCGCTTACAAGGACATGCATCGAACGGTGGCTGAGCGAGACAGCTTTAAAAGCCTTAATAATGTTTATGCGGTGATACAAAATGGTGCCTGCCTATTGTTTGTGACCGATGATAAAAAGGACGACATTCCATACATCGATTGTTTGTCAAGGTGATAAAATTGTAACTTCCGTCTCAACTGATAATCAGCCGTCATCAAAATGCAAGGCGATGAAAGAAAAACCATACAAGAAACCAATTTCGTGCTGAATTTTCTTCAACTCAAAAATTGGGTATAAATTTGTACTAAAACTAAATGAGTAAGTCAATTTCCAGTTTATTGAGAAATGAAGCACCGAAGAGAAGCTTAAACGATTAATCTTTTGAGATAAACACGCGTTGAGCGACAAATCGTATACACAGTCTTCTATGAGTAATGAATTGTAATATTTAAATGAGAAATATATGTTTGTAATTACATGGAATATATTTATATACAGTGCAGCATATTTGATCGAAATTCAAGCAAGGAAAAATCATATTAACAATTTGCTAAAGAGCGTGCAACTAAAGTGAACACTCTAATATACATTAGTAAAAAAAAATGTTTACCTGTTTTTGATGGTTATTTCTTCCCTTTCAGAAATAAGAGATCGTCATAATGTTTAAATTTCGGTATCCATCCTTAAATTCAATCCATCCTTATCAGCATGACCTTGACTTCTCCTTTCCTCCTTGTGGAATAGTCTTGTGTAGCGGTTCATCAGAGTAGTAATATGTATTTTCTCATCAACATTTTACAGTTTTCTGCGTAGATTTTTTTAAATTCAGTCCAAGTCCATTTTTGAATCATCCTCACATTGTAATACACATGGTCTGAATCACAGAGGAATCACGGATCCACGGATTTTTTTTATACATCAAAAACAATTCTATGAAATTTGGATCAGGCCTCATCTCCATGTTCACAGAGTCGCTTACGACATTAGTGTAAGCTGATGGTGCTCTACCTCAACCACAAATGCTTTTGCTGGAGTTACATCGTTATCGGGTAATATCGTAAGACATAGCGGGTGAATCGATAGTGGCTTGCTCCTTACGTGCATAGCAATTTTTCAAGCAGAAACGAGGAGAGAACACTTAAACAGAAAAATGAATAATTATTGAAGAACAAAAGGAAAACTAACACATTTTTGCCCGTTTTTATACTCTTAAAAAAGGAAAACTAGCATATTTTTGCTCGTTTTTAGACTCACGAATTTTATATCAAATTTACTGAAGATTAATTAGTTGTAATAAGATAATAATTATAGAAACATTTCACATTGTGTAAGTATTATTTTCTGAAATACTTTGAGTCCGAGCGAAGAAAGAATATTCAAAAAGTACAATGGTAGGCATTACTAGAGTTTTACGATATTAATTATAATGTTAAGCAAGAATTTATGACAGTATTTGTACACAATTATATGAAACTAAGTGATGTAGTATTATTTCTTCTACTTTTTTAAAGTTCTTTACCACAGCCTAGGTTTCGTTGTATTACAACATCTTCAGGTGGGCTATTAAAAAAGATGATGGTAAAGAAGAAGAAGAAAGAATGAATATAACGTAGTTTCATTTCATTGTGAATAATGAATTTCTACAAAATTAACGCCAAATACATTTGAAAACAGTATTTGTAGGTATCTTGGGATAATAATAAATGTATTTTTAAAATTGAAAAATTCAGAGTGCTGTAAATAATATAGCGCTTAAAATTTTAAACATTACATATTTAGTGATAGCATTTATGAAGACTTCTTCATATTTCTTTCTTACATACTATTTACTCTTTTCACTGAATGATAAACGATAGGGTAGCTTAAATCAAATAATAATAGAGCTATTGAGCATTTCCATGGAGCTACAAACTTCCCTCTACCCTAATTACCAACCGCTGTCGAAACGATCCTACGAATTCTTCTGTATTTGAAACCATAAAATTTTGTAATTTTAAAAATATATTCATAATCTATATATATATATATATAAATATATATATATATATATATATATATATAAATATATATATATATATATATATATATATATATATATATATATAAATACTTTGATCAATATGAACACGAGTCTAGTAAAAGTCTAATATTGTTCCCTATTGGTACGAGCTTAGTTTGGTGAAGTTAATACAATATTTTTTTTTATATAGACCAGGAAGGAAGGAGTGTCTGACGTGTGGAGGTGTCTGACGTGAGATAAATAAAACATCCTCACTTACAGCAACATGGAGTTCTTCGTATAAATTATTTTTAATCAATGATGATAATATTTTTCTCCACAATACAGGAAGCATCATTGAGGACCAGCCGATACAGGGTGGTAGAAGACGTAAATGTGCATCTATTTCATACCATGTACGTTAGTGGGAAATTGATAGTTTAGGAGTTATTTAGATTTTAATGTATTTTTGCAAAAAAATCGGTTTTGTCTAAAAATATCGTGGTTCCAGCTAAACTAATGAAACTATAGATATATTTTTTTATTGATACCTGTCAAAATCCTGACGTGTTAAATTAAGATTGTCTTGCAGAAAATAAGGATACTTAAATAAAAATAATTTTTTTTAAAATTTTGCTTAAACAAATAATTGTTTCCCTAATCTTAAAAACTTATCTAATTTACTAGCAATTAACCGTAAAAAGTCCACTCAGAAAGATAAACTCAAAAAATTTCTTATAATTTCTGTATATGACATGGGACATGTATTAAAAGGGTTTGTTATGAGGATTTTTTCATAATTTTGGATTGTAGTATCTTCAGAGATATACCAAAAATGTGCAACAGAATATGTTACCTATCCCCGTTATTTCGGAAACTACTAAACCTAAATACCGACGCAAAGGTTGTGATGAAACCGAGACGATTGTGCTAGATCTCATCATTTTAAATATACACCATGCTTTTACGCCTGTAAAAGTATGGTATGGTAGGCAATGTACTTATGTTGCAAAAGGTATGGCAGGCAATGTACTTACGTTGCGATAGGTATGATAGGGAATGTATTTACGTTGCGATAGGTATGGTAGGCAATGTATTTACGTTGCGATAGGTATGGTAGGCAATGTATTTACGTTGCGATAGGTATGGTAGGCAATGTATTTACGTTGCGATAGGTATGGTAGGCAATATATTTACGTTGCAAACAATTAATATTTGTAATTTAATAGGAATACCATGTACACTTAAATGTTTACAGGTGCCTATATGTCGTAAGCCATGAAGTTAGAGTTCTAATCACGCCTGACAGGGTTATAGTAATTTAGTAATGATTATCATCAAAAAAAAATTGTTTTTTTTTGGTCAGAACTTTGAAATTGCCCTACATATTTTATCTAGAAACAATAACTAAAATACTTGTCCCAAAATCTAAGATTTAAACGGTTCGAGTAAATTAAATGTTGTGAAGTTTTTGTAGGACATAGTTTGAAAATCTAAAAAAGTGTCCGAAACGGTATGATTTTCGCATCCAGAAATATATAGCCATATTAAAAAATTAGGTTTAAACAATGATTTTGCCACCTATTAATTAGGATTTTTATGTGATAATTTACTTTCTTGTTTAGTTTTTTGTAAAATTTCATGTGAGCAGGTTCAAGATTGAATAAAACGTAATGCTGTGGCAGACCGAAGGATATGATTAAATTATAGAAGTTCATTGTTTGATTACGAGGTTCTAAACATTTGTAAATTAAAGCATATGCTTTCAAAAAGATCGTAATAAATTACTTTCAAACATTTTCAAAAAGTTGAAATTTGGTTTAAAAGATGCATCGCCATCGTATGTTTCTAGAATGAAAATATTGCATTCATTTGAATTAGAAGATACTATAAAGAGTTATTTGCCATTGCTGACAACTATTAATTCATATTAAATTCATAAATTATGGCATGCTCTTTTAAAAGATGGTACAATTTCTTTGAAAATGAATTGAGAAATTGTCTTGAAAGACAAAATGTGCAACGCCACCGTTTGATTCTAGCATGAACAAATTACGTTAATTTGTATTAGGAGAGACTATAAAGAGTTATCTGCCGTTGCTGACAATGATTACTTCATAATTAGGACATATTCCTTGAAAAGTTTCGTACAATTTCTTTGAAAATAAATTGAGAAAAAAGTGTATGATTCTAGAACGAAAAAAAGTTTATTCATTTTAATTAGATGAGACTATAAAGAGTTATCTGCCGTTGCTTATGACTATTACTTCATATAAAATTTATAAATTAAGACTATTCCTTGAAAAGGTTCGTAGAATTTCTTTGAAAATGAATTTGAAAATTGTCTTGAAAGACAGAAGGTGTACCACCTCCGCATGATTCTAGAATAAAAAAATGCATTCATTTGAATTCAAAGACACTATAAAAATTATCTGTCGTTGCTGACGACTATTACTTCATATAAAATTCATAAATTAAGACTATTCCTTGAAAAGGTTCGTACAATTTCTTTGAAAATGAATTCAGAAGATGTATTGAAAGACAAAAGGTGTACCGCCACTGTATGATTTCAGAACGAAAAAAATTGATTACATTTGAATTAAAAGAGTCTATAAAGAGTTATTTGCCGTTGCTGACAACTATTACTTCATATAAAATTCTAACTAGGATAGGCGTTAATCGTTTTTAAAGTTTCGTACAATTTCTTTGAAAATAAATGGAAGAAACCATGACTGAGTAAGAGGTCACTGTCATAAATATTTTTAAGATAATGTAAATTATTTTTAAAATAATGTAATTTAAAATAATGTGATGTTTAAACCGAAGATTAATATAATATGTAAGATGCATGAAGATTTTATTCCGTAATAAAACATGTAAAATTATTAACAAAGTATTTAAATCATTTTATTTCATTAACTTAAAATTTATGTAATTTTCCATTATTTCTACTTTGTACCAATTTTTCTTAAATAAACAAATTTTATACATCTGACTTTGCAGTCTAGATAGCGTTATCCTATGAACAGATGAACGTGATCCTATGAACAGGTGAACGTGATCCTATGAACAGCTGAACGTGATCCTATGAACAGGTGATGATCCCACTCATCGCGCTGTATGTTAAAAATGGTAAATCATATAAAAATATGTTAAACCAGATTTATACAGAATTTTATGATCTAAAATTAGGGGGACATAGGAAACAAGGTATTTGCAAAAAAAAAACATTTTTGTGGCCTTTAACCTTTGGTATCTTGACTAGAGGCCACGATATCTTACGAGACTTTTCCGCCTTTAGTACGTCAAAGCAAAGGTCTCTACAAATGTTCAGGCCTTTCCTTTTCATACCAAAATTAAATCCTTATTTGATCGGGGTAACAGTTTATAATAAAATAATTCAGTACTAAATACAAAGTATGTGAACATTCAAAGATTTGCAGTTATTACATAAAATTGTTAATTCAACAACAATTGAAATAAATTTTATTTTTGTAATATTCAAAGCCATAAACCAATTCGCTCGGTGTATAAAAACGAAAGTCTTCAATCAAAATGTGTTTTCGATAATGACGCACGAAAGTGAGACGTGACCCTTTTCTATTGGTTTTGTAATGAGGATCCAATTCATTCATTGAGCTGTGGAAAGGAATATGCTCAGGAAGTCTCTCGCGAAATATGACCCGTAATGAGGATATCACATGAGAGAGCTAAGCTTATCGATATAGCTTGTAAGCTAAAGTGGTAACGTGCAGGTCATATAGCATGCAGAACCGCCAATTGGTGAAGAAACATTCTCGAATAGTGACCACGTGAGAAACGCAGAGTGGTAAATGTAACGAGAAGCTGTTGGGTACAAACGGTACAAGATCGGTCTTTCAACAATCTAGGAAGAAGAAATATGTTCAGTAACGGACATCTTTCGGCTGATAATGATAATAGAATCAGTTCGCAAACAGGTATTCGTCTGAAATTGCAACAAGATTATGAGTCCGTCCAAATAACGTCAGGATTTTGTGAATATATTTTATTTTAAGCTATAAAAATTTATTACTCATTAAATGTTTATTCATTTACAATATATATATATATATATATATATATATATATATATATATATATATATATATATTTATGAGTAATTTTAAAATAAATTGCATCTGTTGAAATATAGCTCAGCATGTCCCTATTTGTCACTCGGTGTACTCTCGTTACTATTGGATGTACATGACATATATGCATTTAAGCAATAATAAGCTATTACTGTCGACCGAATGCTACTTGGTACTCAGGATGTATTCGTTTAAATTATTAAATTGTATTGTAGTGTAAGTTTGAGGTTTAGAATGGCGCTTACATTGTAACATCTTTTCTTATTCATATATTTAGTCATTTGTTAACTTTAATGTAAAATACATATTCTAGTCAAACGTAACAATCATTTAAAAAAAACGGTTGGTACGTTGTAAAAGGTGTTACAAAATAAAATATTGTGCACACTTAAAATTAAAAAGCTGTTGGATGGTAGCGGTTCATGATCGATTTTTGTGGCAATGAAATATATGCATTTACGAACTGTGGCAATGAAATATATCATCATCATCGTCATCAACCGGAAGACGTCCACTGATGAAGATAGATCTTCTTTATAGATTGCTTAAATTATAATTCATAGATTAATTAAAAAAAGACAAGAAATTATAATATATGAGTTAGGATGTAAGAAGGAAAGGACAATAGCACAGAAGCACTAGGGGAAGAACTTTTTTGCTCGATCTTTGAAAATGTTTATCGAGGATATTATCAGGATCCAATTGATTTCAAAATATCGCTGCTTTGACAGTAAATGATTACTCGTAAGATATGGAGGTATATTTGGAAATATCTAAGTTGACTATGCTTTCATGGCATAACCCAAGGTACGCTCTGAAAGCAGATAAGTCTTTAAATCATTCAATAAGATAATTTATATTTGGAGATTTTTTTAATATATTAAACAGAATTATAAGTATGTGAAATTGACGTCGATCTTCATACATTTGAGACGTGATTTGGGTTCAGAAATACGATCAGGTTTTCTAAGGCTGAAAATGCAGCGGATGCACAATTTTTAAAGGAAATATTCTTCATAGAATCAGAATAGAGCACATCTTCCTACTCAATTAGTGATAATTGGAAGCTTTGATAAAGTCAGACTTTCTTTGTAGCTTTAAATAGTTATTTAATGGTTTTAAATTTTGTTCTACCAACTTATTGAATTATCATTCAGATAATTCGTTCAGAATGGTTTATAGGTATAATACATGCCTCGCACCGCGAAAATAGCTGTAAACATTGTATATAAAGACATCCTGTAGTATATTCTAATAATGACAGTAATATTATTAACCGATCCACAACTACACCACATTAGTACTTACATTGCACCCGTGCGAAGCCGGGGCGGTTGCTAGTTATTTATATAGCCGTTACATAAATACAATAACTAAAACATTGCACTGTGTAAAAAGTAATATAGTAAAAATGGAAATAACTGCTTTATTTTTATATTAAATTGTGTCTCCATAATCACACGAGTAATCACTGTCAGCATGTGTTCGCATGGTGACCCAGTGCTCAGTGTGTTACGTAAAATACGTAAAAATTTCGGCGAGTGGCAATAGATTACCTTTCCTTAAAAACGCCGTTCCACAGGATATGTCTATATATGTTTATGTATTATGACGTCAATAAGAGGTATATGTTTATGTATTATGACGTCAATAAGAGGTATATGTTTATGTATTATGACGTCGATAAGGTTTATGGACGCATAATGGTTTAACTATTATTTGAGTCACGTTAAACGCACTATACTTACGCACGTACACTGAACTTTTTTAGCCATATAAGCATGCGGTTTGTGCTTGGTTATAACTTGGGCGTGCGGCCTGCGAGTGCTGTTTGAGGGCTGCGTTGGATTTCTTTCTCTCTCGTATACCAAAATGTGTACGCGAGAAGCTGCCCTGGCTCTGGAAGAAGGCTCTGGAAAATGTCGCATACAGCTGTTATACTGATGAGACCACCAACGAAACTTTTCGGGGGATGACTCATTTATTCCAGTCGCTTCGTACTTCGTTGCAATTGTATTGGGGTTCGCTAATATTTAAGTTGTCAAAAGGTTACTTTGAACGCCGAAAATTAAATTAAATTTTTTTTGGATTTTTTTCAGGTTTTCGTATACAAAATTCGGGAAAGTCATTCTTCTTCTCAGTCGTGCACTCTTGACAGAGTGGTCGTGGTTTGCTCTGATGACCTAGGTACTAGGTTGAGGGTACTTGTACATGTCTATTCTTCATTCGGTATTCCTGGGATCGAATAGAGAATAGACATGGGAAAGTTATTAGGTGTATATATATGATCATCTTTATAACTATTGTGATAAATATATAGGTTCAAAGGAACTTTTGGGGCTAAATTTATTTACTTCCCCACAAATTTATTTTCATAATTATTCGTAAGTTTTCGGAATGAAAGTCCATGGTTATGAATATGGGGTTAAGCAAAAATATTTTTAATTACCATTAAAACCCTTATATTAGCTATTGATAATAGCAATATATTGTCACGAGCTTTTTTTATGGTTTTGGTAGCGCATCCAGTTTTTTTGTATGCAGGCCTAATTTCTTCTGGCCTTTAAATTTACTGCTATGTTCTTCTAAGTGAAGGTTAATTATATATGGTCATTTTTAAGTATAATTATATGTGGCCTATTTTTTAATCTAGAATGTATATATTATATATCACATATTATAATATATATATATATATATATATATATATATATATATATATATATATATATATATGTTGCAAAATATAATTGAAGACCATCGGGCTATTTAAGCATAAAAGAAGGAAAAACGAATAAATGTGCAGACAATGTTTCACTTTATTATATAAGGTCATGTAATTAAATATGGCCTATGTTTTAAATTAGGATGTATATTACTCTATATACAATACCCACGTACAATGGAATTTCAAAAAAAAATCGAATTCCATTGTACATAGGTATTGTATATAGAGTAATATACACTCTAATTTAAAATATAGGTCATATTTAATTAAATTAACTAAAAAAATCTTGAATATATTTGGCGTTAATTTTGTAGAAATTCATTATTCACAATTAAATGACACTACGTGGTGTAGTATTATTTCTACTTTCTTTAAGTTCTTTACCACGATCTAGGTTTCGTTGTATTACAACATCTTCTAACTTAATAGCCCACCTGAAGATATTAATAGTTCTTTTGTTAGTATTAGCAAAGATCTTTGCTAATAGCCCACCTGAAGATGTTGTAATACAACAAAACCCAGGTTGTGGTAAAGAACTTAAATAAAGTAGAAATAATACTACATTACGTAGTTTCATTTAATTGTAAAAAATCATTGTAATTTTTTAGGTCTTTTAAGCGTGAACTTTATTATATTAGCAGTGATTTTAGAAGTACAAACGTATCTTTACTTCTAGAATTGGAATGAAAACAACAGTACAGAGGCACATTTAACAGGAGATGTATTTAATGCGTGGGATTCTGCGAGAAATACATACGTGCAAAACTGCAACCTTTCCAAGCCACGATTACTAAATTTTCAACCCCTGTATTTATTTATGTGCGAAGTAATCAATTCACTCTTATGTTATATTAATGGAAGATCAGGAAAGAGTCAGTCGTAGACTTTTGGTGCCAGGAATGTGCGATTTCTATTTTCTGCGTGAGTGACTACCTTTATTCACACGTTGCTCTTAATCAAGCACTGTTCAATATGTTTAATTATCATATAGACCATCTCAAATATTTTTTAGCATTTGGTTTCTTATATTTCTTAAATAAAAAATTAAATTGTACGTTTTGATTGTAAATACAAGTAGTTCTTTTGTTACTTTTCCTTTGTCCTAGCATAAAAACTTCAAAAGTCGTTCGCCGAATCAGCTGGTTCCTTGGATGTAGTTTTCCGTAAGTTTTTGTTACATAGATCCTTCTATTCAGTTGGCCATGACTTTACTTGTCGCCATATATGCACGCTATGGATATTAAGTGTTTATAGCAAGCACGGTTTGTGAGTAGGGCAGGGAAAAAAGAGAAAGTAACAAAATAGCGCTTACTCAGATTTAATAACAATGTTGAAACGTGTTAAATCCTGGCATCCAAAAGTAGCTTCGTAAAGGTACCACATTTATAAGTGGTAGATCTTAATTGGTTATAGAAATTAATGTGATGTATTCAGTGTTACCTAAATTACTGTGACTATTAACCTTGTTACACAAAAAGTATTCTGTAACTTATGCTGTTACACTTAAATCTTTACAGAAGGTTAAAATTGGTAGTTTATTTATTGAGTGCTTACAATGCAGCGTAGGCTGATAGATAAGTCTATTGATACAATTGTATTGGTAAAATGACGTCAGCAAGCAAATAAGCACTGCTCAACATATGTTCAGCAATCGCGCGTGTTATCAACATGTCACATTACCTTTTGATTTACTGCCCGCTGGGTGAGCGCTCAGCACATCCTGGTTAAAATGGATACAAAAGACTCCTTTCATTAGATTCAAGGGAGTGCCATTGCAAGTTTAAATATCCAAATATTCAGAGATAATTTAATGGCCATCTACGTAGAACAAAGCGACCCTTTCACAAAACTGAAGTGTTCTTCATTCCAAATCCACACATCGTTAGATATAAAAGCAGTCTTTAATAAGCTTAGAGTCATTATTATACAATATTTTTTTAAGACAACACCTTTTGTATTTAGCCTTTTTTAATAAATTTATGTATACAAGTTAAATATTATTTTTTTTAAATTATTTTTATTTATTTTTTTATTCTAAATACATTCGAAACATAATTCGCGTGACAGCCATATTTATACATATATAAACATATGGTAGTAACTATTGCGCGCCGTTGTAATGTAAACAAAAAACAATGTAAGTCACCTATGTTTCGTAAGAGCATTACTAATACAGAGCTGGTTGCGTAAAGACATTGCTTTCATCCCTAGTTTCCATCCTTTGTTTTCAGCCCTTTCTATTACGCGCGTGCCTCTCCGGGCGTGTTCTTGTTCGTTGTACTCTTATAATATCCGTAGTATCACTTTGAAATACTTTATCCCAATATATAAGTGAAAAAATATAAAATGATGTATCGAGCGATTACATCCTGTTTCTATACTACATCATTTGTGTACAACTTAGTTACTAGTTACTGTTGTAAAACATTTCTGAAAACAGTTTTAAAACAATTTCAAACTGCCACATTTATGTCTCTAGTTTTATCACAGCTTTTTATAATTACTATAAGAGTTTCATCACAATTTTTTATCATAAATAAGAACAAATCAAATGAGAAGAGACCAAGGAAACTAATCGTTTGATTAGTTAACGTAATGAAGGCAGTGAAAGAAAAACAGTGTGGTAAATCAATTAAATACACTTGCACCATTTTAATCTGTGACTTGTTATCATCTGGTTTGGCTTGCAGTCAGTGACAATCTACTTGCAGTATATTATCACTCAATACAGGTTGATATTAAATAGATAGATAAAAATAATCTGCCAAACATGAGTAGAACTCGCACTATGAGGGTTCTGTGCATATTTAAGTACTTAAAACTTTTAAGGGTATATAAAACTTGCTTTAAATTATTTACAAATCTTTATTTTTCACAACTTTAATAGATTGAGTACTGTATAGCAAGCAACATATTTACGTGGTGAAAATAAACACACACAATATAGGAGTAAAACGTGACCAATATCTAGGATCTTGGATAACCGTCATAGTTTTTCTCCACGTGTCGCTTATGTTGGATCTTGGATAACTGTCACATTTTTTCTCCACGTGACGTATATGTTGGATCTTGGACAACCATCATAGTTTTTCTCCACGTGTCGCATATGTTGGATCTTGGATAACCGTCATAGTTTTTCTCCACGTGACGCATATGTAGGATCTTGGATAATCGTCATAGTTTTTCTCCACATGAAGTATATGTTGGATCTTGGATAACCGTCATAGTTTTTCTCCACGTGACGCATATGTAGAATCTTGAATAACCGTTATAGTTTTTCTCCACGTGTCGCATATGTTGGATCTTGGATAACCGTCATACTTTTTCTCCACGTGACGTATATGTTGGATCTTGGACAACCATCATAGTTTTTCTCCACGTGTCGCAAATGTAGGATCTTGAATAACCGTCATAGTTTTTCTCCACGTGACGCATATGTAGGATCTTGGATGACCGTCATAGTTTTTCTTCACGTGACACACATGTAGGATCTTGGATAACTGTCACAGTTTTTCTCAACGTGAAGCATATGTTGGGTCTTGGATAACTGTCATAGTTTTTCTCCACGTGACGCATATGTTGTATCTTGAATAACCTCATAGTTTTTCTCCACGTGACGCATATGTTGGATCTTGGATAACCACATAGTTTTTCTCCACATGACGCATATGTTGGAGCTTGGATAACATTGATAGTTTTTCTCCCCGTGATGCATATGTTGGAGCTTGGATAACCGTGATAGTTTTTTCCCACGTGACGCATATGTAGGATCTTGGATAACAGTCATAGTTTTTCTCCTCGTGACGCATATGTCGGATCTTGGATAACCGTCATAGTCTTTCTCCGATCTTCTATCAAACTAACCCTATTTTATTAATAATTTTTGGATGAGTAGTTTCGGAAATAAGGGAGAAGAATCCCTAATTTTTTTGGAATATATTTTTAAATATGCAATACGTCGGTTGCGTGTGCCAGCCGCTTTGAATCAAAATATTCGCGATTTCCGTTACACTATTAATGTAGTTATTTAATATTTAAGAAAACTGTTGCATGGAGCCAGAAAAAAATGTACGATTGGCAATATGGTAATGTATTCATTTTTTATTACTTTTTAGGTTTCCGTACCTCAAAAGGAAGAACAGAATCCTTGTAGGATCATTCACATGTCTGTCCGTCTGTCCTTTACATCCGTTTTTCTCCGAAATTACTTGATGTGCAAACTTGAAATTTGGCATTGTAGTAAAACATATTTATTAACCCCCACACATTTCAGTAGCCTTGCACTCAAAAATATTCAAACGAAAATTTCCGTGGGAGAAGGTCAAACCACTCAATTTTTTTTAAAGTTACATGTTTTGTGAAAGATTTCGTTTGAAAGGATTAGATTTTTTATAATTTTAGGTAGCATATTTTGCTTGAAAGGATGAGTTTTTACAGAATTTTAGATATAGTATTTCGTTTGAAAGGATCAGTTTTTCCATAATTTTAGGTATTGTATTTCGTTTGAAGGGATCAGTTTTTTCATAACTTTAGGCATCGTATTTCGTTTGAAAGGATTAGTTCCTTCATAATTTTAGGTTTTTTAATAATTTTAGGAATCATATCTTCGGATACATACTGAAAAATATGCAAAAAATGTGCCTCCCCCCCAATTTTAGAGATAAAATTATGAAAGATAGGGCTTTTAAAAGGCCTCGTAAATATTGTAGGAAAACTATAGCGTCATTGCATCGTAATTGTCATATTTTGTTGAAATGTACTCATTTGTTTTTTGAAAATGTTTTTACGCCTATGAAAGATATTTAAGTTTTTCTCTATTAACCAGCCCATTTTCTAAGAAAATATGCGATGTAAAAACTGGAAATTGGCATAGTAATACATCTTGTTAGCTCCATATACATACAGCATATTTTGTACTTATTTTTATATATATTTTTTAAATATCAGTAAAAATTAAAAAGGGGTTGATAAAGTCCTTATTTTTTTAAATTTTACGTATCATTTGGGTATCCTTTGATTGCGAGGATTTCAATGGTATTTTTTCATAATTTTAAAATTTTATTTTGAACAAAATAATCTAAAAAAATTCAAATATTTTTTTTTTTTTCTTTTTCTAAAACTACTAAATCAAAAATAATGAAAAAAAACAGCATAGGTAAAATTTGACTAGAAGATTGCAGAAAAACTATAGTGATTATCTTAGATCTTATACTTTTGGATATACGTGATATTCATACGCCATTAGACATTATATTTACGTTATTAAAAAAATATTTGTAAATAGTTTGATAGGCCTACTACGTACTATTAAGTGTAAATAACTGCCTTAATATGTACGGAACTTTACGTGTTATAATTTTAAAGTGTTTTTACCCTAGTCATTCTAGCATTATATTAATACAAAAATTAATCGCTTCTAAATCTTATTATAATTAATTTTGATTTCATTCCACTTATTCGACTATTTAATTCTGTCCACTAATTCGTTCCGATAATAATAAATTCATCCATTCTTTAATATTTCGCCCATTCTTTTTATTAGTTTGATTTGCATTTCGAATATATGCAAATGAATGAAACGTCACGAAGAGTCCTGTTTTTCTCTGAACGTAGATATAGTATGAAAGTAGATCCCAGTAGATATATCCTTCGTATACTACTATATCCTATATAGTAGTATACGAAGTAAATGATTATCCATTTTGTTTAGGTTGCAGATCCTTAAGTTTAAAGACACCACTCTTGCCATTGCAAGCATGGACAGGGAATAGGAGAAACACAAAAGTATATATATATATATATATATATATATATATGTGTGTGTGTGTGTGTGTTTGTGTGTGTAGTGTGTGTGTGTGGTTATGTGTGTGCGTACATACGTACATACATTTCGTAACTTTTTAATATTTAAGCTTAATTTCCAGAGTAGTCAAGAGATGGTTACATAGTAATATTCATGAATGAAAGCAAAAAGCATCGTATTTTTGTCCCTACAATGGTAGCTTGTTGAAATATATTATCACGGTGTATTAGATAAACATATTTATTATTCTAGGATATATTTATATTTTAGGACGTATTATGTTTACAATAATCTGGCTCCTAAATTATTGGACCCTTAGTTGTCATATTTGTTTTTTTATGTCCAATTCAATTATTAACATTAAATATATCCTAAATTGTTTATTTTCAAGGTACATGCATTGGGGGCAAGTGCTGAGGAAACAAGTGCCTCAGCAGCGTAGGAAGTGTTAGAGAAGTCACTTTTTTAGATCTACTAAATTATTATTCCCATTTCAATTGCCATGTATAAAGGTCGTGTTTTTAATTAAAAGGAAGAAAATAATGAAACAATATGCAAGTTAAAAGGCAAAAGAGCAGCAGATACTAATTAATTCGATTTAAAATATTAATTAACACATAATAATTATTCAAATAATTAGAACAGTTTTCAGTTATTAGTAGACATAATTATCTTTTTTATTGCAGAATATCTCATATACGTATTACAAAAGAAAAGAGAACAGACTTATATACAAATGTTACTCTTATTTGCGATATGTGTGATGGAATCTTTGATTTAGAAGCAAAACAGAAATGTCAAACGAAAATGGAAATAAACCAAGAAGCTCTTGCTGGTTTAATATCTATTGGTAGTAGTTTTACACAGTTTACACATAAAGCTGTATTTACACAGTAAATAGAGTTTTATGGCATATCGATATTCTCTCTTTGTCTCTAAGATTATATAACTCTTATCATGATACCGTTTCCAAATGGCGGTACAAGCCGTGCCAGATATCTTCCCGGTATCATCCCGGAGACAGACACAGCCTTGGATCTTAAAATGGAATCCAGGCTTCAGCCAAGTCTCCGAGATGGCGGCCACGGATGGAGAATACTTGACAAGGAAGTGACGAAGATCTGCTTTGTTGGAAATTATACTGCGACTATTCCATTGCAAGACCCTCGTCACTATTGGCGAAGACATTAGAAAGAAGGAATTGAAGGGAAGTAAGAATAGAGGAGAAAACGTTGGACGTAATTGATTGGGGGAACTCAAAATTTTGACCAAGGTGGTCAAAAGAAATTGAATAATACTCGTAGAAGAAGGAGTATTAGCTGAAGGTTGTTGACTAAGACCGCAACCATTTTCAGGTTGAGGAATTCGGAAGTCTGCCTAGGCTTGTTCTAGAGCCGAGCGGTCATAGCCCTGGTTGGAACTAGTCGAAGAGTGGGATCGGGGTTTCAGAGTAATCATTTTTTTGTGAGAAGACTTGGTAGGACGAGACGGAGAAAGCAAACTTTGGGAAGAAATTGGAGAAGGAAGTTAGATGGGGATGAGCTGCAACTAAGGCGTATGATTTTTTAGCAGGAGGGACCAATCTGGACGCTTCCGCATAGGAAATATCTCTTTCAGACATTTCAAACTTGATTTTTCTTTGTCTTTCGAATTCTGGACAATTTCTGTCAGTGGAATCATGATTTCCACTGCAAAAGATACATTTTGCTTTATCAAGAGGAAGTGGGTAGTTTCTCCCGACGTTATCTTGACCATATCGGAAACAACGCTCAGAAGATCGGCATTTGTCAGCGACATGTCCAAACCTACAACACTTGAAGCACTGTATTGTAGGGAATTTATATTTTGAAACTGGGAGCGATGACTAAGCCATATATATATATATATATATATATATATATATATATATATATGTGTGTGTGTATATATATATATATATATGTATATATATATATGTATATTTATATATATATATAGGTTGTGTAAAAACTCCGCGTTAGACCAATCGACTGGATCATTGCGAACAATGCCCATACGACTGACGTTAAAGGAGGGGATGAACAAGTTGTTTTGTTCCGTGAAGGCAGAGTGGTTAACGAAGCGGTTGGCGGCATCAGCAGATGAAAATTCCACCGAAATCCTCTTCCTGCCAATTTGATTTAATCCATCTCGAATAATTCCATCAACAATATATTTGTTTAAGGTGGAACCAAATTTCAGAGTATGAAATGAGAATCCGGAATTAAACTGGGGTTCTTTTCTCTGTACGAGAACAATAAATGGTCCAACGTCGCCAGGGACGTATAAACGGCCCTCAAAAGAATTCGGAGGGAGGGAGGGAGGAGATGAGATCGGGGTTGAAGGAAGTAATTTTGAATTTGCTTCGGAATTTCCTTCTGCGAGGGGTCTTGCGAGGGATTGTACCCTCTGTTTCGGTACAGGAAGAATCAGACGGATGGAAAGAGGGAGTATTTTTAAACTAATTTTTTTTACAATTAGTTCTTTTACAATGTTTATTTTTTTGTTTCAATTCCTGTTGAAAATCTGTAACGGTAACAAAACTAGCAGGGGATGTTGGAGAAGCAAATTCATTATTACAAATAGGAGACTTAGAAGGGTCTGGAGGTTTAGGAGGAATAACTAAATCCATTTTCACAAAATGAAAAGCTGAAGCACAAAAATGAATCATTAAAAAAATAAACAAAAGAACAAACTTACCGAACACAACACTGATTAAAACAATAGATGGGATATAGATACAGTCAAAAATTAAATAAAATAGATTTAATATAAAAATAACACAAAAACTAAATAACTTATTGCAACAAATTAAACTAAATAACACGAAAATAACAATGAAATAATAGGGCTGCGAAAAACATTTCCATTTCGTTTGACGGTTTCTATGGCCTGTCACTTGTCCTCTACTAATAAAATAAGAAAGTCCTTATTTGATGTTGCTTTAAATTAATTTTTTTATGTAATCGCCTGAAGGCTTGTGCCAACTGCCATTAACGGAGCGCATTTCGTCCTATTTATTTTTTAATATTTAAATTAGTTAAATGAGATATTCTGGAAAGTTTGACAACGTCTCCAGAAATATCGAATATTCATTGCTAAAAACTTAAAATTGTTAGGCAACCCAATATTATAAGTGATGGATACAGAATATTGGATATGTCTGCTTAAGTCTAATATTATTAGTATACAAATAAATATGCTGCAAATAACAATTAAACGATACATTAAAGCAATATTAAACATGTATTCTTGTAATTTTAATATATTTTATTCTGTATTTAATTTAATATATATTCTTGGATTTGTACATATGTGCATCTTTAGTTATATATTTATAATATACATATTAGGTTTGTTTTTCTTTGCAACCTACTTTCACAGGAATTATTTCTCTCATAATTCTGTACGTGTTTGGGGAGTTAAAAAAAACTCAACCGTTTCCAAGATGTGAAAAAAGAAAATTATCGTAAAATCACTTTAGCACATTTATTGGATACAGTTTTACTATTAATTAAAAACACTTTATACAAATTGAATATTGGTAACAAGAAGTAAGTGTTAACCTTACATTTTTTCATAATTTTCCTAATAGGTGGAATTCACTTGCATTATTTTGAATAGGGAAAACTAAAAACAATGTTTATGAAAAAAAATACATTTTTTTTTCTTTTTACTATGCCTGATAGTCTGATAGTGAGTCTAATCACTTTGTGTATGTCTTAAGACATAATACTCCCTTGATATATTATATATAGAGTGTTGTCAACTAATCATGGACAGATTTAACTGTCGGTAAAATTTATTGTTTAATTTCCTGTATTCGTTAACTGAAATAGACATCATTATCTGTTGTTATGTAAATCTATTCGTTATCAAGTAACCTGGCTCACATGTATACATTTTAGAGCTTAAATTTAAACAAAAAACAAAATGATATGCATCCATTTGCTTATCATTTTTTGTCCGATCATGGTAGAATGAAAAAATGATATGCATCTGTTTACTTGCATTTATAGCCTACGATAAAAAATAATCTTACCTTTTATAAAAAATAAAAAAATTTTCATTTGTATCAATGGCAATTTAAATAAAACTTATGAGGACTTATTTTTTCATTCTCTCTATATAAAGGTATAATTGTTATACTTATAATACTTAGGACCAATGCTAAATGGACTTTTTTCCCGTATATTTTAGGAATTAAGCATTTTAAATTGCTACTAGGTGGAACACTGGCAAATGAAGACGCTACATGGTCATTGTATTCCGCCTTACTCGCTTCAGAACCTCTCAAACTTGCACCTTTTTCTAAGACTTCGTAAACTTTAAAATACTTTTTTCATCACAAAATTCACGGGACACGCTTATTGTCTAAGCGCTCGGCGCTTACGAATTAATTAACGTCTATGTTGTTTGCTTTACCTGGTGCAGGTGAGAGGGGCATATAATTGTTTTCAAGTAAAATACAAATGTACAAGATCAAATTTATACAACAATATTAAAAACCTTTAGTAACGTCAGACTAAGAAGTTAAAATTAAATAATTTTTAATTTTGTAGGATAGAAGACACCAAATATTCAAACATAATGACATTTAAAGATCACATCTTGATATATGCAAACGATAGTAAACTATGTCTGTTACACTCCGTCATTGCGATTACGCCATAAGACAATGCCAAATAAACATATTGATATCTCACTCTAAAGATGCGCAGAAATGTTGCGCCTAGACCTTGCGGTTACACTTTTTTTAACGCTCTGATTTTCGTACGCTCTGAACTTCTGATTTTACTCCTCATGAAACTTCATAACGGGCGCTATTTATGAAATAGATTCTTAAGGAGTTAACTCCAAAAATAGATTATTTTCCGTAATAAAGTTTCGTATAATAAAAAATTAAAAATTTTTTCGCTGCATATTTTGAGATAAATCTGAAAAAATTCTTACTGTGCTTGACACCTGTCTGTATATAGGATATAAAGAAATTTTGCGACGCTTTGGCGACCACATTTCTTGTTCAATCGGGCAGAAAATTACCACAAAAATATTTAAGATCTGAATATGAACTAATATTTCCAAAATGGCTATGATTCAAAACTGAATTTAATTAGCCAAAAATTCATCTAACAAGAAAATTACATAAATTTTTCATCGTTAAAATAACATTTAAAATACTAAGCCTTTTTTCGAAAAGTTTCCTTCCATCACTCATTGTAAAAAGGAGTAATGTCCTAAACTGTAATTTATCATTGTATCCATGAAAAGGATCTCAGTATAGTTCAATTATTCTTACCTTCATGATTAATAATTACTACACTTTAAAAATTTTCTCCATATGATAAAAATTTCCTTGAAAAATGGTGTCTTCAATTCTATATCTTAAATGCATCGTAAATGGAAATCACACTAATAACCATCTTTTAAAAAATGAAAATTTAAAAAAATAACGATACAACCCCTAATTAATTTATTTTAGAAATCTCTATTTATCTCATAAAAACATCGATTACATGATTTTTTTTTTCAAATAAATACTCAGAAATGCCAATTCAAAAAGCAGATTTTTTGATAACTTCAATGCAAAATCGCTACAATTCATTAATATATTTTTATATGTTTCGTGTCTATTTTACATCAGCGTGTAATATTAGATACAACTAGACAGAATTGGTCATTTTCTTTCCATTGTCTAGAGTTTTAAAAAAAACATTACTCATGTTCTTTCAAACTGTTGCCTAGGGATTTTTTGACCTGGTCAAAAAAAATATATGTGACCTGCTATGCTTCTAATTTCAGTTTTAAAAAACTGCAAAACTAAATTTTGTTTCACACGTTATTAAAAATGTAAAGAAGCACTTTTAATTATAGGTACTTTTAAAGGTACAACAAAATGATTTAAAGTCAGAAGGAAGTATTAGAAGAAGAGAAATAATCACTAAGTTTTATGATGGTAATGTATTTTTATATATATATATATATATATATATATATATATATATATATATATATATATATATATATATATATATATATATATATATGTGTGTATACATATACATATACAAATACATATACATATACATATACATATACATATACATATACATATACATATACATATACATATACATATACATATACATATACATATACATATACATATACATATACATATACATATACATATACATATACATATACATATACATATACATATACATATACATATACATATACATATACATATACATATACATATACATATACATATACATATACATATACATATACATATACATATACATATACATATACATATACATATACATATACATATACATATACATATACATATACATATACATATACATATACATATACATATACATATACATATACATATACATATACATATACATATACATATACATATACATATACATATACATATACATATACATATACATATACATATACATATACATATACATATACATATATATATATATATATATATATATATATATATATATATATATATATATATATATGTATATATATATGTGTGTGTGTGTGTGTGTGTATAAATATGTATATACTTTACAAATCTAAAACGAGTGCACTTGTTGACATTTAAAGTTATATAGTTTTAAAAAAACATTAGATGATTAAGTGTACTAATAATTTTACTCTCTTCTTTAAACTTTACCTCAGTAAAATTTTAATTTAAATGGGTCTAATAATTTTATGTTAAATAAGTAGACAAACCATTAAGTAAAAAAACAGGTAAACAGATAAACCGTTTTACGGGAAATATTTAATTGGTCTGAAACCGATAAAACTAAATTGTAATATGAATGAAATCCAAGGAACGTCTCAGTAAAAGTTCCAGTCAAATCAGACCAGTTGTTTTTCCGTGACACTCAAATGTAAAGACAGACAGGTGGAAATTCTAATAAATCACGTTCTGGTTTTCTTAATTTCAAATAATAAAAAGTGGTTGAAATATAACCAGCTTTGCTCAAGTGTCGTAGCATAGCTTGACGAATTTGTTACCTCTAAAATTTCACAATAAGGAAAAGTCTTTCACGTCTAATTTTCACTCCAAATTGAAGATTTTCATTTCAAACAGAATCTTCCAGATTTTCCTTTCAATCTTTAAAATTTAGTCTTTATGGTAAAAAATTTAAGATCTCCGTCGATTTATTTACTTCTTTCCACGTGAGGAGCAGATTTGGAGCTGAAACTAGTTGATGTGTAATCAGCTAATGAGAGAATTTGAACTTTATTTCCTACACCATTAAAACAATAAAAATATACTCAGAATGTAGCTTTGAAGTAAACCATAATTTATTATATATTATAAAGGATTTTATACATCTCATTAGGATTTTATACATCTCACTTCATTCTGTTGACAACTATACGCAAGTTGAAAATCTTCAATAATTTCTAACGTTAGACCCACGAACAGACCTGAATTAGTTATATTGTAGAAGGTATTACACATCTTTTACAATAAAATATTCAAATTTGGTTCTAAAATGGCAAAAAGTATAAATACACTTAAGCACAGAAATTATAAATTTTATGCAACGTAAATTAGCTGTTTATTTTTATATTGCACTTGAATATGTTCACAGGCGAGCAGCCCAGTCGAGCAGCACCGAATGTTCATAATAATCCAGAGCCGTCTTATTCAGGGAACTGTAGACAGTGTCCGAGCTTCACAGTGAACATTAGTGGTAAATAAATGTGTACTTTTTAATTTCAGTCTGCCCCTTTTCTCGTCAAATCTTTAAATATTCTTCACACTTTTTGAAGTAAAAACCTAACAAGTAACGGGAGTAAAATACTACAGTCTTCAAGTGCAGTTGAAGCAGGCAAGTTCCAATATGTTATGAAGAAATTCAAATGTAGGAGCAGACAAGTTCCAATATTTTATGGAAAAGAAAAAGAGAAAGCGAGAATGGCAGTACAACAAAGTTATACTGCAAGCGAGTTGCACTATATCGTTTTATAACACTCCATTTTATAGTCCATTTTATAGTCGAACTGGCGAGAGACTCTGTTCTTTCTCCCCCCTCTTCATTCGCCATTATATTTCAGAACATTACTCTTTTGTAAGTCCGACTATAAGGTTAAAAGAAAACGCTATCTTTTTATTAGAGAATAAGTACTGGTGCACGATGACGTGTCGAATTTTGAATGCAAATGCGATTTCTGTGTCGTCCATTTTGAATTAGATTTTCTCACTGGCTGCATATTGAAATTTGTACAATATTTACTTACAAACATTTTTACAATACAGAAAGCATGTCGATGATAGTTAACAGTTTGTTATAAATCAATAAATTAATCAATGGAAGACTCATTAAAGAAAAAAGTTGTAAAATATATTTTTAATAGTTTCTAATTTTTTAAAAGTTATTATGTATTTAGTTGCATTTTTAAATGTTATTTTGATTTCCAATTTACACCTTTGGTATATTAAAATTTATATATATATATATATATATATATATATATATATATATATATATATATATACATATATATATATATATATATATATATTTGATATATTAAAATGTATATCATATTTTAAAATGTAATATGTTACCTTTATGTAGATATTCTTTTTTTTGTTGTGTAAACAAATTCGATTCTATTTATCCCTTTCATGACTCTCAACCCCGAATTGTTTATTTCCTAAAACACCAACTTTTTAAAAATTGTTTTACATTTCTGCAACCTTGCCGGTCTCCATTGTGCAAATACGAATCCTCGACCGTTTAGTATTGCATGTATATTTGTAAAGATAAGTGAATTAATTATTTCTTGTTAAAATAAATACAATTAGTTAAAAAGTTAGTTTTCTTATTAAAATAAATATAATTAGTTAAAAACAAATTTATAGGATAAGAAAAGAACTAATACAAATACGACGTTTTGCCATGATTAGAACATTACCTGGTGATAAACAAAAAACTATCCACGGCATGTTGACAAGTAAATATGAAAATTTCTATTTTTCCACACAGGATAAGATGTTCACCCACATGAGCTCACGGACGAAGAGAAACTCCTTTAATTTTAGTTAATAATTTATAACAAACGTTAGTGGTGAGGTGTATGTTCTTTTTTTAGACATGTTACGGTAATTAAATTAAAAAGAAAGCGAACATTACTCTTTACTGCTTTAAATATAACCTTAATCATTCAGAAATTTATTTATTTTTTCATTATATAGACTGAAGGGCTTGTCGTATATTTTCAGCAATTTGAAAAATGTAATCTTTTAATTTAAGTTTTTTATATTTTGTTACACCCGGTATGGTTAAAACACATTAAGAAATATCTTCCGGTTTGAGCATTAATAAAATTGATTTGTAAAGTGAATCATTATATACGTAAATATATGTGTATATGTGCTTGTGACACACACATACACACATGTATTCATGTACATGGGTGCAAACGCGCGCGTGTGTGTGTGTGTGTATGTATGTATTTAATTTTTTTATAAATCTAAATGCTTGTTAAAATTTTACTTTTGCACCTGAAGATGTTGTAATACAACGAAACCTAGGTCGTGGTAAAGAACTTAAAGAAAGTAGAAATAATACTACATCATGTAGTTTCATTTAATTGTGAATAAAAATATACTTATAACGTAGCTTTGAGGTAAATCATCATTCGCACGGATTTTACACATCTCACTTCATTCTGTTGACATCTGTTCTCAAATGAAAATCTTATATAATTTCCTGTATTAGACCCACTGGAGACACAGACTTTACAACAAAATAAGCAAATTTTATTTTAAAATGACAAAAGCATAAATACAGGCCGAAGTATAAAAATAATTAATTTTGGGAAACGAAACTGTTTTAAAACACACTCGAAAATGTTCGCAGGTGTACAGCCCGGCGAAGCAAGAGTGAATGTTATTAAAAATCCAGGGACGTCTTTTTTAGGGAACAACAGTGACTCGTCGAACAAGACATCGGATAGTGGTATATAATTTCAATTTCTTTATCTTTATAATTTCAATTTATACTCTCTTTTTCATGTCAAGTGCATACTTACCGAAGTAAAAACCTAACAAGCAACAGAAGTAAAATACTGCAATCTTCACAGTTAGGAGCAAGCAAGACCTAATATGTCATAAAGGACAAGAAAAGAAGAATGATAGTATAACAATGTTATACTGCAAGCAAGTTGTGTTATTTAGTTGTAAAATAGTCCACTTTATAGTCGAAATGGCGAGGCAGTCCCCCTCACTTAATATAAAATTAAACTAAACATTCCCCATTTCTTTTCAGGAGACGATTCTTTGGTGAGTCCAACCAACTCATTTTATTAGAGAGTAAATACGAATGCGTGATGGCGTGTCGACTTGAATTTTAAATGCACATTTCGCTTTCTGTATCGTCCGCTTTAAATCGAATACGGTAGTTGACTCATTTTAAATTTTGATATTTTTCGTACAATATTGTGAAATATTGTGAATATCAATTGATTGAAAAATAAGCCAGTTGTAGGCTTCTAAATTTGATGATAAGGATAGAATTGGTTATATCTTTTCCTCTCGTAGAATACAATGTGCAATATTAAAAATGACCTCACAACACAGTATTGCCGTCCTTCTCTAAAGGTTAAATTTAAACTTTTATAACTCGGTAAATTTTTAGGATTATTAAATTTTTTTGCACTCGTCATCAGCTTATACATTGAAATTATGATTAATGAAATAAAAAAAAAATTGTCAAATACCCAATTCTCTCGTTAGTAACATGTTGATATTTGCACAATATTTTCTATTCGTGTTACAGTACAAACAATATTTTTTAATTTACCCGTTTTTACTTGTCAAGTAACTCTACGATAATACTTGCTATAAGTGTTAATTTTGTTTCATTTGGTTAAAATCTTTTGATGTAAGAAAGTGGATATTTATTGTAACGAAGCTACTTTGAAAACCCTCTAGGGCTTCCATAAACAATTATTGTTGTAAATATAAATATGAATGTAAGTGAAAAAAGACATAGTCCTGTTTAATGCATTTCGTTGGTTTCGATCTGGTTGCCAAGGATTGTTAAATTTTTTTTTAAATTAAATCATTATTAATTATAATTTTCTTAAAAAATCAGTGGAATGTGTTACTTGAAAAAATCAATTTTTTATGTTAAATATTGTTTAACATAAAAAATTTATTTTTTCAAGAAATTTTTTTTTTTTGCCATAAAGCAAAAAAAATTAATGAAAAAACATGTGCGCGAAAGAAATATTTTGCATTTAATTTACCAAAAAATCCATTTTTTGAATTGGTATTATTTATTTTTGATCCGCAAAGAGAAAGCCATGTAATAAATATTTTCATAAGATAAATACAGATTTCTAATAAAAACCTAATTAGCGGGCCATATACCGTTTTACTGGATTATTATGTTGTCAAAAATAGTAATTTGTCAGATTTTCGTTTACGATCATTCATTTAGGATATTTCATTTACGACATTTCATTTAGGATATAGTAATAATTGTGTGCTTTGCACCAGCCATTTGTGTTTGATCAAGATGACAAGATTGCAGGCGATAAGTTATGCTTTTTTGCATAATGCCATCCATTTGAGTTAGATGACGTGCGTGTGCCTGCAGAGGGCAAGTCACGTGATTGACACACGTATCTGAGAATTAAGGAAAGAAATTATAAACTTTTTTTAAGGGTTGTCTGGAATGTTGAAAAGCCAAGGGGCAGTGATTACGTTCGTTTTGTTTCTTTTAAACATTTCTAATCAATAGGTGTATTTGCTCCAAATTCAATCCAAATTGTACCGTAACTAATAAAAGAGCCTGAAAGCGAAACTAACACAACAAATCAAATATTCATTAATTTGCCAGTAAATCACTGTACATCATCGAACCATTGAATAAATATAATATTTATCTTACATGGGAAGGTTAATGATACACCAACAAAGGTTAAGCATTATTCAGATGATTACTTAATAATGAATAACTGCGACATCTGTTTCTTCCATAAGCGACTATCTTAAATAGGTAGAGGGGGGGGGGGGCATAATGAGGACATTAACGGAAATTAACAATAAAATTACAAACAAAATATATTTATTAATTAAAACTAGTCAGAACACTTTGGTTACATATTAAATAACAGAATTTGATGAAGTAACTAATCAAATCATGTTTTAATTTCAATTTTACAAAACCCTCATGAAAACCTCATCGTGCCCCAGGGTAGGGACATGATTATTTTCCTTCGCAGTATAAGCAGATGTGGATTTCTACTATATTTTCGTCATCCACACCCACACAGGCTATATGATATTAATGTTCACATAGCTAGAGGGCCACCCAACGCTCCGAAGACTTCAAATATGTGTGGTTTTCGTCAACTCAATACAGGCATAATGTATCTTTGTCTATATTTTTTACGTCAGAGTGAAATTTTTGGGTCTTCTGTTTCTTTGCGTTTTTCTTCAATCGGGGATCATTTGGATTTGAGGGCTTCTTTGTCCGGTTGTCATTCTTCTAATTCGTTTTTGTAAGGGTTTGAAATGAGAACAACAGTTTTACCTCTGCGATAATTCTTTCTTATTTGACTTCTTTATTCGACTGGTGGGATCGCGAGAATATCCTTGGGATAAGCATTTCCGAAGGAAATTGTTAAATCACGGCATACTTTTTGTTTTGTATAGATGGTCCAGGCTGAGGCTCCGAGATAGGAGTTGTCTGATATAAGGGTGATGCAGTTGTAGGCAGAAATGATTCAAGAGAGTCCTCTTCAAGGGGAGACAGTTATTGTCGGGTTTCGGGAGTTAAAGAAGCTATTTCAGGCTTATCATTTATCAGCGGTACGTCTGTTGTTAATGAATGCTAAACAATCTGAATCTATGAAGTTGTTTTGATTAAATGGCCATATGCCATATTTTTTTAACACATTGATTGCTGTGGACGTTGTTGCAGCTTGAAAATATGCATGAGCAAAGATTCCGCTTATTTCAAAAGTTGTAATTATTCGCCTCGGGTACGACAACCAATTAGAGCAAGCTTGGTTATAATATATACTCAAAAGTTTCATAAAGCCAATATCCAAGGTTTGAAGCCTGTGAATGCAGTGCAGTGGAAAGCAAAGCATTACAACACCATTCTTGTGTGCAATTTCAATAACCTCCATATTTTGAATATAAGTTACATGACCCCCTAAACGAAGCAAGACCGGGTTTGACGCACCAGAAACATTATTGACGCACCAGAAAACTTGACGAATCATTGGAATCAGGTCATAAATATCTCAACTTGAGCATTGCATTCTGCTAACTAGCCTTGAGCGTTGCATTCTGCTACCGTCCCGGGAGGAGTTTGATCCAATAACTCCTGCTTCATTCTCTGTCAAGAGAATATTAGCATGGGATCCATGTAAGTTCCGGCATGTAAGTGGGAGGCATGTAAGTTCCAGCTGCATTAAAGCACATCTCAAACGTAACCGCCTGCCCTTGTTATGCTGAAGAAAGCGAACCTGCCTGTTTTCTTCCCTTTTCTGCAATAATTTTGTTCTTTGTTTTGGAGACGCACGATATGCCAGTCTCATCGTAATCATATATTCTATATGGCGTCAGATGATATATTTGTCATATATTTCCCCGAACAAAAAATAAAATTTATCCACAGCCATTTTGTTAAAGCCCATTGTTTGAGCTGCCGATTTAGCTTCTGGTTTTTGAATTGATAAATCCGGGTTACACTTCATGAATCCTTTTAACCAATCTATGCCAGTTATCTTTTTATCATGTTTAATATTGTGAGTCTTAGCATTTTTTTCCGTCAGCTGATATACCAGCTTTCGTAGGACGACAGTGGTCAATCCAAACAAACGTTTCTCAATTTCTTTAATATAGCTCACAAGCTCCTCTTCTTCATGTTCAGAAAATACGAGTTTGAAGATACCTGGAGTTGAGTTAAGAGAGATACCTGGAGTTGAGTTAAGAGCTCTTCCTTAGTTTGGCGACGTGTCAACATATCAAAAAGTAATGTCGCTAAAAAAACAATAGTTATAATCTAAATACTTACCTTTTTATATGCGTTTTCGTAATAACTCAAAATTACATAAAATCAGGTAAAAAAAAATTTCTTTCGTAACAAACGCGCGAAGTCTAGCTATCGATTACTGACAGGCTGAAAACTGATGCAAAATAGCCGCCAATTATCGTAAACAAAACACGTCTAGTGCGCGTAGTTACTTGCTTGTGTTGGTGGCTCCGTCCCCGTTATGCCCTCTTTCCCTAAAAACTTGTGACATTAGTACAATAAAACGTAATCCTGTAATTTTTTACATTATGGTGATATTTGTTTTATTGTGAATGGATGTTAATTTATTAATGCATTTAGTTGTGTATTTATATTTTAGTAGCTGCATTATTACCACTATTTATGAGACTCCTCACCCCTTGAGTGGGTGTCTGATAGATAGTGGTAATTCTGCAGGGGGCACCTCTTGAGTGTACCTCAGAAAGAGAAAGTCTGAAGAGCTATAAACGTGTAACATAGTATACCATTTACTGTGTGAAGAATGAGCAGAATTTCTAGTTATATTGTAAATGTAAAATTATTTGAATTTCCAGTTTCCAGCGATTTTGAAGAAAAACAGTTTAAAGTTTCTCATATATATGAAACTTCAGTTAAGCTTAGAAAGGTCTATAAATATTAAACGCTATAGTCACTAATTGTAGTATTGTCGAGAACTCTGTTGTTATACGTGTTTAGGTACTTCTGATAGATAGTGATAATACTGCAGAGGGCACCTCTTGAGTGCACCTCAGAAAGAGAAAGTCTGAAAAGCTATAAACGTGTAACATAGCATAACATTTCCTGTGTGAAGAGTGAGCAGAATTTCTAGTTTTATTGTAAATGTAAAATTATTTTCATTTCCAGGTTCCAGCAATTTTGAAGAAAACCATTTTAAAGTTTGTCAAGTATATGAAACTTCAATTACGCTTAAAAAGGTCTAAAAGTATTAAACGCATTAGTCACTAATTGTAGTATTGTTTACAACTATATTGCTATATGTGTTTAGGTACTGTAGTAAAAATACGGAATTATGTTAGTAAAATTATTAGTATAATATATAATTATAGTAAAAATTTAAAAAGCTAAATTGAATAATAATTTAATAGTATAACATTTCCTGTTAGACACTTAATTGACTAAATATGTCAAATAGACACTTCATTGATTAAATATGTCAAATAGACACTTCATTGACTAAATATGTCAAACAGATACTTCATTGCCTAAATATGTCAAATAGACACTTCATTGACTAAATATGTCAAACAGATACTTCATTGACTAGATATGTCAAATAGATATTTCATTGACTAAATATGTCAAAAAGACACTTCATTGACTAAATGTGTCAAATAGATACTTCATTGACTAAATATGTCAAATAGACACTTCATTGACTAAATATGTCAAATAGATACTTCATTGACTAAATATGTCAAATAGACACTTCATTGACTAAATGTGTCAAATAGATACTTCATTGACTAAATATGTCAAATAGACACTTCATTGACTAAATATGTCAAATAGATACTTCATTGACTAAATATGTCAAAAAGACACTTCATTGACTAAATGTGTCAAATAGATACTTCATTGACTAAATATGTCAAATAGACACTTCATTGACTAAATATGTCAAATAGATACTTCATTGACTAAATATGTCAAATAGACACTTCATTGACTAAATATGTCAAATAGACACTTAATTGACTAAATATGTCAAAAAGACACTTCATTGACTAAATATGTCAAATAGATACTTCATTGACTAAATATGTCAGACACTTCATTGACTAAATATGTCAAATAGATACTTCATTGACTAAATATGTCAAAAAGACACTTCATTGACTAAATATGTCAAATTCTCTCAAGAGTAATGACACGGAAAAGCATACAAGTTGGAACAGAGAACTTGTCTACTATTCATACAATTGGTTTCTCAACATCAAACTGGGTATATTCGAAGTTTTGTTTCTTTAAAAGAAGATAAATAAATATCCCGTTGAAATCGAAATTTTGTAGTTATTTTTTTCAGACACCGTTGAGAATTGTTACGTAGTTTCTTAACATTTTATGCTCTGAATAAATGATTATATTTAACAATAAATTGTTAGACAAAATTGATTACAACTTTACATCTAACAATAAATTTATATAATAAAATTATGTATCTTTTCATTTATAACCTTATAACTATGTTAATGAAACCAGATTGTTAGTCGCTTAAATCACCAAAATGTTTGATAGGTTAGCTCTAAGGAGCAAAATCTATAAAACCTGTGCTACATTTGCGAAGTTGATCGAAGTTAGTCGAGGAGAATAGTGTAGAGAGGTACTTCGATTCGCTTTGTGCGTACTTCAGACTGTACTTCAGACGTACTTCAGACTGCCATCAACTTCGACACGCACTTCGTCGAGATAACTTCGCGAGTAGTGTAGAGGGCGTTTAACAATACAGCGTTTTAAGTGTTTATATTTTTATAATATCTTTACTTGATATCACTCGACCATAACCTATATAGACACGTACAAGTGGAAAGCTGAAGAAATCAGGTAGTGAGATCGGCCACTCAGAAACTATTACTCCAGATATTTTTTCCTTCCTTCCTGAATTATGACATTAATGTAGCAATTATTTATGGTGAACCAAAATTTCGTTGCGTGAAGAGGAAATTCAGAGTCTGGGGCTCCTGTTTCTGGAAGTAAACTATGAGTGGTCCTAAGTCTTGAGAAAAATATTTTCAATCATTATTTAATATACAATATAAACAGATTAGTGCGAATGGAGTCATTAGTGCTATTAACGATATTGGTTCTGCGCATGAAGCTGGAGTCTAATGATTAGATATATTCTACATTCTTACAGGAGATGAGAAAATTATGTAAAAATTGTATGTGTTTGAGTTTATTTTGCTTACTTCCTGCTTATTTACTTGTCCAAAACTTTCATTCCGAATAATCCCTGACGTTTGCGAAACCGATTTGAAATGAAAATTTCTTAAGTAACGCCCATACTGCTGCCAATACTAGCTGTGAATATCTTAAATAAACAATTTCTAATAACCAATATTTTAATTGACACTATAATATAAAATATAATAACATCATAACAACCTACGTATAATAATTACACAAACCAAATTATTGAAAAAGAGGAGATAGACAATAACCAAGGTAACAATTTATCAAGAAATAATTGTGAGGTTTCCGAAGTTCAGGAGCATTACGAATCGGCAACATTGAAAATGGAAAATAAATTACTTAAACAATTAAATTCTTAACTACAAGATAAGAATAACTTAACAATAGTTTAATTGAACGAGAAAGTAATAAAATTACTGCTAACTGCAGGCATGATAATGTTCTAAAAATTATCCTAAAAAAATTATGGACAAGTACCAAATATTTATGTTAAACTAAAAATAATATAGATCAGGAAACGCTTGTTTATGTATTAAATTATTAACTACAAGATAAGAATAAATTTTGAACTGCAAGATAAGAGTAACTTAATAATAGTTTAATTGAATGAGAAAGTAATAACATTACTGCTAACTGCAGGCATGATAATGTTCTAAAAATTTATGAAAAAGTACCAAATATTTATGTTAAAACTAAAAATAATATAGATCAGGAAACGCTTGTTTATGTATGAAATTCTTAACTACAAGATAAGAATAAATTTTGAACTGCAAGATAAGAATAACTTAACAATAGTTAAATTGAAGGAGAAAGTAATAACATTACTGCTAACTGCATGCATGGTAATGTTCTAAAAATGACATTAAAAAAGTTATGAAATAGTATCAAATACTTATGTTAAAACAAAAAACAATATAGATCAGGAAACGCTTGTTTATGTATTCAATTCTTAACTACAAGATAAGAATAAATTTTGAACTGCAAGATAAGAATAACTTAACAATAGTAAAATTGGAGGAGAAAGTAATAACATTACTGCTAACTGCACGCATGATAATGTTCTAAAAATGATCTTAAACATTTATGGACTAGCAAAAGTATGGCTTTGTGAGCGCTCGCGTTGCAATATGTCAATTCAACTTTTTTCTGATCGTAAGTTAGCGGCATATTAAAAAAAATGAGTATTTTTTGATGTGAATATAATTCAGCATCTCGAATTCTTGTCTGACGTTCTTTTGAATCAGACATCAAAGAACGGTTATTATCTCGTTCTTTACGACCAGGTAAAGTAAGCCTTCGCGGCATTTCGCTGTGACAACAACAAATATAAAATGTTTAAAACTATTTCATTACAGATGTTTAAAAAAAGTCTCAACAGCGGAAGGTGGTTAAATTTACTCATAATATGTTCTGTATGGTCCAAAAAAAATTAAAAAACTAACTTTGATTTTTTTTAATGTAAGTCGATTCAATTTCACGTAATGATCATATTATTGTAGGTATAGAATTAATAAATCTAAATAGTAGAAACAGGTAAAAAAAACAGGGCCAATATAAATTGTACGTGTTGGATTAAAAGATAAAGCTTATTAAAGCTTAAAGTATTTGTCAACTTTAAAACTCATCTCATTAAAAGTTAAGTGAAAAATATTAATCTAACTTCCGTTATTAATATATATTATCTATCTTAAATAGATACTTACATCCAAAATTGCTTAATTGAGCACCTTTCTATATCTTGTTTTATTCGATTTATGTAGGTTATTTAACCTCTACAATTTACTATCCATTCTTTCTCGAACATTAACATTCTTTCTCGAAATATTACACGTCTGCACGCCCTACTAATTCTGTAATTTTCTAAGAGATGACTTTAGTAAGAGTCTAGTTAATAAAAACATTCACACATCATGTTTCGATTTTGTTATTAAACATTTTAGAAATATGAAACATCTGCATGCATGCTCTATTAATTCCGTAATGTTATAATAGATGGCGCTAGTAACCATATGCTAGTATTATGCATCGTTGTTTCGTATTTTTTCATAATTTAGTAAAAGGTTTAAATACAAAAATAACTATAGATAACAAATCTAGACATGACTTTAAATTATTATGTTAAATTTCAAATCTAGAGATGTGATAGTTTTGTTATAAAGTGTACCACAAAACTGTATGGGTTGTGGGATAGTGATAGGGCACGCTCCGCTCGACCTAAAAAGTACCAAATGTTTATGTTAAAACTAAAATTAATAAGGATCAGGAAACGCTTGTTTATTTAAAAAAATAAATTGTAATTCTAACTTAATAGCTGATTATAACATTTAATTTACAGTCATTTTTCAAATATATCTGACTGTTATTTACATTAAAAAAATAAATATTTTCGATTGTATATTGGTCATCAACGCTGTTGTGTTTTTGAATATTCTTATTTAAATCTCTGTTAAGAACGTGTTAAAGCAAATCATTGTTACAATAAATGCAATAATGCTGTTAAATGTTTAACCTGCTCTTATGATTAAATTATATACAGTCATGAAAAAAACTAAATTACGTCCAGTACAATAAACATATATATATATATACTACGGAAATGTCCTTCATTCAAATGGTGATGTGAACATTATAGCTGATTATAAAAATTCAATTAGAAAATTTAGATTTATTTTTCTAATATATCTGACTGTTATTTACATTAAAAAAATAAAGATTTTGGATTGTATATTGGTCATCAACGCTGTTTTGTTTTTCAATATTCTTATTGAAATCTCTGTTAAGAACGTGTTAAAGCAAATCATTGTTACAATAAATGCAATAGTACTGTTAAATGTTTAACCTGCTCTTATGATTAAATTATATACAGTCAAGAAAAAAACTAAATTACGTCTAGTACAATAAATATGTATATATACTACAGAAATTTCCTTGATTCAAATGGTGACGTGAACATAGCTGATTATAAAAATTCAATTAGAAAATTTGCATTGACTTTTCTAGTATGTCTGACTCTTATTTACCTTAAAAAAAAGATTTTTGATTCTGTATTGGTCATCAATGGTGTTGTTTTTTTGAATATTCTTATTTAAATCTCTTTTAAGAACGTAATTTTAAGAGCAAATCATAGTTACAATAAATCGTCACGCAAATCATAGTTACAACAAAAAATCTGCTCTTATGACTAAATTATATAAAAGTCAAGAAATAAAAATTATGAATTGCGTCTATTATAATAAACATTATCATAAAAAGATCCAATCGACCATATTGCTGCTGATAATAGCTGTGGATATCTTAAATAAAGAACAAAAAGTTTTGACATGACAGAAGTTTCACATGACAGAAGTGAAACTTCTTTGGCGATCTAAACATTGATTTGTAAGTATATAGTAATGGGTAAAAGAGCAGAGAGAGATCTTTTTCTCTCTCAGAGTGATATTAATTTATCATAGATAGTAATCTCTGTTGAAACACGTACAGAACATACGCATACGTACACTTTAAAATTGCAAACATGCTAAATATAAGTCCACAGATTGTATTAAATTGATATAAAAATATTTTAGTACTATACATTCAGAAAAATTAACAAAAGGTCATTACAAATCGACGAAAACGTCTAATAAAATTTTCGCATAAATTTACATTGATATTTGTTAATTAAAAAAGAGCCACGATGCCAGTATCAGAACACAGCTAAATGCGGCTAAAGGAAGACAACTATATGTGTGGGTTCATTTCAGAATTATAAATAAATTAAGTACATATATTGTGAAATAGAATATTTTGACACACAAACCGAAGTATAATACATTAGAGATAGAGAAATGGGGTATTCAGTAGATTTATCAACCAATATAGATCCAATGGACCCGAGCACGAGGTTAACACAAACGTTGATGTATATCTTGTGCTATGGTTGTTGGACAACGTATACCATAGCTGTAAAAGAGGAAAGGGAAGTGTAGATTTATTTCTCGTTTCTTTTAATGAGAAATGGCTATAGTGTGGAAAAGCACTGCATATTGTCAACATGTTCAGAAAATATATGCAATTTTTATCAATTTTGCACCCCTCATATAGTTCATGGTGCTAAACACTATGAACTACATGAGGAGTGCAAAATTATGCATCAATCGAATAAGCCGGCTTGTACCAAACCCTAAAAAACAAACAAAGCTTTAATGTATGTAATTACTATGATTTTAGCTTTTTGACCTAAAATTATTTCATAGCTACAATCTCGACAGGTAAACCGGTAAACCTCAAGTCTCCATCTGTTAGAGCCATTTTTTTAAAAAGCGTTTAATGTTGAAAATTGCATAGATTATATTAATCCATGTATTTTGCATGTCATTTTAACTAATGAAATTAATTCATTGATACATACGCAATAGGCGAACCCTGTTGATGTTTAGAAATCTTACGTTTTTGGGGTTTGGTACCTCAAAATAAAAAAAAGGGAACGTTTCGGTATTCACTCATGTTTCTGTTTGTAATTTTCTGATAAACTGTTTAACGTGGAAAATGGAAAATTGACATGGTGTAGATCATATTAACCTACATATTCTTTATTTTTATATATCCTGTGGAATATCGTTTAAAGTTTTTTTTGTTTGACCAGAAGGGTCAAGAAACTCAATAATACAATTTTTTCAAAATTTTAAATGGTAGAACCTCGGAGACATTCATCAAAATAGTCAAAAAGTGCACACTTCTCGCCCTTGTTCCCGAAACTACTAAATAAAAAATCGTGACAAAACCAGGGTTTATAGAATCCGACTATTTCCACCGAGAACATTCAATATAAACATTTAAATTTTAATTTAAATGTTGATTGTTCAACGTGTCCGAAACAACAAATTAATTGTTCACAACGTAATTATATTGCCTACTATAATTTTTACAGGCGTAAAAGAATTATGCATATTTAAAAAAAATATAAAATCTAAGATTATCGCTATAATTATTCTACATAGGCTTTTAAATATCCAATTTTTCAATATAACACTGAAGATACCCTACCTAATATTATGAAAAAATAATTTCTTGATTACGACCATAACTTATAACCACACGATAGAAGTGAAAACTTCTAATATACACACACACACACACACACACATATATATATATATATATATATATACATATTTATACACACACTCTTTTACATAAAAAACGGGCGGTTTTGATTTTGTCATATTATTAACAAAATATTATTTATTAAGAGGTTGTATTAAATGTAATTGTTACTGGCAGGTATAGTGTATTCTGGCAAATAAAAACGAACGTTCTAAATTTGAAATTTATTCTTTTTGAATGAAAATTCTCTTTCATTGACAAAAACGTATTTTTTGGGGGTAAATGAAATCCAACTCTTATTAAGTTCTTTTTAATTTGTTACGTTTTTCATTTTAACGAATAAATTTTAATTCAATTTCTGTTTGCTCACTTCTGTTTGCTGCTCTCAGTATAGTTGAAAAAAACGATAAGAGCTAGTAAAATTATTGCGCTGCTTGAAGAAGGCTGTAGCCAATGTTATGTGTCTCAGCAGTATAATGTGAGCCGTTCCACCGTCCAAAGGACCTGGCAACGATACCAAGAAACGGGCTCCGTCAGTTGAAGGCCAGGTTCTGGAAGAAAACGGTGCACTGAGCCACGGGACGATCGCTTCATAATCAGTCAAGCGCTACGAAATCGTCTAGTTACGTATGTGGATCTCAAACAGAACCTCGAGAACGTCAGAGGCACACGAGTAAGCCCATGGACAGTCAGAAGGAGACTTCAGGCCGCCAATGTACGTATATATATATATATATATATATATATATATATATATATATATATATATATATATATATGTGTATAAACTCTTTTGCAAAAAAAGGGATACTTACAGGAATAAACCATATCAGAGTTATTTTATTATTATTTGATGCGTTTTATATGGCGATATGATGAGAATATTGTTATTTATTATTGAGATATCGTTTTTACCTACTTCAGCCATTAAAAATGCGAATAAATAAAAAAAAAACGATGTAAAGCCCACAGACGAGCTTTTTCATACTGGTACATTAAAAATGGCTGAAGTTTATTTTTGAATATTTTATAATTTAACATGAAATTTGAAAATTTGGTAACGAGTATGGTCTCCTTTAGCTAAAATCAATACGCTTAATCTGCTAGGCACGCTTTCGACAACATTTTTTATCATTTCCTGAGGAATACGTTCCCATTCAGCGACGATCACATTTTTAAGGGCCTGAATGTTTTCTGGATCTGGTTTTATGGCTCTGATACGTCGTTTGAGATTATCCCATATGTGTTCTGTCGGGACTTCTAGCTGGCCAGTCTAAACGACGAATTCCGGCCTCTTGAATATACGCATCAACGTCCCTAGAGCGGTGGGCGCGAGCGTTGTCGTCAATAAAAATGGACTCGCCTCCAACTGCTGTTAATGCGGGTTGGGCATGAGGAATAAGAACCTCTGTTATGTACCTTTGCGCATTAAGTGTGCCATTTTCAATTAAAACTAACTCGGTACGGCCATCTGAGTTAATACCAGCCCAAAACATTACGGAGTCTCCACCGTAAGGAGCGATTTCCTCAAAGCACAATTCTGCGAAGCGTTCTCCAGGACTTCATAAGACTCGTTGACGTCGATCCTCACCACTAATCGATATACGAGCTTCATCGGAGAATAAAACACTATTCCAGTCTTGTTGAGTCCATGACGAAAAATTTTGAGCGAATCTCAATCTGGCAACTCGATGCTCACGGAGCAACGTAGGGCCCCGAGCTGGGCGATAGCTACGTACATTGGCGGCCTGAAGTCTCCTTCTGACTGTCCATGGGCTTACTCGTGTACCTCTGACGTTCTCGAGGTTCTGTTTGAGATCCACATACGTAACTAGACGATTTCGTAGCGCTTGACTGATTATGAAGCGATCGTCCCGTGGCTCAGTGCACCGTTTTCTTCCAGAACCTGGCCTTCAACTGACGGAGCCCGTTTCTTGGTATCGTTGCCAGGTCCTTTGGACGGTGGAACGGCTCACATTATACTGCTGAGACACATAACATTGGCTACAGCCTTCTTCAAGCAGCGCAATAATTTTACTAGCTCTTATCGTTTTTTTCAACTATACTGAGAGCAGCAAACAGAAGTGAGCAAACAGAAATTGAATTAAAATTTATTCGTTAAAATGAAAAACGTAACAAATTAAAAAGAACCTAATAAGAGTTGGATTTCATTTACCGCCAAAAAATACGTTTTTGTCAGTGAAAGAGAATTTTCATTCAAAAAGAATAAATTTCAAATTTAGAACGTTCGTTTTTATTTGCCAGAATACACTATACCTGCCAGTAACAATTACATTTAATACAACCTCTTAATAAATAATATTTTGTTAATAATATGACAAAATCAAACCCGTTTTTATGTATATATATATATATATATATATATACATATATATATATATATATAAATATATATACATATATATATATATATATATATATATATATATATATATATATATATATATATATATATATATATATATGTGTGTGTGTATAAACTCTATAATATATATTATTTCGGCTAATCAGAGACAATGCTAGATTATTGTTTTAAAATGCACAATAACATACGAGTATTATATTCAAATAAAATATTAACCAAAAAACACGCATATTGCGCCTAAAAAAGTAGTTTAGCTGATACCGAAGGCAGCCGAGTTTACCCTATTTAGCATCATCGACCGAAGCGTGACTGCTTAGTTTCGCTCACTGCTCAGAAAAAGTGCACATTGTGCGCCTAAAGAAGTTTTCCCTTCAAAAATATTTTTGAGGTCGTTATTATTAGCTCTTTCAAACAAACACCCCATTCTAGGTTCTACGGTTCTAAAATTTTACAAAAATCGAAAATTTCATTTGCTAATCCCTCACCCCCCCCCCCCCCCCCCCCGTAAAATATCCATTTAAATATACTAGTTTCTGAAGTTTCCGATTTATTGGGGTACGAAAAAACCCTAAAACTAAATATAGTCTCATGTAACTCACTGCATCAATTAAAAAAAATATTTCGCCACTGAACTATTTCAATTTAAATTTTAAACTACCCACAAACACGTTGCAATTTTACGGTTTCTACGGAGCCATCCGTTCCTATCCACCGTTGTTAATCGCCGAAATAGAGATTGATGGATAAAATACTAGTTACAAGTTATAAATTACATACCTCCATGTATCATTACAGCTTATTAATTATGGATACATGAGTTTTACCAATGGCGTTGTTTTAAATATGCATGTCATTCTTCATTATGCTTATTAGCTTTTCAAAGTGGTTCTCAAATTGTTTTTTCTAATCCTCGACACAGCTATCTTTTTAAATTCCTTTTTTATTCTACTTATAGTCCACGTATCAGCGCTACCGGGAAACGTTTTTTGTGCGTTTTATAAGAATATCATGTCTATTTAACATGACGGCATTGAATTTTAAACGTTAATTTGAACAAATATGTTTGAAGATGCCATAGCTGATCCGGACGTGCTGATATGTTGTTTATATAAATTATTGTCCAAAACGTTTACCCATCCCATTTGATATTTAAACTTAATAACTCGGCAAATAATTAATCGATTAATTTCTATACTTGCACTGTGCAAAAAACGTACGTATCGGTAAAAACATTCATAGCACTATAAGGGATAGAAATAATAACTGTTGATTATCTATTGGTCAATGACAAAGCATAAAACTGTATTCTTAAGCGTGAATAAAATGGTTTTCTATAAGCTATTTATCAGTAAAATATGAAAGGTTTTCATATGAAAAAGTTCGAGTAAAATGAAGAAACTACTCAAAGTTGGCCATATCACTAACGTAATAGAATTTTATTATCAAATAGGGACTTGCGCTGTGCAAGAAGCGATAGAAATAATAATTTTCTTTAGGTGTTTTTCAATATTGATGTAATATGTTACCGGCAGAAAATAATAAACGTCATTAAATGCAAATAATTTATGGTACGAACGCTATATAATCAAAGATAAAAAAATTATGGTACGAGTGAATAAGAGATTCTATTTTTAAAAACTATACCTACACTGTCAATATTTTTATGAATCATTAAAATGCTTTTATACAACACACTACATCATATGTAGGCGTCATAAATCATTTTGATTGACTATAATATGTACGCCACAGTGACTTCACACGAAAAAATATTTTATCACAATATACAACGTCTTGTTAATGTCTATAGAGGCTGTCCATAGAAATTTACATTTCTGGCCAGTTAGATGCTAACTAATAAACATCATATTGAAATTAAAAAGCGAAATGAAACCATTACAGATTATGTAAATTACAAGTTAATTATTTAAAATTTGACAAAAAACGTCAGTAGCAATATTTACATTGAAATAGAGACCTCAATATTACACACACATGCACACACACACACACACACACACACATATATATATATATATATATATATCTACGTGGCGGAAGCCAGACATTTATAAAATATAGGTTATATTATGAGTCTTTGTATAGATTTTTGAAAAATAGTTTAATGAATTATTTAAACAATTTTTATCACGTCACTATTTGAAATCCAAATAAGTATTGTGTCAGTTTTTCTCTCATTCACGCATATCTAAATAGAACGATCGAGAGCGAAACCGCCTATTACCTTTTCCGCTTCGCGCTAACTTCCCCTCGCCTCTGAAATGCCGGCGCGGTACCCATATAAATTATTATCGATGGAGTCTCTAGTCTTTGGCTCCAGTAGCGGCGAGGCGTAGTTTTGCAGTTTTTATGTAAACTGCTTTATTTAAGCGACATGAGTCACGCGTTCAAGGCATGTTGGCCGTTGAAGCTTACTGCTTGTGGGCTGTAAAAATGTTTTCATTTTAAGTGTCAAGCGTATGTATAATAATTCGACACTTCCTTTGACGTATGCTTTTTTCTACTTGTATCTAACGGATATCATAAATTAGTATTTTGTTACATCGACAAGAGAATTTGATTTTTCTTTCTTGCTATCTCTTTGCAGATTTCTATGTCTTGCTATTCTCTAATGATTAGCTATCTCTGATCGAATCATTAGAATTCTTAGAGCGATACTTTGTTATTGCTGAAGTTTATTGCTTACATGATTTATTTAGAATGATATTTTTAATACTCTGGATGATTATGGTTTACTTTTTTTTTGCCTATGTGTCATATATAAATATATATATATATATATATATATATATATATATATATATATATATATATTTTTTTTTTTTTTTTTTTTTTTTCTTTTTTTTTATTTTATTTGTTTGATTTAAAAATATTCCTTTTCGTTTTTCGTCCTTATTTTTTGTGTCACATCTTTATGGTATTAACCTTTTTATTTTCTTTATTTCTCCCTTTATATTTTTTAACACAAAGGATGAACCTTTAAATGCCTCGCATAATGCCAGTCCTAACTCTGGAAAAGCACGAAGTGAAGTTCATCTCGTTAAAACATTGAAAATAACATTTTATTTAATTATATTAATTTATAATTACGAATATAAATAAAGTGAAGCCAAATCGTTCAGAAATGGGTGCTTACATAAAATTAAGTCATATAATATTATAAATGAAATGCAAAAAGAGATAGGCAGTGAAGGTATATTATCTTACGCTTATAAATTAGTCGATACTGCTTACGCTCATAAATTAGTTAAAAGTTTGACATAACGCAAAACAACCTGCGCTTAAAACAGCACTTCTGCCAAGTGACTTATTTTGGTAAGCACAAATGGAAAGCACCGTTTACAAAATAAAGCTCTACTGCCCACCTCTAGTCTTCACTAAGCACGACGTGACCCGGCGAATGTATATAGTCGTTATAACGAGTAACCGTTCTGTGTGTCGTGAACAATTTTCACGAATAACACTGAAATTAACGTAGCATTTGACGTGAAATTTCATACGACAACTAAATTATATAATATAGTTGTCGCATGAAATATATATACGTATGTTACGTGAACTATAGTGAACGTATGTTACGTTCACTTATACATGTATATTACTCATACGCGAGTGAAAGAGACAAAATGTTGTTTGTGTATTTGACGCGTAACAAACAACTTTAATGAACTAATCAGGGGATTCACATTTCATATCGGTGAATTAATATATTATTGTTACCATTGAACGGAACGTGTTCGAACTTTGATTCGATCACCAATGAATATTAGGATAGTTCACGTTGGTTAATTTAGTTGTCTTTGTTAGTTATTTTACACGTGTAGAATATTTCTGTTTTTTAATTTTCATCTTTCAAAATTTTGTAATTGTACAGATATCATACAATAAATTAGGTATTATATTGAATATATTGTAAGATATATAATCACGCATTGGTAAATTTTAATTATTGTGTGAAATCATATATCTGAATATTTATTCGAGCGTGTAGCAGTCCCAAAGTAGTTTATGTCTATATTTTTTCTCAGCCAAACAATATTGCTATGTGTTCATTACACAAATTTTTTTTTATATAACGACCATTTTAAATTTTTACAAACATTTAAACGAACCTAAACACCTCACTGGGTAAGTAAGCGTATTGCTTTTTATTTTCGAAATAATAAGTTTATATTTTATAAAAAAAAGGGTAAAGAAAGCACAATATTTTTTGAAATTCAATCAGTCGTAAACGCCCTGTTATTGGTTAAAAGTCAGATAACGTCACAGGCAAGTAAAGCGCATTCATACCAAAATTTAATGTTCTTATTCTTTTGGTTTATATATTACTTACATCGAAATGACCTTCACACATAAAAATATTTGAATGAGCTATAATGCTGCTTGGGATATCTTTGAGCTAATTGCAACCACTTTTTTCCACTTTTAAGATTCGTTGGCACTGAAACAAACACGTTGTGTGGACTTTTTATAGACGTATTTGTACATTGTGGTACTACACACCATTTATACATAATTTTAATATGAAAATAAATAATAATTCCCTTCAGCGCGCAGGACTGTTTTTTGTCAGACTGTATGTTTACATTGTGTGTGACGTCACGCTAGCCGCCATTACAGAAATTGAGTTTTTAGCGCGACTTCGAAAATTTAAATTTTAAAAGTGATTTATATGAAAAATACGGTATATATCCTAGAAATATAAATGTAGTGTGCTTATAATGGAAAATAGAACAATTTAAAACAGTTTAAAAAATCAAGTCAAATAGCCTATTGTTATCATATTTAATTAACGTAATGTACCACGAACCCAAAATTTTCACGACCGTGAAATTTCACTAATGTTTCACCGGTGAAAAAAATAATTTAACCATGATGAAAATTTAATAAAATAGTTTTCAAGACCATATCTACCGGTGAAACGGTTGTATATCTATGTTAAACACTTGAATATTTTAATATTATATTGCACTGTTCATTCTCAATATTCAACAGTTGTAAAGGCTTCCTAACAGTCAATGCTTCGTAAAATGTAAATTTATAAATTAAGTACAAACGTCTCTTCCGTATTCTATAATTGTTAGATTTAAAAGTTTTATTTTAGGAAAGTTACGCGTTTGATAACTTTGTTATCTATTTATATTGAAATTATGATATCGATCATTTTACGTGGATAAATTAGCTAATCCATAACAAAGTCTTTTGTTTATTGCAAATTTGATTTTACAAACCTATATACAATTTATTATTAAACTAGTTATTTGCGGTTTTACTTATAACTAAGAAAATTTATAGAGTATCTCAAGATTTACGCGCAGATGTCCGATTTTTGTGTCGAGTCGTCGGCTGATAATTGCCGACATTTGTCGGAGAAAGTCGGTTGGCACCGACTCGTTGTTACTGTCTTTAGGTACTATTAAAAAATAACAGAGCGAAGTATATATAATTAAGAATCAATTAATTAATTTAAATTTTTATCAATATAAGTGCAGTATTTTATCGACAGAAATGCTTGTGTTACGAGTAAATATGGAATTTGATTTGTGTTAACCACTGTTTTGTTTAATGAATTACTAAAATACTTTCATACAACATACTGTACCATATGAAGGCATTATACATAATTTTGATTGATTACAATATACACGCTAAGGGGATTTTATAACCAAATATTAATTAATTTATCACCAAAAAGCACTAATAGCATTTGCATCCATATTCAATCACAGTTATATATTTTGCTGCGTTAGTGCGTTTTAGCTATTAACCTTCGGATTGGCAAAAGTCGTTTCGATTTTTTTGGTATGACTGATATTTTGTGGCGCGCGTGTGTTAAAATATTAAATATCATATGTTCCATTTTCTTCGTGTAAATTAATTACTTTTTTGTACGTAAATAAATTAATTTAATTACATTTAAATACTTTGGTGCAAATATTACTTTGATGTGAAAGAAAAACTATTTACAACTCGTTAACTACTGTAACTAAATTCACTTTTGGCTGCATAATTATTTGCGCCTATTAATTTATAAAATTATTAATAAATTTAAAATAATTATTAATAAAATTAATCAAAAATGATCAATTTTATTAAATTTTAATGTTAACAAACAAAGTAAAAGCCATTTCGAAACTAAATTTTTGAATACTGAATATATGTAGGTGTGCACTTAATTTATAAATTTAAGTTTTACGAAGTATCGATTGTTAAGAAGCCTTTGTAACTGTTTAATATTGAAAATGAACAGTACAATATTAAAACGTTTAGGTGTTTAACACAGTAATTGCCGAAAAACTGATTCTTCAATATTTTACAATTGTATATTCATCGCGTGAAAAATACTTCGTAAAATGTACCTATTAATAAAAAATATATCCTTTCCACAAACATTGAAATATAACAACGTTAACTTTTGTTATTGTTATTATATTTCAATGTTTACGTTATAAGTTATGCCAAAACAGTATAACACTTTTAAATTATTTGATATAAACATAATTTGTTTACAAAGAACACAATGCCACTAATTTGAATATTTTGTTCCGTCAATAGGAAAACTCATTAGACTTTAGCAATAACTCGTCATTGAACTTGTGATGAGTTTATATTTACTTCCAGGAATAGTATTTCCTTGAGTTGGTATTATCCTAAGTAGGTAGTCCGTTTACTGTTGATTATATCAAACATTGACTAAAGTATGTAATCTGTGAACTATAAATTGTTGGCCAATTAATGTGAATTTTGATTAAATATCAGCGAAGATGAACCGCTATTGACCTTACCGAGATACTTAACAATTATTTATTATTGCCGAGAACACAAATAAAACCAGTTTCACGTAGGATTCGCTGTAATCAGCCGTCGACTGGTATTACCCAAACGATGCGGCCCCGTCCGCTCATACAAAATATAACTTCCAAATTGTGTTATTTATTTACGTATTAAAATGTTTACGACTACATTTGTAATATTTTTAAAATTATAATAATAAAATAAAGTGAACTGTGGCTGACAATAATAATTTTAAATAAAAAAATATCGACTTAAATTTAATTTTACAAGGAGGAAAACTATTCCTTCGAATTCTGTGGAATGACAACTGTTCGTTTTTTTCTTAAAGCTTTTAGTGACGAAGACAAAGGTTATCAACCAGACTCTCATAATTTGTTCTGTGAACGTGTCAGTTACTTTAAGTGATATTTAGTTTATTTTATATATTTATTAATTTATGCTATAATCATGATTATGTTAAAATACAAAAGTATTTTGACATTTTGCATTTTACAAAATTTCGGTAAGTGTTTTATTGGTTTTGTTTATCAAAACTTTGTCGTGTTATTTGTCAATTTCCTAAATTTAAACTTGTTTATATTTTTAATAAAATTAAGTCTTGGTCTGTATGTACATGATAGACTGAGAATAAAATTATATATAATGCATTATTTAAATTTTAACGCCTAGTGTATTCATTAACGTAAACTGGACATTATTGACAGCTAATACTTCAAGGTCAATATTCTCGCGATTATTTTCTATCTATAAACTTATATAATTTCAATTGTTTATGACATTCAAACCAGTTGTTCATGTCTAACGGGTTTAGCAATGAATATTATTTTTCTTGTTGATACATTATTTATTTATGTTTTAATAAATATAAACACATTTTTCCTTAATACTCTTTCATAGCAAAATTTTATAACTTTTCGAATTAGTTATATATTTTCTGAACAGACCTTATTTTATACTTTGTGTATTTTTTTGGAAAAGTTTAGCAATTAATTTTCCATTGTTTATAATTTTTATTAAATTATTCGTAAATGAATTTTTATTTATAATAAATATTTTGAAGTTACAGCCCTAATATAGTGTTAATTAATATTTTTTACCTCATAAAATATAAAAAAAAATTTAATAAGGACATTAATATTTTTTGTGTTAAAAATATTTACCTATTTTTTGAGATTTTTATTTTTGAGCATTATGTTTTTGGATTTTCCATTGAGAATTTAAGAATATTTCTACAATGTAATACATATTGATTATTTGGCCATAAATATTTAAGTCTTCTTATGTTTAATTTCCTATTATTCTATTTAATCTACCGAATTATATATAGTTCTTGTTCATTCAATTATTGCTCGACTCATTATTTTTACATTTTAATAAAATGTAAAACATATTGATTATTTGGCTATAAATATTTAAGCCTTGTTATGTTTCATTTCCTATTATTCTATTTGATCTACCGAATTATATATAGTTCTTGTTCATTCAATTATTGCTTGACTCATAATTTTTAGACTTTAGTAACATAAAATATATTGATTATTTTGTAATAAGTAAATAAATAATCTTTCCAGTTTCCCACTGCTTTATTGAAGGCGCTGTGATCAATGAACGTAATCAAGCCTGCAGGTAAATCTATATAACTGAAATTACACTATTAAATCTTGTAATTTTTTGAACCAAATGAAATATTCATTTATATATCATTCAATCTGTCAGTTACCAAAAAAACTAAAACCAATCTTACAAAGTGACGATAAAATTACAATCAAATTATAATCAAGCCTGTAACTAGACAAACTCGACTACAATAGTTGAAATGAAAAAAATTTGAAAATCTTTATTTCATCACTTGTTATGTTACAATTTTATTACGTGTAATATAAGCTTTATGTTTCTTGAAATGTCGTTTAATTTTTTTACATAAATAAAAGAAAATAGAGGTGTGTAGCTGCCATGTCTGTTAGAAGTAATGTATCTCATTTTTTTATTATTTGTAGTGGAAAAAGTAACATATTAAGGTAAATGTTATTCACACAATATATGTATTGTTATTCTGAAATTTCCATATAATAAACTGACACAAAACCTTTATTTCATTAAGTGGAATATGATTTATTACAACTGAGAAAGAACAAGCAAAATTGACTTTATTGGCGGTCTGCTATTAACGATGAGCTGAGTGACTGGCAGAAAAGAAATAAAATATCCCCCGTTAATTTTTTTCTCCCTTCTCTTACCCAAACTTTTACATAAATTATCTCAATATTATTGATACATGAAATGGAGTACGTGCTCTACTTTTGGTAGGTCATAAAAAACATTTAAATAAGCTAATTTAATTTTACCGATATTCTACTATTACCAATATTCTACTATTCTCTTACTTAATACTCGACACATTTTGATTTTGGTTTTACTACTCAGCTTATGGTTTTATTACTCAGCTTATGGACTTAGGTATGTTATCGCAGGAAAAGAAGTTTCACTTCAAAGAACATAATTACTTTTGACTGAAAATACTCTCGAGCGACTTAGATTGATTCCCAAAATTTTCATAAAACCAATGTTTACAATACCTTTTCTTTAAATATTGTATATAAACTAAATATTATATTGTTTTTGGAATGCTGCAGATGGTAAGAAAAGAAATATTTTATAAAATGTTAGGTGAACACAAAGCCTTGTTAGTAGAATTGATATGGTAAGCATGTTTCATGTTAGTCACTTTAATAGTTTTCATTTTATGACTGAAGAACTAAAAAAAACAGGTCTATGAGTTCATCGGGTTTCCCATAAACAAACATAATTCTTAAATATTATAAAATGCTACATTCGATTGTATATCTATAACACAAAAACTGCTATTTAGATGTAATATATTTTACTCTTGGCCATCAAATCGTCTGGCTATTTTTTGCTTTATTAAAATTGCACATGTTGCATACATTTTGGCATATGTTGCTGTCGAAGAGTAAAACACTGAATGAGATCTTATAGTATTTTGAAGTATTGTGACGTATTTTCCTACGCATGGTGCCGTCTATCCAATGGTTTGAGAAACTTTTTTATTTGAATAGTTCTAGAGAACAGAGACAGCTAAAACTTCTTTGAGTCTGTTTACATTTACTTTTAGTATTAATGGAAGTGAAAATGTCTGGAAATCTTTATCTTTAAATTAATCGTGGCACTGTTTTTGTAAATACAGTGTGTCGCTATCTAACGACAGAGTTGTAGTCTTGTACACAATATAAAAATGGAATTGTTTTGTAATTTAAAATTTATTGATCAAATATAAATACTGTTTAGACTTGGAGGAATTTTTCAAATCAGTTTCATAACAATTAACTTTGTAGTAATCCATTCCTGCCAGATCTGTGGTTAAAACTAGTTCAAAGTATTTATTTTTGGTTATCAATTTACTTTTATATATTGCCAGCCAGCTAGGGTAACGTTCCGAAACACGCTTTAATAATTTTTCGAATTACTCTATCATTCACTTATTACTTAACTCTCTACTCATTATGTACTATCACAAATTTTTTACTGAAATTTCCTTATTCGCTAACACGTTCAACTTTTCATGAAACACGTTCCTTTTTTTTCGAAACATGTTCGATTTCGTTTACCGAAATTTCCTTATTCGCTAACAAGCTTTGTTGCACATTAATTTGTTTTTTACAATAATCCTTACTATATTATTTATTCGGTTTGGATGTCTGCCGTGTCTTTTAAATGGAATTCTCAAATTCACAATCTGGTTTCGGGATTTCGAAATGGTGAATTCGATCATTAAATTTATGGGGCAAAACTGATTATAAAAATTTAAACTAGGCGAAAGTTTAAGTCATAAAAAGGGTCAATACGGTCAGAACATTATGGTCTAGATAAAATTATATTTATATATTGTTTTTTCTCAATAACAAAGGATATTGGAATAGATTTTATTTTCCAAATTATTTACAATTAAATCATAGTATATATTGGCCAACCAAAAAATCGATTAACAAATAGAAACATGATCGCATAAGTACTTATCTTTGAGTGTGTCTAAATTATTGGTATCAATTAAAAAGAGGGATTTTTGAGATCATACTATGAATTAGCTGAAGAGCAAAAAAATAACTCAGATGTAATTTTATAAACATTAATTAAACTTTTTTCTTGTAAACAAAATTACATATGTTTTACGAATGTATATATTTTTTGATAGAGATTAAAGAAATTATGCATATATAACACACAGTTCCCATTCACAGGTTTAGTTTGCAAAATAGCTCAATTTTTATATTGATTTAGTTTCGGTCAGTTTATCCCGATCTATAATTACTCGTGTGGTCTTATCAAGAAATTATAGCTATACACACATCACATAGTGAATCATAAACATTTCGCACATCGTTTTCAATTGCTTTAAAAACTTTCATAGTCAATTTTCATATTTCAAGTTTTTTCTATAGGGGGAATATCAGCAGTTTAGATTAGATAGAGAAGAGGTCCTAAGAATCTTTTATCAGATAGATTGGACTTAAGTAATTGATGATAGTTAGCCATTAGCAATTTGCTCCTTTTATGGACGAATCTTTCATTTTCTTTCTTTAACTGCCTTTTCGATTATAGTTATTACTTTATATTAATTAAAATACACATATGATATCTTTTTGTCCTCGCCACTTTCCGTTATGTGGATAGCTTTCATAATTTTGATATACCAAACGCTTCTCATATAAGTGTTGTCTTCACAAAGACCCGACACTTTCATGTCACGCTTGATATTTGTCAGCTAGATAGTAATAGGTCTTCTTTTCCCCTTTTTTGCCATGGCAAGTTACTTTTTGACGGTATGATTTTTGGGTTTCTGCGTCATGTAGCACAATTTTATTGTTACCTCTTGGATTTTATCAGCAGTCGAAGTGACTTTAAAACTACATCTTTTATATTAATTTCGTACTTTGTTTTCGAATGATACTCCACCCACCCATTCTTGCATAATGTACAATTTTGGTCATATGGAGTTTATATATAAGAGTTTCGTTTGTGACCTAGACTACCATATAACATAACTGGCCTAACTTCCATTTTATAAACCTTGCCCCTAGTCCTGACGGGCATTTTACACCGCATAGTCAGCATATGCTTTTTATTGAAAGCTGAGGTTGTCCTGTATATATTGCCACCTCAATTGAACCATCTTTGCAAAATTACTGATCCTAGATATTCAAATTTATTTACCTGCGGTTTATTGGCACCTCCCAATATAATGTTAGTTTCTGCTTATATTGGTTGATCATGATTAGAGTTACATGTCATAAATTCCGTTATGGTTCTACTTATGTGCAGGCCATTGATTCTAATTATTCTCACCAGTGTTCTAGATTATCTTTAATATCTTGCTTGCTATCTGAGATGAGCATCACGTCATCAGCATAGAATTCACATATGATTTGTCAATGTTTATACCAAGCTTAAAATTGTAATTAAAAATTACTTAAAATTATATTTTGAAGTTGCTTCCAAATATATAAATAGGACTGAAATAAAATATTTTGTGCTCAAGTGTGCGGTTCATCGTTTATATGATGTTTTTGACTAGAGCCTGGATCTTTTTAAATTTGATTGACCAATGAGGTTGCCACTATTAGACCCATTTTGTTACCAGATCTGTCTCATAAACGACCTTACATAAGAAGCTGTAATTTACCTCTAATATTTTCAATTTCCTGTGTTTAAATAATAAATGCTAAAGGGAGATAAATATGAAATATTAAAAAAGTTATGAGTAATAAAAACAAATTATTTTTCAGAAATTTACAGTAGTTTCACACCTGTGAAAGACCTGCTAGGCAACACGCATATACTAACTCACACTTTCACACAGATATCCATTTATTTATTATACCAAATTTGAATATACACACTCTTGTAGTTTTAAAAAAACAGACTTGCAGCGCAAAATTTTATCTCTTATTTCTCATCCTTATTACTTATGGGTTGAATTTATAAGAATCACTCCTTAGCAGAAATCTCCTTCGTATAACAAAATCACTTTCCAGTCATTCCATTTTTATAAATATTGATTTTTATAGTCAAAAGTAAATTTAATAATTGCAAATAGTTTATTAGACTCACTGTGTACCCTTAAACATTTAAATTTTTACAAGCACAGAACCGTTTACCCTCCCTAGTTAGGATCTTCTTAGTATGAGTTCTCTCGTACTTGGCAGGTTTATTGGTTATTTCATTTTCTACACTTCTTGATACAAATAATTTTACATTTTATATCAACAGTGCGGTGTCGCAGATCTGTTTATATGACTGGATTCAATAAATGGCAACACAAAGCGTTGTCTTATCTTAAGCTAGAGGCTCTGTTCACAAAGCGCGTGATGATATAATACTGTTTCCTGCTAAACATAGTCTATGTGTGAACGCTTCTTTATATTAATTTTAGTTTGATTAATATTTCAGTTTGAGAGAGTGGGGCTGTGATAATGGAGGATGCATCTCGTTCGAGAAAAGATGCGATGGAGAGATTAACTGCTCCGATGGGAGCGATGAAGCTGCGGAGCTCTGTTCTGCTGAGAGTTTTGGGTAAATATCTTTTTTAAATTTTGATATTTCAGAGTAATTTAAGGCATTTATCCCTTACCAGGAAAAACACTTTATAGACCCAGTTTCCTTAGCTTAAATAATTAGTTAATTTTTATTATATAATACAATTATAATATAGCTCCGATAACTATAATCTATAACGATAAATAAACTCTAAATATAAACTAAAATATTTATAGCTATGCTATCATCATTGCTAAAATTTATCCTATGTGGTAGGACATAAAATGGTTAAGGTAGAATCTAAATCATTCCAAATTTATGTACACGAAATTAACTTGTTTTCAAAACGCAATATTTTATATGCAGTACTGTGCGCTTCATTAAAATGCAACTATTTTTGTTCAACCAGTTTCCTTGTAAAACAATATAACCTAAGTGGAATTTTTTACTAAAATGAGTTTGTGATGCCAAGAGTTTTTGAAAGATGTTTTAATGTTCCGTCTAATGGTGATGTGAGTTCATTAAAAAAAGCAAACATACTGCAACATAATCTAGTTTGTATGTCTTGTCACGCTCGGCACTATTTGTTTCTGACTTGGTTACTTTTTATTCCGTAATTATAAACATTTAGCCCTAATAAACCACATAACATTTACTATATTTTGATGGTGTCACTTATTTATTTTTGATATACACTTACCTTAATATATAAATATTTAATACAATCCCACTATAAACAAGTCAAATTAATCATCCGCTGGGCTACTAATACAAACAAATGTCCCAAGCATGTGTGTACGAAGCTGTGCTAGTACTATGTTTATAATTACATCATTGCACCATTGAATCATTTTTAGTTGATGACTGTGCTGAGAACTGAATTGGGGATGAAACATTTTTTCTCAGAGACTCCATCGAGTCATGAAAACCATTGAGAATATCTTTTAATCCATTTGGTGCGGTAATCAACTATAATTGATGAAACTTTGAAGTGGTGCAAGTGCGTTCATTAATTTAACACAGTGCCACATTTCCATATTTTAACTTAACACGTTAGAGAGAGAGACAGTGCGATAATTATTCAAAGGTTTATCTGATTCATAGGCCAGATTTATATTGTTAGAAAGTTGATATTTCTTCATCCGTAGTAATAAAGAGAAAATCTTATAAATATTTGTTAGTATATTTCCTGGATTCATGGCACTGTAACAGTAAAAATATTATTGAAATTTGCTTAGTAGTTTTTAATTACTTGACTAAGTCTAGTTTAATTACTTGACTTAACTTCGATTTAATTATTTGACTAAGTCTAAATTAATTGTTAACTCGAGTTAAGTTATGTACAAAAAACTGTGAATTGAATTTGTATTCAACATGCTTGCAGAAGATTGATATATCTATTATTGAACTAATGCTGGTCCTTGTAAACGAAACAAGATTTCTTTATAAATGATTTTTATTGTTACATACACTTAGATGCTACAAAAAATTGAAACTGATAATATATATGTTGTATATTGTTACATTTATAATCTTTGTCCTTATCTTAATTAATGGCGGGTCACATGTTCCGCTTTCTGCTTTTGAAGCGATAAAGCGTTTTTAAATGGACAAACGTCAGGGTGAAATCCCTCCTCTTGCTCATTTTAACAATTATTTGTTATCTATATTTTTTGGCATGTAAAAAGTATAAAAAAAATTATAGGTGTTAGCTGAACTCTCACAATAAGCATCCCCATTGTAATTAAAATTAATTGCATGTATGTTGCACCGCTGATAACCCTTTATAAATTTCAATAGACTCCATCATATATCTTTTTATTTTCTTATGTATTTTTTGTGGTTACAAGACGATAGAAAGAGATAATATTTTTGACATAAAAAAAGCAACCCAGAGTGGGTTGCTAGTTAATTTTTCTTCGCACGGCTATATAAAGAATCTTTCTAAACTACTTTTTCTTTAAACATTACATGTTAAAAAAAGTATTGGTGTGGGTTTTGGTTATTGTTATGAAGGTACTGGTTTTGTGTGGGTTTTGGTTATTGCTGAAGGCTTATTAACAAAAAAACACAGATTTTACACCAATACAGTTACACCTTTTAAATTATTTGTTTGGAAACTACAGAATTGAAGGTAAATATGACCTATATAACTTGAGGAAGATCACTATAAACTTTATTTGATAAAGCTTAAGCCAGTTTTGCAAAATAAGTTCTAGAAAATTGACTAAAAAATATAATTGTACAAAATTATGTTTTTTTAGAGACTGAAACTTATATAATAAATTAACAAAAACAATATTCCAATATATTTTTTCCATGTATCTTTAATGATTTAAATTTGTTTTATGATTTTGTTACCTCTGCAATGAATGCTCTTATCAACTTCATTAATAATCATCGATACAAGTTCGATAAGTTTTACAATCCTCATTAATCAATCGATTCATTACTGAAAATTTAAACAAATTCATTCAGTAGCTATTGGAAAAATTGCATATATACAAACCGACAGATGTAGCAAGAGATTTTATTTTGTAATATTTATTTTTGTTATATTTTTAAACGTTTTATTTCATAATCTTATTTTCGCCTTAACTCTAACTACAGGTTCGAAAATAAATTGAAATTGGTGACTTGTGTGGTGCTTCTAAATTTATTTCAATAATTCAAAATTGAGTCTATTATTCATGTTCTAGGTCATTACTATGTCCAGATTCAGTTATCTATGTAACACGGTAACAGAAAGAAAGACATGTAACAGAAGGAAAGACATATTAAAAGAAATTGAGTTGTTTCCATAAGAGTTTTTTGTTTTCCATACAAAATTCCAAACGAATAGAATATAGTATAAACGAAGAATAAAATTATTTGTCGGAGAATAAATTTACATTTTAACTAAAATATTTGAATAAATAAAAAATACTGCCATTTGACAATAATATTGTTGGTTATCAGTACTCACTTATAATAAATAATTACTTAATCATTGTAACGAAAATATTAACAAACTAATATCTTGGCTCAATTTTAATACATACAAAAATTTAAGGACAGTAAAATCAAGAAAGTCAGATAAAAAAGACATTTTTGAAAGTTAAAAATGAATTTACCTCTCTTTATCCCGCTTAGATTCTTAAAAAGAAAAGCTAGAAAAGAGAAGAAGAACTAATGAAAATAAAATATATACACCACATATAAAATGGTATGTTTTGTTATAATATTACATCCAAAATTTATTAAATTTTTGTTAAACATGCATGCACCTTCGTTGCCAACCACCTTCCCCCGTCTTATATATCCACCACCTGAGCCCATCTCATATTTCTTCCTTACTTGTGTCCTCACATTCTACCTCGTGTACGTAGGTTTGTCTCCCTTCTAAGTCGTTACTACTCAACGTAACACTCTTATCAGAGTGGTCATGGTCTCGGCGATGATATTAATGTTATGCTGCTTAAACGATGTATTTCCACTTCTATGTTAGGCTGCTTAAACGATGTGTTTCCACTTCAGTCAATTGGTAGTGCTTCTAGAACACTCTGTAATGCTAGCCTCTCTCGTCAGCTTTATCAGATCCATCCCATCAGGTTGGAAATTGGCCTCGAGAGCTTTTGCCTTCAATATGTCCCTGCACCACTAGACACTTCATTGTAAATTGTTTTCTGGAGAAATGTCTGAAGAATTTGTGAAATTCAGAATTTCCGAAACTCTTTCATAATGAAGATATTGAAAAGAGTCCAAGGAATTTTTAGCATTCGTCTCTAGTATCACATTTCTAGCACATTGATTTTGCGATATATTTTTAATCTGGGGGTCCAGATCTTGTAGTCATTATTTACTTTGTATATATAATTACATATAATTAAAGTACTTTGTTTATATAAACAAGTAAGACGACACAAATGCTATATTTCAGTAAATTAAGCTGGTAAAACGAATCATTTGTCTAAGCGTGTAAATTATTCCATTTCAACTTTTATTGTCTAGTCATCATAATGAGTTTTAGGGGAAAATAACGAACCAACAGCTTATAGCATCTCACCGCTACCATATTGAGATTTTAAAACCTATGTCACTCGAGTTGTTAAAACAAATTAAACTACATATTATTGATTAAAATCGAAATAATAGTCGAAATAAGAGTTATGAGGGCATGTTCCCTCATAGTCAACATCCGTACATATATGAAAGTAAATTGGCAAGATTTTCATAATTTTAGCAAGTCATACATATGGTTTGGTTTGACAAATTATAAATAATTTTTAAATATATGTGCACTTGTTTATGCAATTTTAAATTTTAGAGACCAAGTGAGATATAAGGTATTTTTCCTAATAAAAATATGAAAAACAACCTGAAAAATGCCCACAATGATCAAGCGTTGTGATAATTATTATGAAAAATATTACAATTTTCAGACATTATGAATAATTCTGTATATCTGTTGGTCCGAATAATATAAAAATATTTTATCGTTGTAAGTCATAATGAAATCAAATAAACACAAATATTGTTATCATATAACATAACAATTTTAGGTAGCTAGTATCTGTCTATGCCTTTGTATAATATAAAATAAAACAGGTAATTAATTAGATAAATAACCAACAGACACACGCAGCGCTTGGTAACTGAATCGTTGACCATTAATTATAAATTTTAATAATGTCCTCAAATGGATTTTTTATCCTTTAGAAAGTAAAGAATTATTTTTTACTGAAGATTTTAAAGTTTCTTTAGGGAAAGAAGTCACCATGGAACCCCATAATTTCATCATTATATCCTTTGCTCCATCTGTCAAACCAGTTTTTAAAAAATTAGATTCTTTATTTCTTAAGGCTGCACGTTCCATTTTTGCCATGTTACTATTGATAATTAATTCTCTTTGGGTATATTTTATCTGAAAAAAGGCAGCCCAGACTTTATCCAAATCTCTTGTATCATCCAAATGAAAATACTATTCGATCTTGTTCAGTAATTTTGCTGAAACTCTCGGTAACGGATAAACAAACAAATAGACAGGCAGATGGAAAAATGAACGGATTACAAATTCAGAAAATTAATTTTGACGTCAACCTTTTTTCTTACAACCTTTGTGTGGGATTTTTTTCTTCTGTTACAATTAGAAAAGGGACATATTTTTTAATATATTTCTGAAGTTTCACTACCTAAAATAAAGAAAAAAAAATTGCTGAGACCCTTATAACTAATCTTTTCATACAATATCCCACATCATATATGGCATTACAATTTTTTTTTTAAATACTTAATTTGCTACCCTAAATTCCCATATTTTTGGGTGTTAGGTATTGTGACATGCGTGGGTTAATATGGTTTATTGCTATGCCAAGTTTCAAGTTTCTATGTCAACAGGTTTTTAAAAGATGATGAGAAATGGTATTGGCTGATGGTTAAATGGATGCTTGGTCTCATAAGGATACTGTTTTTCTTTTTGAGGTACAAAACCTTAGGTTTTTGAATCTCAGTAGGCAAATTTGACACCAATAAATTTGGAATAGAAAGTAGATAATATAAAATATAAATAAAACATAGATAAAAACACTGCTAATAAACTCGGTGTAGGACAAGTTTGATATTAACTTCATCTGTCAAACCCTGTTCTGAATTCAACTTAAGTTTAATTTTGTTATAACCTAAAAAAGTTGACATTTCAGCAAGTATGTATAACAACATGGCAGTTTTTACAATTCAATTGTGTTTATGATTATTTTAAAGGAAACGGCTTTATATAATTCAATTCATATAATTGAAACTATCGAGGACAAGTATTATTTAGTTTATTGTGTGTAGCTTTTAAATGAAATAAAATTCAACTAATATTCTCATGTATTGTGATAATATTTTAAGGGAAATTGTGACATTTTTCAAAATTTGTTGTGAAGTTTTAAATTAACCATTATTTGTTCATGCTGTTCTAATAACTTTTTCATGCACAGCATTCTTATTTGTGCACCTCATGCTCGTTCTTAAGTGAAATAAAAAAAAAATAAATACAATGAGTAACAATAAAAAGTAATATAAATTTTAGTTTAAGCATTTTTTGTTAATGATAGTGTAAAAATTTTAAAGACATATATGTATATATATATATACATATATATATATATATATATATATATATATATATCTGTATATATATATATATATAGTTTTTAATTTATACCATATTATTACAGGCTTGAAGAAGGCGGGTCGTTTTCAGATGTACTTATGCGTACAAAGAGACAGTCATCAAGATGCAGGTAAAGTTTCCTTCCTCATTATATAGATTTAATTTTTGCATAACTTATCAGTGAGAAGGAAAAACCCTTGTATGTAGAGATATGATAACATTATCCTATTCAAGGAAAAGAGTGAGGAAAAGAAATTGTTGGAGTTGGGGAAATCCAAAAACATTATTTCGTTTACCTTTTTTGTTGAAATGTTCAGAATAATGTGGAATTGTTATGTCATCTGAAAATTGTTTGTTCTAAACTTTATTTCAAGTGTAAACAAACAGGAAATAAGTTAAACTAAATGAAAAGATGTGACATACAATTTTTTGTATTTCTTTTTGGAAACGTTTTTTGGATATTTGCAATAAGCAAATTTCTGTTTAAAACTGGTTTTCATGTGGAGGTAGTATTCCTTTCGGCCTTAATTATAAGCTAGTTATAAGATTCACTATCAGTGTAAGAAAATGTGTCTCAAAGTTTTCATAGGAAAATCAAGTGTCCCACTATAGACGAGTGACCATAGTGCTGAGTCGGTAGTGTGGTGGACTGGCATACAGCTGATCTGGATTCAAATCTCATTTTTATCACTCTGATTTTGTTTTTTATCTAAATATTTATGCAGAATATTCTTTCATAATTTTAACTACAATTATATTTTTTTAAAATGGAAAAATTGAAAAAAGAAAGAAAATTGTATAGCTATTTTTTTATTTAATTAATTTATTTATTCATGAAAATTTCACAATAACTTATATTAATTTTAAAATACATTTTTATTTTTGTATGATATTTGTGAAAACAAAACCATATGCTCTAACATTTATTGAAGTTTTATTTATGAAAAACATTTTCAAAGTAAAAATATTTAACACAAGTAATGAAAATAATTATGAAATTTTCACCGAATAGTAAATAAATTATAATACCTACATAAACACACAAAATAACTGTTTGTCTGTATAGGTACCACATTAAGTAACTTTCATGCAGGTAGTGACAGTATTAATAAAATATACAGGCAATTTTTATCACTGTATTATTACAAAACAGAATTAATCTCTCGCTACTTGGCTGTTATGAAATATAAAGCCAGTTTTCCCCTTAATCATGCATATGCAAATAGAACAATCGCGAATAAAATGGATAATTATCTGTAAACAGATATTTTTTCCTTCGCGCTAATTTCAACCCCATCTATGGTACCCATATAAATTATTATCGATGGTATTTTGAACAATATGGTATTTTGAACAACAGTCCCGTCCACTTTCCTACCGTAGTGGCTGCTCTGTCAAAAATAAGCTGCCAGGTTTGGTCATGCATATAATCTTAAGTCATGAATAGCTGCATAAACCTGCTAGAAACATGGATTTCGTTTACCTATTTTTTATTTATTCCAACTGGAGGGCTGCACTCTACTATCTCGTAATCATGTTGTACCAAGACTTCCTAATTCCTACAGGCATTAAGTTTATATTGCATATTATGCTGTATTGTGATATGCTGCTTAATTATAGAGCTGCACAATTTCAATGCCTCAATGGGCAATGCATAGACGTGGACGGCATGTGTGATGGGCAGGTGGACTGCTCGGACGGAAGCGATGAGAATCTAGCCACCTGTGGGAGAAACACGTAAGTACAAAGTTTGTTTTTTCAATTTAGTATTTTATTCACCTCTGTGAACTAAAATAGATTGTGAAAACTAAAAAGTAATGAAAAATTCGGAAACAATTTAATAATGAAAAATCTATTATGACTTAGTGAAATATGATTATTGCATCAGGTAAGCATTTGCATTTATCTGTAGTGACTGCAAATAATGCAGCCATTTCTTTAAATATTCACAGCACCATATGTGATAGAAATAAAAATTGTTGGTCACTTATTTGCTAATATTAGTGCAATATTTTGTTTTTAAGAAATGGATAAAATTATCAAATACAATTTTTATGTCATAAATACTGATGGAACATAAAAATGTACAGGTTAGAGATAGATACTATTTAATCATGTCAAAAAATGTGACAGAATTTAATTTTTAGACATTAAAATTTTGGGCCAAGTAGTTGCTAATATCTACGATAATGCTTCGTCGAAATCAACTGCTAAATTATGGATACATTTACATATGGCGACTGCAGAAAATGCAGCTGTTTCTTTAAATTTTCACAGCATCATATGTGATAGAAATAAAAATTGTTTGTCACTTATTTGTTAAAATCGGTGAAATATTTTGTTTTTGAGAAATTAATAAAATTATGTCATAAATACTGATGGAACATAAAAATGTACAGGTTAGAGATAGATACTATTTAATCATGTCAAAAAATGTGACAGAGTTTAATTCTTAGACATTAAAATTTTGGGCCAAGTAGTTGCTAATATCTACGATATCGCTTTGTTGAAATCAACTACTTAAACAAAGTCATTATGGATTATGAAAATTGCAAAACTAACAACTTGTTTCAAATTTGGCAATACTAGTTTTACAGTGAAAGAGGATAGCAATATTTACATTAAAATACAGATTTCAATACACGGCATTTGCATGTATGTGACAGTAATAGAAAAAAACAGATTACATTACAATTGAGAATGAAAATAGGATTCTTGAGAGATAAAACATTATATTTTTAATGAATTATTTGAATAATTTTGATAAAAAAAATGTATTCACAAATGTTATCTAATGGCCTTAATCCATAGTTTTTGTTTGTTGCTTCCTATATTATAAATATATCGGCATCTGGGAATCTATGGAAAAATATTGGAGTATATCACTATAATTCTTTGAAAGTGTATAGATATTTGGATATCTTTTATGGAAAATGCTATATCATATTTAGGCATAAAGAATTTTGATTGATTATAATATATAAGTACTTCACAGAAAAATTGACATTACACTAAGTATTTATTGACTAATTGCCAGATGGAACTGATAATGGTTTACTTTTATTAGTATTGATTTACTTTTATTTAACTAATTTTTTATCTCATCATTAAAATTTGTTTCATTTACTTAATATTGCTAAAACACCTTTGAAATATCGTATAGTATGACGATTGCCGTATCTGGAAGATATGACAGACAATAGTAATTTCAGCATTCCCACGTCTATCAATATTGATAGACAGGACGAGGTTTTTTGAATTCAGGCCATGTCCGCTCTGCTCAGTAGGCATTTAATGAATTTTAAAATTATTATTCAAACGTGTGGTTTAAACAAGTATAAAAATTGGAGTAAATGAATAAATTGTGGCAACAGCAACGTTTTTCCAATACCTTTTCCACTTATATATGAAAATATCAGTGGATGTAACAAAAAAAATTTTCGAGAAAACTGTATTGAAAATTGTTTAATTATAAAAATTACTATGCAAAATGTATCTATCACATTGATGGTTATTTCATATTGGGTAAGTTACACTTCAATAAAAAAAAATTAATTTTTAATATGCTAAATATCTTATTTGGGACAAAAATGTTTTAATTATGACAAAAAACTGAAAATTAAACTTCTGACTCTATGCCCCTAATTATCCAGACAACTTTATATTTTGATGCGGTATGTGTAGGTTGAAATATTGCCAAAATTGGTCTTGCAGTCAAATTTATTTGAGAAAAACTCATAATTATTTTTCATAATTCTAAAGTCAAAATAATTTCAAAATTAAATGATCTGTTTTGGTACCTGGAAGATCTAGAATTGTCAATCTCTTTTAGAAATATTCACAAAACCATCGTTTGTCTGTAAGTGTTTTAGTTTTTCACCTAGATAAAGAAGGTTTTTCCAAAAACGAAAAAGAATCATTTTTTTATACCAATTACGCAGATGTGCCGATTATTTGTTCCGTTGTTCTTACGGAGCGTGTGTGGATGGAGATGCCAAATGTGACGGAATATCTCAGTGCGCTGATAATTCTGACGAACTGAATAAGGATTGCAATCAGACGCAGCTCAGCAAAACGACCTGCACGTGAGTGATTACTTTATATGTATATAAAAATCCAATTTCTGTCTTTCTTTGTATGTTCTTGCCATTTTCTCCTCAACTGAGGGAGAGATTTAGATGAAATTTCTCACGAAGGTCACTTATGTTTTATGTAAGATACGTAAATAGAAGCAACAAAAAGAAACTGTTGTTCAATCTGCCATTTTAACTTTCAGTTGTTAGTTGAAGAAACTTTTTTCTGCCTTACGTGTTATAGTGGATGTATTTATAGTTTCCGGAAGCAATATTGACAATTAACAGCCACCTTTACATATTTTTATTGTTTCTGTATAAATCACCTTAGGTTTAACCGTTTGAGTCCCGACGAGCGCCATTGCGCTCATGCACATACTAACTAAATTTGCCACGAGCACGATGGCGCTCGTGAAATCAGTTTCTGTTTAGCGCGCGGTAGGGGAGGTCGCTCGCCCGCATCGCTAATTTTTTATCTTTCTACGTGTTACATAAAGTTCAAATTATAATATTATTAATAATTACAATATAAAAAGGATCCAGGAAAAGAAAATTTTAATCCATAATGTCGGAATACGAAAATAATTCGAGTGAAAATGATCGTTTTTCAAGTTGTGAAGAATGTAATAGTGGGAGTGACATTGTGGTGCGCTCACAATTTGGCGTAATGCAAATTTTAAGTGATATTGATAATAGTGATGATAACAATTATTTTGCTGATACAGAGGATGTATCGGAGTGCGAAAATACGATGTGACCTTGACTTCAGTTTTTGTTATAATTTTTGTTCACAATATATATTTCCATAATTTTCTTTGTATTTTATTATCCTTGTACAAGTTTTTATTAAGAAAACACCGAAAACATTATTAAAATTGGATGATTTTTGGAAGAGACACAGTTTTTTTTTGAGACAAGGGTAAATGACATCAAAAACAAAACATTTCTTTGGCATTTTTAAGTATATATGAGTAAAAAATCATGGCACTAAAACGGTTAATACATTAAAAATAACATTGAAATTAATTAATTACATTCTTCTTTAAAACACCTATTTATTTTGATTTCAGATTTATGTCTTCATTGATTTCAAAAAAGTTGATCGTTTTAAACCAGTCAAAAATCATTTTTATAACTGGTTGAAATTTAGTTAAAAATGGCAGCCCATAAAATTTTTATTATAATTAATTCTCTTTACCAGGTCTGGCGAGTGGCCCTGTGGGGATGGTACTTGTATAGACTCATCGCTATTGTGTGACGGTGCTAAAGACTGCAGTGATGGAAGCGACGAGACTCTTATACAATGCAGTTCAATCCCATGCGCTTCATATCTCTTCAGGTGCAGTTATGGGGCATGTGTCGACAGTGGATCAGACTGTAATGGGGTAAATTTACACTTTTGTATCGTTAGCATGATAAAAACTTGCATTGCTTACATAATTTGATATTGACAATAGGTAAAGTATCGCTGATGAGCAACTGTTGTTTGCGATGTCTATGCGATGATGAAGCAACGCTTGCCCTTGTGTTGTTCAAATTTATATATTTCTGTTAAAATGAGTTAAATATATAGATAATACTATATTATAAGAAAGAGAATGAAATAACAAATTGAATGGTTGTTTATTCATGTATGGCATGTAGTTATTTTCATGGTTACGATTTTTATTTCGTATGAGGTGGTCGTTTTTAAGTTTATGGTGTAAAAACTTAATGAAAACATAAATTTTTAGTGAGGTATACAAATTTCTTTGACGTTTACGTTTCATTATTGTTTGTAATTTTTACAGTAATAACAATAATTATATTTCAATAAAAACTTTTCCTTTATAAGCCTTTTTCTTATGGAAACAGGGAATTTTCTTTTTGTCTTGTTTATTTTTTGCACTTATAACTACATACCATACTTAGGGTATGAATGCTTCCACTAACTTGTAACTATGTTTCTTTCTGTATATATAGAATATTTTCTTACAACAAAATCAATGCTTTCGGAGTTATATATTATTTTATAGATATGATGAGAATGCGTAATATGAAATCTTACATAAAAGTGGCCTGCGTACTTGAGGGATAAAGTAGATTCAATTAAAAATTAAAAAACTTTGAACAGAGAGTAACATCCAGAGTTGTTGTATAAATTGAAGAGTGAATAATAGCCTCATCATGTCAAGAAGAAAGCTTTCTTTCACCAGTATAGTGCCCCTGCTCACACGGTGATGGTTTTGATGTCCAAACTGCATGACCTATAGTTTAAATTGCTACCACACCCCCTATTCTCAGCCTTATGTGATTTCGATTACTTTCTATACTTGAAAAAAATGATTAGGTGATAAAGATGAATTTGTAATGGCCGTGAAAAACTATTTGAAAGTCTTAGGAAAACCTTTCTACCATAATTGTATATTGGCTTTAGAAAAGTGGTGAGTTACGTAATTACACATTTATGTAACTATGGAAAAAAATTATGCTGAAAAACAAACTAGTTTCATTGCGATAATTTATGTTTTTCTTTTATTGACTGGTCTTTATTTACTTTTATTAATTGGCCTTTATTTACTTTTATTAACTGGCCTTATTTACTTTTATTAACTGGCCTTTATTTACTTTTATTAACTGGTCTTATTTACTTGTATTAACTGGCCTTTATTTTCTTCTATTAACTGGCCTCATTTACTTTACTAACTTACTTTACTTAACCTTATTTACTTTATTAAGAGTTACAGCTCTTTTTAGGGTTTCATACTTGAAAAGATGGAACAGAATCTTATAAAATCACTCACTTATCTGTATGTCTGTCAGTCATAGCCGTTTTTCTCAGAAACTGCTTGACATAGAAACTTGAAATTTGGCATGGTAATAAAGCATATTTACCCGTATTTTAATATCTACTGCTGAAAAATACTTTGTGTAAATTTTAGCGAGGCGGGGAGTAAATTAGGTTGTCAAAAAACTTTTTAATTCCAGATATTGCGCGGAATATGAAAGCGCTAATTATTAATAATTTTATTTAGTATATCTTCAAAGATGTACTGGAAAATATGCAAAAAAATATCTTCATCCCTTTTCCCTTATTACCGAAACTACTCATCCTAAAGTTATGAAAGTATAGGGTTTTTAGAAGCCCACATAAAGCTTGCAGGAAACAGTATCTAATATCGTATTATTTTTGAAATGCGTACAATGTTTTGACACCCGTGAAAGATATAATAGACAATATATTTATGTTGTGAAAAATTAATATTTGTAAATGGTGTAATATTAATACTAATCCTCATAGTGCAAGTTTCATTTGTACTTTAGTTTTAAGTTTTTACTGAGTAAAAACATTTGTTTCTTATGTTTTCCTAAACACAAAAACATACTGTACTCTTTCCATAATTTAAAAAGCAAAACAGTCATAATTTAAAAAAGGAAAAAGGGAATAAAAAAAGTAAATACTTACTAAAAACTACTAAGTTAAATCCTAATTTCACTGGTCGATACTGAGGCACGTCACTAATATTATTTATAAAATCAATCAGTTGGGAGTCAGGATGACTTTTTTTATATTCTCATACCGATTATTATATTAGTAATTTAAATTTTCTTTCATGTCTTTGTACTCACAATCGTATATGGTCTTCTAAAGCGCAAAACATTACAAATTTATAATGCTTAAGTTTACTGAACAATATTACTCTTGTAATAAGTTTTAATAAATCAATGTGCTAAATTATGGCACAGTAAAAATAATTTGGACTTGGTTGCTATGGGTCGAGTTGACTCATTAAAATCTATTCCTATCCAGCGCCTGTACCGTTAAAACTCCATAAGCTATCATATATGAAAATTTTTTTTATCATTTGTTCAGAAAATAGATTGCGCCGATGGATCTGATGAGAGCCCAGAGTTGTGCAATAAGTCCCCGGGTTCTATTGTCACTCCCACACCAAGACCAACTGAACCGCCTGTCACCTCAAGGTAAATAAAATTGTTAAGTATTTTAAAACTCGATGGGGTTACTGCTAAACATTGGGGAGTTTTTGTGACCACTTTCTTCCTTTATTATTAGATCCAACTAAAAGACTAATTGAGCCAACTCAAAAAAGCTCAAAATTCTATAAGTTTTCTAGTGGCCATTGAGGAATTTGCATGCCTGCCTCCTCCATCATTAGATCCTGCTGGTTACAATATGTAACTAAAGAACTTGTTGAAAAAAGTGGAACGAGTCTATACTTCATGTGTTTACTGTTAGTCATTGAGAAATTCCTATTACAACTTTTTTTCTTCATCATATCACATCGATGGTACATACTATTGTATTATCATCAGGATTTCACAAGTTTGCAAAGTTTTAAATCAATATGACAATTAGAAATGGATAAAAAGTCAGTTATAAGATTTTTTTTTAATGTTAAGGAGTTACAGATCAAACTAATCGAAGCATACTAAAAATATATAAAAGTAAGTAGATGAAGTCGTTGTGAATTCTGGTAGGGGAAGGCTCTGGCCGATCCAAGAAGTCCAAATTTCTATATCATTGTCAATAAACTTCTGAGTGGGTCTTCCTCTTATTTTAACTGTAGTAGACTTGGCCAACAACACAGCTGAAATCTCTGTTCCATCCATATCAAGAACACAAAAACAAAGCTGCAATTTCTGTTTCATCCATTTTGTTCTCTGAATTTTTGTAAAATTAACTATATCTAGCTCTCTATAAGCCCTGTGAAGCTGGTAGTTTGTTCTTTATTGCTAAATTTTTGTCAAAAATAGAAGGCATCTCTTCGTTGGCTTGCATAACTGTCCATGTTTCATAAGGATAGTTAGGGTTTATGAAACTATGAGTATGTTCATCGTTACTATATTTGTATATAGCAGTTGATACCAAGAATATTTTGGAAAATATTTCACTCGGAAAATGTAGGCCTCTCTTTATTGATAAGTTGGATCTTTTTAATAAATGTTCACAGCCCAATTTACTTATTCATTTTTAAATATTAAATATTGGGTATTCAAGCATATATTATATATATAAATAGATAAAATTTTTGATTTCTCAAGTTTTTATTAACGTTCACACATTATTATGTACGAAACACAACACTGTATATAAGCATTGTAAATAATTTTGACTCTACTGTATATACACTATGGAGGCTTTAGACTAAAAAATGATATTACGACGACCAAATGTTTTTTGACAAACCATCAAATGGCCTGATGGCATTTTGCATTGTATTTTATTATTCTTGAGTACTTGCAAATACTTTGTTTCTACATTTTCAAACCTCAAACACAATGTCCGTATTATTTTGACATAAACTCTATCTAGAAAAATATTTCTTTATTTACAATTAATGTAAAATATAAATTTACACATTGGGGGCTAGGAGTGTGTCAATTCATAACTGCTCTGTCCATTTGACATTACACTCTATGCACTTTCCATCGGTTATCTTGCACTCATCTGTATGACAATATGGCTCAATTTTAATTATTGTAATAGTGAAGATGGGATCTCTACGTCTTGGGATCTTTGCATCAATACTTTAAAGTTTAAGGAATGTTTTCATGGGCAAGGCCTATTGTTTTACCTGCCATACTTTATACTTAACATTACTTCTACAATCTTATTTAATCTGACATTCTCATACAGATCAACTTGCATACACAGCAAAATTTTATTTACAGCTCATCTGGAGTCATGTGTGTTCTGCCACCATATCCGCCTAGTGGAAAATATAAAGAGACTAATGGGGCTTTACCTGGCAGTACTGTACCCTATGCTTACCTATCATACTTTTGTGACAGTGGCTACAGTATTAGTGGTGATAGTACTCGTCACTGTGTTATGGGGACTTGGGTGAAAGAGGCACCAACTTGTGAACGTAAGTTTAATAATGTTTCTTTTTCAGTTAATATTGCAACTGTAGGCTCCTACAGACATTATTCAATTCTAGGTTAAAATAATAATATTGTTAATAAGTATATGCATTAGCTTGTAATCTAGGGAGTTGTGTCTCTTGCTTAATTTTGTCACTCATCTTTGTCCTAAAATGAAGTAATTTACTTAAAACACAACCTGTTTTTTTAGTTTCTCACCTAATATATGGAAAGTGCATTGCAATGCAATAAGTCCATTGTGCTATCAAATTGATTTAAATGTGGTAATTTCTGAAAATTATCCAAACCGTCTATAAGAGAATTACTAAAGAATTATAGAGCTTATATGTCTATATGAGCAGCAAATCTCCAGTGACTGAAGCCACTATAATTTTTTTTCTCATTAATCTTTAGCTAAATTTGTTAATTAGTGACTGGACCACTAATTAACAAATTTAGTTAAAGGTCCGGAACAAGTAAAATTCACGACAGCTGCACCGACAAAATTTAATTATCAACTAATTGCGAAAATAACTTCAATGAAAACTATTTATATTCATACATTTTCGAAAAGGTTATGAAATTTCCTAAATTATGAAATAATTTTTTTTATTCTATTAAAGGTTATTAAATTTTTAAAAGACCAATTTTTGAAACCCAATTAAATGCAGATTATTTTGAGATATATGCTTGTAAAGACTTACCATGCTAATTATATTATTAAATTTCCTAAAGCAATCTCACTACACAAAACGCATAGTTCACGAACGACTGTTGATTGATTTCAATTACTAATTTTTTTGCCGATCCACCCAAACAATAACAGTGCCAAGTTGATTAATATGATTCAATATTTATTCAGTGTTATATAAAAGATATTATAGCATATATTTCATTCATAGTTATTGCTTAAAGTTATTTGAAACAGGCGCGCATGCAACTTTTAATTTTGTGCCCAATATCGGACACTTCGGCCATCTTTGTAAATTCGTACTTTGGTCGATTTAGGGCGCTTGTGCCGACTACCAGAAAATACAAAGAATAGAATATCTTCACAATTGTTATATAGGTATATTAATGCATTTATTGCCAGCATCCTGCCAAAATATTTTTTAAAATTACCAATATGTTATTCTGTTTAATCAGAAACTATTCATTTTTCATGGATACATTTTTATTTTTTGTACCACTAATTGAGTAACAGTACATTAATTAAAAAAAGAAAATTAAAGTAAAAATTTTCCTTTTTGATAAAACTAAGCAAGAACTGTTTACATCATAGGCTGAATGGGTTAGGAAACATTGCTCAAGTGTACATATGGTGGAAATGTAGAATTTTCAAAAAAAAAATATATCTGTTTCAAAAAATATTTTATGATATTACATTAGGAAAGTAACAATCATTTTAATTATTTTTCCCCTAAGGTAAGAGCTTTTTCAATAAGGCTTGTGTAGACGGGAGCATCTGAAAATTTGTATATCTCTTGATAAAAATTTGAGTTGAAGATGATATTAAATAAGTTCATTTTTTACAGGTCAATGCAAACCCTTGAAGTCCAACTCGGTCGCCTTCGTATGCTATAAGCAATATTCGACTTTGAATATTTCATGTGAGTTGCCACAAGACAACTACTCAGTTGCGAAGGCCACGTGTAAGGATTCATATTATTTGAATCCACCTCCAAAAGATCTACACTGTGTCCATGGGAGCTGGGACTACACTCCATCTTGCCAGCCAGGTTTGTCTAAGCAAGGCATTAATGTCACCATCATAGTTACTGACAATATTAATATACATATCAGTAATTTTAAATATACTTCACCCATTGAACAGAACTTATATGAGAACTCTTTGATCAGCGAAACAGACTGGAGAATGGGTGGTTACCATAAGCCTGTCCCACCAGTCCGACCCACTTCTGAGAGAGACGTTATTATATCAATAAATATTTCGAATGCTTCAAATGCATAGAAAATTGCATTTCCAATTAGACGAGGTTTTAATTGGAACTATTTATTCCTTCTTTTTCTTGTTTCTAGCATGTCTATTAATAAATTAGTTTTTGAAAGATTACTTTGCTTTTCCTGGTTTTAAAACCAGTGCAAATTTCATTCGATTGCATCCAAAAGAAAATGGTGAATGTACGCCTGCAGGGCTTTTTATTAGATTGCAATGTATGCGTGCGAAAGTTTGTTAGTAGATGGTAATGAATTCTAATAAAGTTATGATTTCTGAAAAGGATTAATGCGGAATGGAAGGATTAATGTGGAAAGGATTAATGTCACATATTAAGATTCAAAATATATATTTAGACCTAGTTAAGGAGCTTATGTATTTGGGCAGTATTGAAAAAAAATATTGATGAATGTAGCCATAAAAAGACTAGGAAATTCAGAAATATACCAAAGACACAAAATATTTTGAAGCATGCTTGATGAATTTATTGGTATTTTTGATAATTTTATTACAAGTTTATTTATTTTTTTTTATTTCATTTTTTTTTTTTTATTTTGGTTCTTCACTAGAAATCCTCTAGCTGATCAGAAATATATTAGTAGATTAAAACCATTGTTCCCTATGTAAGCATTCTTTGCCTAAAAATATAAAATTTATTTTCTATGCACGGTTTTAAAAATTAACATTTGGTTTTTATTTATTAGTAATATTATGACAATACTTTTTAACGTTTCAATCTGATAACAAATTTAATTATTACTGGGATAAATGGCTTAATGTTTATTAAGAGCTGCCGTCGCTTAGGTTAGTTGAAGGAAAATTTGTTTATTTTCTCTTTACACTCTGTTTAGAAAAAGCCACTGTAAAAAATGAAGAGAAATTTTGAGAATAGTTGCAATTTTTATATTATGCAACCAGTTTTACTTAGAAAAATTTTGACTGAAGCGAGCGTCATTAGGATATAAATGGAGAAGTACCATTAAGATATAAAACTACAGAAAAACAATACATTTAATTATTGCGTCATCTCAGTGATATAAATATAAAACCAGTTGTGATTTTTTACTAATTTTTGCTACAAGATTGTTTTTGTTATGTTGTTTTGCAATTTAGTAATTATAGTTTTTATGGAGTACTACTGGTTTCTTCCTCATTTTTATTCGTTACCATTATTGTGTATGTTAAAGAATAAAGATGTTGAAGAACTATTTCTGAAAAAATCACTATCGAATTTGTGATTGCAATGAAAAAATTTTTACCATTTTCATGCAGAAAATATTGATCTAAATATCAAGATACAGTCAAAGGAACATTAACCAAAGAGAAAGTGACAACACCAATTCATGTGTACGATCTATTGCAATTAAACGAAACTACTTCGTCAATCACATGGCCGACTGTATGCAACTGTAGATGTAATCTTGTCGTGGTGTTATCTTATTTTATTATTTTTCAACTAAATTAAAAAAAAATAGTTCTCAATTTGTATACATGTATATTGATATGACAATACTTAAATAGCTTGGAATTTATGTAAAGTAATGAAAAAAGTTATTTTTATATAATAAAAAGTAATTATGATAGGTAGATACAATGGCACTATACTACATAGATACGTCAGGAATAATTCAAAATTAACGTGTCTTAATTATCTCAACTTCATTCTGTGCCAGTTTCAATTTATTCACTGTATCGGGAGGTTACGTATTTATAGTTGTCGGTGTTGGTAAGATGATTATGTAAGAACTGATTAAACTTCATTAGTGATGAAAAGGTAAAAATAAAAAAGAAAATGTATCGTAAAGAAATTATAACGTTATAATACTCTTCGTCTACATAAAGGTACATATCTACGGCACGTTTTCGATAATGCTTTACCCTATTCACATTTGTTCATCACTTTAGTTTTGTGCATGTATAGGAAGATACCAATCCATTCACATTTAAATTCTATCTGACCACATAAGAAAACGCGAATTCTTGATAACTCTGTCACAGTACATTTCAAAGGTTATATATCTAATTATATTAAATGATCTTCAATTACGTTATGGTTTCCTGTTTTATTTACCTTTTCAAAAAATTCCCTTTCTTATTGTTCTTCCGTGCTTTGAAAATTAACCAAACATTTCACACAATCAATTTAAATTGATTTTAGAAAGCGATAACGTAATATCGAGTTGTTTGCAAATATATTAAAGTAGCCTGTGTCTACGACTTCATTCGTGTGAAATTTGGAATATGAAGTTATAAGAATTTTTTCTCTCATATGCCTTATCAGATTTATCCGAGTTAGTTAGTGCTAAATTCCAAGATCCTTAGTCAATTGGGTGTACCTTATATAGGGTTTTGTGAGTGAGCCAGTATCAAATATGATGTGATATTTGAAAGGCTCTATCTTTCTGAATTTGAAACTCAAATCTGATAATGACTATTTTTTACATGACTACGGGTCGTAGACCTAAATATTTGACATTAATTTCAATTCCATATCTCTAGCCGTTCCTAAAAAAGAGGATAAAGATAAAGTCTTACCGGAGTACAAGCAGATAGACGTACAAAGTGATCGTATGAGGGTTCCGTTTTTTTATTTTGAAGCACGCAGGATCTGAAAAGTAGAATTTTGTATTTTTATATATCTCTTGGAGTTGTTGTTGCAAACTATTCACAATAAATTTGATTGAATTTTTAATTCAAATTTTTTCTTCAAATGTTTAGAAGTTTATCGAATTTTTAAGAAATTAAAAAGGATCCTTATTTCGCTGCATAATCATGAAAAGTAACAAAATATCATAATAGCAATATATAATCAACATTTCAGTTATGTTTTCGGACGATATATTAAACAAACTGGTGTTGAAATCATTCTAATATGTAAATTTTTACAGATGAAACTAAGCAGCAAAATAGTTATGAGAAAAGCTTAGCAAATGGAAGTATGGATAGTCCAAGTTTGTTCATGTTCGTTACCAAGTTACTGTTTTTTCCATAGATATTTTATCAATCAGTCAGAACTTGTCATTTTGAATGTGAAGACAATTATAAATATTATAGGTAATATATGAAATATGTGGCTAGTAACAAAGATATAAATCTGTAGTACAAAAACAGTATAAAGAGTAAAAAAAATATAAATAACGAAACATATATTCCAAAAAATAAATTCCAGTATAAAAAATAAAATTAATTTTCAATTCGTTTTACAAAATAACTATTGCAAACTCTCAGAATGAAAGGGAAAATACTATATTTTATACTTTTATTTTAAATCATTTTTGACGTGTATAACCCACAGTTACTAATTTATAAGAAACGATAAATTCTTATCTAATTCTTAAATACCACAATCAGAATTCTTTCAGGCATCATTTAGTTACCAAAATTAAAAATTTTAGGAAAAAAAAATTTTAATTTACAAAAATATAATTTTCAAACTTACAATCAAATGAAGGGTAATAATATAGATTTATTGAAGAAAAAATAGACGATTCCAATTTATATTTTCTTGAACACTTTAATAATGCTTCCTAGTTTCTTTCTTGTCACTGAATATATTGTTAATAATTGTTCTAAAATAAGTACTTAGGTTGGATATAATTGAATGGCAGGCAAATATTGTAGAACCATCTGTTTTCTAATTCATAATTAATAGTCAAAAAGAATCATTAGTTTTCTGATTCAAAATTAATAGATAAATATATTTGAAGCATCTATTTTGAAGTAATAAAAAGACATGTTGAAAATAAGGCATGAAAAATTTTCTGAGAGGAGTTAACCATGTTTGTCTCATAATTTATATAAATATAAGTAGTGATTGGAAATAAACGTTTTTCGCAATGTTAATCTAGTGTGCAAAGGGTGTATGAGTAGTTAAAAATAAACATATAGAAGTAGACTATCTTTTCACTCAGTGTCATATTTTAGTTGGAAACGTGAAAATATAGAATCCTATTATATTTTGAAATACTTAAATACACTTAACTTTTTTATTTATTAATTCTTAGTGCTCAGAAAAATCATTACAATTTGAGATATCCGTCACATGTTTGTCCGTATATAATAGCTAATCTCAGTAATCTCAGTCGTATCCTACCCACAGCATAACAAACTATTACTGCACATGTGATTCTGAAATGAAAAACTTTGGAATGCCACTTGAACAATATGGCAATCATCTGGCGGCTATCTTTTGAACAAAGATTGAACCATTGTTTATACTTTATTAAAAACCTAGATATTTAGTTGCTTACTTTCCTGTGACGTGTCACGTGGCATGTTGGGTTGATCACAATATGCATGGTCTTTGATGGTTCAGTACACCTGTACCATCAAACCTGCATTTGATCTCATTGACCCGGGCTGGAGTAATTAATTCAAATTCCAGTGCATAACTTAAATTCCACAGATCATTGCACTACGAACGCCTGCCCCGTGTGGTGATTATACGTATCACTTTCAATGATATATGATTTGAAGAGGCCTGTACCCAATATTGCCATTGGGATAGGCTGCTGGTGTTCGTGTCACTACATTCTCATTTCTTTAATGAATGACCCAGTTTTTGTTCTATACTATTTATTACCCAATTACAAGCCCAAATGAAAAGTTAAAGTTATATACAGACTCTGCACACCAAGGATTATTTTGATAAGAACAATTTATAATCAAAATTATTGTTGCAGAAAAACATTAAAATAATATTGATGTCCAGTCAATCGTAAATGTAACAACATAGAGGTTTTTAAACTGAAGTTACCAGAGAGATTAATAATTTTAAAATAGTTTATTTTATTTAAATAATTTGTTAATTAATATTTAATTACGTCACATTGATAATTATTCCATTACATAGCCATTGTCGTGCTCGCTTAGAGGTGCTTACTCTGCTTATTGAAGGACATGACATGATGATATAGAAAACTAGATGTAAATTTGTATTTTATCCCAAATATTGCTTAAGGCCTTTGTACTCGTATTTTGTCCAAACTATTGCTTAAGTTGATTTAAATAGAGTTAGAAAAGGAATTGTTTTAATTGTTGTCTTTTATAATTTTTTGGAATACATGGCAGATCTGGTGGGAAAAATTGAACCTTTTATTTTAGATTTAGAACCTTTGCACCAATCTTCTTTCCATAAAATTGGAAAATTGAAATGAATATAAGAGCATCTATAGTGTTTTAGGATAGTTTTCCTTTAAGAAAAATGAAATTGTAGAATTTTATTACATGGAATTGTGGGTAAAAGAAAATTTAAACAAATTTTTAGTACCTCTTTATTAAATCATCATGGCTCTTTCAATGCTAGTAGAGTAAGCTGCATTTATTTGCCAGATTTAGAACCTTTGCACCCATTTTCTTTCCATAAAATTGGAAAATTGAAATTAATATAAGAGCATCTATAGTGTTTTAGGATAGTTTTCCTTTAAGAAAAATGAAATTGTAGAATTTTATTACGTGGAATTTTGAGTAAAAGAAAATTTGAACAAATTTTTAGTACCTCGTTATTAAATCATCATGGCTCTTTCAATGCTAGTAGAGTAAGCTGCATTTATTTGCCGAAAAATTATTTTATTCCTCTTAAACTCGGATTTTTCATTCAAACCATATGCATACTTCTGCCATATTGCTTTTAATAACGTTTATCTTTTTTAAATGTTTCAAAATTTGGGATTTCTTCATTTTCTTATTTAAGATCTCAGTAATCTTTAGCCATATGCTTTATCTTGAGAGAAAACTAAAAAAAGGTCACCTGTGGCGTCGGTTTAATATAAGTCTAGATTCTCAACTCAGTGGCATCATATTGTTTGTTGTCATTTTTAATAATATCTTCAGAATCATCTTATATGAAATTCTAAGAAAAAAATTGGAACCCTTATGACTTGCGATTTCTTTTGACATGACATGAAAATGTAAAAAAATAGATAAACAGACTAATGAGTGACGTTACAAGTTTTGAGGCACAGAGTCAGAAAAATAATTTTTTTTAATAATTAAAAATTTCACCCCACAACGTCCAGTCATGTGATATTTAATATATCACATGACTGTATGTTGACTGAACTGAACTTGATGCCTTCATGATTCAAAAAACTAATATACTGTTAACGTAAAGACTGAAAGGAAATTTTAATTTTGTTGAAATTAATCACCTAAAATAACTTCATTACCAACTATAATAAATGCAGTAAGTAGCTTTACGTGAAAACAAAACCGTAAAGAATGTTGGTATATTATTTGTCCATGTGCCACTCAATCCAGACATTTGTAACAAAGGTTACAGTTAGCACAATGAAATCCAATTCACTCGTCAGCAAAACTACAAATTTAATTTTTAAGGATAACTTAAATATAAGTGAATTTACAGTCGGTACTTCTATATAATTGATAATCTAAAATCAGATTTTAGCATTGGTACTTAATATAACCATAGAACAAGTCGATGCATAACCTATAAATTGTGTTGACATGTATTTAAGGCCTGACTGCAAATTAACAAGTCTATAATTGTCTCTGAATAATCAACAATGTTATGAAATACACAATTTTACAAAACATACTTGCAGAGAAGTCTTTACACTCCTGCTGAGCAAAACTTGAAAATAAAAGAAAATAGCTATGACAAAAACATTCACTTTTGGCAAATTTGGATTTTGAGCTTTAACAAAACCAATTTCCATTCCACCCAAAGATGAAGATGTTTTTCATAATAAATATCTACAACGTATTATCAGAATATTTATATATATTATCAGCATGATAATTCAATACAAATGTGGTAATTTAATAAATATTTGTAATCATGAATGCAAGTAGCAGATATTCGTATAAAAAATATGTTAAAATATTGTTATTCCGTTTAATGCAATTGTGGGGAAACTTCGTGAAATGAACTTCGTTAGACACTATTTAAATTTTTTTTATTAGGTTTGTCCCATAGTCATTAAGCTGTAAAATTCCAATAAGCTGTAAAGTTAGAAAAATTTGCAGCACTATTTTAACTCGCACCATAATTCAGACCCAAAATAAAAATCAAGTTGATAATTTACCTGCGTTTTTTTCCGTTACATGGATTTGCATATATGAATGCTAACGTCGATTGCAATGGTTTCCCTAAATTTGTTATCGGAGCTCTGTTCATTGCTCTAATTAGCTTTAGGGTTTTGTTTGAATTTTTTTCGGCACTACCAGATGTGAATTAATTTTCTACACATTTTGATGAAAAAACTTAAAATTTCATTTTTTTAATTACATGGTTTAACATTGACAGCGACGATATTCTAATGTCCATACTAATTAAAAAGAAATTTATCTCTAGATTAATTTGTGGAACCAATAATCCAGAAGAAGAGATCGATTAGATTTTGTTAACAATTAAAATTTTTTATTGTGAATATCAGTCATGAAAAATGTTTGTTAATACTTATATTGGCTTAAAAGTAACTGAAAAAACATGTTTATAAATGACTTACTGCCACAACGCACGGACCATAATAAATTATATTTTAAACATTTATTGATGTGAATGACTAAAATATTTTTGTAACAAACAAAATGACAGAATTACAGTGGCGAACGATATACGCGGAGTAAAATTGTAATATTTTTAGATATTTCTGTTAATTGATTCTCTATTTGCTCAATCAATTATTATTGCAATATATTATGTATAATGTAAAAAAAAGGTATAATGTAAAAATTATGCATAATGTAAAAATCATAATAGCTTAACTTGTATTTTAACATGAAGTGAATTTTTAAAGATAAATAACTCAATTACTGATGCCAGAATAACCCAATAACAATTGGCATTTTTTTAACACAAATACTTAACTTATTTGAAGATTAACACCTTTTCAAATAATTGTATTAAAAAACTGATTTTGCGTAATTATTAAATTCTAACTATACTATTTAATAAAGCTCCAACCAAGCAACAATTTGCTGCAAAATTTATCATGAACATAGTAATTGTTGTTATGAGATAAAGCAAAGTTATGATTACCTGTAACTAATGTCCAACCAAGACCTTTGTTTCAGTCTGTCTTGATTTTCTTGGCTTCCTTAAAGCCAAGTCACCAGAGAAATTGTAATATTTTTAAATACCAGTAGTCATAACCATACCAAGTCTTAAAATTAGCAGCTGTGAAATTCCTATCAGCACAACCAACAAGGGGGCAAACATTTCTTTAGCTCAATGTGATTTTGATTAGTCAATGTCAATATAGAAACTATGAAAACCTACATATGAACATAGCACACCACAAAGCAGCTACTTAAACTCTTTTATGAAATATGAAATCAGTAATTTAATTAGATTTCTACGGTACGCAGAATTCACTTTATTCTTATATTTACGGAATGTCTGAATGTTGATAACAAATTGGTTAAACAGAGTCCACATGGACTCGCTTTAGATTTTGTGAAACCCCAGCAAGTAAAAATCAACTCCTGGGAGTCAATATAATTTACTTTCGGAATCAATGACATATAAAATTGAAAATAGAGTTACTAAAAATCACAATGTACTACAAAAACGTTGATGGTAGAGTACATCGGCAACCCATGAATCATTGACAATATGCATTTTTAAAAAAATTAATTATATTACACCAATACAAGTGAATGACCATTAGAACCACACACTGTGGTCATTTTAATACAATAATTTTATAATTGAAATTGCTGTTCACAATAAACATCGTAAAGATGCGACATTGTATGTCTTAAATTGAATGAATTGCGCATTGAAGTTACAGGATGATGATACTCAGCTACACAACTGGTATTTTAATGGCTCATTACAATTTTCTTCAGAAAACATTTTAGATTCGTAATAAAATACTTTACAAAGTATTTCAATTATTGACTTAAAAAGACTATCATGAAACAAATATACTTCCTGCACATAGCTAAAGCGATGACGCCTACAAGTCTATACTTTTGGAACAGATAAAGCTAGGAACTCCAAAAGAATGCCAACAGCTGTCATACCCCTTCAAAAATTCATTAAATTAATAATAGCAAGATGGGTTTCAAAAATTTCAATTTGATTGCACAATATCATACAATTTTTATTTATTTTTTAAAGTTTATTTAAGGAGTACTTACCATACTGGTCTGTTTTTTGTTACGTTCATCCATATTACTTTACTTATAACATGTTCTGTGTTGCCACATATTAACACAGTCTGTGAATGTAATCAGAGTGTTAATACAGAGTGTATTAAGTGTTAATCAACTCTTATTAACACTTGATTAAAGTGAAGTAACTTGCAACTGAATTATAAACAAAACAAAGTGTCTATAAATAGCTCT